>OY986435.1:283734406-284934406 GCA_963920525.1 Dichetophora obliterata
TTACAGTTAATTACAGTTAAAAAATCCTTGGTATTTTGAATATTTTGGAGCTGGTAAATAAATTTTTAACAGTTTTTATAAATTTTCAATAAATTTTTTAAGACAAAAAAACGATTCGTCCGTTGCCGAAGAATATTGTGGAGTGCATTCACCAATTTTAAATGGAAGCTACAAGATGTCGTGTAATAGCAGCAAAACTCGACGACAGCCGCCAAAGCGTCCTTATTTTTATAAAAATGCTCAAAAATATGGCGAAAAGATTATATTATGGAGAAAATCTTGAGCACAGAACAAGAGCGGTGTATTCTCCGAGATCTGCTCCAGCACGAAGTGTAGACGGCAATGCAAATCTACAAAAATATAGTTCGATATGATAATTTATACTTGTCAGCAGTGACAGTTAAAAATACATTGCGTTCTGCTGGTTTGCGAGGTTGAGCAAAAAAGAAGAAACCTCTACTCACAAAACCTTCACCTAAATTTAGCTTGAGACTACCCACATTGGACTATGAAGGACTGGAAGAATGTTATATTGTCGGATTAAACCAAAATTAATTTGATGGGATCAGATGAAAGGTAGTAGACTTGGCGAAGCTAGGCAAAACTAGGAAGCACTCTAAAGGCTCGCCACGTTTGAATTTTGGTGGCGGTAGTGTTATGTTGTAGGGATGTATGATGGCGGATTGGGTTGGCACTGTACGACGAATAGTTTACTGGCAAGATTACTGCCAAGTATAACGTTGACATTTTGTCATCGAATCTCATTGCTATTTGACGAAAATTTAATGTAAAGACCTCAGATATTATGTTTCAACATGACATTGATCCCAATCATACTACCAGAATAACTTAAAAAAGGCTTAAAGAAATCATATTAAAGGTGCTGTCCTGGCCACCCGAGTCACCTGATCTCAATCTGATCGAATACCTTTGGGGTGAGCTGGAAACTAGTGTAGTGTGTGTTCCAAATTCCTTGGTTGAATTGTAGGTCATGTGGTGAGAGCCTGGGAAGTGATACCTCCCAGTGTGTGCCTGAACCTGGTAGAAAGTATGCCACGAAGGATTGAGGCTGGTCTAGCTGCCAACGGTGAATACACAACATATTGATTGAAATTATTTAAGAAATTTTGTATGTTTTACTTAAACACAAACAATTGACCACATGCACTTTTTGCACTTATTTGAGAATAAGAAGATAACGGTTCCTAAGTTTGCTTACCAATGCATTAATTTTAAGGAAAACACAATAACAAAAAAAAAACAATGTCGGATAAGTAGTTTTGTTGTTGTTAGCATTTGTATACAGAGTAATTAAATACGTGGTCAGTTGGTTAGTCACTGTACATAAATGTTACCACGCCTACTTTTACCGCCATTCTAAATATATAATAAATAGGAACGGTAACACCTAAGGGCATCAAATTTAGAATATTTGTTATTAAAGCTAATATCTCGGCAGGCAGTTACTGTGAATGGTGTTCGCTATCGTGAGATGATAACGAACTTTTTATGGCCCGAATCGGAAGATATGGATGTAGACGATGTGTGGTTTCAATAGGACGGTGCCATTTGCCACACAGCTAACGAAACAATGGGTGTTTTTCTTTATTCATTCTGGATAAAGGAGAGAACGAATAGAATAGATTGTTGTTTATCCAGAACAGAATGAATAAAGAAACAGTATTGGAAAAGAAAGAACATTTTGTTTTTATTAAAACCAGAAACATATTTTTCGTATTTAATTAAAGACAACAAATACACCAGATAATATTTAAAAAATAAAAATGCAACAAAGCAATCTAAAACATTTAATGTAAAAAATTTTTCCATTTTCATTTAACGAAGATTTACTTCAAACAACCGAATATAACCTCTCACATACAAGGAATATTCTTTTTATTCTACCTTAGCTGATAGTATAAAAAGAACGCGTTCGGAATATTCCGTAAGAATAAAGAAATACAAAAAGAATATTCCGGATAATCAAAACTGAATAAAGAAACAAAAACAGTAATTCCGAACATCTGGAATGAATAAAGAAATACAGCCAATGGCTCTTCTGCGCGACAAATTCAATGGCCGTGTTATCTCACGTGGTGGCGATATCAATTAGCCGCCAAGATCATGTGATTTGACACCGTTGGACTTTTTTCTTTGGGGTTATTTAAAAGAAAAGGTGTTCGTCGATAAGTCAGCAACACTTCAAGAGCTAAGGGATGAGATAACTCGGCACATTAACGACATAGAACCTCAATTATGCCTCAGCGTCATCGAAAATTTGGACCATCGGATGGAGGTGTGCCGCCGAGGTCGCGGCGGCCATTTGGCAGATGTTTTGTTCCATAGATAATTGAACCATACCCAACCAATTATCATAATAAAAAGAAATGACAGTAATTTCCTAAATACTTTGTGTTTTATTCAAAATCAACATGGGCCCTTAAAATTTAACCACCCTTTACAATTAGTTTTTCTGATTGTCATGAAAATTCTTATATGTCAGTAATGGCGGTCTGTGGCAGGACAACGTCTACCCGGTATTACTAGTAAATTATAAAATGCCTCGAAGTTCACGTTAAAAATTACTCGTTCATAAAATAACCTTTTTAAGCCCAATTAATGGCCTAAATATTGTGTATATAAAATGACAAAAAATAATTTGGTGGCAACCCTCTTCCAGCTGTCATTCATCTCTCATCAGCCATGATAAAACTAGACAAGGTAGTGTAAGGGCGAAGAGCCGGTGACCGAAACTCATTCAAAATCTGCAACCAGTGAGAATGCAATGAGAAAGCAAGAATTGGCAAAAATAGCAATATGGCTGAGTTTGACAGTTATGGTCACTAAGAAAGAGAGCACTTTCAGCCCTAACACTACCTAGTTCTGCCATGTCATCAGCTATATACACCGGGGAGATCAAACAAACATGCAACACTGCCCAAAACTATTCTACAAAGTACTCAATTGTAATTAAGAGTGCTCGCAATGATCCCATACCCCAAACCCATACCCAACTACGCAAGTCAATGTGAATATCCCTAATGTGTGTTTTTACTCAAATGGTTTTTCAACCTAAGTATTTTGATAAGATTTCGGAACAATTTGTATTTTGTCGCTTGCCGCTTTATTCACGGCTCTGTTTCAATTGTAAAAAATATATTTTATCAAAATATTCTTGTGCTTTCTATTAAGTACTCGTAGCCAAAAGAAAAAAAAACGAAGCATTTGGTCGTTACTTAAATATTTCGTTTGTTCTAATTATGGGTTTTTATCTTTATTTTAGCTAATGACACACATCTTGGTCGAGTTCTTACTTTCCAAGAAATTGCTAAAAATGTTTTTAATATTTTGCTCTTTTTTCTTTAATTTTTATCGATTGAAACACATTTTTTCCAACTGTTTTACGCAATTTTGTGCAACAATGTTGATATTTAAATGGACCTTAGTCTTGTACAACGCTGAAGAATTTTATTTTAAATGTTCCATCGAATGAGATTTTAATGAGTGGGGAGAATTTCATAGCTCAAGTATTTAAATTATTTAATAATTACATAATTTGTTGCTTTGGCCGCACATATAACATACATACTTTGATTTTATATACTGACCGGATGTTATTCGGTAGATGCATGTTAGTTTGTGTATGTTGTCTTTTCTGCTTCATTAAGCACAAAATGCAATTAAGTTTGAGTGGCATCTGAAATATGATTATGTACTGCATGCAAGATGCGATGTGTCTGACTTGAAGCAGCAGTATGATTATGTATTGCAACAGGATATTAATTTACTGCATTGGCTTTTATTATCATAGCTACAAAGGACTATAGGCTGTAGTTGATTGAACATTGCTATCTATAGAAGTTATTATGTTTTTACAAAAAAAAGTTATATCGCAAGTTTTTGCAAAAACGATTTGTTTGCTCAGGTTTAATGTTACTTTAAAAAATGTCATACTTGGGTTGTAGTAAATGGAAATATGATCTTGAGAAAAATTTTTTGTACACCCTACAGTTAGAATTTAGTTACCTACAACTTGATAAAAATTTTATTTATGCAGTGCCGTGCAATTTACAACGCCACAGCTAAGTTTGCAAAAGTCTCTATAAAATATATATTTCTCCGAATATCTTTGGAAATTTGTATGACATGATTATCTACTTAAAGTTATCTCTGTTTTTTTTTAGACTGAACCAACGCTCAGGGGATGCCCCCTATGCTTTTTCTACAATGTTAAAAAGTCATGTGTTAAAAAGTTATGTGGAAGCTTTAATCTCCGCTGTCTTAAAAAGTAAATTGGAAGCAGTCCTCTCCCCTGCTTTTAAAATTAATGTGGAAACATTCCTCTCCCTTTTTATGAAAATACCCGGCCATGATTCGAACCCGAGTCCCCTGAGCGCCAGTCAAGCGCGCTACCACTAGACTATCGAATTCTATAGTAAGCGGCTAGGAAACAATGATATTAAAATTTTCTGTTGTCATTGCTTGACAATAAGTAAAAGTTTCCACATGCATTCTTAAAGAAGCGGTTTGGAAACAACATAAATACAAAAATACCCTTAAGCTTCCAAAAGATACGGTGGGGAATGTTTCTTTATCACTTTTAGTTAGAAGTCTTCCGATTTTTCCTGGAGTGTTATACAGCCCTATTCTGGTTGTTAGTTAGTTAGTTCTTGGAAAGTAAGAACTAACAAGAAATAGTTAAGGAGCTCTTGTTAAGCTGATTGTTATGTTATGTAAATGTTAGTATTCTTCAGTGTTACAGCCCTATTCTGGTTGTTAGCTTAACAAGAAATAGTTAAGGAGCTCTTGTTAAGCTGATTGTTTGTTATGTAAATGTTAGTATTCTTCAGTGTTACAGCCCTATTCTGGTTGTTAGCTTAACAAAAAATAGTTAAGGAGCTCTTGTTAAGCTAATTGTTATATAAGGGCAGTTCACGATCTTGTTGCATCGTTGCAAATGCAAAATAAACAGCTTTTACAAAAACAAAAAGCATATGCTGCAAAAGCTTTTCAATGCTTTTTGTTTTTGTAAAAGCTGTTTATTTTGCATTTGCAACGATGCAACAAGATCGTGAACTGCCCTATTATGTAAATGCTGGTATTCTTAAAAATCATTAACAACATAAAAGCTTTAAAAGCTTTTAAAGTTCACCATGCATGGTGAAAATCGATATGCCTATTGAAAGAAGAGATGCGCTATATAAACAGATGCTTCGAGTGCAGCTTATGACTTTGCAAGCGCTTGAAAAATTTGCCACGGCTACTAAAAGATTTCATTATCAACATTTAAAATAAGTAAAAAATTCTTCCATTTTTCAGTTTAATGTATTTAAACTCAATATTATGTTATAATTTGTATTTTTTTATTATTTTCACAACAATTTTCTATCTAAGCACATACATTTCATTCGTTGTTAAGACTCTTTCTGTTATAAACAAAATTGTAAGGAGAAGAGCTTTTAATTTTGCAGCAGAATACGAAACCTTAACAAATTGTTAATATTAACTATTTTGTTAATGTGGTGAGCTTAGTTAAGCTGCCAGAATAGGGCTGAAAATATTAATTTATAGTGATGTTCAGAAGATATACGTAGTAGTATGCCACCTCATATATATTGTCATATATCGTCCTCTAGATGTACTTTGCCCTAAAGCTTTTGATCGCTAAACTACTGTTAGAGTGTATTGTTTTGTTAGGGTAGGTGGCATACGACCACGGATGTCTTCTGAACATTACTATTAATTAGTTCAATAAAAAGTAAGTTGTGTAAGTTATTTATTTAATAGAAAAAAATTTAAAATAGTTTGTACATAGCAATTTCAGGTGAGAATATTTTCTTGTTTCATACTTTTTCGAGCGTGCTTTTTAGTAGTCGGGCTTTTGAACTTATTTTTTATTTAAATTATTTTGGGGATATAATTTTTATATAATCGAAAGTATTAACTAGTAATCAATTGCTTGATGATCAAATTATAAACAAAGATGTTTATTATGCCATTGAAAAATTTTTTTTAGTTCATGACTTTATGTGCTATAGAAGGCGCCACATTCAATTAAATGTGACGTCACAAAGCTTTTAATCAGCGGACGAGGAAACGCTTCCAACTATACCTCATGTGTAAAATAATGATAAGTAGTTTATAAAATAGGGGTTTAGTTTACTTTCTGTCCTCTATAGGGCGCCATATTCAATTTAATGTGACGTTAGGTAGCTTATAGCTAGCAGACGAGGAAAACGCTTCCAACGGTACGTTTGTTAAATATGATAAGTTGCTTAGAAGTAAGGGGTTTAGTTGACTTTCTGTCCTCTAGAGGGCGCCATACTAAATTGAATTTTACGTCATATAGCCTATAACCAGCGGACGATTAATACGTTTCCAACGATACCTCATTTGTCAAAATATGATCAGTAGTTTAGAAGTGAGAGTGTAACATATGAACATACATTCAAACATACATATGTGGTGCTCTATTACATCACCACATAGAGTAAATCTCTACAGCCTATTTTACCTGTTCGTTACATTGATACTTACCTTTTTGTTACATTAATACTTACCTTTTGTTATATTGTACTTACCTTTAGTTACATTAATACTTACCTCTTTGTTATATTGTACTTACCTTTAGTTTCATTAATAACGTATTATACTTACACTCGCCTATAAAACACTTGTTATAAAAAAACATTTTGAATTGTATTCAGTTATTATAATTTCAGAAATTTTCATTTTGAAAATTTCAGTATTAACAATTTGTTCAAAGAAAATTGTTCAAATAAAAAAATTATAAAATAAAAAATTGGTTTTAAAATAAAAAATTAATTTTAAACGAAATCCATAAACGTTCGCACCAAACATATATACTAGGGAGTCCAATCCCGGCAGCTTTTCTCGATCACGGGATTATCGTGATTGAAAACTTAAAGAAGTACATAATTCAAATCGTTTTAATACAATTTTTTATTATTTATTACTTGAAATTAAAAAATTTAAATAAATTTATATTTACTCAAAGCAATAAAAGCAAAACAAAACACATTAAAGAGGGTATTCACAATTGCGTTGTTTTCAGTGTAGTTAAAAAACGCCGTGGTATTGATATCACACTTTACCGAGCAGTTTTTATATTTTTTGTTGTTTTACATGAAATCTCTAAACAAAAGTGTGGTAATTTAAGTAGCCCAATGATATGTTTAACAAACGTGGTTTTTAAAGTTCCATAAACAACTGATCGGTTGCCCGTTATTTTCTAATTGCAAAAATGGAAGAAGCTCAATATGCAAGTTAAACTTTTTATGCCATATATTAATAAAATATATCAAATTGGATAGTTAATTTATTTACATAGTAATAAAAAGCTATAGTGGGAGGTTCCCAACCACAAATTCTACTTTAAAGGGTGCTCATAATTGTGGTTTCCAACTATGGCAAAACAACCACGACACCACACAATTGTGAGTACCCTTATTGTTAATAAACACAAAAACTTAAATAATATGAATTTCTAGCAAATTGTATTAATTTATAATATCTCTCAAACTGTTTAGCCTGAAAGTATGCACATCTTAATACATAAAAGGCAAGCTTCCTGCTCCGCACACAGTATTTCTCAAATTTTAATTCTTTTTTCACAGTAAAGTAATTTTACAAGACACACTGTTCTCAAAAGTGTTCAGCCCTATGTATATAAAAAAGTTATGACGAATTTAATGAAATTCTTTTGAGTCGATTTGAGTAGATTGTACCAAAAAATAAAATTGTATCAGCCGCAAAACGACACCTGAGTTGCTACGTATATAAAGATTGCAAGGCCAGTTTGTAAATTTGTGTATGAATATGATTATTACCAAACTCGACTTTTTGCACCTTATTTACGTTATTTAAAGTGGTACATTTGTATTTTGAAAAAATCAAGTGTATAAAAAATCAAGCTTAAAAAAGAGAAAAAAGTGCTTTCGACAAAAGGCTCCAAAAAGGAAGTGTGCGGTGGAACTGTCGTAGGACAGGCTTTTATATTAGTCATTATATAAATTTTAAACATTTTTTTTCATGTTTTTTTGTGTTTAAGGCAAATTAAAGTTGGAAAAGGCTTTAAAATTTAATTTTTTGTTTAAATTATTTTTAAAGTAATACATTGAGCTGTTAACGCGTCTTATTTTTATTAAAGCATTTTGTTCGGATATTATTACAAACATAACCCACTGATGAGAAGCACCGTTCTGATTCTATGCTAGTTGAATAAGTAGTTGTATAATAATCGTAAGCGATTTCTATGTTTTGATCATGATTGTCTTCACCGCAAAACAAAATTATTTGCTTAGTCAGAATATCTGACAATTTTTAAATACAAATCTGACTTCCTGATGTTGAAAATTCTTCTAAAACTTTGCAAAGTCTTTGCTCCAGTGCTTCACACTCATAGCCCTAAAAATATTTGTCAGCCTCAATAAAAGGTGTTTCTAATTCAATATTCATATTATCTTAAATTGAAATGGCTGTATTTACATGAATATTTGTTGTAAAAATTTATTTATTAAAAATCTCGGAATCCCGGAATATAAAGGGGCTTAAGCGTCTTAAATCGTAGATACATACCGGTCAAACATATATACCGCTCCTTTTGCTTCGCCGTAGATGGGTTACAAGAAACAAACGAGCTGGAAGTTGATTGAACTGACCCTTTTATGCATTACTTTGGCTCTAAAAAGTAGCTAGTGTGTATAGAACTATTGAAGTAGCTAGCGTAAATGGGCTCATTGATGCTTGCGATACTGGCGGGTTCCTATCCTGTCATGACATATTTTTCCCATTACTTCCCAGTTGCGGAAGGAATATCTGAAGAATTAATTACCTTGTAATGACAACTACTTCCGCTTGTATCACCTTACTATGCAAAAATGTTCTTATGCTTAACATTGGCCGCGTTCTAGCCGAAAAAGTGCTCAAGTAGCGAAGTAGCATAAAATATTTTCGCTATATAAATTGTGACATCTCAAGGAACATGTTTTGTGAGAGCATACCATTCAGCCCAAAAGTTGTGGAACAGTTCTTTCCGCTGAATGCAGGCATTGTATGTGATTGGAGGAGCGTGATTGCCTACCATCAGCATCACCTAGAATTGGTTGTAAAATTGAGACGTAACTAGTATTGAAATTTAAAAATTTTCATGTCATAATTTTTCCACATGTATACATTTACAAATTTAAGGAAAATTTTAATGCTGTCTTCAAACTTTACATAGAGTAGCATTGTTATCAAAAAAGTAATGCTTATTACTTGGTAACTAGTTATACACAGTAGTCACCGACAAATCTTTCACTGGGTTCCTTATTAACAATTAATAAAAATCATTTGTATTGTTATCTATATCTTCTGTCAGACAGTTGTTTAACCACTGTCAAGGGTCATTCTGTTCTGGGTAATGACCTTAGTTATCATAGAACAAAACATCATAGTATAAATTGC
The DNA here is from genome assembly GCA_963920525.1 of Dichetophora obliterata. Taxonomy (NCBI): domain Eukaryota; kingdom Metazoa; phylum Arthropoda; class Insecta; order Diptera; family Sciomyzidae; genus Dichetophora; species Dichetophora obliterata. Next base: position 283,743,875 of record OY986435.1, read on the forward strand.
TACAAATCGTTTTCACTTTTCTGAAAACTTAATTATAAAAGAACATGAACTAATGCTGCATTTGTTGTCCGGCATGGTCTCGGACACAGTTTGGCCTCTATTGCTGTCTACATCTAATCAAGGTCTGACAATAAATAGCAACCGATGTTTATTAAAATCAATTTTATTGATTTTCTAACACTATTTCAGTTATTGTCATTAAAATGCAAGGAAAAAAATAGAAGAACTGAAGTGAGTATGGCCATACCATTTAAACTGATACCCTACAGTCAATGAAGTATTTTAAAAATAAAATATATTTTCCAACATTTTTTTTCTTTATATTGATTGATGTATGCGAAATTCAGTAAAATAAAAGTATTGGACATTAAGAGACTATAACAAAAATATCTTTAAGGGGCGTCCATTAATTACGTGAGGTGATTTTTGCGATTTTTTTACTCCCCCTAGTGAGATATAGTTAGATTTGGCTCGACCCCCTCTCCCCCTCTAATCTCACGTGAGATTGTTCAAAATGCGTGTTTTCAGTGTAAATATGTTAATCAAAAAAAATGGCAATGAAAAAAATCGAACAATAAAATACTTATTAAGTAAAAGTAAGTCATTTAAAATGAGAACTTCTAGAATTGGTGAAGGAATATTCATTCTTATTCAGTCCATTTGGACGTTTAAAACTGTTGAAAAGATATATTATTAGGTGGCAACCCTGTTATTTCAAAATTTTATAATTTTGAAATTCTGACGACGGATTCTGATTCAGCGACCCATTTTTGGTGTACCATTTTTTTTGCCAGACCCGAATTCATAAAACTACAAAAAATAAAGGTGGCAACCCTATCCATCATATTGAAATTTAAAATTCTGACTTTAGATTCGAAATCAGCGACCCCTTAACACTAATAAAAGACGTTTAAAACTGTTGAAAAGATATATTTTTAGGTGGCAACCCTATTATTTCAACATTTTATAATTTTGAAATTCTGACGACGGATTCGGATTCAGCGACCCATTTTTGTTGTACCATTTTTTTTTTGCCAGCCCCGAATTCATAAAACTAAAAAAAATAAAGGTGGCAACCCTATCCACCATCTTGAATTTCAAAATTCTGACCTTAGATTCGAAATCAGCGACCCCTTAACACTGATAAATGATGTTTAAAACTTTTAAAAGTACATATTATTAGGTGGCAATACTGTGGTAAAAATTTAGGTGGCAACCCTAACCTCCATCTTAAATTTTAAAACTGTGACAATATATTCGAAATCAAATCCGTTGTCAGAATATCAAAATTACAAGAATTCGCAAAAATAAAAAAAATCTAGGTGGCAACTCTATCCGCCATCTTAAATTTTAAAGTTTGACAGCATCTTCGAAATCATTTATCCTAAAACTTCACACCACGGAGTCCACAGAATCCTTAAAAGTCCTATTACGCTTAAGCTCTCTCTAAAGAAGCTCATTGAATTTTTGGATACTTGCTTTAATTCAATAATTTGGATACTTGCGAGGCTTACAAGCTTTTGCCGATCGTTTTAAGCTTTTCAACTTTCCACCCGACAAAGTAAGCCGAAACAAGCCAAGCCAACGAGCAAGCATGAATATGGCTTGTATGTGTTTGGTATTTTTGCAAGCTGGCTAAAGCTTGCTTTTTCAAGCTTGGATACGTGCTTGAATTTAAGTACTTGAAAAAGCTTGAACTTCAAGTAGGCTTGTGCAGTTCTCTGGTATGAATCTTCCAAAGATACGTATAGACCCGACCTATACGCATGCACGATTTACATTCTAGATCCTGCCCGGATCAGCCGGGACAGACAGAATGCACCTACGTACTAAAACATACCCCCTATTGGCAATTTAGCAAAAGGATTTTCCACTAAGCACATTAATTGGCTTTTCAGCGAAGTTTAAAAATTTAATATATATCAAACGCGTATTTAAGCATATTTGATTCCATATAAATAAGCAACATCGAATTAAATGATAGTGATTATCAATTTAAGGTACTCGAAAAACAATCCTGATTTCAAAAACAATTCAAAACTCTATACTCATTTTAACTGGTTTGCGGCCATTGTCCAACCCAAGGACCTACGTGAAAATGAGATAAATCTCATATCCGCCAAAGCAAAATCCCAATTAGTTGGATATGCATTTGGGCCAACGCAGGCATAAACTTGTGTAGAAAAAAAGATATACTCTGGCACACAAATCCAGGTGATAGTGCGAGTTCAGATTAATTCCAAATCAGGAAGCCACGTGAGCACGTAAATCACAATTCGATATAAAATAAAAATATTGAATAATTAAAAAGTAAGTTTTAAAAACGATTCATATTTGATGGATGGTGCTTACTTTATAAAACATAATATCGAGACAAAAAGGAGAAACAGAACAATCTCAATTACAGATATTACATTGTTATAAAACTGCGTTAGGTATAATAAGATGAAGTTAAATTGATTTAATTATTTAAATGTAATATAATTTTCCGTTTTAAGACGTCTACCGAATCAGAAAAATTAATCATGTTGAAGTTATCATTGAAATCACTGCACATACATCGTTAAGGTTCATGAAGAGCGTAATTAGAATTGCACTGACTCCGTGACACTGACCTGACACTGATCCGTGAGCTGGAATGGTTTGAAATAACCTCTAAAAATCGAGTTATTTTGTAACCATATTGGCTGGTGTAATAGTTGCAAAAAATTTAATTGTCAGGCCGGAAAAAGATCTTCCAATCTGCATCAAAAATTGTTAATGTTAAAAACGCTATTTTAAATGCATATTTTTGATATTTTTTATTTTATTTCCATACAAAAACTTTCAGAATTCAAATAACCTCTTTACTTTTATATTTTTTTTTTTTTAATTTATTACGATATTTATTCAGTAGGTGTTTACTTTATTATTAATATTTTACTTTTAATATATATCAAATTAAGCAATTCTGACTAGGAATCAATGCGAGCACTCAAAACCTTTCCAACGATATCTTGAAAGGGAGGATCGCATTAGAAATAATTAAGTTGTTTTAATGTTAGTGAAAATAAATTTGAAAAAATGCATGAAAAAAGCATTGTTTTTAATCCGAATGCAAAAATTTTAATTTTTTGATGCAGATTGGAAGAACTTTTTTCCGACTATAGCTTCTGACAATTTTTTTTACAACAATTACAGAAGCCAATATGGTTACAAAAGAACTCGATTTTTAGAGGTTATTTCAAATCATTCTAGCAGATGGCTATCGCTAGAGTCGAAATATTTGGGGAATAACATTATAACATTATAGCTTTTTGGTTAATTAATATTTTTTTTAGAATTGAATCTCGAATTGAAAATATTCAAAGACTAGGTTTACTCGCCTAGTGTATAAAAGACTTCGTTGGGAGTTTATACCAACTTATGACTCTCGTTGTGTATTACTTGACCTTAAAAGCTTGGAGTTTAGAAGAAAGTATTTTTTTGCACGTGATATAGTAATGAACCATCTAGATTGTGCACCATTGCTAGCGCTATTAAATATATATGCGCCGGAAAGGAATGTTTGGCATAGGCATTTTTTCACAATCCCTTTCGAAGGACAAACTTCGGCAGACGTGATCCGGTCTATAATATGAGCACTACTTTTAATACAGTCTGTCTTAATATTGATATATCCCTAACTAGGGTAGCTTTTAAAAATTGTATTATGTTAAGTGAATTTTGAGTAAAATCATTTTTATAATATACATATAAGTTAAATGTATGTAACTGTAAACAATGTTGTCAATAGTTGAATTAATAATATTCAACTAAATAAATAAATAAATAAATAAATAAATAAATAAATAAATAAATAAATGAATAAATAAATAAATAAATAAATAAATGAATATGCATCTGATATTTTTTGGCGTAGCTTTGGACATGCAATTTAACTCTTAAGCCAAAACTTTCGTTTTCCACATAAATTTTTTTTTTTACTTTGTTCCAGTGACAGAACATATTGCACATTTTTTGGACCATAACATGCAAAATAAAAAAGTAAAAACATTACAAACATTTGAGCCGTTTATTTTGAAAGTGGCATACGTCACTTTGTTTTTAAGTGTTAATTTTAAGGGTTTTGCATTTTAACACGTTTAAAAATATGGATGGTAACTTTGGAGAAGATTTACTTGTATTTGTTATGTCATGATACTGATATTTTTCTCAGTATAAATAATTTCGTATAAACATTAAAAAATCACCACGTTTCATTACGGTAAAGTGACTTAAGCCACTTTCAAAATAAATAGTTTAGAAAAATGAGTGACTTATATTAATTTTGTCCGACGTATTTTACTGAAGTGATGTTTTAAAAGGGCAGTGATTTACTAAAATTGTTGAATAAATTAAATATATAATAATATATATGTCTATTAATAATATATTAATCCAATAAAAGTAATATAAAGGTTTGATTTAAATATTCTTTATTTTAATATTCATAAAATACAAAAATAATTAGTTCATGTAGAAACATTATGTAAGTATAAGTAATTTATAATAAGAAAATATATATCAGCTCAATTTAATTCTCGTCATCAATAGGAGTGATTAGGTCCTCGGAAATCGTGGTTTGTTTCAAATTTTTAAAATAACTGTGGTATATTGGCGGTATATAATTAAGCAAGTCCATCATGTCTTTGTATTTTGCTGAAGAAACAGGACGAGATCCAGCGTATAACGGATCCATCTTTATTTGTGAATAACGCCTAGGTCTTCCTCTTTTTGGTAACAAATCTAAAGTTAGAAATTCATCTTTTTCATCTAAAGTTAGTTTATAAAACATTTTATAGGGAATATCATGGTAAAATCGTATCCATTGAATTTTTAGCCAATTCACTTTGTTTTGGTCTGTATTTACTTTCCTTCTTGAAACAGAATTTTCCAATGAATGTGTTGAAATAAAATCTTTTCCCTCCATGTTGTGTACTGTGAAGGATTTTTTTCGGCAGGCGGCTATCACGCTATAATAATCTTTTGGAATGAATAAAACATTTTTTTTTTTCAAGGCCGTTTCTATTACAGCAAAGTCACGATCATTTGGTAAGTATGAATGGCCCGAAATTAAAAATTTGTGATCCAGAATTTCAATATCATTTTCTGAAGACTGAACAATTTTCATCCAAGTTAATGCCAGTTTTAAGTTACGATTTTGTCCTGTACATGAGTCACTATATGCAATAATATGCTTTTGAGTTGTGACATTCTTAAGATGTTTTATACAACACGAAGCAACTTCCTGAGAACCTCTTGATGCTATTGTTTCATCCCAAACATACATGTCAATATTATTGTTATGAAAATTATGGAATCCCAAATTTAAAACGTACATATTCCTTTTGTAATATGATATGGAAGTCGTAAGTTTGGGAAAAGGCAATGCTTTTTGAAAGTCAAATGAAAATCCAAAATATTCATCTGGATTTTCAGCTGCTTTTTTCTGATCTTCTTGTAGACACTTTCTGGCCATTTCTGCCGATCTCAAATATAAATCGTGTTGAAGGTTTAATTGCATTTTTTCACCTTCATCCTCACAAGCTTGAATCTGTACTTTTAAAAAATCGCATTTTTGACATGTGTCTTTTCTAGGTTGATGAAAGTGCAAATTAAAGTCATTTTTGAAGCATTTCCTGTATATCCACTCGTTAACGTGTTGTTGTTTATCATTTTTACACTTTTCAAGATATAGATTGTACATTTTCCTAATAGTTAGATCTCGACTTAAATATTTTCTATGGGGATTATGACTCCTTGTGTAATGGCTACTAAAGACAGGGAAGCTTTGAATGTGCTCTTTGACCGCAATTATGAGAGATTCTTCAGTTTTTCTTCTGGAATTTTTAGATTTCCCACGTAAATCTTCTCCAGGAACATCCTTTTTAAGAGCACGAGCCAGACGTCCTTCTGAGATGTTGAAAGTATCCAGAAAGAATGTTTTACAAACCAACACACTAACATTTTCATGTGTCAAATAATATTTAAATTGACATTGTCTTGGTTTTGACTTGTAGTTTCTTGGTCTTCTCTTTTTGGGTATTTCTCGTTTAACTATACTATGTAAAAAAAAATTTTGCTTCGTAAAGTTTGCCAGCTTCCAAAATTTATCAAAGATAACTTGTCGATTAAGAGAACTTATTTTTTCTTTACAATTTTTTAAACAACAAGGTTTAACTGCAATTCTTTTGGTAAAAATAATTTTGGAGGTTGCTGTTACGTATTTTTCACCACTATTTCTTTTTTCCTTAATAATGTTTTGAGTATATTCTTTTGCATTTCTGCATCCCCTTTTTCGTTCACGATGAGTTTCTGTTCCTTCCGTTATGCTGTTTTCCTTTTCTGATGACTCCATAGAAGTCGATTCTTCATCTGATGAAATTACTCTCATATGTCTCTTTCGGGGGTAAACGGTTTTTCTCATTTTAGAAATTTTTTTCTATAAAATAATAATGCGCATTGAAAGCCACCTAATTCCATAACTGCAATAAGTATGTTTTACCTGATTCGCTGTCTGATAACATCATATAACTGCACTATTCTTTCGCACTTACAAAAATAAGTCCAATGACCACAACTTTTTTACAAATACTGAAAATAATTAAAAACAATACTTCACACCAGTGTTGCCACAGAGTAGAACTCTCCCCAGTATAATTATTAATTTGTCGAGTACAGCGACTTACGCCACTTTCAAAATAAACATGTTTGTTATACCGTTAATTACCAAAACTTCTCTCGAACAAATCTCAATAGTTCTCAACTTATTGAGTGCAAAATTTTTTTAAAATTAAAAGATACCGTTCAATTGTATTTAGTGTTACCATTAACTCGATTTTTTTGAAAAAGTGACTTATGCCACTTTCAAAATAAACGGCTCATTTATTTGTCATAATATTTATTTTTTAAAAATATGGTTTTTTGTTATGTTTTAAAAAGTTTTATAAGGTTATCTACTAAAATTAGCCCCGATTAGTTGAGTAGTTTTAACGTTTTAACGTCAAAAAAGTTGTAGCGAGAAAAACGTGTTTAAAGTGCAGACGTACTCGAAATAAGATGTTGTATACTATTTCTAGTGGTATCTTAGGTATAAGTAAAACTACATTTTTTTAGAAAATTGATTTATTGAGAAAAATAGGAAAAAATTATAAATGCCCTTGAAGGCATTTTTGTTCGCATTAGGAATGGAAATTTCAGCAAATAGACGCGCACCGAAGTATTTTAACATTTTTGTAAAGTGAACTGGTCTAATAAATATACATTTAACAAAATTATACAAATCACTTGTTTTTTTTTATATAAAAAAGAGAAAATACAGTCTTTTTAAAAACAAAATATTTTCAAAATTGCACTTTCTATCACTTTTTCGTGCATTTCACTTTGCTTTTCAAATAACCTCACAAAAAGAAGTCCGGAGGGGTCATATCTGGAGATATGGCTGGCCAGACAATGTCGTCGTTTTTTGACATCACGTCCGGGGAATTTTCGTTGCATACAGACATGGCGCACCGTCTTGTTGAAACCAGTTACTGTCCAGACCTGTTTCACCAATTTGTGGGCAAAAATAGTGATCCAACATGATTTTAATTATGAGCTATTTAGATTAAGTATGTTCTAAAGAAGCAACAATAACAACAACTCTGTATAGAGCCAATCATATAGCAGACTAGACAGACTGATTCGAATGGAGCTACCCTTTCCATCTTCAGTAGTCTTGAGTGATTAAGCTGTGACCAACCCACTGTTAAGTTTCCTATAATTTGACAGTTGTTCGAATAAACTCATCTAAATCATATGACGTTAAGGCAACGGGTTTTATTTTAGGTCAACCCTGAGACTTACCAGGGATTTTGTCTGTTGCCTCTTCCTTTTCACTATTCTTCATCCACCTATATCGATGCCCATCGACTGTTTCGCCTTCTCTGAAGAAAAATAGCGCCTTCTTTCGGCGTGAACAGCAACCTGTATGTCTCTCAATTCTATAAGCCTTAAAGTATAAGGAATTTTAATTTAGCTAACATTTAGTAAAAAATATGTAGTATATATCACCAAACATCACTATTTTGTTGGTATTTTCTCGTTAGTTTCAACACATCTCGAATAGGAAAACGTGACGCTTGAATGTTTTGTTAACGCACGATTGCACTCCCTATATAATTTAATATGGGCTTGTTCCAGACACTCAATAATTGCAGCAACACTGCAACACTGTTACTCATTGACAGCTCTGTTGCAGATGCTCAGCAGATACTTTACCTAAATATTGCATATATTTTGCGCTGCTTTTGAGATCGAACGTGAAATTTTCAGAATGATTTTTTTAATAAGTTTTGCGATTGCTAACTTTGCAGACAACGGAAGCAACTTGTTACTAAAATATGGTAAATCAAGAAAACAAAGGTTTTTGCGGAAAAGAAAGTTGTTTTTTACCAAAATGTTAAAGAAGAGAACAGTGACGAAAACTTCAAAGTTTTTCGCTGAAAAATTTAATAAATGGAATATAAATAAATATTTGTGTATAAATATGATAAATAATTACCATTTAATGTAAAATAAATTGCAATAAGTATCAATTTTGATTACTTTTTTCTTCCATAACTTTCGCGCAGTATAAATATTCATTTTGCTGGGTTCTTGCATTTTGCGCTCGCCAAATGCCAAATTTCAACTCGCTAGAACGTTTGACTTTTGTAAAAGTTGCAACATTTTTGCATCGAACGTGATACTTTGATATGTTGCGCAGTATTGCTGCATTTATTGAGACTCGAACAAGCCCTATATATCTATCTATACTATTAAATACTATTAAATTGAAGTACAAATTTTATTTTGCCATTTAACTCCAAAAGTACTAGGCTGATTTTTATGAAAAAAGTTTTAAAATGTCATATTTGTGCTACATCATATTTTTAGGATATTTCCCTTTCTAAATCTTAATAACTAGCATATATAATTCAAGTGTTCAGTATTTTAACAAATCATCCCAGCTGCTACGCATTGCTTAATCGCTTTCTTTTGACGCGTTTCTGTTGCGAGAGTTTCAAGAAATTCCATGTATATATTCTTCTCTTTCTTTTCGTAATCGATGAGCTAACACAGCGCAACAAAAAAAAAACCGAAAAGCCTCGAGCAAGGCGAAAAGTTAAAAACAAAACAAAAGAAAAAACTTTTTTATTTCGTTTGACATGTATTGTCTTTAGGAGATTGATAAAAAAAACGTCCGCGGAAACTGAGGCCTGCTAGTAAATTTATATATGAAATTGATTCTAAATGAGTTGACTTCAAAAACGGCAGAATTTGGCAAAACCGAAACTTTTGTTTCATAAAGACTATGCAAAATTAGTAGTCTTCCCTAAAAAAAACCTAAGGGTGCGTTTATAGTGGTGACTTGTTGCTTTGCCGAGCCGAGCTGGTACTCAAAAACGCATGGGAGCAATAGAGAACGCAAGTCATGCATCTCTTTTGCTCCAATGCATGTTTGAGTTTCAGCTCGACTGGGTTCGGTAGTAAGTCTGCACTTAAGCTCTCCCTAAGGTATAAGAAAATACCATTGTCATGCTTATGGAAAGTATTCTATAGATACACCTGCGGTCACGCACTTCTTACCACTGAATTTCATTTGACAAACGCATGTTTGAATACATTTTATAACTGTACTTTTTGCGGTATCGCAATTATATGCATTTATCTTTGTAAGTAGCTGCACATTAAAAATACAATACGTAATTTTGCGAAAGAAAATTAGTTTATAAATCAGCAGTTGTCCGTTAAACATATAGACATTAAAAATAAGTTCGAAATATAAGCGGTTGACTCGAGACCAAAAGGTCATTATTTTAACATTGGAGAAAGAAGGAGTACCCTAACGTGAAATTGCAAGGCGGATACGCTGTAGTCATCCAATAGTGATAAATTTTCTGAAAAAAAGAACCAAGACGACCGTTTGGAGAGCATTAGCAAGAAAAGGACTGGGAGAAAGACATCTGACCGAACAGATAACGTTATACATCGAATGAGCCTGAAGAATCGTTTTAAAAGTGCTGTCGAAATAAGGAAATATCTCGAACAAGAGCACCAAGTTAGCATTAGTGTTTAAACGGTCAGCAGACGACTGCGGGAATTTGGACTTTGTGACATGAGATCAGCAGAAAACCCCTCCTAATACAGAAATTGAGAGCTAAACGGTTGGAGTGGGCACCGCAATTGGACTCCTACCAAGGGCGAAACATTATTTGGTGCGATGAGAGCAAGTTTAACTTGCACTTTGCTGACAATCTTCCGTACTTGCGACGTTTTCCAGCAGAAAGATTTCAGAATACGTGGGAAATTAGAACGGTTTAGCATCCTCAGAGTCAAATGATCTGGGAATGTTTTTCTTATTATGTACGAGCTCCTTTGTGTTTTGTTGATGGAATTATGAACGGAGAAACAAGCAATGCACATTATCCAGTGTGTTGCAGCCCAGATGTCAATGATCGAGGTGAGTCTCTACTTAACCTTATTGTACAACATAAACTCAGTGATGCTTACATTGGCGAGGAACCAACTTATGTAGGCCCCACCTCGTCCAATGTGTTAGACTTATGTAGGCCCCACCTCGTCCAATGTGTTAGTCCTAAAGCTATCTTCTAATAACAACACTCAGGTCACAGATTGGAGGACGCTAGAACAGCTCTCCTTCTCAGACCACAATTATATTAGCTTCAAAATAAGTTTTAACTACACTCCAGCTCAAAAGATCTTCAGAAACCCCAGCAATATTAACTGGAACTGCTTCAAACGCATCATTGAGACTAAGTTACCATCTCTCAAACAAACTAGCACGAAAGAGGGCATTGAGAAGTCTCGAAGATTCTCTTGGTTCATCTTCTCAAGGCCTATCACTCCTCTTGTAAACCCTAGGCGTAAGATCATACCATCATGGTGGATTCCGGATATTACAGAGCAAAGACGTGACCTAAAAGATTTCTTCAAACTATCTAAAATAGCTGACCAAGAGCAAATTTGGGGGGGGAATACAAATGCAGGTTCAAACTTTTTAAAACAAACGTGCGCTGAGCAAAAAGAAACTCTTGGAAGAACTTCTGTTTAAGCATAGAAAAAACTACAAACACAGCAATGCTCAGGAAGCTACTTTCAAAGCAGCCTTCCATTCAGAGCCAGCTACGCAAGGACAATGGTCAGTGGACGATGAGCAGTCAGGAATCTCTCGAAGTGCTTTTAAAAGCACGAACAGTAAGCTCCATAATGGAGAGCACACTCAAAGAAGTACTTAGATGGTCATATTTAGTCAGTCTTAGTATTAACGCAGTTAAAACGGATCTGGTTCTGTTCACGAAAAGGTACAAGATACCACAGTGGATACCACCAAAATTAAAAGACATACGTCTCATATCGAAAACTCACACAAAATATCTAGGAGTCGTCCTGGTCAGCAAGCTGGCATGGAAAATCAGTGTAGAAGAAAGGGTGAAGAAAGCCACCATTGCGCTATACACATCCAAGAAGGTGCTAGATGCAAGATGAATCTATGTAACGGTAGTTCGTCCTATTCTACTCTATTTAATTATTGTGTGGTGGCCGACAAATCAACATACCTCAGGCACTTGAAAAAAACTCAGCGGCAGCCAGTGCTATGCATTACGAGGGCACTAAAGTCAACTCCAACTAAAGCGCTTGAAACCAATTTATGTATAGAAACCCTGAACACACACGCAAAACTAATAGCCGGAAAAACGGTACAACACCTCATGGCAGCACTTCTAGAACCAAACGACTGGTGCAAAGGTATAGAACAAGCACAGAAGGCGGTCAACATGTATGCAGACGGCTCCAAAATGCCTACGGGGGTAGGTGCGATTGTGAATTGTGCAGAGCCTAGTATAAGACAGCCATACAAACTGCCGAATCACTGCAGCATCTTCCAGGCGGAAGTATTCGCCATAAGGAAGGCCGCGGTGAAAGCCCTCGGCATGGACACACACCACTCTTATATCAACATTTTCTTCGACAACCAAGCAGCAGAGGTGCACTATGCGCTTCAAAGAGAGTGCGCATCTTCTGGGTCTGGCATCATCGTAGATGGCGAGATACGAGATGGCAAAATCTCGAAAATAATGTACACAATGCGGAAAACGAACTCTGTTCATCTTGGCACGCCCGCGCAGAGATCACAGGACACTAGAGGATACACTCACTAGTCACTGCATGGCGGCAGCCTACGCGAGGAAGCTGGGCATCACCACGGATGATAACTGCTGGAAGTGCAAGGAAACAGGCACAGTGGAGACCCTGGAGCACTTATTATGCACATTTCCCGCTCTACTTAGATCGAGACTCAAACATCAAGGCTTATCGACGTTCTTGTCGCTAAAAGATGTAGCCAAAGTATCTCTGGAGTGCCTCCTAAATCTTTAAAGATTTCAATAACCGGCGCCACTAAGAACCAGAAATGGTCTATGTGAGCCTTCATTAGAAGGCATCCGGCTTTGCCTAACCTAACCTATGAACGGAGAAAAATATTGTGAAGTCATAAAGGGATTTGTCGTGCCTATTGTGGAGGAGCAATATTTCTATGTGAGGCTATCTTTCAGGATGACTCCGCACCATGTCACTGCGCAAAATCGGTAAGTTTTTTGTAGAAACACACTATCATTTTATCCGCATGTTTGTATCTAAAAAATAATAAAATCACCGTTTAAATCTTTTCACAGGTGCAAAAATATTTAAAAACCTTGGTATTAAACATATGGATTGGCCTGGAAACTACCCTGATTAAAAGCCGATCGAGCATTTATTGCACGTGATGAAACGTGAAATTTCTCAGCATAAGCCACAGAGCAAACTGGAGCTAAAGAGAATTAAAGAGCCCGAATCGAAGTTGTCTCAGCCTCCAAAGGGGGTCGACATCTTAATAGAGTAAATACTATAATACTACACGATTTCCTATTCAAATAAAAAAAATATCTTAAACAGGTTTCAAATTTAAAATATTTTGAAAACCGAAATAAGTATATGAAAATAGGAAATATCTATTTATTTTATATAGAAATAACAGAAAAATACACGTCTGATATCAAAACAATTTTATTGAAACCCCTATTTTTATGTATGAAATTCAAAATAGTGAATAATAGTGAATATATTAAGGTTATAGTTTATATGAAATTTTTATATAGTTTATATGAAGTCAATAGCTTTTTTAATAAAATAACAAAAATCTTGAATTTTTCCTAAAAGGTTTATTCAACTCAATATCAATTACGCACGATCCATGAACACTTTAGCAACACATGTTACTGCACCGATTTATCTCCGTGTACAGAAATATATTTAACTAATTAATAAAATAAATAAACAAAACAAGTATATCGTTCTTAACTAGATATTTTTTCACTATTTGGCGTTTTTACGCCTTAAGTGCGTAGCATATTTTGAAGATAAAATAAATTTTTGAAAGCTCATGTCTTAAAATCGCCACTAAAACTGTTGACAGCTAACAATTTTATATTTTCATATCAATGACATTGTAGAAATATTGATTTTCATGCTCTTCATCTGATTTCAAAGCTCTTTAATTTTCGAACGAGACAGCGAAAATTAGTTTCAAAGCTTGCAGTGAGTGCTAGTATATACTTTAGTCGTTGTTTTAACCCACTGTAACATTTAACTATTTTTTTGGATGTCAAATAAAATAAAAAATCAGATAGATTTGTTTTGGGAAAATTAAAATCGAACAAGGAGTGTTGCCAGGGAGGTTGCTAGGCTCAAAACTAACATATGTCAACCAAGAAAGTCAAACAAATAACATTTATTAAATCGTCGTTACGCGTGCAATACAGCTTAAACACTTACTTCTCCAGTTTTACAAGGAACACACACATTTTAAAATCTTTCACATACAAAACATTAAAAAAAAATTATTTCAACCAATCCTTGGAAAAATCTATTTCAAGAAGAAAAATAAATACAGACCAAAACGAAGTTAATCGGTTAAAAAGCAATTATTTTTTTTTTTGTAACATATAAATGAAAAACTTTTAAATAAACCTTTATCTGAAATACAAGATATAGGTTGTTATTATTATTTATGGAATTTATTCATAAAATTTTCTTAAATAACTGTTCTTTCAAAACATCACGTCAGTAAAATAAATACATCTAACCGAATAAATGTAGGTAATTCAGTCATTTGTCTAAACTATTTATTTTAAAAAGGGCGCAAGTCACTTTCCTTAATGAAAAATGGTGAATTTTTCAATGGCTTTACGAAATTATTTATACTAAAAGAAAATATAAATATCCTGAGATAACAAATACAAGTAAATCTTCTCAAAAGTTGGCCGAAATATTGTTAAACATGTTAAAACGCAAAGCCTTAAATATCTGGATTTAAAAACAAAGTGACTTACGAAACTTTTAAAATAAACTGCTCTACTGTTACGAGGTTGAGCCCTGGTGAGGGCTCGGATTTTGATGACCTAAAAAACTGCAAAAAATTATCTAAAAAATATGACAAAAACTACCTAAAAACTGCAGAAAATTACCTATAAAACGCAAACAATTACATAAAAAATAAACAAAAAATAAAACATTTATTAATTTATTTTATATAATTTTTATACATAGCGTTTCAGTATATCACAAGGTACATTTTTAAGTTCAGAAAAACTTCTTTCTACTTCTGCACTGACGAGAGTAGCATATTTAAAAGACGATATGTCATCGAATGTATTCCTCTTCTAATTTCATAGTATTAAAATTTTAAAATTAACAATAGAGCATAAAAATAGAGTCAACAAAAACTACCATATCATGAGTTTTCATCTAACACTGTTTCATCTTTCTACATACCCTTTCGTCAGTTTCATCATGCGCAGAGCTTTTTTTTATCGAGGTCTATAAACAAAGCTACTCCTTTTTCGAGAGGTAATGTTTTTGATTGAAGGGACTCTATTTTTGAAGGAATATGTTTAAAAATTTTCATTTTTAAATATTTTAGTACAAAAAAAAGGAAAAAATTATTTTAAAATTACACTAAAATGACCTGAAAACAGAAAAATGATCTAAAAATTAAAAATGTCAAAAAATTACAATAAAATAACTTAAAAATCGCTAAAATTACGAAAAAATTCCATAAATCTAGTAAAAATGGCCTGAAAACTAAAACCGATAAAAAAACGAGGAAAACTTACCTAAAAACTTTTCATATTTGGAATTTAGGAAACATAAATGGACGTTCTAAATAAGGAGGAAATGTCTTAGAATCAACAGAAAAGTAATATGATATGTCATCGAAATCCTAGCCCTGCTTATCACTATAATTTTTATCACAGTAAAATAAGTTTCTGTTGAAAATAACTATTATAGATGCAATTTTTTTGTTCTTACAATATATCAATTATGGCCCAATTTTAAAAAATATTTCTTATAACAGTTATGTCTCTGAAAGAAACAATGAAAGTAGAATCGATTATACTTTCTAACGGTGTTTATCGCATTGCGATTAAGCATATACACTCAGAGAAATATTGAATTGAAAGTGAGCAGTTTCTTTTCGGTACTTCCTTAGTTAAGTATTCAAATTTTTTAAAGCCCAATATAATACAGTTATTCGGTTTTAAAATGATAAACATGTTTTAAAAACTTTCGGAAATATTACATTATCAGATGCCTTTCGTTAGTTTCCATCGTGAAGAGTAAGTCACGATAATACATTTGTCTTTTTTTTTATGTGAGAAGTATTAATTGTAGTTAATTACAATAATGTCATCCTATATGTTAAATTATCAACAACAAAAAATTATGCATAACACAATTTTTCAAAAATGAACATTGCAGCTGAAATTCAATTTTCCTTACATTTGTGTTACATTCTGTAACAAAAAAATTTAATTTTTTTACAAATGTGCAGTAATTTTCAAATCAATGGCTTTCGCTCCCCATTCCACAAAATACTCGCCAGCACACATTAACTTCCCATAAACTAAGCATTCCCTGCTCACAACTGTAGTGAGTATGCGCCTCAATACTTTAGTGAGCAGGCAAATAAGTTGGAAAACATTTATTAAAATCTATTGAGTGTGATGACGCACTACAAACAATAGGACACTAAGGAGAAGACATAAACTACTGACGCATTTCATTGTGTCAGAAACACTTGAAGCTGCCGGATGCACAGGATTTGAAAGAAACTTAGCGCTGTGCTAAAAAAAAAACACAACTTGTTTGTAACTTCGTTTTAATTTTTAAATATTTTTACAAAAAAATTATAAATTTAATACAAGATCTTTAACTAGTACATTTTTATTATTTCAGATTAGCCTCAACAGCTTCTTTGCAATTCGTAACTAGCAAAATAGCGAGAAAAACTTTAAAAATTCCAGCCAGCAACTCGCATCTTTTTCTACAAGCCACAAGATTTTACAACTCCATACAATTTTGGACTGCTTTTGCTGCTCGGCGGCGACGACTACAACGAACTTGCGCCAAAAAGTATCGCCACCGTCCGTTACACTGGGAAAAATTATGAACTTTTGCTCCTCGGCTGGTGCAACATCATCATCGACTTCTTTGGCATCAGCTGGAGGCGCAGATTTATCAACAACGGGTACAACTACAACAGCTGGCACAGGTGGTGGTGGCAGTGGTGGCGGCGGTAGTGGGGGCGGTGGTGCTCTGACAACACATTGTTTTAGAGGAAGTGGGGGTGGTGGTGGTGGTGGAAATAGCAACAGCAGATCTGGCAACAACACAAATATAGCAGCGGTGTCTTCATCGTCGTCACATACACAAGCACATAGCAGCAGTAGCATAGGTGCCGGTGGCGGCAGTAGTAACAATAACGAAATGCCACCCGAAACGAGACCGAAAGTGGTGACTGTGAAGCATCCGGAATCGAATAAGCCCAAACCAACAACAAAGAAAAGCAAACCCATTCAGGCCGATCAGGATGTCATCAAAGCGCTGCAGCGTTGCAGAGATGAAGGTTGGTGGTTTTTTTTTGTTATGTTTTGGTTGTGTTTTTATTGTTTTATGTTGAATTTGAGAGCAAACTCAAGTTCATTGCCAAGAACAAAAACAATATATGTTGCTATGTAGAGTCAGCCATAGCGACGGCAGAGAATCTCGAAGTGGTAGTAATAGTAAATGATACAATAATTTCTTAATTACATGATTAATTATGATTATTTGCTACAAAAAAATATCGCATGTACTTTTAAAGTGACATAACACAGGTATTAGATCTGGTCGAATGTAACATGACACCATTCTTGAAATTGCTAATACACCCCCAAAATTTAATTTTACCGTTATAAAACAGGTACATGACGCATTAAACAATTATTAAATCAGCAACTTTTTAACCGAGTTTCGATTTTAAAAAGGTTTTGGAAAGATAAAGCTTTCACAATATATTCAGATGCCTCAATAAAAAAAGTTGCCATTGCCACCGACTAAAAGTGAACCTTGATCTTTTTTATGAATATTCCCAAAATATTTTGGCTGTCACGACAATCGCCAGTGAGCTAAACCATTTTGAAATACCTTCATTGATTCTAATGCGATCCTCACTATCAAGATATCGTTAAAAAAATTTTAAGTGCTTGCATTGATTCATGGTCAGAATTGTTTAAATTGATAAATATAAATATGTGTATGTATGTATATATATTAGGGCGGGTCAATTTGTATGGACGAATTTTTTGGAGGTCTGGCTCAGCGAAATTCGTAAAATACATGTAATTTCAAGACTTTTTCTCCACTACAGCATATACAAATTCTGAAAAAAAGCTGTGCGGACTTTCGTAAATAGATTTTGTTCTCAATTATAAAATATGAATGTATGAATGTATGTGTATGAATCTATTTACGAAAGTCCGCACAGCTTTTTTTTCAGAATTTGTATATGCTGTAGTGGAGAAAAAGTCTTGAAATTACATGTATTTTACGAATTTCGCTGAGCCAGAATTTGACCCGCCCTAATATACATGTATATATATTTAATATATAAAAGCTTAAATATTAATTATAAAATAAACACCTACTAAAAAAATAATGAAAGTACATAATTAAAACGGAAGTACCGATAACGGAATGAGGCTGATTGATGTATATATATTTATATATATATATATATACATGTATATATATTTAATATATAAAAGCTTAAATATTAATTATTAAATAAATATATATATATATATATATATATATATATATATATATTAGGGCGGGTCAAATTCTGGCTCAGCGAAATTCGTAAAATACATGTAATTTCAAGACTTTTTCTCCACTACAGCATATACAAATTCTGAAAAAAAGCTGTGTGGACTTTCGTAAATAGATTCATACACATACATTCATACATTCATATTTTATAATTGAGAACAAAATCTATTTACGAAAGTCCGCACAGCTTTTTTTCAGAATTTGTATATGCTGTAGTGGAGAAAAGTCTTGAAATTACATGTATTTTACGAATTTCGCTGAGCCAGACCTCCAAAAAATTCGTCCATACAAATTGACCCGCCCTAATATATATATATATATATATATACAGTCATGTGAAAATTAATAGGGACACCTATATTTTTATATTTGAAGCTGCATGAATTATATACAAGGTGCCCTAGAGATAGCATTAATTCCCTCGGCTGGTGATTCTTCTTGATAAGGCGAGTATAAAACTTAGTGGAGTTTCCTCCCACATTGTAAAACTTTCAAGATACAGGGTGTTTTACGGTTTTGGTACGTGTTTAGTATTATTGATATAGAATCTATGCTACTCACCATAAAATAAAAAATAATATTTTCTATTTTAGAAAAAATATCAACTTTTTTATCAGTATATCTGCCACTTTCGTGTCATGTGCTGTAGCGGAGCTAAAATTTTGAGATTATCCAACGAAATATGAACAAATTTTGTATCTTTTCTTTTAGCGGAGCCGTAATCGTCCAAATTTAAAATGTCTTTTTTTCATGTAAAAGTACACTTAATCAACAGTTTTTTTCTAAATTCTAACTTTGGACAATAACAGCTCCGCTAAAACAAAAGATACAAATTTTGTTGATTTATCGTTTGATAATCTCAAAATTTTAGCTCCGCTGCAGCATATGATACGAAAGTGGTTGATATGTTGATAGAAAAGTTGATATTTTTTCTAAATTACAAAATATTATTTTTTAATTTATGATGAGTAGTTTAGATTCTAGATCAATAATACTAAACACGTACCAAAACCGTAAAAAACCCTGTATCTTGAAAGTTTTACAATGTGGGAGGAAGCTCCATAAAGTTTTATACTGACCTTAACAGGAGGAACCACCACCCGAAGGAATTAATGCTATATCTGTTGCACCTTGTATGCAATTCATGCAGCTTTAAGTACAAAAATACAGGTGTCCCTATTTATTTTCACATGACTGTATATACATGTATATATATTTAATATATAAAAGCTTAAATATTAATTATAAAATAAACACCTACTAAAAAAATAATGAAAGTACATAATTAAAACGGAAGTACCGATAACGGAATGAGGCTGATTGACTTCGCCGCAGCACGGAACATGGTCAATATTCATAAAGCCACCTGGATGTCCCCTGATCAAAAAACCAAAAATCAAATTGATCACGTTTTGATGGACGGGAGGCACTCTTCCAGTGTATTGGATGTACGCACGATCCGTGGTGTGAACATTGACTCGGATCACTATCTTGTTGCAGCCAAAATCGTACACGTCTGTGCGCAGATAAGAATACACGCAACCCTACACAGAGAAAGCTAGACGTCGACAAGCTGCAATCGAAACAGACAGCTGATGCTTTCGCCACTCGACTCTCACTCCTGCTTCAAAGCACTCCTCCAATCAATGATATATGCGCGCAGTGGACACACATTTCCAACTCCATGCGTGCGGCTGCTGAGGAGGTGATTGGCTACCACCGCCCTTGCCGAAACCAGTGGTACGACCAGGAGTGTCGCGACGCCACTGCAGAGAAAGACGCCGCCTACAAAGACACCCTGCAGTCGGTTGTAACGCGCGCTGCTAAAGAGCGATACAAACAAAAGAGAAGGGAAGAGAGACGTATTTTCAGGCGGAAAAAAAGAGAGGCAAAAAGCGCGAGGAGAAGATTGAGATGTATGGTGACACGAATGAGGCCCGAAAATTTTTCGAAAAAATAAAATAATAAATAATAAAACCTTGCCGATGATTTTAAAACCGGGGCCTCTTCCTGCAAGGATGAAAACGGGAATCTAGTGACAGATGTCCAGAGTACACTGACATTATGGAGGGAACACTTCTCTAAGCTTCTAAATGGCGACGCTGACAACAATCCCGCCAATAGAGATGATATTCCGGAAACCCCAATTTCGGATGACAGCGTCGAAGTTCCGCTGCCCGACTATGATGAAGTTCTGACAGCTATAGCTCGCCTTAAAAACAACAAAGCCGCGGGAGCTAATGGCTTACCTGCTGAGCTGTTTAAGAACGGAGGCGAAGCTCTACTAAAATGCATTCACGAGCTTCTATGCAGAATATGGTCGGAAGAATGTATTCCGAACGATTGGAATCTCAGTGTGCTCTGCCCAATCCATAAGAAAAGCGATCCCACTATCTGTGCCAATTACTGTCGAGCGTTTTATGTGAAAGATTGAAGCCCTTTGTAAACAAACTGATCGGACCTTATCAGTGTGGC
The DNA here is from genome assembly GCA_963920525.1 of Dichetophora obliterata. NCBI lineage: Eukaryota > Metazoa > Arthropoda > Insecta > Diptera > Sciomyzidae > Dichetophora > Dichetophora obliterata. The sequence continues at coordinate 283,764,605 of OY986435.1, forward strand.
TTCAGACCTGGAAAGTCCACCATCGACCAGATTTTCACGCTACGACAAATCTTGAAATAGACTCAAGAAAAACAAGTCGACACCCACCATCTTTTTGTCGACTACAAAGCCGCCTTCGACAGCCCAATAAGGAAGTACCTGTACTCCACCATGTCTGCATTTGGTATTCCTGCAAAACTAATACGACGTTGCAGGATGACACTGAGCAACACCAGCAGCGCAGTTGAAATCGGGAAGGACCTCTCCCCACCATTTGTTACCAAACGAGGTTTCAGACAAGGTGATTCCTTATCGTGCGACTTTTTCAACCTAATGATGGAAAAGATCATCCGAGCTGCTGATCTGAGACGTAGTGGCACAATATTCTACAAGAGTGTTATGCTGCTTGCGTATGCTGATGACATCGATATCATTGGCCATAATACGCGCGAAGTCAGTGCAGCATTTTCCAGATTAGAAAGAGAGTCAAGTCGAATGGGTCTGGCAGTGAATGCAGATAAGACGAAATACTTAGTGTCAACAAACAAACAGTCCCAGCGTCTTGGAACCCACGTTACCGTTGACAATACCTCATTCGAGGTTGTGAAGAGCTTCGTTTATCTGGGATCCAGCATAAACTCAACCAACGACATCAGCATTGAGATCAAACGAAGAGTAACTCTTGCCAACAGGTGTTACTTTGGGCTCAGTAGGCAATTGAGAAGCAGAGCCCTCTCTCGACGAACGAAAATGACGCTCTATAAATCGGTCATCATGCCCGTCCTACTTTATGCATCACAAACCTGGAGGCAGATGAAAAGACTTTAGGAGCAATCGAGAGAAAGATTATTCGTAAGATCTATGGACCAATCTGTGTCAATGGCGAGTACCGAATACGGTGGAATGATTAACTTTATGAGGTGTACGCTGACATCGACATAGTCAAGCGCATTAAAATCGATTGGCTTCACTGGGTTGGTCATGTTCAGCGCATGAAAAACGATGCTCCAGTGAAGAAAACATTCGATTCGGTACCCAGCGGCGGTCAACGCAGAAGAGGACGACCGCATCTTCGTTGGAAAGACCAAGTATAGGACAACCTGACGAAGCTTGGAATTTCCAACTGGCGTCAGCAAGCGAAAGACAGAAATTGCTGGCGCAAATTCTTAGATGAGGCCAAGACCGACATACGGTTGTAGCGCCAACTAAGTAAGTAAGTACATAATTAAAAAACAAATATTAGTAATAAAGTTATTTTAATTTTAAAAGTTTTTGTATGGAAATAAAAATGAAAAAATTATCAAAAATATGTATGAAAAACAGCATTATTTTTAATCAAATTGCAACAATTCAAGATTTGTTGATGCATATTTTAAGAGATTTTCCTGCTTATAATATCTGATAGTTAATTTTAAAATGATTTAGCTCACTGGCGGTTATCATTACATCATTTTTAGTTGGTGGCATTGATAACTTTTTTTTTCTATGGAGGTCGAGGCACCTGAATATACATATGTTAAGAACTATAGAAATAACTTTTTGATTTTTATAATCGGCCAAACCTAACATTTTTTCCTTTTTTCTAATTTTTTAAAATTTGAGGATTATTTACTACCAAAATTTTGTTAAAAGCTACTGTAAACGTAATAATTTTCTTAAAATACACTTTATTAAGAATAAAATTAATATTCATTTATGAAAATCAAATGAAAATTGAGTTAAATTTGTTCATAAATGAAAAATAACGCCTTTATTGGTTCATAGGTCTTGGGAGCGTTCATGTAAAAAAGAAGTGTATTTTTTTAATGCAAATGACCCATTCTTTTATTTCCTTATTCGGAAATAACCTTTTAAACGTACATAACTATGTTGAAGATCCTGAGAGTAATTGGATACACAAAACATCAATGACATATCATCTCGGATCTGAAAGTCCTCACTATACTATTTGGAATGCAAGGAGGATATACTAAGTATCCCTGAGTGGCCGCAGCGAAAATCGTTTATGATTGGAGAAAGTAATGTTGTCATACTTATCAAATCATTTTTCTACCATTGCATCTCAGATTGGGTAACATGAAGCAGTTTGTGAAAGGACTTAACAGAGAATGCGAAGCTTTTTAATACATAAAAACGGTGTTTCCTAGGCTAGTGACGCAAAAATCAAAAAGGGTACACGCTTTTTTTCGCGGAAATGAACATTTACACGCAATTATATATTTGTCAATTTACAGGTGTATTCGTTGGAAGTTGAAAGAAGAGCATGGAGAAGTTTTATTTCTTTATGTGAAATTTGTTGGGAAGCAGAAGAAGTGCGATTGTGTTGACGTTGTAAACGATTTCTTAAATGACTTGAATTGGATGCAGAATCAAAACTTTTTCCCGGAGAATCTTGGTAAATGAAGCGATAAACTGGGTGAACGATGTAATGACCACCTTAGCAGCTAAAAAGATTTCTTTGATTATTTTTTACTTATAACATAATGGCACACAGAACGCAGCTTGCTGATGCCCACTCCTGACCATCAACGTGTCTGCATAGCACCACACCCCACACCCCAACCCCGCTCACTGTGCGTAACATTAGTAAATACCTTTAACTAATCGGTTCACTTGATTTTTGCATAAGCTGCACCTGTTCACTACAATGATTAAATCATAATATTAGTAGCATAACAACTAATATGGAAGACTGCAGACTGTATGCAGACATTGTTAAAACCTATGTTTTAATAACAATAACAAAAAGAAGAAAAAAACCTAGTTATACATTGATTCACTTAATTGTATTTCATTTTTAAATTGTCACTTAGGCAAGTTTTGAATCTTCTTTGTAAAAAAATAACATTGTATTTCATATTTAAATAAAGGTCTTATAAAATACTGCAGCTCATACTTAAGTCGGATAGACCAACTTAGAATAAAGGCAAAAGTAGTTGCTAGGCTTTAAGTAATAAAATGTTCCGTTGCTATCGCATGACAAAATTGAGTATGGGTACCGTAAGCTCTGAAGCTAGCTTTGACTAGCTAATAAGTCTAACTTTGGTGCAGCGAGCAGTTTAAACTCAAGTACGCATTAAAGAAGAAGGTCTAAGCTGCTCTTAATACACCAGCGTTAATCTTACATTTTATTTAAAAATCAATAATTTGGCTCTATATACTATATACTACTTATAAGGAAATAAGAGTGCCGCTTTGGACGCACAAAGTCAGTCTAAATTTACGAACTTAATAGCTAGTATAAAAAAAAAAACAATTTTATCTATAAAACTTGCAAACTACAACATTTTAAACGTGGGTCCCAGTTGGAGGCATTGTTGTCTACGGCCCTCGCAGACAGTTAACGATTCAGCTTGGAGCTCCAACGTCATAACACATATGGATTGGTCACATATATTGAATGTCCAGCGGCAACCATTGCAGCGACATCCTAGTAATCTTCTAGTGAAAAGTCACAGTAGCATAAGCTACTAGAAGAAAAATGCTTACATTCTTTAAAAATAACTTAATTATAAAAATTTATGAAACTTATAACTTAAATTTTAGTTCATAAAATAACTTAAAACTATTAATACTTAAGATCTCATTAAAAATGAAGACGATTTGAGCAAAACAAAAATTGCACGTAATTAATAGAAAAAACAATAAAAGAAGAAAGATTAAATTTCACTTAATTATAGTCTTATAATTTAACGGCTCATAATTAATTTTATGCATAGTTTGATTGCACTTAGTTATCTGCACTAAATCAATCAAAGCTTAATAAGAATGAAAGTATAAAATATCTAAATGATAAGATATCTAAATAATAAGAAAAAAAAGGAGAAAAAAAACAAACAAGAAAAAATAATAAGCTAATTTATCGCGATAGTTATAATTAAGAAGTTTTCGTACGCGTTTTTCTATTAATAATTTTTTTAAATTTAACTAACTGAATTTTCTATAAGCTAACCTTTACTTTGAAGCATAAAGAAAGCATACGAAAAGATTCGAAACAACAACAACACAAAAATCATTGTCGCTGAGCTCACCGATGCAGATTATCAAGTAAGTCATTTGTTCATACAAACTTAATTATTTAGATATATGCTTTAGCTAATGATAATTCAGTTAATTATGCTCTAAAGTAATTTTATTTTACTATCGTGAAAGCACAAAATTTCTCTTAGTTCTTAACCAAGTTTAAATTTTGTCTCGCACCGAAACCGGTTTTGTTCACTCTTCTTTGTTTTTGTGTTGTTTAAATCTCTTTAAGCTCAAGTTCTTCGAATAGCAAAGAGCATAAATTAAGTGCAAGAATAACAAAGTATTACAATTTTTTTTATAACAAAAGGAAAGAAAATGAGAATTTAAATTGTTTTGCTGTCAAGTTGAATTCTAACTATAATTTGTTCTAACTATAATAGTTTGTTAGTATAAACTTAAACATAAAATGAGGCTTAAATGTACTCTTAAAAATTTATAAATTTAGATTAAATATTATAATTCTATAAAACTATGAAATATATTGGAATTTTGGAAAAATAAAAACATATAATGGTGTAAGTCCATTCCTAGGACCAATTACAGTAGTAATTTCTTCTGGAAACTACTCTTATATCGATCAAAGTCGGGAAAACTGTAAAATATTACTTTATTCATATAAAGATTAGTTTTATGTAAAAGAAATAATCTTGGGGGTGTTTCAAAGGATATTTCCGAATGTGAAAATAATATAAAGTGTCATTTGTATTTAAAAAATACACCAATTTTAAAAGAAATCATAAAAATATATTTAATGGAACCGCCAAAGTGATACATGAACGCTCCCAAGACCCATTGAGCAATGAAGGCGTAATTTTTTTATTTATAAAAAAAAATTTGATAACTCAGTCAATATTCATCAGGTATTAATAAATCTTTACCTATATCTATACTCTACACTATCATATAAAAGGGTTCTCACGTATCTGCGACGACGCTAAACTTAGAAACTAATCTACCGATTTTAGTAATTCTTTCACTGATATAAAGCTACAACTTAAAAACTTAACCGCCCACAAAACTATGAAAATGCTATATTTAAATGGTTTTGGTCGTTTAATACTACGTTTAAATTGGGCCAAATGACTCATTTAGAATGAGTCATTCAAAAGTGCTTACATTGGTTTTTTTTAGCGAAAGTATTTCATTTCGTTTGACAACTGGTTCTTTGTTTTGTTTTTGCTGGTTGATATTTATGATGATACACATGTAATAAATTATTTGTTGTTTGACGTTTTCCTTTGTTTTTAGTGTGTTCGGTGTTTTTTTATCCATTCTCCATTGAATGCGTATGAAATAGTTTGTAATAAACTTTAAGAACGTATCCAATCTCATTCATTTGTTTTAAATGAGTTGAATTGAAACTGAGAATTTGTATGAGAAATGAGGTGACTTTGTTTCTCATTTGGCTGAATGGGTAGAAATGGGCCCAATGTTAACGTAGTATAAGATTAAAATTCTGTAATTTAGTTCGCACGGTTAATTTTGGCAACTGTATTAAAATGGGCGTGTCCCACTTTAGTTACGCCCACTTTTCGGGGATAAGCGTGGAGCGAAGACGGTTTGGGTCGTATTTAACTAAAATTTTTTAATTTAGTTTATATGATTACTCTCGGCAACTCTACTAAAAATAGGAGTGTCCCACTTTAGTTACGTCCATTTTTCAGGGGATAAGCGTGAAGTAAAGCAAAGCGCACTAGGTCGACTTATTTCGAGCACGAAATAGTTTTATTAAAAAAATGTTCCTACACCCCCATTACCGCCCACAAATCAACAAAATTCTATATTTCGAACGGTTTTGGTCTTATTCGACTAAAATTTGGTATTCGGTTCATATGGTTACTTTCGGCAACTATACTAAAAATTTTGAAAATATATGGCAGTAAGATGGTCTGTGGCTCCTGCGTCTGCCGGAGAATACTATAAATCAATAAAAATGCTAAATAAGTAGTCACTTTTTCTGATTTTGTTCGCTCCCCGCCCATTTTATGTTAGATTGAGGCTGAAAAATAAGATCTGCATAAAAAATTGGGCTTTATAAGTGGAAACAACCCAGGTACCCTCAAGTTAAAGGCCAAAAACCGCCTTAAAAATGGTACTTAGCTTCTTCACTCTATATCTCTTAAAAAACAGTTTTACGCTCTTAAACAAACATTTTTTGCACAATAAACAGACACAATTTTTCATAACCAACTTTGACCTTGGAATGACCTTTCGTAGTGTTTTACGCAAAGTCACGATTTGTAAGTAATATTTTTTTAACGACCCTTGTAAATTTTTGGAAAGAGATATTTCTGAACAGTTAACACCATGTCAAAGAGCATGAAATAAACTTTAATTCACAGTTGGTTTTTTTCCAAAATATTGATTTTTGGAGGTATAGTATAAGAGCATTTAATTTTTTTTCAAATCAAGTGACTAATTTTCTTCATTGCAAGCACATTTTTAGATAGATTGACACGCTAATATATAATATTTTCAGACCCTTTTGGCAGCTGCATTGCTAGAGAAAAACAATAGTATATTTTTAATATTGTTAAAATTAATTATCGTTTTGAAAAGGTGACCAAAACACAATGAAAACATAAAACGCTTATAAACAGAACGAAAAAATAAACCTTTTTTCTAGAGTGCATGAAGTTTAATATAACACTAGCTGAACCCGGTGTGCTTCGCTACCCCCCTCGCGCTGTTGCACTTGGTCGTTATCATCTGCTTGTCCCATGAAATAAATTTGTAAAAACTTAGGATCTTCATCTGGAATTGGCAATATTGATTCCATTCGGTGATAAATTTGGCCTTGAACTCTAAATAATGGCATTAAGTTGTCTCGAACCACTTTAGTCGCACCAAACGATGTCATTTGAAAACACGAATTGTATTTTCGTATGTTGCTTAAGAAATTTTGGGAATCCGCTATTGATATGTTGAATAATAATCATTCTATTTTTTCCTCTTCTTCCTTTTTTGATGCCTTAGGGGCAAATTATTTATTTGTTCTTACCTGAAACTAACGATAGTAGTGGTTCTGATGGTGTTGCAGTTCGGGTAAAGCAATTTTACCATTTGCGCAGCACATTCCAGGTGCTTCATTTTTATATTTCTTAGCATTGCAGTATTGGCAAACTTTATTCATTGGTCCAATGGCAACTAACTCATCTTAACTGCAATCAATTTCTGATGAGTAGTGGAATGCAATCAGCTGATATGATGCAGGGCTTCGACGATGCTGTACTCTTCGACTACGATCTTGTAGACGGTGTGCCTCACGTTGCTCTGGTGTCTCGGCAGCTCTTGATAAAGAGGATCGCGATTGGTCACTTCGCATGCGTGTTTGACGTTGAATAGAAGTCTCGGAAGCCCTTGATGTCAAGGCTCGAGAACGGTCGCTTCGTAACCGTGTTTCACGCTGAACGGATGTCTCCAAAGCCCTTGATGTTGAGGTTCGAGATCGCTGAATTTCTAAACGTGTTTCGCGCTGAACAGCAGTCTCAGAAGCCCTTGATGTTGAGTCAAGAATTTATTATTTCGTAAGAATATCCTATTGTGAAAATTTAATGACTATCGGTCCAGTAGTTAAGACTATATTACGATTTTTAATTTTCCTAAAAAGGGGCGTGGTCCCACCCACTTTTCTCCTGGCACGTATTCCTAATTATGCCAATACCATATGTACCAAATATCATCGACGTAGGTCCAAAAATGCCCAAAATATGGCGATTTAAATTTTTGGGTTATATGGGTAGTGCCACGCCCTTTTGTCCAATCAAAACTTCATATAGCCTATTATTCCTTCCAGAGTCACAGTAACATGCTGTGAAAATTTCAGGAAGATCGGTCGAAGGGTTTGCCCTCCTATAAAGCACAAACAAACAAACAGACAGACAGACATTAATTTTTATATACTATATAGATTTTTAACTTATTGTACAATGTTCTTGTCTTGTTATCGAATGTCTTGTGTTATCGAATGATGTAAATATTTTGTAAATAAACCGAAAACTCGGATTTTTTAAATGCAACATTTCGAAAGTTTTAAAATTATGATATTGGATCATTATTAACATAGGTTTTTTGTAAATATCTTCGGAACTACATACCCGATTTAAGAGTTTGATATCTCGTTTTGAAGAACATGACATCGGCTTTCAAAAAAAAATAAAATAAAATAAAAAAAGCAAAAAAATAAATATATGTATGTCATTGGTGGTACAATATGAAAATTGGATTTTGCCACGCCCCTCCGCCCACAGACCGAAAATCAAGTGTCACCCACCTGAATATTCTGAAGATTCCCTTAAAATTTCATCAAAATCGGTCCAGCCATTTTGGAGTCCATACGTTACATATGTATTGTACATACACACATCCTGTTTTATATATGTATATAGATTGTTTTCCGAACAATTTTTTAATATGCTATTATTTCAAATAGTTATTTTTTTTAATTTTTTTAACCTCTTGGGATATATCGAATAGTATATCTAAAGAATCAATAAATGTTTTGCTCGAGCTGGACTTTTATCTTTCTAATATTGTTGTAATCCGTAAAATGTCTTCATTTTTTAGATGCCGTCTTATCTTCTCGCTGGAATTTGGAAGGCCTTATAAACTTTCAATAATTCGTTTGCGACAATAGAAACACCTTGATATACATCTTGATATCATCATCTTGATATACATCTTGTATCAAGTATAGTATTCTAGCGAAAACGTCTTTTTTACTAGGGAGCATCTGTTCGTTGAAGTATTTTTTTTTTCTGCCTACAATAAATAAAACTGTATGAACATTGGAATTATCTTATCTTATACTATTAAACGAGCAATATTTGTTTGTTTGTACATGAGTTCTCGAAAAAGGCCCAAGCGATTTCGATGGAATTTTCAGTACAGGGGTTTTTGGGGGCGAAAAATGGATTTAGCTAGGTTTCATTTCTGAGAAAATTCGTTTAGCAGCGCACTTTGGGGTATTTGACCGATTTAGGCGGCCAAAATTATTTTATTCGGTAAAAAGTTTCTATTATATTACATACTAATAATTTTTTTGCCGATTTTCGTACATTTAATGGCGCTATACAAACTTTTAAACTGTGACGTGAAAATGTTGTTATTGTAAAGAAATTAATTGTCTTATCGATATACAATCAAAAAGAAAAAATTTAAATACATATTGGTTTTGGCGAGAAGCCGGGCTAAGCTGCTCGGTCGCCCAGGTGTTTATAATAAATAATATGTTTTTTAATATTTACCAATCAAGTAAGCAGCTCTGGTTGAATTGTTACCTTCATTATTTATATTGATTTTTTTACAATGAACTCACTTTAAAACACTTTTTTTGTCACCTTTTAAAAACTATAATTTTAACAAAACTTTGGCAGAAAATAATTCTCAAAGTTGAAAAAATTGTAAAAATGTTAGGTTTGGCCGATTATAACTCAAAAAGTTATTTTTATAGTTCTTAAGGTATGTACATATATTGAAAGCTTTATCTTTTTATCTATAAAATCGAAAATCAGTTTTAAAAAACTGCTGACTTAAGGATTGTTGAATGCGTCAAGTACCTAAAACTCGGGTTTTTAACGGTAACATTAAATTTTGGGCGTGTATTAACAGTTTCAAGTATGGTGTAATGTTATACTCGACCAGATCTACAACCTCTGCTATGTCACTTCAAAAGTGCCTACATTTTCACTGTAGCACCGTGTTATCCTTTTTTAAAAATCTTTTAGTTTTGTATATTGTTATCTTTGTACATCATCTTCTTCTAGGTATTAAACGGTTGGATCTTAGTAAATCCTCCATAACAGTTATTCCAGCTTCGGTCAAGGAATGCACCCATCTTACCGAACTATATCTGTACAGCAACAAAATCGGACAACTGCCCACAGAGATTGGCTGTTTAGTTAATCTTAAGACATTAGCGCTAAATGAAAATTCGTTGACATCGCTGCCCGAATCGTTGCAGCATTTAAAACAGCTCAAAGTGCTTGATCTGCGGCACAACAAGCTGGCCGAGATACCATTCGTAATATACCGCTTACGCTCTTTAACTACTTTGTATTTGCGTTTCAATCGTATCACTGCCGTCGCAGCCGACATACGCAATCTGACCAGCTTGACCATGCTGAGTCTGCGCGAGAATAAGATACGGGAGCTAGGAGTAGGTGCCATAGGTGCATTGGTTAATCTGACCACGTTAGACGTATCGCATAATCATTTAGAGCACCTGCCCGAGGACATTGGCAACTGCGTCAACCTCAGCGCTCTAGATCTGCAGCACAACGAGTTGCTGGACATACCCGAAACAATTGGAAACCTTAAGAGTTTGTCAAGATTAGGCTTGCGGTAAGTTTGGTGAAAATTGATTTGAGTGTATCTTTTATAATAATTTATTTTATTTTGTTTTGACAGCTACAATCGTCTTACCTCTATACCGACATCGCTTAAAAACTGTAAATACATGGACGAGTTCAATGTGGAGGGCAACGGCATTACCCAGCTACCCGATGGTCTTCTAGCTAGCCTTAGCGCGTTGACAACCATAACGCTATCGCGCAACTCCTTCTCCAGTTATCCCACCGGTGGACCAGCGCAGTTCACCAATGCGTACAGCATCAATCTGGAGCACAATCGCATCGATAAAATACCCTACGGTATCTTCTCGCGTGCTAAGGGTCTGACCAAACTCAACATGAAGGAGAATGTGCTCACGTCATTGCCGCTCGATGTGGGCACTTGGGTGAATATGGTTGAGCTGAACTTAGCCACGAATGCACTGCAAAAGCTGCCCGACGATATTATGAACTTGCAAAATCTTGAAATTCTAATACTTTCCAACAATGTGCTCAAGAAGATACCCAACACCGTTGGCAATCTGCGCAAACTGCGCATCTTGGACTTGGAGGAGAATCGCATAGAAGTGCTGCCCAACGAAATCGGTCTGCTGCATGAGTTGCAAAAGCTCATACTGCAAACAAATCAGATACAGCTACTGCCACGCACCATTGGTCATCTGACAAATTTGACACATCTCTCGGTGAGCGAAAATAATCTGCAGTATCTGCCAGAAGAAATTGGTTCGCTAGAGAATTTGGAGAATTTGTATATAAATCAGAATCCATGCCTAGAAAAACTGCCCTATGAATTGGCACTTTGTCAGAATTTGAAATACTTAAACATCGACAAATGCCCACTAGGAACAATACCACCGGAGATACAGGCCGGTGGACCATCACTTGTCTTGCAGTGGCTTAAAATGCACTCACCGTATCGGCAGATGTGAGCAGAGGATGGCTCGCTGCAGACATTTTATGTTGGCAACGATTATTTTAAATATGAAATACAAAAGAAACACTAATAGATGGAAGGAAGTAGCAGTAGCAGCGGTGGAGGCAAAATAGAATGGTGGAAATTTTTAAAGACTGCTAGCTTTTTGTTGTTTCAAACACCAGCTATGCTATTCAGTGCTTACTTAATTTAAGGCATTTAACCTCCATTTTTGCTAATGCTAAATGTTGCGAACAATGTGTGATGGATAAACAAGAATATAGCTTTAATCAATGCTTCAAAAAAATTGACAAAAGGAAGAAACAAAATATTTAAAATATTGCAAAATGCTAAACGAAATATTTAAAAGTAGCAAATTAAGAATTCGTTACATTTTAGGAAAAAAAAAAAAACTAAACAAACAAAAAGAACTAACGTTAGCATACTTTTACAAATGCCTGTTTTTGTTTAGCACTGAAGCTGCTGCTCTAACTCTGATTACTTAAGTGATTACGAGGTGAAAACTTCTTTCTTAATTGTTTTTAAATGATTTATTAACTGAAACTCTTTTGCAGTGTTAAACCTTAATTGGCGCTCTGAAAACAGCTGCAGCACAATAAAACTAAAAAAAAACGACACGTCGAAATACGGAACGAGTAGTTAAAGTTTTTTGTATAACTTTTATTTTACAGAAAAATGGTTTTAGAATTCCGCCGCGTAGCTTTTATTTGAGACGGAATTATTTTTTTTTTTTTTTTTGGGCTGACTAATACTTTTCTGAATTCAATTTTTTACAGCTTGTGTGAAAACATCGGAAAGAACTGAAACATTTACTTCGGCAGCAGGACACAGCTGCTCCATATCTAAAGTAAAGCAAATTAATGAGCAACAATTAATTGCTGAACTAAAAATATTAATAACAAAAACAAAATCTATAGCTTGCCGCAAATCAGTTGGCGTCAAGTTGGCATTTTTAAAGTGCGTGTGAATAGTTTGAAAGATTCATATTTATTTGCCACAAGATCACATTCTCAGTATGAGAAGAGTAGGGTAACAATATATTTTTTCGTTTTTGTTTAATCGAGTAATAAATTAGAAGCTTCATTGAGATCGGACCATGTTCAATGGGCGCGGATATAAAAACGAGTTTTTTTATTTTATTTAGCTTATACTTGCATGCACTAGTTTACAAAATAAAAAAAACTCTTATTAAGACTTACTTATATAATTCGTATGTAGTGTGGTCCCCTGATTAAAAAAAATTATCTATGGATAGGTTTTCGAGTTATCGACCCAATAATTTGTTTGCTTTTTTCGTAGAAGGTGACCAATCGTTCATTATCCGTAATAAATTCCGTTCGGACTGACGGATTTGGCCAAAGTTAAATTTTTATAAAAGACAAATTGTCAATAACTTGTATATACTAATTGAACAGTTGTGAATTAATATTTACAAACTTTATTCTTTTTTTTTTTTTTTGGTAAATCGGTGTTTCAAAACTCATTTTATCACCTGACAAAGAAGGAATTTGCAAAGAATTACATGTCCTTGGATTTTGCTCATTGTAGGCTTAAAAGTTTTGCAAAAGTCTGTCAAGTGACGACCAAACCTTCTTTTAAAAAAGCGAAAAATTATTCGGTCGATAGCACGAAAACCTATGCATAGAAAATTTTTTGTTTTTTTTTAAATCAGGGTATGTTCAAAACTCGTCTATATATATAAAAATGGATGTATGTATGTGGGTATGTGGCTATGTCACGTATAGACTCCAAAACCGCTGAACCGATCTCTATGAAATTTTCAGGAAAACTGAAGCCACATCTTGAGAGTGTTCCTGTGAGGTTTGGTAACGATTAGAAGAGGGGGCGTAGTACCTCCCATACAAGCCAAATTTGCGCTCGATCAGAAACCAAAAAAAGGATATATATCAGACGGTTTCAATCGTAAAAAACTAAGATTTGATAATTTTGTTCAGATGGCTACTGTCGCTAACTGCACAAAAAATGGGCGTGGTCGTAAAATAAATACGCCCACTTTTTCGAAATCATGGAAATTCCGGAGTTCTACACATTTTTACAGTGAAACTTGCTGTGTAGGTACTACAAGAGGCGGTCACTTTATAAATGTTTTCACGCCCACTTTTGCCGCCCACAAATTAATATCTATATACATAAAAAGCAAAACAATGTGTGTCTGGCTGTGTGATGTCTATAGACTTCAAAACTACTGAACCGATTGACCTGAAATTTTGGCAGTCGATTTGTTTCAAGTACGAGATGGTTGAGGAAATTGCCACACCCCCCTTTTACCGCCCACAAATCAATAAAAATGTTATATTTCAGTCGGTTTGGTTCGTATAAGGCTAAAATTTTGCAATTTAGTATGTACGGTTACTGTCGACAACTGTACTAAAATGGGGGTTTGCACGCCCCTTTATCGCCCACAAATGAATGAAAATGGTTTATTTCAGACGGTTTTAGTTGTATAAGACTTAAATTTGGTACTTTGGTTTGTGTAGTTACTGACATTAGCTGTACAAAAAATTGGATTCCATGACCCCTTTTTGCGCCCACAAATCAGTGAAAATGCTATATTTCAAGCAGTTTTGGCCGTAAGAGACTAACATGTGATACCTAAGATTGTATGGATACTTTCAAAAACTGTATTAAAAAAGGGCGTTATCGCTATATAGCCACACCCACTTTTGAGAAATCATTAAAATTTACTACTGGGTCGATTGAGCTAAAATGTTGGCTAAAAAATTGGTTTTCACGCCCCTTTTACCGCTTACAAACCAATGAAATCGTTTTATGTCAACGGTTTGGGTCGTATTAGACAAAAATTTTGTAATTCAGTTCATATGGTTACTCTCGGCAAGTGCACTAAAAATAGGCCTGTCCCACTTTAGTTAAACTCACTTTTCGGGGAGTCAGCGTCGAGTGAAGTAAAGTGCGCCAGGCTTAACCTAAATTGAGCTAAAATTTGGGCAGTCGATTTGTTTCAATTACGAGATGGCTCAAGGGAAATATTTTGCCGCACCCCTTTTTACCGCTTGCAAAACAACAAAAATGCTATATTTCGCAAGGTTTTGATCGTATTAGACTAAAATTTGGTATAGCGTCTGCCCAGGAGAGTGAGTGTTCCTGTGAGGTTTGGTAACGTTTGGACGAGGGGGAGTGGTACCTCCCATACAAGCCAAATTTGCGCTATCGATCACAAACCAAAAAAGGATATATATCAGACGGTTTCGATCGTAAAAAACTAAGATGTAGTAATTTTATTCAGATGATTACTGTCGGTAACTGTACAAAAAATGGGCGTTGTCGCAATATATATACGCCCACTTTTTCGAAATCATGGCAATTCCGGAGTTCTACTTATTTTTGTAGTGAAACTTGCTGTGTAGGTGCTCCAAGAGGCAGTCAGGATATATAAATGTTTCCACGCCCACTCTTACCGCCCACAAATCAATATATATCTGTATATAAAAATTGAATCGTGATTTGTTCGGATGCTTGTTCGTAAATGCTACGCAAAGGGTTAGGAAAAAAATAATGCCACACCCCTTTTATCGCCCACAAATCAATAAAAATGCTATATTTGCTTTAGACGGTTTTGGTCTTATTAAACTAAAATTTGGTAAATAAGTTCGTATTATAACTGTCATTAACTTTAATAAAAACGTACGCTTTGAGTACGCTTTGAGTACGAGATGGTTTAAGAAGAAATGCCACACCCCCTTTTACCTCCCACTATATAATAAATTTACACCCTTTTACCTCCCACTATATAATAAATTTACCCCCTTTTACCTCCCAATAAATAAAAAATTTGTGTTATCGAATAGCTTTAGAGTTATGGGTCGCACAGCTTAGAAATTCGGTATTTGACCACAATTTAGACGTACCGTTTCAGTGATGAAATTTTATGGCAGTTGGAAAAGGGGGAGGGCCCTCCCATATAACCCAAATTTGCGATATTGAATAGCTTTGAAGTTATAGGGCGCACAGCTTTGGAATTGAGTTTTTGACCTCAATTTGCACATGCAGTTTCAATGATTTAGTTTTATGGGTGTTGGACAGGGGGTCGTGAAACCTCCTTGACAACCTCAATTTGCGATATCGAATTGCTTTGAAGTTATAAGTTGACATCGTAAGAATTTGGTATTCGACCTAAATTTATGCATGCAGATTCATTACTTACATTTTATGGGCGTAGGGAAAAGGGGAGTGGCACCTCCCATACAACCCAAATTTTTGCTATCAGATAGCTTTGGAGTTATAGATCGCACAGCGCCGGAATTCAGTATTCGACCTCAATGTATGCATGCAGTTTCATTGATTTTATTTTATCAGGGAGGTCGTGGCACCTCCCATTTAACGTAAATTTGCGATATCGAATATCATTGAAATTATAGGTCGCACAGCGTCAGAGTTCAGTATTCGACCTCAATTTATACATGCAGTTTCATTAATTACATTTTATGGGCGTACTACAAGGGGGCTGAAACCTCCTATTTAACCCAAATTGGAGATATCAAATAGCTTTGGGGTTGTAAGTCGCAAATTTTTTCAATTCAGTATTGGACCTAAATTTACACATGCAGTTTCATTGATTACATTTTATGAGCGTTGATCAAGGGGAAGTGGCACCTTCCATACAACGAAAATTTGTGATATCGAATAGCTTTGGAGTTCAAGGTCGCACAGCGTCTGAATTCAGTATTCGATCAAAATTCACATCGCAGATTTACTGATAAGAGTTTGTTGGGGGGCGTGACACCTCCAACTTAACCCAAATTTGCGATATCGAATAGCTTTGGAGTTATAGGTAACTCAGCCTCGGAATTCAGTATTCGACCTCAATTTATACATGCAGTTTCATTGGTAAAATTTTATGGGCGTAGGGAAAAGGGGAGTGGCACCTCCCATACAACCCAAATTTGTGCTATCGAATAGTTTTGGAGTTATATGTCACACAGTTATGGAATTCTGTATTCGACCTCCATGTACACATGCAGTTGAATTGATTACATTCTATTGGCGGTGATCAAGAGTGCGTGGCACTTCCCATACAACCCAAATTTGTTATATCGAATAGCTTTGTGGATATAGGTCGCACAGTCTCGGAATTCAGTATTCGACCTCAATTTAGACATGCTGTTTAACTGATAACATTTTATGGGCGTTTGACAAGGGAGAGTGGCAGCAACGCGCCGGGTTTCAGCTAGTTTATTATATAGCTCATAAAATAATTTCAATTACATTTGCTGAGAAAAGTGCAAAACTGAATAAATGACAAACGAAGACGGGGATGTTAGTTAGACTTACTCTGACTTTACTTTTCAGATATTTAAAGATAAATTAATAATGGTTTTCGCGCATTGATTATAATAATAAAGATTAAGAAATGCTTTACTATGAGAAATAAAAATTTTAAAATAATTTGGATTGGGTCAGCAACTAATAATATATTTTGATAGTTAAAGCAAAGAGCTGAAAATTGGAACAATTAATATTTCTATTTCCTGAAAAAGCTTACTTTTTTCTGGTTGTTTTAGCTAGTTATTGTTTTCTAGTTGTTTTAGCTGCAATATTAAACAATCAATTAACTTAGTATGGAATAAATGTATTTAAACAATTTTTCGAATTTATATAATTTTTTACACCAGTGCTCAGGCTGAATGGTCTGTTGTTTTTTAATGCAAATAAAAACTTTATTTCAATTTTCTCCTCCGACGTTTCGCTGGTTGTTTTTTAGCTTCTTCAGGGACATTTTTATTTAATCTTGAAAGGAATACAAAAAGTATTAAATAAATACATATGATTTTTTGAAAGAAAGAAAATAACAAAAAAATTACCAATTCAAATTTTACATTTAAAACCGTCTACAAAAAAACATTTAAACATTAAACAATTAGAACGTCACTGTTAAGCAATTATTATTGTTTTTATAACACTTAAAGGAGCTACATTCAAAATGTGGTATTTTTTCTTTGCTTTTTTATGTCGATCATCGTAAAAATAATGAAAAGTTTGTATGAAATTGGCAGAAATGTAATTCTCAAGAAATCTTACATATTAAAAGGTTTTTTCAAAGCTACTCAAATTATCTCACAAAAACAGTTTTTGAATTTACTTTATTTGTAAAAAGATCTTCCACTGTACATTTAAGTGTAAAAAGACCGTGTTATTTGAGTGTAAACCCCATATCTAGTCTTTTATGCCCCATCCGCGCCCATTTAACATTGTCCGATTTCGGTAAAACCATTTTTTAAATGTTTTTAGATGTTAGAGCATACTTTAAGCCCTACTTGCTAGAAATTATTTGACTTTATGCGTTTTATATAAAATTGTCAACCTAGTGTAGAGCTTGAAAGATTTTTTTTTGTAGTGCCAACTGATTTGAGACAAGCTATATACATTGGATTTTATTTTAAATATCCTTGATATTTAGTTTTGGTGACCGAAAAAATTTATTTCAGAAAATAACAACCATAGATGGGCACTTTGCAGTACCAGTAAAATTGCAGTAAAAATAAATTTTTACTGATAATGAAATTCAATTTGCATTACCAGTAAAATTTTACTGATTACTGAAAAAAATTGCAGTAAAAATAAATTTTTACTGATTACTGGGAAAAAATTGCAGTACAAATAAATTTTTACTGATAATGAAATTCAATTTGCATTACCAGTAAATTTTTACTGATTACTGGAAAAAATTGCAGTAAAAATAAATTTTTACTGATAATGAAATTTAATTTGCATTACCAGTAAATTTTTACTGATTACTGAAAAAATTTGCAGTAAAAATAAATTTTTACTGATTACTGAAAAAAATTGCAGTAAAAATAAATTTTTACTGATTACTGAAAAAAATTGCAGTAAAAATAAATTTTTACTGATTACTGAAAAAAATTGCAGTAAAAATAAATTTTTACTGATTACTGAAAAAATTGCAGTAAAAATTTATTTTTGCAATTTTGTTCAGTAACCAGTAAAAATTAATTTTTACTGCATTACTAAAAAAAATTGCAGTAAAAATAAATTTTTACTGATTACTGAAAATATTGCAGTAAAAATTTATTTTTGCAATTTTATTCAGTAAGCAGTAAAAATTTATTTTTACTGCATTTTTTTTCAGTAATCAGTAAAAATTTATTTTTACTGCAATTTTTTTCAGTAATCAGTAAAAATTTATTTTTACTGCAATTTTTTTCAGTAATCAGTAAAAATTTATTTTTACTGCAAATTTTTTCAGTAATCAGTAAAAATTTACTGGTAATGCAAATTAAATTTCATTATCAGTAAAAATTTATTTTTACTGCAATTTTTTCCAGTAATCAGTAAAAATTTACTGGTAATGCAAATTGAATTTCATTATCAGTAAAAATTTATTTGTACTGCAATTTTTTCCCAGTAATCAGTAAAAATTTATTTTTACTGCAATTTTCTCCAGTAATCAGTAAAAATTTACTGGTAATGCAAATTGAATTTCATTATCAGTAAAAGTTTACTGATTACTGCTTCTAGTAATGCAGTAAATATTTACTGCAGTGTGCCCATGTATGATAACAACTATAAAAATATTTCCGTCACAATTAAAAGAAACGCCGCAACCTACAAAAATTTCTCTAAAAAAACAATGTTATCCTTAACTAAATAATTATCATTAATATTAAACAAACATTTCCAATTAATTGCATAAAAGCTCTGTTCCTATTTTATACTCAAATTGTTTTTTTCTCAATCCAATTAATATTTGACATATATTAATTTTACTTGATATAAGTCTTTTGTAGATTAAATCACATACAAATAGATGTATAACTTCGGTCAAGCTGGAAAATGTTGAAACACCGAACAGTAATTATAGTAAAATTAATGTTAAATAATAAATTTACGTTATGTTTTCTCCATTGGAGCAAAAAGTTCACTAGAATTTCATGAAATTATTATTTGTGCATGAAACAGTCTATAATACATATGCACAGTGGCGCGCAAATCTGGCTAAATGTTTGATACTTTCATGCATTTATGATTGCTGTAGTCATTTTTTTTTAATATAATGATACCAAAGTTTCAGGTTATATACTTAATTTATTAGGAAACAAAACGTATTAATTCAAGTTTACAAAATATATATACATAAAGAAGATATTACAAAAATAATAATTCTATTTAGCCAATTTTGAACGGCGGTAATTTTTATTACATAAAATATAAAATTAATATTTTGTCCAAAGTCCTTTGGTGGCATTCTCTCAACCAGTTTTTCAATAGTTGCATGTGAAAGAGCACGTCATTCCTTATGAACTCTTGACCATAGTTCGTCGATGTCCTTTGAGGACGTTTCGTAATATGCTTGCCATATTTTTGGAATAGCTCACAAATTTTCGATCGGGTTAAAATCAGGACTCTGTGCTGGCCATTGTAAAAGCTGGAAGTCCTGATTTTTAGCCACTCTTGAACAATTTTTGCAGTATGCTTCAGATCCCCGTCTTGCTGGAATATCACCTCTTCTTTTGAATATGCGCTTAGGTCAACGAAATCCGGCAAATTTGTTTGTAAGATGTTCAAGTATTCTTCTTTCTTCATTATACCGAATATTATTACAAGTGGAACAATATGCCACCATGTAAAGCAGCTCCACACCATAGGGCTACCACCGCCATGTTTCATCGTTTATTTAACTTGATGCTTCTGCAGCGTTTCATGGAGTATATTCTTTCCTATCCGGCTGATACCGGTTAATACGGGTCTCATCAGACCAGAGCTCTCATCACGTAACTTTCAAGACGAGTATGATTTGAACGATACTATTGTTATCCCTGTTAGTATTCTTCTAACTCTTTATTGTCGTTTTTATTGACTGCCTCCTATGCTACGATTTACATGTATTTATCACTTAAATTATTTTGACCCTTTAATGTGTCTTCGACTCTAATCAGCTTGAGTAATGTATCGTGTTATGCTTAATTGAGAAAAGTTCTCTATGACACCTTCCCTTTTAAAATGAATGAAGATTTTTGTTTATGTAGAAACAATTTTTTTTGTAGATGTAGAAACAATGATTAATAAAGTATATATTAATATTTCTAAAAGTTACTTAATTATCAGATTATGAACTAATGCTAATTGTATTAGGATATTTAAAGTTAATTTTTCTTTTTTTTTATCGACATAATGGTATTGTTTTTTTTTATCGGCCGATATTTCTTCTATATTACATTGGTCTTACACAAAGATATTCTTAAACTAGTGTTTTACTAATTTACAATTGGTTTTCCAAACCAATTAATTAATATGTTTATATAATAAGTATTAAATATATTTATGTAAATTTTAATCTATTTTTATGTCCTATCATAATTCTTTTTCTTTATGTCGATTTTGCAATTTCCTAAATTGTCAGTTTCAAGCACTTTATATGGACCTTTAAAAAGACTACCCAGTTTGTGACCGGTTTCGTCCTTTAAGTAAACCATATCGTTTCGTTCAATAATTTGTGGTTTTATCTTCTTGTCATAGTTTTCTTTCGTTTTCGAGTTTGCTTTTTCTAACAGTTTTAAAGCTCGTTTTTAGGCTGTTTGTAGTTTAGATTTGAGTTCTGTTCAAAAGGTGTGTAGCCATGTGTTGTTGATGGAGTTGTATTGTAGCAATACGTAAACTATTTGAGCCAGTGGTCCCAATCTAGTTTATTTGTTAATTTATATGACCTTACGTATTCGTTAAAAGTTCTATGGGAGCGTTCTACTGTACCTAAAGTTTGGTGATGATTTGTAGTCGATTTTTTATTTTCTACTTTTAAAAGTTTACATATTTCATCGAATACTTGGTTTTTATATTCGGTACCCATATCTGTTAGGATATGTTTACGGGTCCGTGAACTAGTATGCAATTTTATACTTTTGATTTGGCTACTATGTTAGCTGATTTGTTTGGAATTAGCTACTGTTATGAAAAATTTTGTTAAATCGCAAATTATTGTTAGTGCTTTTTATTGCCATTGAATGATTTTGGAAATGGACCTATAGAGCCAATTTGAACGGCATCAAAAGCTCTTGTTGGAGTAGGTGTTTTAGGGGTTCTAAATGATTTACCCCAGATTTATTTTGTTTAAATTTTTACAATTTTTTACTTCAGGTTTCACGTCTAAAATCATATTTTTCCAAAAATATTGTCGTTTTAGTTTTGATAGTAATCGGGTGATTCCTGTGTGGCCTACAAATGCAAATCTTTTGTGTGGGTGAAGTAAATTCAGTGATTTTTTGTGTTATTAAAGTAGTTACCATTTCTAATTTTTTTGCCTATCTTTTTGAATTCCTTAATGTCGACGTATTAAAATAATTTATCGTTAATCGCGATGGAGTAAAATTAAATTAGAGGAATCATTTAATTTTTCAATATGGTTTTCATTTTTGGTGCACCTTTTTATATTAAGTTTAAGACATGGTAACATTCTTCGTGTGTCGTTATAATGGTATAGACTTTTTGTTTTAAAACATTTTCTTTGGAATTAGTATTGGTATGGAGGGGGTGCATTTTTAGCTTTGGATCTTGTTACTAGAGTATAATAGCATAATTTTCTTCTTTAAGTTGTTTTATTTGCCCTAAATCAATACGAGATAAATCATCTGCACCGCAATTGTCTATTCCTTTGATATATTCAACTTCAAAATCAAATTCAAGCTTTTGCAAGAGTAGGCGACAAGCCGTCTGATATACATATATGCTGGCTCCAGTTGCATTGTAAGCGTTTCTATTTCTATCGCTTTTATTTTTTTGCTTTATAGTGGTAATTGTGGCTGCAATGTTTTGCGGGCTTTTCACTTTAGCGATTAGTGTGTTCTTGATTGCTTGGATTGTAGTTTCATTAGTCAGATACTTACCTGCTGTTTGTGTTAATTTAGTTTTAATCAAAGAAATCGCTATTGCTTCATGTGTCTCTTTTATCGAGTCAAGTATATCTAGTACATTGATAAATTTACTTAAATTTTCGACTTTGCCGTCGAATTCAGGTAGCAATTTTGTTGCTGTATTTATGATATGACTCAATAGGAGTCATTGTGGTTTTTTATATTTTTCTTTCGTTGGTTCGTCTGTGTCTGAGCTTGCACTACTTTGAAATGTTATATTTATGAATTTGTTTATATCTGTTGATATTTCGTATGGAATTTGTAAACGTTTAAGCAAAAATTCTAGTCTTGTTTTTATTGTTGTTAAATATGTGACGTACTCATCTTTATGATCTGATGTTAATAATGGGTATATTGTTTTACTAAGACCTGTTATTGTATTGTGTTGATGTCCCTTAATTTGTTTTCTAAGCTATCCCAGGTGACTGGACTAGACATAATTTGTGGCATCAGAGAGTTTTTAAACAAAGTTTAATAGATATTTTTAGCTTTATATATGAAGGGCTTATTGCAATAACGTGATAAACCTCATGATTTAAAAAATCCTTTTTTTTTTTGCTAAATACATTACTCAATGCGTTATCAACAACCCCTGAAAAGATTTTAGCTATTTCTTTTTAATTTTCTAACCAATTTGTAAAAGTTTCCGTGTTCAATTTCGTTTCTTCATACAAAAATACATGTTTTCAAAACTTTAGATTCGATTATTTCAAAATATTTTTTATGTGGCTTATCATGTTTTTGCAAATTCTTCTGTATACACTTTGTTGCAATTCAATAAGACCGCTTGAATATTGGCTCTCATTGCTATTCCTAAAAGATTTTGCGAAAACTTTTTTCTATAAAAATTGAGCATTGGCAACTCTATTAGTTTCTAAGTACTTCGAGCGACAACGGTAAAAATTTATATGAGACAAAATAAATTGCATTTGCAAAAAGTGTTGCAAAAGTATACGACCGATATTTATTCATTCCGTTACGAGCGCTTTTCAGAAAAGGTAGGTTGAAGTAATTAATTCGAAATTTATATTAACTCATAATTACTTATTAGACGAGATGCCTAAAGGAAAACCTCTAACACAGTTTGAAAAAGGGCAGTTTACAAGCTTAAAAGATGCGGGATATGGTGTAGATGCGGGATATGGTGTAGATGCGGGATATGGTGTAGATGCGATTGCATTTAAAATTCAACGCAGCCATTGTCGTTTCAAATTTTTTGAAAAATCTGGAGGAGTATGGCACAAAAAGATGTGGCAGAAAAAGAAAGCTAAGTTCACGTGACGAAGGGAAAATTTGCAGGGCTGTAAGCAATTCAATGAAGAGCTGTCGCACTCTTTCTGCCGTTTCTGCCGCTAAAGTCGTCATGAGACTCTCGTCCTTATTAATAACACAAGGTTGCACAATAGCATTTTACAAAACACTATGTTGTTATTGTAATTTACTGCTCAAGTTACTGCTTCCTTATTCGTCGTTGGTTTTTAAATTCGCGGAGCTGTTGCTCGCTTCACTCGTTTTATTGCCTCTTTTATTGTGGCATATACTACTGCCATTATTAAAAGTATTACAATTATGAGTGTGACTATATGCCACTTTTCAGTTTTATCTTCATTAATTTTGTTAAATTCGTTGGTGTAGATTTTTATCTGTTCTTTAGTGTCGTCATATTTTCTAGAACTTCCTTTTCTACATCGCACCCGGAAAAAGCAATCATGATTACACTTATCACTTTTTTCCACCACGACATATTGCACCTCTTTTTATCCGCCCGGATGGCAGGATCGCCATATTATGTTTAATAAAAACCACTGTTAGTATTCTTCTAACTCTTTATTATCGTTCTTATTGACTGCCTCTTATTCTACGGTTTACATGTATTTATAACTTAAATTATTTAGCCAGCAATGTGCATTGCCATGATCGCTGTCTAGGTGGTGTCATGAATAATGGTGTTTTGAAGTTTTGTGTATGAGCGTTAAATTTTTCCTTGACTTTAAACAGATTGAGTAATGTATCGCGTTATGTTTAATTGAGAAATGAGTATTGAACTGCTGATCTAGTTCGGTCAGCTTGAGTAATTTATCGTGTTATCGACGATATCGGTTTTAGTTTGCTTCATATTAGTTCATCGCTATTGTTTCGTCTATCGTTGGGGTTTCTAAAGTTTGAAAGCCACTGCATTGACATTTACTTTTATGTTTAATTTGTTTTTGGATTTTTTTTTGCTTCAAAAGTGAAAGCAAAAATGTAAGAATATATAATTATGTAGTTGCTTTGATGATAATGTTTTGAAAATATATTATTGGGCAGCGACACCTAAGTTAATGGAAATATTGTTATACTTTATTGATGAACATTCGCAGCTGGCCAACAATTACAGTTACAATTACAATTAAATGGCCCAAAAAATTATTTATAAAACATTTATTATTATATCCACCAGAAAAATTGCCAAACGATACCAAATTAGCTATTGCGCCAAGCAATTGTTTCGACAATATCATTTGACAGTTGTTTGCCATTTATGAAGCAAGCAAAACGATATCGTTTGGACGATAAATAAAATTAAAGGTTACGTGATGTAAAGCATGAAACAAAGATATACAGATAGCTTACTCCGTGCGCAAAAAATGAAATCTTATGCGCACTACGTCACTCGAGCTTGTCAGCTGTAACACGTGGTGCATACATACAAAAGAAAATGTGAAAAAGCCAAAAGTAAACACAAGCAGCAAGCAGCACAATTGCAAGCATTTAAGAAATATTGCATTCATTTAAATCAATTTCTAATATTGTGCACTTATAGCACGCGTAAATTATAATTTTCAATTATATTTTATGTAATTAAAATTAGTACTAAAGTTTTAGATGCTTTTGATGAGAATAACAACGATTTTATTTCGGGCCATAAAATGAAATTACAATTTTTTCAACAAACGAGAAGAACAAGAAAATGAAAACAAAGAAGCAATCAAAGTGCTGTCAAACACATCAAGTAACGTAGCTATTTTTTTTGTGTAGGAGAACAAATGGGAGAAAACACCCCTATTACATATGCATTTCTTTTCAATAATAGTACTGAAAAATAAATTTGCCTAAATTTATTTATAAATATATTTATAATGTCATTTATTTCATTTCAATAAGCCAAGTTTCAATAAGAAAATGTCGATATTTCTTCATCGCTATAAATAAATTATCCCCTTTAAATATATTGTGACTACGTTTTTATTTAGTTACTTTGACAAGCTCGAACTACGTCACAACAAAGATGGCGGACATGCGCAATACTTTATCTGTAGTTCTTTGTATCATGATGTTAAAGTATCGTTGAAACGACAACAACAAACGATTCTCGTCATACGTAATGAAAGCCCAGATCACACGCTTTCAATCATCGACACTCCAGTGTTTTTACTTTTTGCAGAAATTCAGCCTCGCTTTCATGTTTTTGTCAGACAATGTGGCTTGATGGCGGCCTCCAACCTTAATTTTTTCAATGCTCTGCGTGCTGTCCAGTCACTGACCGGCAATCTATCCAATCTTTTGTGCAGCTTCTTTTGGTGTCTTAGCTATTAATTGAGTTAATAAACGCTCCTTGGCTCGAGCATGTCTGTCTGAAAGTAGAATGGGGCGCCTTTTTGTAACCTTAGGAGCCTTTATATACCGCCGTTTCAGGACATTTAAAACAGTTTGATGTTAAATTTGTAAGCTTTGTGCTATTTCTCTTGATGAACGACCCTTTTAAGTCATTGAAACAACTTCATCTTCGGGCTTTTTATTAATCTTCCTCATTTTGATAAAAATTTTAAAAGAGTCCTTTTAATTTAAACAACACGGCAAATTTGACGTCGAATCAAGTAAACACGACTGAATTACTTAACTTCTTTTTATTTATCGCGAATCAAGCTACAGTAAAATTCAGCAACGAAAACAAAAAGGCTGGGATAACGGTATCAATAAAGAACCGACGCTAGCAAATTTAAACACGCGCAAAATTGGCTAAATATACTTTTTTATTAAATTTGTAATATCTTTAATAACAATAATATCTTTACTAATAAAAGTAATAACTGTTTTTTCTTAATAAATGAAGTATATAACCTGAAAATCGTCGATTTTCTGTTAGATTGAGGCTAAAAAATAAGATCTGCATAGGATGTCGATAGTGTCTAAAAAACCCAGGCCCCCTGAGATTAAGGTCCAAAAAAGCCTTAAAATGGTATTTGGCTTAATTACTCTATAGCTCTTAAAATAATAGTTTTACGCAGGAGCCGTAAATAACTTACCAAAACATTTTTAACAAAAAAATTATGATATTGCAGATATAGCAGACATATGAGGTGTTTATTGAAATGATCACATTGAAATATCTTTTAGAAATCGTTATAATATTCAAAAAAGTCCTAAAATCACACTTGAAATGTTATTTTTCAACAGAAAAAAAATTTAACTCTTAGAAAGTTATTTATATTGTATTGAAAAAAAAATAACAATTATTTAGGACTTTTATATTTTCCGGCTTATTTAACTGTTATTTTTCAATTTTTTTTTTCAGTCAAAAATAAAAACTAGTTTCCGACTTGTGTTTTTTCTGTCTCTTAAAAAAATCATTTACAGACTTTTATTTTTTCTGTTGGAAAAAATCCTTTTTGTATAATTTCTTCAATATTGTAGATAGATTAATTTTTTTTTAATTTGAGTATTTTATTATAAAAATTTGTGTTCTGTGAGAAATGTGTTTTGTATAGAAAAATTGTCTTCAGCGCATTTTTGGCTCAACACCACGGGTACGTAAACAAACAGAATTGCCGAATTTGATCTGAAGAGTAGCCAGAGGCAGTTCCATAGCTGCCAATGCACCATGAAAAATGCACTGTTTGGTGCGGTTTGTGAGCCGGCGGCATCATTGAACCGTACTTTTTAGAAAATAATGAAAATCGCAATGTTACAGGTACCGTACGATGATAGCCGACTTTTTTTGCCCAAAATGGAAGAGTTGGACTTGTTTTACATGTGCCACACGGCACGAGATATTAATTAATCTCATGTATTGAAGCAGTCCTTTGGCCGCCAAGATCATGCGATTTGACCCCACTAGACTATTTTTTGTGGGGCTACGTCAAATCTCTAGTGTACAGGGATAAGCCAGCCGCAATTGCAGCCCTGGTAGACAACATTAAAGCTGCCATTGGTGAGATACTGGCCGAAATGCTGGAAAAAGCATGCCAAATTTGGAGCAAATGGTTCATTCACTTTATATAATAAATATTTCATTCACTATCGCAAATATTCTGATTTTTCCCAATTTTCAAAAACCAAACGTTAAAAAATCACCGTTATATAGCCAGCATGAGAAAAATGGTCTTGTGTTTTGTGTATTTAGTTTACAGTTTTACATAAAAAACAATTTTATGGAGGGAAAATATACAACATAATACACATAAATTTTAAAAAAAATTTAATTTAATTAAAATATTTAAGAAATTACACAAAAAGTATTTTTATTTCAAACAGAAAAAATAAAAGTCTTTAAATGATTTTTTTAAAAGACAGAAGATATAAAAGTCCGCAACTGATTTTTATTTTTTGACTGAAAAATAAAAGTTAAAAACAACAGTTAAATTAGTCGAAAAAAGAAAAGTCCAAAATTGTTGTTATTTTTAGCCCTACAATAAAAAGCACATGCTAAGATAACATGGAAAATTTGACTTTTTTGGAAAAAGTCGCAAAATAACTATTTCAAATTAGCTTTTTCGATATCCCGTATAACAGTTACGGTCCCTGGTTTTACGCTCTTAAGTTGCATTAACATTTGTATGTACAATAAACAGACACATTTTTTTTCATAACCAACATTGACCTTGGCAATGACCTTTCATGGCGTTTTGAGCGGTCAAAGCCATAAATTGTTGTACGCTATATTAAATAAAACATCCAATCCATCAATAAATTTGTTTGCTCGATCTGGAGTTTTTGCTTTCTAATTTTGTTGTACTCCTTTAAATACCTTTAAATCACTTTTTAGATGCCTTCTTTTCTTTTTGTTAGAATTTCGAAAGCCTCATATATTTCTTATAATTAGATTTTCTTATTTTTAATATTCCAGCAAAAACGTATTTTTTACTTGGGAGTATCTGTTCGTTGTAACACTTTTTTTACTGCAACAGATAAAATTAGATGAGCATTCCAATTCTTATAATAAAATTTTTCTTAATATTAACCATTTAAGTAAGCAGCTCTGGTTGAATTGTTCGCTTCCATGATTAATATTACGTGTTTCACAACAAACTTACTTTTCAAATATATGTCGGCCTTTGTATTCTAGTGGAGAGTGCGCTAGGCTATCAACCCAGAGGTCCCTGGTTCGAATCCGGGTTCGGGAATGGTTCTTTTCACTTTCTTTGTTCTTTACTTCACTTAAGAATTATGGAAGGCTACAAATCCACAACTAAAATTGTGGAAAATGTGGAATTAATCAACATGAACAACTAAGGGCTGGAAATGCTTGCCGAGGTTAAGTCATAACACTAGCCCCGGTTAAAAGCAATTTAATATGTCTTTAACGGTTGTTTTGCCTAATCAATAATTCACGTATGGTTCCAATTAATTCCTCTAAATCTATCCCTTTCCTTTCAGATCAAAGACCAAACCTTGTTTGTATAAGGAGCATGCCTTGGTTCTTTGATCTTAAAAAAAATTTACTATAAATGTTTTTGATCAAGAATGCTACGCTAACGAGTCTCAATCTATCTGCAAATGTGCTTGCAGTGAAGAAAAATTAATCATTTGTTTTGAAAAAGGCTTTTAAACGAACTTTGAAACGCTCTCATACCCCTCAAAATCAATATGTTGGAAAAAAGCAAACTTTGGATTTACTTTTATATTTAAATAAAACAATTTAGAAATGATGTAAATTGTTTTGAAATATCTACCTCCAAAAATTTACGAGTGTTGTTAAAAAAGATATTGCCTACAAATTATGACTTTGATAGCTTAAAACACCATGAAAGATCATTTCACGGTCAATGTTGGTTATGAAAAGAAATTTGTCCGTTTATTGTGCATAAAAATGTTTCACGTTTATTTTCATGCCTTTTATTCACTGCTCAGAATTTTTTATATTTAAGAATAGCAAGACAAAAAAAAAAGAAAAACACGTTTCTTTTTAAACATAAGCTTAAGCAAAAAATAGAAAAAAAAAAACAAAAACTAAGCGCCAAATGGAATTGTTTTCAATACCCAGTAGTCCAAGTCTAAAAGAAATCTTGAATGAATCATGCACGATTTTTTGTCATCTCTGACGAAACATGCTGATTCGGTTATACATTTCATTGACGAAAATTTCATATATAATATTTTCAAATTCGTGCAGTGTGGGAAAACTTTCTGTTTTTGATGAACGAAAACAAGACAGATTTGTAAAAGAATTATCGAAAAAATTGATCTCAAGCATTAAGTTTCTTTAAGAAATCATCATGGCATATTCGTGCAAGATGCCGCGGACTGCAGGGTATACATTAAATATATACCTATACACAAATATATGTATATAAAACTTATAAAACTGTGTGTATGTAAAATAAAATCTTAAATATATAACAGTTTAATACATTTTTTATGAATGATTATTGTGACAAAAAATTATGTTATAAATGCTGAAATAAAAAATATGCAGCATTTTTAATTTTTGTAAAACATTCTCAAATTGAATTAAAACAAAATCGACACTGTTAGTCCAACATACTAAATATGTTCACAGACAAATATATATACAAAATATTTACATAAAATCCAAATGAAAATATGTATAAAGGGGGCATTAAATATTCACCCTAAATATTGCTTGTTATTTTGCAAATTTAGACGAGTAAAAAAAACATTAAATATTGTTAATTGGAAAGCAAATCAAACTAAAATTTAAGTAGATGTCATTTTCAAAAAAATGTAAGCTAAGTATATATCTAAAATATACAGGGTGTCCAATGTAAGAGCACGAATATTTACAGAGGTGAAAGAGGAGATCGAGTTAAGGAAAAAATCGTATGGGAGGGGAGGGTCTATTTTCACACCCTTTGTGGTTCAGGGTGTTAATTAGTATGTCATGACTTTGATTCATATGATTGTTTCTAGCAGAAAAACTAACTCATGGAAAACTTTTCTTAGAGCTCATTTGGAAGGCAATGAATTGACTTTTCTGATGGTGTATCAACAAACCCACCCAACTTATTCTTTACTCAGCTGTGCTCGTGTGAAGATAAAAAAAAGCCGTTGAAACCACAAAATTTTAATTTGAGCGCAATTTTCTCAGAATTTCGCGTTATAATCAAAATTTTTGGTCAGGATCAAATTTATGATTTATTTCATTTGCTTTGCAATGAGATCAAAATATATACCTTTAACATATCTTTAAAATCAAGAAAGTAAATTGTATCTCAAATATTTCACTACATTGAAAACAATGATATTATCTTTTACACATTTGTATTTTGTTAAATAAAAAAAAAAAATGTAAAAACTGTCTAAAGTGAAATTTTTGAAGTCCAACTAAAATTTTTTAAGATATGTTTATGATTTTTATGTCATTTTAAAGCAAATTAAATAAACCACATATTTGATGCTAAAATAATTTTGATTTTATACGCGAAATGCTGAGAAAACTGCTCGGATAAAATATTCACTCTTCTTTAAACTCCTTAACTGCTTTCCTCGTTCGTGAGTTTGTATGCTGAGAAATTTTAAAGGAGACATCGTGTTGAGAGATGTTGAGTTTTCATCACTCGTGCATTTTGAAATGATACACTCATTGAATTATTTTATGAAATTATTGGAAACTGAGATAAATAAAAATTTATTAAGTACTTAAATATTTCATTAAAAAATGCAAAAAAATATAGTTCATCATAAAACACGTATTCATTTTTAATTAACAAGATCACTCGTTGATTCAATAAATGAGCGAACGCAAAAATTTCAATTTAATTTATCTTTGCAAAAACTCGCGAGCGAGAAACAATAAATGAATAACAAAGAGAAGGCAATGTTCAACTAACTTTTTTTTAGGAGCACCATCTACGAACAAATACTATGAAAGAGCGAAGAAAAAGTTTTGAACACTCTGAATATTTAACATAAAAGCGCTCAAGTTTTTTTCTTCACGAATGAGGAAAGCAAAGTGAATCGTTCGTCAATTGAATAATATTGATGAGGAGTGCAATTTTTCTCTTAATTGCGAGTTTTTGC
This sequence comes from Dichetophora obliterata, assembly GCA_963920525.1. Lineage (NCBI taxonomy): Eukaryota > Metazoa > Arthropoda > Insecta > Diptera > Sciomyzidae > Dichetophora > Dichetophora obliterata. The sequence continues at coordinate 283,796,035 of OY986435.1, forward strand.
GAACCCTGGTTTGTTTGTTGGCACACCGTTTAGAACAGCATTTCACTTCCTTTCAAATGAGTTCTTAAAATAAGTTTTGTATGAGTTATATAGTTTTTCTGCTAGAAACAATGGTATGGATCAAAGTCATGACATACTAATTTACCACGTAACTTCAAGGGTGTGTAAATAACCCCCCTCTCATACGATTTTTTTGTTTAGCTCGACCTCCTCTTTCACCTCCGTAAATATTCGTACTATTACACTGGACACCCTGTATATATTGAAACACTATGGGCCTTACCCAATAGTCATTTTAATGTCGACTCTAAATTTAGTGCAAGCTTTTTGACAACAAATTCTATAGCAATAATGTCGCAAAAAATTTCGAGTATGCATTAAATCAACTATTGGTAAGGCCCTATATTTAAAGTGTCACTATATTAAGAAAGTATGAGATTTACAGTAACAAAAAAGAAAATTTAAAATCAACGAAATTGCTTTAACAACTATTTTGTAAAAAATTTTTATACATGCATTTATTCGTATTGCCATCAATTTGTTATTAAATTTAGGTTTCTATACAAAAACTTCTTCAACCAATAAACATGCTTCAATATCCTTTACAACTATTATATTATAAATTTAAAAGGTTAAGGATCCTTTTTAAATTGCTGTCACTGTAACATAAGACACCTTACGATACCTTATAAAATATTTAGTTTTTATACGCTTTTCGTTATTTTATGTTGTTTTGGGCTTACATTAGATCAAATCACTTTGGGCCTTACCAATAGTCATTTTAATGTTGACTCTTTAAAGGCATTAAATCAATTGTTGGTAAGGCCCTTTTAATTCTCAGTTGAAAAGAAAGGGAGGAACAACTTTGGTGTTTCTAAAACAGCGGTTCAGATTCAATCCAGCTCCTTCTTAAACTTGTTAAAAGATGTCTTGAATGCTACAGTAACAGGGCGAATTATTAACATATACACTCATAGTATTCAGTTTCATTTTAAGAATTCTAAGATGAAACAGGATGCTATGAGAGAGTTAGGATATGATGAAATTTAAAGTAATATAATTAATTTTTATGACATGAATTAAAAAATATATAGGGACTGGCGCTGGGTCCATGGCCACTCTTCTATACTGTCATAATAAGGAAGAGTGCGGCATATACATTCGGCAACGTACGGGTACATCATAAATGTATCAAAACTCTGCCAAGTAGTTTCATTTTAATAAAGTCTTACACACGAGCCTTTTTTTTGTGTCGAATTGTGTGGAATTCAAGGACTTTAAAGTTTCTTTACGGCTATTTGTTTATTGTTAATTGTTTCTATTTGATTTTTACCGGTGCCCAAAAATGCTTATATCTCACAGATGCCAATAAAATCTACCACAGCGTTATGTTTCACCTAAAGGGTAGATGCTGCTGGACATCGGAACTTGTCTGTCTTCTTAAAAAGAGATGCATTGAAATAAAATAAGCTTTTCAGTAGCTGAAGTCTACTGTAGTTCACTGCAAATATGCCTGTCATACAGACTTTCAGATAGCTGTAGTATGTTTTAAGTGTAATCTTCGCTACCAAGGGAGAGGAGCTCTAGAAATCCATTCAAAGGACATCAAATAACCAACAACAATACCATCCCATTCTTTATAAACCCACTTACACACTGTAAAAATTCAACTTGCAATCAGTCCAAGAAGAACACGCTTTCAAAAAAATATCTTCAATTGACCTGCAGCGTAAATTCGAAACAATAATTGAAATCAAATAAAAAACCAAACAAAATATAGTTAGAGTTAGAGAACACAAGTTGAGTGAGTTACACGGAGAAAAAACAAAAACTATAAACTATTTATACAAAAAATTTAGCTATAAATTGAGTAGAAGGAGAAGTCGTTAGACAGACAAATAGATGAAAACGAATAAGTACAGAAACGCACATTTCATTGTATTCAAAGTAAATACTTGAAGGATAATATATACATATGTTGTTAAAAGGCAAAATTTTAATAGTTATGCAATATTTTCAGATATTTCCAAATATATGGAAAATCATAGATTTCCCAAAAAAATCAACAAGATGTGTCTAACACATTACAGTTAAATATCAGCAACTCTTACAATAACAAATATTGAAATATTTTCTATTTAAACTTTATAAAAATATAAAAAAAAACAAATTGAAAATGAAATTTATATCATCTTATATTTTTCTAAAGCAAAACATATTGAATATTCAACGAAAACTGAATCATACAAAAATACTAATGTTTCTAAAGGAGTGTCGAGATTTGTTTTTATAAATTATTTTTTACTTAAATATACTCTTTAAATAACATTGATGAATTAATGCTATGTTTAGAAATAAAACAAAATAGCACAAAAACAGTGTCAACAATAAAAGATAAACAAAACAAAAAATACACTATGTTCCATAGAAATGTAAAAGTTATTTATTAAAAATGAGTTATTTATATTTCTAGAAAATATAAAAAATTATGTATGAACAGTAAAATGAAATTTAAAAAAAAAACCCACTAGAATTAACAAAGCACAATTTATTCATATTTGATGTGTATGTATTTGTGTATCTACAGCATAGTCATAGCCCAGAATGAAAACAATATTTTTTAAAAAAACACAACAGTTATATTAACTCAATTTTTCAAAATTGGAACAAAAAGATATAAAAAAAATTGTTGAAGCAAAAATGTTTAAAATGTTAAAAATATATTTAAGGAAAAGATCTAAAAAAAATTATAAGTGATAAATGTCTATATGTAACAGTTCGTTTTATTTAACCTTGTAATCTTTCTTAAGAATGATAGAGCATCAGTTTGGAAATTCGTAACCCGCCGAACTTGAAACAAACTGCTAAAGCCCGTATGATACTTTATTGTTTTGTTCAATTTCAAAATATGAAAACAAGTGGCGCGTTAGCTAGACAGATATATATTGTTGGAAAAGGATGAAAACATGCATCGTGCCACTTTTTTAAATCTCCGCAACGTGACTATTTTATCTCTCTGTTCTTCTTGGCTGCGGAAGAAAGAGCTCAAGCTTGTTTTTCCAGCTTGAAAAACATTCCAGAGTATATAAATTTTGGGGTGTTTTATAACTTTGATAAAGTCGTTTCGTATGGAGAATTTGCGTATTTTTTTAATTCAATTTTTCCAAAAGTTAAATGCAGAATGCCTAAGATATCCAAGATGTGATTAATATCGAGTCTATTCACAAATTTTTGTAGAATTTATGAAGTTTATACTTTAGGGGCTTATATTAAATTTTGTCTAACTAGCCAGCTGTAATTGTGTTTGTGGTCCATCCGCTGATGCGACCGACACAATTAAAGTACAGTTTTAAATAGAATCAAAAAGATTCATAATTTGTGATGGCGTTATAATTTTTAAGTAAATTGGCCAAATAAATCTCTACACCTTCTGTCAGTCACAGGAGCTTACGGAGTAACGTTAAAACACAAAACAAAAACATGCAAAGAACACAAAACCAACACAATATGTAAGTATTTATTTATTACAAGAAACTACCTACAAGCTCACTATTATATTTTTAAATGCAGTCCTCAAGGTGTAGTCCAAAAGCAGTATGGAACTTCAGTTGCCATGAACCAATAAGAGAAGATCACGCAAAGAGCAGTGCGAGAAAAAAGTAATTTTTCGTGCAACGTCATCGGTCACAAGCAAGCTATGAAACTGTCAATTTGCATATGTTTTGCATGCAAAACATGTAAAAACTCGGAAACATGTAGAAACCGACGTATTTGTTTTTTTTTTGCTGTTGCAATTAATGCATGTCGCTACAGCACACTTCGTTTTAATATAAAAACACATTATATTTATATGATAATTCTTTAAAATTTTAACAAATAATATTCAACATCCAATCACTAATCGTAAACAAAAGATTTTGTGACCGATGACGTCAGACCTATCAGCTGTTTTTGTTTACAATATGGCGGCTCTTTTCTTTGCATGATCTTTATTTCTTGGTTCATGTTCAGTTGCATCTTAGTGAAAATGGATGTAAATATCTACAGCAGTACAAAACACCCCCACCAATGCTACCTACAACCTACCTCACCAAAACTACCTTCTTGGAAAAAAATCAAAAGAAGATTGTTGACACCGTTAACGTGCATGATGTGCAAGTCGAAGCTTTCCGCTCAAATAGCGTTTCGACCGTTTTCGCTGAGGCTCGTGACTGCAAGAGCTCCGATACTCCAGACATCGTTCCTATTGCTGTGAGCATTGCTGTAGTTGCCATGATTTAATAATCCTGGATTCGTGTTTCTGCGTACGTTGTCGTTCAACTTCTCGCGGCTACATGAGCTTTAAGTGCAGCTCATAAGCAGGCTGCTACATTTTAACACAGAATAAAAGGCATATTTTACTTTTAGCAAACATGAATTTTTGTATTTGGAACATTGTGGAACATATGTATTTAGTGCTTCTTATTCCAAATCTGAAAAAATTAATGGCTGCTCTCATCTGGTTAAGAGTTATAGGGGTCCAAAGCTATATAAATTTGCCTGAAAAACTTGTGATTTTTTTTTCATTTTCCAAAAAAATTTTTTATACGGGTATCAAAAGAAAGGTTATGCTGTTACCTTTTTTCAACGAGCCATCTATCTTAAAAATCCATGCATTACTTTTAAAGATATAATATTTTACATATTATGCACACTTGATGGTTCGCTTTTTAACGAAATATATATATAAACTGTTATATCTTCAAAAGTAATGCATGGATTTTTAAGATAGATGGCTCGTTGAATAGGTAAGGACATAACCTTTTTTTTGATACCCATAATACTAGTTTTGTAGGAAAATATAAAAAATTATCACAAGTTTTTCAGGCCAATTTTTAAAACTTTAAACACCTATAACTTAAGGTCTTAAATTTTTTCGTTATTAGATTTTCTAGCTCCAAATACACATTTTAAAAAAATAAAAAAGGCCATTTTTGCTAAAGGTAGAATGAAGGTACAAAGAAGACATATTATAGCAGGCATAAATGAAAAATAAACGAAACAAGAATCCGTGGATATTAAGCATTATGAATGCAAGGGAAACAAAATAACAATATAGTCAATATAATGGAAATGAAAACTATTCGGGAGCTCTGTTTGACCAATTGAAGCAAATAAATAAATATTTCTAAATATTGAAATGCTAAATGTTGTCTTTTATGTATGTTATTGTGGTGTATATATAATTATAAGATGAGTATGTTAAAATCTAAAAAAAATATTCAAGTATTCATTAATAAAATCCATAGTTACTTAAATTACAAGTAAGTAAAAGTAGTATCATATTTTTATTTTATTTTACACTGCAACAAACATAACATCTTATGCACAATTATAAGTATAAAAAAACATTGAATTAGTGAAATTGACGACTTTGAATTATTGAAATCCAACGATAAGAAGGATGTTAAAATCATGAGTTTTTGTATCTAAGACAAATATTAAAAACCCTCGTAGAAAAAAAATAAAATTGGCAGACAAAACCAAAGAAGTAAAGTTTTTTTAAATGATCCACTTATTGTCTTTCCAATTGCATTCTCTCCTGAACTTTTCGTTCTTCCGATTTTTCAGCCAATTTTAACCTTTTTTCTGAGTATTTTTTCAATATTTTTAATTGTTTTCTTTGATACTGGCTGTGTTCAGAATGCAGAAAATGTACTCAACTGTTTGCTAAATTGTAGCGGAACACGTTGAGTAAATGTGTCCGAAAAATAATTCGCGGCCAAAACAGTCAAAATGTTGAGCTAATCGGAAACTGAAATTCTCAAGCTAACTAAAGGCTTCCTAAATGAGTAAGCACTGCTTTATCGACACAATTTAGTTTAGGTAGCATTTAGATCGATTCGCACACAGCCTAAATATATTTAGCTTTCTCTTTTTTATTGTCATTCGTAATTCCAAAACCGGCTTCGCTGTCTACAGTACTTCTGTATACGAGGGCAATTTGATAATTCCGTGAAAAATGAAACAAGGAATGATTTTTACGGAAAAAAGGTTTTATTTTTCAATATGGTCTCCTTTTAGATCAATACACTTCTAACGTTCCTCCAATTTTTTAATCCCATCCGAAAAATACGTTTTCGGAAGGTCCTCAAAATAGGCCTCTGTTTCGGTGATGAGCTCCTCTCTGGTGGTGAATCTCTTCCGCCGAGCCATTTCTTCAAGTTTGAAAACAGTAAAATAGTCAGAGGGGGCCAAATATGGAGAATATGCTGGGTTGGACATGTGAAAACGCGCGCATTGTCTTGATGGAAGATCACTTTTTTCCTCGCCAAATGGGGACGTTTCTCTTTTAAAGCGTCGTTGTAACGGTCCAATTCGACTGCATAGTATTCGCCATTGATCGATCTTTTCGGTGGAAGGTAATCGATGTAGACTATACCGCGTTTATTCCAAAATACTGTCGCCATAACCTTTCCGGCCGATAGCACAGTCCACTGTTCGACTGTTCCTTTCTGTCTGGGGTGTAGTGAGGGATCCATGTTTCTTCCAAGGTTACTAATCGACTGAAAAAATTCTTCTTATCTTTGTTCAACATCGTCAAACACGTCTTTGAATCATTCAGTCAAAGAGTAAAGGAGAGCAAAAAGAAATTTGTTCTCTTTTACTTTCATTTCATTGCATTTTATTTTCGAACTTGCAGAGAGTTTGTTTTTTGAAATGGAAAAACAACAACAAATTTGGATTCATTACAGCATTTGCTTCTCGTGCGAGCTCAGCCAATGATTCAGGTCTTGAGCGTTATCCAAATTTTGATTACGTTCGAAGTTCATTTTCGAACTTGCAGAGTTCTTTTTTTTAAGCTGGAAAAACAACAACAAATTTGGATTCATTTCAGCATTTGCTTCTCGTGTGAACTCAGTCAATGCGCACAAGTGCACAACTGCTAAAGTCCTTAACCCATTAACGACAACCTATGCTATATCATACGCAATGAGAGCATTTTTCAAATTATATTAAATTAAATTAAAAATTGACATTTAAAATCTTTTTGTTTATTTTTCGTGCCAGTTCGTTCAGTATTTCAAAGAAAAGTGAAAAATATCACTCAGGTAAGTTATTTTGTTTTATAAACATACAAAAAATGAAATATAATCAAAAAAATGCATTAGGTTAAAGTTGAACGCCTACGCTACGAAATTATCATTTTCCAATTTTTCTATTTTTTATATTTTTATTTATTTCTGTAGTTATCATACGCTTCACCACACCCAAGGCATATTAACCAGGTAGGCTTGATAGAAGAGACGATCTCAAAATTTGAAATCTTGTTCTTCTTCACAATGTGAATTGAAATGCTTGTAACAATCAGCTGTTTCACAAAATCAAGATCAGGGTGTCGTGCAGTATTTTGTTTGCTTACTTAATGCCTTAGTTCAATACATGTGTTAATATGGGTTGCCGTGCATACTTTGCGTGTTTAAATTTAAATAGGGGTATTCACGACTCAGTGCACTTGCCAGTGCAGTTGAGGACTTGTGCAGTTAAGTTATCATGAACACACCATTATCCTTTTTTCAAAGCTGTTAAATTTTCAACTTTCACAACTGCTGAAGTCCTAAAGTTAAAGGCAATAAAAGAAAAGCATTTTGTGCAGATTTTGGACGTACGTGTATTTTTTTTTTTTTGTAAAGTGCACAAGCCCTTAACTGCAATGGCAAGTGCACTGAATTGTGAATACCCCTAATATTTATAAATATTGCAATGGAAATGAATTTTTAATGGTTAATTTTCCATTTCTCATTAAAAAAAAATTATTTTCCATTTCTCATTTAGGGCATACACTTCACTTCGTAATTTTCCGAAATCGCAAATTTACGACGAGTTGAAGTGAGCGGCTGCTTTTAAATTTTTTTCCCAAAATATTTGTCAAACTGACATGGCGCAAACTGTTAATTTATTGAAACATTTGTAGTTGCCGTTTAATTGTGAAAAATTAAGAAAATAAGTGGAAAACTAAATTATATGACGTATTTTTGAAGAAGACCTTCCAGGATGTTGTTTTTTCTAATGCAACACAGTTGCTTGTGCGCACTGAACACATCTTTTCTTCGTAAATTTCCGACGATTATTTTTCATCAACTCAATAGATAATTAAATTTAAGCAATCTTCGGAAAACCAGAACAACAACAATTGCACTGAAATTTTCGTAAATTTGCGATTTCGGAAAATTAAGAAGTGAAGTGTATACCCTAAATAAATAAAAATTATTGAGGGTTTGAAAATTGACGAAAAAGTTTTTAAAATTGCAGGAAAACTTGGGTCTTATCTATATTACTATATAAAATCGTTCGTGCTGGTTGGTGCCCGTTAAGATCTCAGAAACGGTAGCACCTAAGGGCATAAAATTTACAACATTTGTTGTCAAGGCTAATATCTCGAATAATTAAAAAGTTGCCAACCCCCTATTATCACCCACAAATTTTGGGATAATTTGTCAAAAAGCTTGTGATATGTAAAAAAATATATACATTTACATATTAACTGAAAGGTTTAATTATAGGCCTTTTGAATAAGATATTTTTGTTTGCATATTATTGATGCGACTTTAGAAGAAAATAACGGGTTTATCAGAAATAAAAAGTAAATATAGTATGAAATCTCTAATAAAAATATATTGCTAAAATATATATGGTTTGTATCTTTTCTGACAAGATAATTTAATTACCTTTCAAATAACGTGTCAATATTTAAGATCGATTGGTTATTGATATATAGATAAATAGATATTGATGAATGGATATTTTAGAAAGGAAAAAATTTAAAAATCGATAACTCGATAGCTAATCAATATATCGATTATTCCTTTCGTATATCTTATTTTCTCAATGAGTACTTTAAAACTGCATTTTAAAATCTTGGCGCCCCTTTAAATTATAATAATTAATTTCTTTCGTATATCTTATTTTCTGATGTTCTCTGAATTTTTTTTGAGACAAAATAATCAATATTTAAATTTTTACAAAGATTTTAATCACTGGGGTTCGTATGTACCCCACGAGTCCAGGTATGTTATTCAGGATGAGCATGCAAGTTGTAGGTTAATGTGCTTCCCGGGTAAATTTCATATTTACCCCCTAGTGCACTAATCAGAAATAAAATTGCAAAACATCTTATATACAATCTATTTAGTGAAGTGGTTCTCAACTGGTAGGGCGCTCCTCCCGAGGGGAGCGTAAGCCATTTCTAGGTGGGCGCTAGAAATTTTCAGCAATGAATCTTCTGATTTCTCACTTTAACTCCCTTTATGAGGAATTCAAACACTATTTCGTTATAAAACTGGAAATCTAAGTAAGTCTTAGACCCATTTATTGCTGATGTTATGCTACTTCCTGAAAACATTTAAGACGAGGCATACGAGCTGAAGTGTGATTCGTTTGCCAAAGATCAGTTATATCTTCTGATCTTTGTGAGGAGTTTTGGTTAATATATAGCTTAATTTATCCTTTGCTTAGTGCAGAGACATTACGCCTTTTAGTGCAGTTTTCCTCCACATATTTGTTAGAGTTAAGCTTCACAGCGTTATTAAATAAAAAACAAAAAATCTATCAAAACTTTACCAATCTATTACAAATATTAAAAAACTATGTGGTTTTTTGAGGTAATTTCAATAAAAAAATTTAATGAAGAAAGCAAGCGAAGCTCCCATGGAACAGCTTGTTTGAAAAATGTTGGACAGAGCATAACTTCTAAATGGGTTGACCGATTTTAAAATTGTTTTTTCTAAACTGTTTTACGCCTCTAATATTATTTTCTAACGAAGCCAAAATTTCGAAATTCAATTAAGTTTATAAGTTAGTTGAAAAAATATTTTCATATGTTTCGTTGTTGCTGTTGTTCGCTGCATTCACTTTGCTTCAGCTTATTGCTTTTGTTGTGCAAACAAAACAAATTAATGTATGTATATGTCAAAAAATTGATCGACATGGAAATACAAGTTCGCGTTTGTTTGTCGGTGTACGATTAGAAAGCATCAGTAATAGTGAAAAGTGCTAGTGTTTAGAATATTTCGAATAAATTTTTATTAATTAATTATTAATTTGGCGTTTTTGTACCTTTTGTATTGTAAGTAATTTATATTAATCTGATTTCTATAAAAACAAAACAAAAATATATATACAGAGTGTCCAGTGTAAGAGTACAAATATTTACGAAGGTAAAAGAGCTGGTCGAGTGAAGCAAAAAATCGTATGTAATGGGGAGAGGGTCAATTTTCGCACCCTTAGGCGTTGCGGGATCAACTGTTATTTCATGACTTTGATGCATACTATTGCTCAGGGTTTAAATTGCTGTTGCTTAATTAGCAAAAGCATCAAAGTTTTTACTTTGGCTGCGCTTTAGCAATTTATTTTGCAATTTTCCATAAATAAATTCTGCTTCGGCTGCAAACTACAAAAGAAACAAACAGCGTTGCCGTTTGGCTACAATTGTAGCCAATTGGCTACATTTAAAATGAAAAGCTACAATGCTACGATGCTTCTTAAATGGCTACATTTTTATAGTTTCTATAATTTTTTGTATTTTCATTAGAAAAAATTGTAAAAGGAACACTTTTATGTAAAAACACAGAAATAAGATTGTGTTCATGCCTTTATTGCATTGTATTTAACCTTTAACGCATATATCAATTGTCAGTTAACAAATTTTACATTTTCCTTTCCATATAGCAAAGCTTTTGACGTTGTAAATCACAAACTACTGATCTTAAAATTACATCTTGTTGGATTTCCTATACCGTTGGTAAAGTGGATTGAATCTTACTTAAGCAATAGAACACAATCTGTTCTTTTTAAGCTCAAGAAATCACACGAGTTTCCTGTTACTTCAGGAGTACCTCAAGGAAGTCATCTTGGGCCTCTTCTGTTTCTACTTTTTATAAACGATTTGCCATCTGTCATAATGCATTCCAGCATCTTAATGTTTGCTGACGACGTCAAACTCTTCCTTTCTTTTAAAAATGATAATGACGCTGTATTTTTGCAAGCCGACATAGATCATCTTCATAACTGGTGCAAAACGAACCGTATGATCTTGGAGTTACAATGGATCCTAAACTACGCTTTAATATTCATGTAAATAAAATAATAAATAGAGCAAATAGTACTTTAGGATTTATTAAACGTTGGGCAAAAGAGTTTAATGATCCTTTCATAACGAAAACCTTATTCACTTCCCTAGTGCGGCCTATCTTAGAATACGCTTCAGTTGTTTGGTGCCCAAGATACGGTTGTTACATAGACGACATTGAATCAGTGCAGAAACAATTTATTTTGTTTTGCTTAAGCTATCTTTATTGTAATACTGATTTTCACTTACCACCTTATGAATATCGGTTACAACTCTTAAATCTTCCGTCTTTAAAAAATCGGAGAATTATGATAAATGCTTGTTGGATTATAAAACTTTTACATGGCTATGTAAACAGTCCATTTATTGAGTAAAATATATTTTAATATTCCTCTTCGTCCTAGAAGATCTTTTGAGTTACTCCACATGAACTTTTGTAGAACTAATTATTTGCAAAATGAACCTCTTAGAAGCGCTTGCGGTGATTTTAATTTTGTATCTGATGTTATATCCTTAAGTGAATCCATGGACTCAATCAAACAAAAAATTATAGATTACCTGCAGTACCGTCGTTGATTATGTAAAGTTCTTTCAAACATATATCTGATGCATCTGGTGATTTGTAAACACATTAATATAACAATCTAAATGGACCTAAGCGTAAAATGGAAAATTTTGGTGTATAATATATCTAAATAATCTGAATGGACCTAAACCTGGGACCTTCAATTGCCTCATATCTTCAAGATGGTTGTGACAACATTTGTTGACGGTACCGTGGTGTCTTGGTGTCTTTTTACCTCTTGAAACACTACGTTAGATCGATTTGTAATATATTAATATGAGTGGCCGATAAGACCTAGTTTGTCTTGGTGCCTGCGTTCGCAACTGGTTTTCTTTATTTTATGAAAATTGGTTTGGTGAAGTTGACCTAGTTTGTCGAGTAACCACCCTGTCAAGCCAGGATTTCACCGGCTTCAGGGAGACAGAACGATATATATTATATATATACCTATTGGAGTGGTGTTTTATTGGGTATGAGACCTTGTTTGTCACACGACTCCGCCGTATACAAAAATTGTTGCTAACTTGACCTTGTTTGTCTTGAAAACGCAACCCTGCTATGCTGTCTGATTTTATCGATTTTGACTTAACTTTTTTTCTATTATTTTTTATACTTTAATAAAATTATATACTTTAAGCAATTTACTAAAACTTTTTAGTTTGTTAATAATACATTATTTCATTCAAAATCATACTTTATATTTTTGAATTGTATTAAATATCTTATTTTATAATTTTAAATTTGCTATAAAACCTGTTAAGGTTTAGCAATCAAGTAAATAAATAAATAAATAAATAAATATGTCAAATCTATCAATATAAACTATCAATATGTGGGACGCTTGAAGCACTTATTAGCTGATGTGAAATGGAAAAATAAATTAATAGATATATAATAGGGCTATTCCCGATTACGGGCAAATAGCGTGGCATCGTGGCATTTGCAAAATATGATGGCAAATATTTTCAACACAACAACAAAATGTACAGATTTGCATTTGCCGACTGTGTCAAATTTGCAACACTGAAATCGCATTGCAAACAGTCGAGCATGGGCAAAACTTGTTTGCCAATCAATCAGCTGTCACATTTTAACCAAACGCCGCTAATAAAACAAAATTAACAGACTCTGATATGGAACTGACTGTGATAAATAATGCACTTTGATAAATAGTAATGAAAAACACCACAAATACTGTTCGTGTTGTTTTTTTTTTTCCTCCAAAACAGCTGTGAGTTTTGTTTGCAACAGTGTTCTAAAAAGTGTGCTCACAGTTGATGGCAAATATTTGGTAGGGCATACATTTGCAAAGCTATTTGCCCGTAACTGGGAATAGCCCTAATGTTAAATCAACAGGCTTAAATAAATTGTTTTTAATTTAAAGAGCAAATGAAATTAAGATTTGATTTCACAAGAAAATACTTGGAACTTTGAAAAATAATAACTCTAATCGAAGTTTTATCATACAAAGCCAATTAAATTTTGGATCTAATTTTGCATTTTGAAGACTTATGTAATGTTGATTGTGATAATATCGTAACTCAATGGACTTTATTAAAATTAAGTAAACAACTTAAAATGTGATATCGATATCGATTCCTTATTGGAAAAAGTCTCTTTCATTAAAAATTAACAAGGCGAGCAAATGTTCCCAGATCTTACAAGTTTCATATTTAATTTACTATATTTGCCTCATTGTTCTGCAGTCGCAGAAAGACAGTTTTTGTCCTTTCGACAATTAGTGAAAAAACGAATATAAGAAATAAATTGGAAAAAATAAATCATGACTTGTAAGGAATTAGTTAAAAAAAATTGTATGTTAAAAAAATTTTTGTTGTTAAATATTTTTATGTTGCAGGCTGTAGTTCCATGTCATATTATTTATTTATTTATTTATTTGGCCAAGCAAGGCAATATACTTATTCTGACAGGTTGTTTTTTTATTTATTTATTTTTTTTCCTCACCCCTTACCTTGTTTTGGTGTACAAAGACATGCTAATCGAAGTGGGCGTAATCCGCCCACCTGAACGACATGAATTTAAGAACACATCAAAAAGAAAAGGAGATAAGAAAAGAAAAGAAACAGAAGGAACTTATAACTAACATATTTTATACAAAGTAGTAGCTTCTAGTAGCTTTTATCGTAGCTTCATTAGGGTATTGAAATACTCAATGAGATATAAAAAAATATTTATTCGATGAATTAACTTTTTGATAAAAACAAATTCTATTAAAAAGCTGCCTTCAATTGCACAGTGCGACAAAATTTACTAAAAGCATGCATTTTTCAAATGACCTAGTGTAAGTGGTAGGTCTGGTCGAGTTTAACACGAAACGGTGCATAAAAATTGTCTAACATCCTCAAAATTTTAACTTACCGTCAAAAAACTGCGTTTTTACTCCTTCAAGATAATACAGATCTTTCAAAAGATATATAATTTGTGGAATTTGTATAGTTTTTACGTACAGTTATCACGTTCTTGCTAATTTTTTGACATATTTTCCAACTTATTTACCTTCGACACAATTTCTTCAAAAAGCATAGCAATCGTATAAATATTTAAAAATAACGTACATTTATTTTACGAGTAAATTGGCTTAAAAAATTTTTGGCTACATTGCAGCAAGACTTGATACATTTTTTGTTACGAAGAAAATGCAGTGAGTGGCAACACTGGAAACAAATAGTTTCAGCGGCAGCGAGCGTTCGGTTTTTCAGTCGTACTGTAATTTTGGAACATTATCGAACCCACAGCAGCAGCAAGCTATCGCATTTTGAAATCGTCTTCTTGCTGTTGCTGTCGCTTTTGAATATTTTTCAAGCAGGCTTTACAGCAGCAGCTATCGATTTTGGCATGCGGTGCTGCTGTGCTTTGTGCAGAGTAGTGCTGAAGCTGTTTGCACTCGCTACGCTACTGCTATTGCTTGATATATTCTTTAACAGCTTCGGCAGAGAATGATGAATGTTTTCATGTTAAAAGTAAATATTTATAATAATGGTATTCACTACATTTGTTAAGCCCTGCTAACTTGCTAAACTTAACAAATTTGTTAAGTTCTGTCAAAATTTTGTATGGGAAAAGACTTAGCAGTTTGTTATCAAGTTAACAAGCTCAGCACCGTGTTTTTGTTTAGCAGATACCATTTGTTAAGTCCGAAACGTCAAACTTATTGAGTGTAGTGATGAATCGTTTTGGGAATGAGTTCTAACAAGTACCAAATTATTTTTGATTTGCAGCTTCAAAGTAAAAAAAACTGATCTTTATTAATAAAAAAATAAAAATTTTGTAATGGGGTTGGTATAGACTTAAAAGTTTCTGAATAGCAAATGTATCAAAAGTGTTAACGCACTGTTATATAAAAATTAAAATACATTTTTCGTTACTGAGTTCTAGTTACACAGATTTTTAGCTGTAGAATTCTGTCAGCTGGTTTTAACATATCAGCTTAGCACATGATTGTAAAATGTCTTAGCAGGTGCGTTCGCATCAGCAGCTGCTAACTTTAACAATTTATCAGTTTAGCAGGACTTAACAAATTTTATTGAATACCATTAATGTTTATTTTGTAATTGAATTTATGTTTAACAGGATTCAAGATAAAATTCTTCTTTTCTCTTTTGGGATGACGTCTTCGTTTTTAAGGGGTCCACGGGCGAACAAAAAATACTGTTTATTTTGTAATTGAATTTATGTTTAACAGGATTCAAGATAAAATTCTTCTTTTCTCTTTTGAGATGACGTCTTCGTTTTTAAGGGGTCCACGGGCGAACAAAAAATCCTGTAATTTTTGAGTTACAAAAATCCAATGAATTTTTTATCTATCTATCTCTATATATATAAAATAGGATGTGTGTATGTATGTAACGTATGGACTCCAAAACGGCTGGGCCGATTTTGATGAAATTTTCAAGTAATGTTCATCTTGGTACGGTGGGTAACATAGGCTATATTTGGACCCGATAGGTGGTGGTGGGGTGGACTTATATCGAAAATTTGAATTTATGGACCAATTTAACTGAAATTCAGAATTTATATTTGTTTGATCATAAGAAAATAATTTGTGTATAAATGGACACGGTAGGTGGCGCTGGGGTGGACTTATTTCGAGAATTCGATGGCGTGAAAAATATATAAATACTTTTAATTTTATTTTATAACGAGGGGAGTAGCGAAGCACACCGGGTTCAGCTAGTAGTATATATAATATCGGCTATAGAAGTACGTATGATATTTTCGATATATTGATTTTCGGCCAAATAGCGCACTTCTAAAGTAGAATTTGCCTAAAAAATCATCAGATTACTGTTAATAAATAACAAATAAACTATTAAATTTAAGAAAAAAAGTCCTACGTACTTCTATACAAAATATATTTTTCAATATAAATTTCAAGTTTCAACTGAATCGGTTGAAAATTGTCTGAGTTATATTTTCGGCAAACTTAAAAAATGCAGTTTTATATGCGTTATAAATGCATTATAAAAGCGTTTGAAGTTTTGAGTTGTAGAAAATTAGGACTAATTTTGCAATACCTTAGGCAATATGAATAGGCACTTATTCTCATGCGCAGATTTTCTCTTCACTAAACGATCTGTTGTTTACATTTATTCGCTTACAGCAGTGAAACAGTGTATATTCATTTAGCGAATATATTAATGCAGGGCTCAAGTGCCGACCAAGCGGTCTTATACTCAAGTAATCAAGTACTTTTAAATTTTTCCCGGCCATCATCTTTTGAGACATCATTTTTGAAGTCATAAGGGACCACCTAAAAAAATTTATTGAAGCCCTAACGCCTTCAGATTAATCTCGAAGAACGCTGAAATTGAAGAATATAACATTGAGAAGCTCAGAAATGTTGGCAATGGTGTAACAATCATCAATGCTTAACACAATGACCCACGATCGTTGTTAGCCTCATGGTCCAGTTAGCCTCGCATAGCATAGCAGTGCATGGCTTAACAAGCGTCACATCGAAATCTGTTTAGTGGGATTTGTGTGTATCTGATTATGCACAACATGGCAACGCATGGCAATGCTCAGATAAAAACAGAAATGCATCTCTGACTACATAGATAAACATGGAAGATCTATTTCATTTTAATGGTCCAGTTAGCCTCGCATGGCACAGCAGCGCATGCAACGCAGATAAGCAGCTAGCACACAGCTAAATAAATGGTGATTATGCAAAGCATAGTCACATGGTCAAAATAAAACAATAAAAAAGAAGAATACAACGATTTTATTTTAATAAATTAACCGCACTTGATCAAACAATTTTACAACTTCACATCTGTTTTGCCAAAACGTCAAATACATAGAAGAATACACAGATATTAAAATGAAATAGATCTTCCATATTTATCTATGTAGTCAGAGATGCATTTCTGTTTTTATCTGAGCATTGCCATGCGTTGCTATGTTGTGCATAATCAGATACACACAAATCCTATTGAACAGATTTCGATGTGACGCTTGTTAAGCCATGCACTGCTATGCCATGCGAGGCTAACTGGACCATAATTTCTGTGTATTTTTCTATGTATTTGACGTTTTGGCAAAACAGATGTGCAGTTGTAAAATTGTTTAGCCAAGTGCGGTTAATTTATTAAAATAAAATCGCTGTATTATTTTTTTATTGGTTTATTTTGACTACGTGACTATGCGTTGCATAATCACCATTTATTAGTTTGTATGCTAGCTGCTTATCTGAGTTGCATGCGCTGCTGTGCCATGCGAGGCTAATGGTCCAGTTAGCCTCGCATGGCATAGCAGTGCATGGCTTAACAAGCGTCACATCGAAATCTGTTCAATAGGATTTGTGTGTATCTGATTATGCACAACATGGCAACGCATGGAAATGCTCAGATAAAAACAGAAATGCATCTCCGACTACATAGATAAACATGGAAGATCTATTTCATTTTAATATCTGTGTATTCTTCTATGTATTTGACGTTTTGGCAAAACAGATGTGAAGTTGTAAAATTGTTTGATCAAGTGCGGTTAATTTATTAAAATAAAATCGTTGTATTCTTCTTTTTTATTGTTTTATTTTGACCATGTGACTATGCTTTGCATAATCACCATTTATTTAGCTGTGTGCTAGCTGCTTATCTGCGTTGCATGCGCTGCTGTGCCATGCGAGGCTAACTGGACCATAACTGGACCATCATCCGACGTTACAAGAGTTTTAAGCCCAAAGTTTTATCTATGTAAGGGTGCACAAGTTATTTTGAGGCAAAATATTTTTACTTCAGCTGATCTGTGCAGTGGCAGCATAGGTGAGGTTGTTGAAATTGTTTATAACCATTTTTTTTTAAAGATCAAAAAACCAAGGCATGCGCATAATACAAACAAGATTTGGTCTTTGACCTGAAAAGAAAGTGATAGATTATTTAGAGGAATTGATTGGAACCATACGTGAATTATTGATTAGGCGAAACAACCGTGAAAGACAATTTGCAATGCTTTTAACCGAGGCAAGTGTTATGCCTTATGGTCCAGTTAGCCTCGCATGGCATAGCAGTGCATGGCTTAACAAGCGTCACATCGAAATCTGTTTAATAGGATTTGTGTGTATCTGATTATGCACAACATGGCAACGCATGGCAATGCTCAGATAAAAACAGAAATGCATCTCTGACTACATAGATAAACATGGAAGATCTATTTCATTTTAATATTTGTGTATTCTTCTATGTATTTGACGTTTTGGCAAAACAGATGTGAAGTTGTAAAATTGTTTGATCAAGTGCGGTTAATTTATTAAAATAAAATCGTTGTATTCTTTTTTTTATTGTTTTATTTTGACCATGTGACTATGCTTTGCATAATCACCATTTATTTAGCTGTGTGCTAGCTGTGCCATGCGAGGCTAACTGGACCATTAACCTCGGAAAGCATTTCCAGCACTTAGTTGCTTCTGTCCTTTAATTTCACATTTTCCACAATTTAGTTGTGGATTTTTAGTTTTCTAATGTAGGAAAGAACAAAGAAAGTGAAAAGAACCATGCCCGAGCTCGGATTCGAACCAGGGACCTCTGGGTTGATAGTCTAGCGCACTCTCCACTAGACTACAAAGGCCAACAAACCATTGCGAAAGTGCCGATTTAAAGAAGAATTTCCTTTGTGCATTTTGGTCAAGTTTCCCATTTATTCTGGACCAAAATACAACAACTCTTATGTATTACCTATTCCTCCTGTTGTAGTTTCATTTAAAAAAGGATCAAACAATTTTACTCGCAAATTCCACTACAACTTGCTTATGCGATTAGTATTCATAGATCGCAACGATTAACACTCGATCAAGCAGTTGTCGATATTGGAGAAAATGAATTTGCATTAGGAATGGCATATGAAGCATTCTCAAGGGTTCGTAGCATAAGTGGACTTTTTATCGAACCAGCTATTTCTTATGATCGGCTAAAAAAAAATAAATGACAAGAAGGGGTTGGTTGAGAAACGCCAAGAATTAAATTAATTAATGAATATGCAAAAAATTTAAATAAATTAAAATTTTTTTGTATTAAAATGTTTATGAGATCGGGGAAGTTTATTCATTGCGCAAATCTCCCTAACAATGAAAAAACTGCTTTGGGAAAAGTTTATTAGAGCAAGCGACCTAACTTAAATGCATCTT
Organism: Dichetophora obliterata; assembly: GCA_963920525.1. NCBI lineage: Eukaryota > Metazoa > Arthropoda > Insecta > Diptera > Sciomyzidae > Dichetophora > Dichetophora obliterata. The sequence goes on from OY986435.1 coordinate 283,815,352, forward strand.
CAACGTACCAATTTATGTAGCCAGCTTACGCGTTTGCTAAGCAACTGCTACTCCTAATATTTTATTTGAAAAAAAAAAATATTTTATATTTTTATTGAAATAAGTTGTTGTGGATGTTTTGACCATAACTAAATAAAAATTAAATTTTTTCCCGACGTTTCGTCATTTGTTTCACATGACCAGGGACTAAAAACTAGGGACCGCAACGGTTATGACTTTTTTTTAAAAAACTCAACAAATTATCGTTATTTTTTAGCTGATTTTATATCGATCAAAAATAAAAATTAAAATTTACGTTTTAGTTTTTCGATCAAAAATATAAGTTAAAATTTAACTTTTATTTTTTTATCAAAAATAAAAGTTAATATATGACTTTTTTTGTTCGATCAAAAATAAAAGTTAAAATTTTACTTTTATTTTTTATCAGAAATAAAAATTAAAATATGACTGTTATTTTTTACATCAAAAATATAAGCTGAAATTTGACTTTAATTTTTTTGATCAAAAATAAAAGTTAAAATTTTACTTTTATTTTTCCGATCAAAAATAGAGATTAAAAACTTGACAGATCTATTTCTTATTAACTATTATGATAGCTTAAATTTTCAAAACAATTAATAGAGTACATTTTTATTCTTTTACACCTACATTCGTAACTTTTTTGCACAGAGATAATAACATTGATCCATCGATCCATCGATATTCATATCGTTGCTTTCCATCGCTTAGTTTCTTATCATTGCACATTTTATTTTCATTTATTTCGCAAACGACTGGATCAGCGACTGCAAGCAGATGATTCAGGAATTATAATATGACTTTTACTTTTGATCGAAAAAATAAAAGTCAAATTTTAGTTGTTATTTTTGATTGAAAAAGTACAAGACAACTTTTAACTTTTATATTTGATCAAAAAAATTAAAGTCAAATTTTAAATTTTATTTTTGATCGAAATAAAATTGGTCAAAAAATAATGATTATTTATTGGCTTTTTTAAATAAATCAGAAAAATTTAAATCATTAAAGATTATTATTAATTAGCTAACAAGCATCACATTGCTTTATTCAAATATCGAAAATACTTACTCTTTCAATTTGACTTTTTGAATAGAAATTTCGGAAATAGGTGTTATTTTCGATCCGTGCTGAAAACACAATATTAAACAGTTTATCAAAAATATTAAAAACTGTAACAATTAACAATTAGATTACATTTAAAAATTGCAATTAAACAGTGTCAATGGTGCCAAGTTTAATGGTCAAAAACCTCCACAACATATTAAAATAATATATAAAAAACCTATTTCATCAAAAGATTTTTCAACAATCATATTAACCAACATATCTTTATATAAAATTTTATTTAAAATTTTTTTTTATGTTAAATGTTATGAACTGTTTTTAAAAAGTTTACTGAAATATGTTTTGTAAAGACCCAATGATCTCATTTTGTATAATGATAGTATTTTTTCATTTAAATTTGTATTAAATATAAATTTTTTAAGTAAAAACTTGTTATAAAAAAAGGACAACTTTATTGAACGTAACAAAAATTTTGGAGGGGGTGCGAGTTTGAAGTTAACATGGGGTAAGTTAATAGGTGGCTCTACCAAAAACGGTTGAGAACCACTGCTTTGGTGTATGCTTTTTGTATTAAATTTGTTTTAATACATTTTTAAAAACGCATTTCTTCCAAAACACACCCTCAAAATCTTATCAAAAATTTTAAATTTTAAAATGTGCTTCTTGGACACAGGGTCCATGATTTTTTTCGTAATTAAGTCAAAGAGTATATAAATAAGAATTTTTAAAAAAATAATTAATTTTGAAAAACTCTTACTTCTAAAAACAGGGTGTTTAAAGTCGAAAAATGATAATTATGTCAAGTTTAATTTAATTGTACTTAAAAGTACAGTACTTTTAACATTAAAGTACACTAAGAATTAATTTTAACTCTCCGTAAATATGTTCTTAAATGAAGTCAATCTTAGAAGGATCTAAAGATATAAGGGAAATAGTATACACTTAAAACATGTTTTTTTCTGGCGAATCCGAACGTTTCGACCGGCACCACGAGCTAACGGTAAAAAAAACAATTTAAAAAAGTTTTTTCTCCAATAATGAGGCACTCTTCGTACTCTCAAAAAATTTACAAACATATGCGTTTTTTCAACTGTTTTGACCCATCCCTCCCTAATAAATACAATACATACATGTTTGTATATAAACAAATCACAAACATTATGATCACAATACTAGTGCAACAGCTGATAAAATTTTCTTCGAAACAAAGAAAAACTCATCCAAACAGTCTTAAAAAAGAATCGCTTTTATAAGCAACGCAGAAAAAGTGAAGCTAAATATTATAATAACAAAGAGAATAATTACACGTTCGAAAGCAATATTTACCACAAGGAATCCGTACAAACAAAGGTAACTTGTAGTCGAAGCAAGCATACTTCTGGAAGTATGTTTATTTGAAAGTCAAGGAGACCAACACTTCATAATAAATTATTTAAGAAATTAAATTATACGTCTCTAATGGCGATAAAAAATCGTCAGTAAAACATCTGATAGAATTTACTTAGCAACAAAGAAAAACTTAGTCTTTAAAAATAATCGATTTTATAAACAACGCAAAAAAGTGAAGCTAAAGATTATCTCCATAAAATTATATTTCATTATCTTAAAATAACGATAACAAGTTTGAGCAAAGAATTATAAAGCATTACTATCAGAACCATTAAATAAAATTTGGAAGTGTCATTTTGCATAAAAAATATTTAATGTTGTTGTAGCTTAACAAAAAAAAAAAACATTTCTTATGATAATGTTTGACCTATCGATATTTCTATACAAGTAAATACAGGGCGAATTTATCTGTTATCAACAGTGTTGCCAGAAATATTTTCAGCCTGTAGGTAAGATTGCTAAAGCTGTTAGGACACTGGCTTGTAGTATTTTTAAGATCTTCAAACTATCCACGGATAAAAGGGAAAGAAAGGCTGACTTCGTAAACGCATTTATGCAATGCTTCAGTGTGTTTTATTTTGAATTGTTTCAAAGCTTATTAACCAAAACAGTGCATCTATTACTACGTTTCCATGGCGAGTTGAGCCTGAGTTGGGTTTTCGTCAAGTTGGCAAAATGGCGTTTCTAGCTCAGAAGTATTTCCATGCAAATCATCGAGTCGAGTTAGACATCGACCATTCCGCTGCCATTTCTTCTTAGTATAAATGTGTGCGTACAGAAAGACCAAAATTTACTAACCATTTTGAGACTTTAATCAGTATCAGTTTCCGCTACTTTGTGTGCCTGCTGAACGGTATATTCGATTTTATGTCAGCACAGTGGCAGAAATAAAATAAAATAAAATAAAAAGAAATCTGACAAGTTTCGTGGAGTTTCGTAGATTCAAAGAAGTAAAATATAAGGAAATGGTGTTGCTTACACATACACTGTACGTGAACTGTCGCACCATTCGTAAATTGTGCGAGCGAGAAAGAGTGTGTTTTTTGACATTTTTGAGAACCCTGGCATCTGATTGGAAGACTCCTCAGCAAAATAGTTGAAAATAATTCAATTTTAAGCATTTTTCACTGCTTAAAAAGCAACAAAATTAAAGAAAAAAACCACTAAAACAAATGCAATATGAGTTGTGCGGTTAAGAATTGTAAAAGTTCCAGAAAACTTCAAAACAATGCGCATTCGTTCCACAGGTAAATATGTCCATACGGTTTAAATTCTTTTAACAAAAGTGCTTTATTTAGTTTCTAACGATATTTTTTTAACTTATTTGTGTTAGAAATGTATATATTTCTTATTAAAAATGGTTTAAAAATGCAATTTAGACCCCGTCGATTTTCCGCCAGTTTGATCAAACCACATCTGTCAAAACACAAACACTGCTTCAGGGGCGCAGTCATTTTTCGCAGTTGAATACATGTTTGGGGCGCTCTTGTTTTCAGCATAGTGAATCAGATTTAGTACCTGTTTGTTAAATTTTTCTGATTTTTACACAACAACTAGGCAGAAACACCCAAAAAAATAAGGATTTTAAAAAATTAACCTAATATAATTTGTAATTAAAGTTTAAGTTTAGAATTTATAGGCCTTCAAATATAGAAAAATTACCTAAAAATCTTGCAGTTTTTCTAATTTTTCAACAAAACTAAGCTTTATGGGTATTAAAACAAAGGTAATGTGCGTATCTACTCAACGAGGTGTCAAATTTAGAATTCCATAAGAATTCATTAAGATATAATTTTTTATAATTAGAATTTGTCTGAAAGACTAGTGGTTTCTCTTTTACGAAAGCAATACACTAAAAAGAGAATTATTAAAAAGATAACTACATTCAGAACGGCTGTAGACAGAGAAGCCTGTGTGGTACTTACTGAGGTTTGTAAACCCTAAGCAGCATCCGAAGGCCTCCTTTTGATACCTTTATTTTTTTTTTATTAAATTTGGAAAAACCTCGCGATTTTAAGTAAAAAAAGGGTTGTATCTTAAATGCATGTATTTTTATGTTTGATATCTTGTTGAATAGATACTTGTATTATCTCTCTTTTGATACCCATAAAGTTTAGTTTTGTTGGATAACTTAAAAAATCAGCTAAATTTTTAGTCCACTTTTTCCAACGTTAGATGCCTATAACTTCTAAGCCAATTGCGAGCGATCAAAAATTTTTTAAATAATTAGAGTTGTTGCTATTCTTGAAATGTTTCTAAGATTTTAATGCATTAGAACAAACTTTAATAGTTTGGGCCTTCTTTTACGATACAACCGAATACGGCCCTTTGTGATTGTTTCTGTATTTGTGCGAACCAACACCAATATAGAAAATACCACACTTTTCTGCTATTACACCACTTCCTTATATTTTACTTCTTTGCGTAGATTTAACGCAATTCACCACAACTCGCGTTTCCATGGGAAGTTTCCCTAGGTCTACACGAGACAAATTGTCATGACAATTTCAATACACTCACACATTTTTTACTAACACATTCATATTTTCTCAGTTGTTAGCTCAATTGTCTCAACAATCAGGCAGACAATTAAACTAACAACGATTTGACGTAGGCTGACATTTTTTGACATTTTCTTCTGAAAGTGAAGAACAAGAACAGAGAAAAATTTAAAAACCAAAGGAAACGTCAAACAATACAACGAATGCCCTTTATTGTCTTGCAATTGTTAAGCCTACCTACGTCACGCTAAACAATTTGCTTGAAGTTGACAAAAATTTGGCAAATAATACGGATATAAACAATTGTTACGTGTAGACGCAGCGTTAATCCCTAGCTACCTCAACTCAACTTGCCATGGAAACGTAGTTTATACTATTTTTACGGGGCGTCTGGACAGGCAATAATTCATTGCTTTCCAACTGTTAAACTCTATTGCAAGGGTGGATTTTTTCATGTTATGAAATCAACTTATAATTTTAATATTATATAAAAAAATTATTTTATAAATTTCTTCTGACCGCTACTTAATTTTTACGACATACACTAGAGTGGACCTTATTTGTATGGGGAAAATTTCCAAGCACTTCATGGAGCGTCCCAAGGGCTCCAGTCACGCTTAGCTAATGGATGAAAGAAAAATTCGTGTAAAATTTAGGTGAGATAGGATGCATAAGAACCCGTGCGCACACGGCTTAAAGTTTGCACAAGTGCATGAAAGAAAAAAATTTTTAATATTTTCATTTGCAATTCTATTTGGAATAAGGAAACAGTTCAGATTTTTTTGTTTTTTCCAAAAAAAATTAAGTTTAATAAGGGTATTCACCTCAAATTACTTGAATAACTCAGGGAACATAATGTTTTTTTTTTAGATTTTCCCAACAATATTTGTAATATTTTCGACTAATCTTAGTGCGCTGATTTCAAAGCTATTATTACTTTTTGCTAGCATCACCAGTTTTGAGATAAACGTCATTAAACGATTTCACTGACTTTCTCAAAAACAAGTGATGCTAGAAAAAGTAATAATAATTTTGAAATCAGCGCACCAAGGATTAGTCGAAAATAATACAAATATTAATGGGGAAAATCCAAAAATAAAAATTTTGTCCCCCTGAGCTATTCAAGTAATTTGAGGTGACTACCCTTATTAAACTGAAAATTTTTTGGAAAAAACAAAAAAATCTTAACTGTTTCCTTATCCAAATAGAATTGCATAAGAATATATTTTAAAAAAAAATTTTTTCTTTCATGCACTTGTGCATACTTTAAGCCATGTGCGCATGGGTTTATATGCATCCGATCCTGCCTAAAATTTTCACGAATGTTTTTAACATCAATTACAATAGTTTGAGCCCTTGGGGTGATCTTTTTAAAATAAGGACCACTCTAATATACACATTTAAAATTTTGAACAAAAGTGCAAAATGGCTGTCAAACAAGAAAAAAATACAGCTCATTGCCAACTCCACCTTGACCATGAATTACCAACCATGGCAATTGAGTGGTCTCGATTGGCAATAATTGCCAATTGACAGATGGTAAGCAATGAATTATTGCCTGTCGAGACGCCCCATTAAGAATATCACCAGAGTTGCGCAGTTTGGTTAATACGCTTTGAACCAATTTAAAATAAAACACACTAATGGTATTCAGTAAAATTTGTTAAGTCCTGCTAAACTACTTAATTGTTAAAGTTAGCAGCTATTGATGTGAACGCATTTTACAATCAAGTGCCAATCTGATGAATCAGCTGACAGACTAATACAGCTAAAAATCTGTTGTGTTAATAACTCCTATGACCAGTACTCAGTAACAAAAAATTTATTATAATTTTTATATTACAGTACGTTAACAGCTTTGACACAGTTGATACTCAGAAACTTTGAAATGTTTTAAATTTCTACCAACCCCATTGCAATATTTTTATTAATTTATTAATAAAGGGCTGTTTTTAGACTTTCAAGCAGCAAATAAAAAATAATTTGACATTTGCTAGAACTCATTCCCAAAACGATTAATCACTACACTCAAAAAGTTGGACGTTTCCGACTTTACTATTGGTATCTGCTAAACAAAAACACAGTGCCGAGCTAACAAATTGCTAACAAGCTGATAAGTCTTTTCCCATACAAAATTTTGACAGGACTTTACAAATTTGTTAAGTTTAGCAAGTTGGCACGGCTTAACAAATGTAGTGAATACCTTTACTGATGCATTGCATAACTGCGTTCACGAAGTCAGCTGAAAACGTTTTTGAGGGAATGGGAAAAATATAGTAAGCTGTTAATATGACGTTTTTACCAAGAATATTATTGAAAATCAAATTTAAAATATGCAACTTTTACTACTTTTCTTTTTATTTTTACTTTTCTATTTTTCGTTGAGGTTCAACTTGTTCTTTTACAAATATGCAGTAGAAGCAAGATTGAGTTGCGCTACGCACATAAAAGAATATCCATTTTTTTCCATTCTAGCTTGCCATTCATCAATTGTATTTGCTTTTGCGGCTTGATTTTCGTTATTTTAGATATCGCGGTAAAACACCAGAGAACACAAAAGAATTAAACCCCAGCAAATGAAAATTTAACAACACAAATGCGTAAAGTAACAATATAATATTGAACTTAAAATTTTCAGCGTAAAGAATTTTCTACTTTTTCTAGTATTGAAAAGAGTCAGTTTAGAATTTTTTGTCACTTGATGTTGTTTTTTCACACGCATTGAAAAATGCATGGCAGAATAACCAGGTAGATGCAATTCGGAGAGCAAAAAACGAGACAGCAAAACATTGGCGTAGCTATAATGTCACTATTGACAATTTATTTTTATTCGTTCAGCCATATGGATGTATAATTTACTCGTAACCGTATAAATAAAGCGAGTACCCAGATTTTTTGTGTGAAAATATAAGAAATATTATTAAAATCATTACAAATTTAATAAAATGAGCTGTGTTTATAGTTAAAATACAGAATTAATTGTATTTTGGCTGTAAACAAAGCAAATAAAAATTAAATTTTAAAAAAATTTTCCTTTGACTACTAGTTAGAATGTTCAGTAACCAATTTGTTTGTGTCGCTATGTACGGCTGCTTTGAATTGACAAAATATATTTTGACATTATAGCTACGCATTTGTTATTGTTTTATTTGTCGCAGAGAGCATGTTTCTAGTGAGCCTACCTGGTTATTCTGCCATGTGAAAAATGCTTTTTTTGTATGCTGCTCACTTTCTATTTTTCAGATTCTGAAAAAGCCAGTCCCAGCATAACAAAAATAGCTAAAATGGGTTAACAATTAAAAAAAAGGTGGTTAAAAAAATCACAGCTGCTTTAAATCAGTTAAAACGCACTAAACATTTTTAAAAAAGGGTAGGGTAAAAAAGGGTCAACTAAAAAAAATATAATACAATATCAGAAAGTTTTCAGTTTCCTTAAAAAAATATAAATAAATATAAATAAATATTAATAAATATAAATAAATATAAATAAATATAAATAAATATAAATAAATATAAATAAATATAAATAAATATAAATAAATATAAATAAATATAAATAAATATAAATAAATATAAATAAATATAACTAAATATAACTAAATATAAATAAATATAAATAAATATAAATAAATATAAATAAATATAAATAAATATAAATAAATATAAATAAATATAACTAAATATAAATAAATATAAATAAATATAAAAAATATAAATAAATATAAATAAATATAAATAAATATAAATAAATATAAATAAATATAAATAAATATAAATAAATATAAATAAATATAAATAAATATAAATAAATATAAATAAATATAAATAAATATAAATAAATATAAATAAATATAAATAAATATAAATAAATATAAATAAATATAAATAAATATAAATAAATATAAATAAATATAAATAAATATAAATAAATATAAATAAATATAAATAAATATAAATAAATATAAATAAATATAAATAAATATAAATAAATATAAATAAATATAAATAAATATAAATAAATATAAATAAATATAAATAAATATAAATAAATATAAATAAATATAAATAAATATAAATAAATATAAATAAATATAAATAAATATAAATAAATATAAATAAATATAAATAAATATAAATAAATATAAATAAATATAAATAAATATAAATAAATATAAATAAATATAAATAAATATAAATAAATATAAATAAATATAAATAAATATAAATAAATATAAATAAATATAAATAAATATAAATAAATATAAATAAATATAAATAAATATAAATAAATATAAATAAATATAAATAAATATAAATAAATATAAATAAATATAAATAAATATAAATAAATATAAATAAATATAAATAAATATAAATAAATATAAATAAATATAAATAAATATAAATAAATATAAATAAATATAAATAAATATAAATAAATATAAATAAATATAAATAAATATAAATAAATATAAATAAATATAAATAAATATAAATAAATATAAATAAATATAAATAAATATAAATAAATATAAATAAATATAAATAAATATAAATAAATATAAATAAATATAAATAAATATAAATAAATATAAATAAATATAAATAAATATAAATAAATATAAATAAATATAAATAAATATAAATATATATAAATAAATATAAATAAATATAAATAAATATAAATAAATATAAATAAATATAAATAAATATAAATAAATATAAATAAATATTAATAAATATAAATAAATATAAATAAATATAAATAAATATAAATAAATATAAATAAATATAAATAAATATAAATAAATATAAATAAATATAAATAAATATAAATAAATATAAATAAATATAAATAAATATAAATAAATATAAATAAATATAAATAAATATAAATAAATATAAATAAATATAAATAAATATAAATAAATATAAATAAATATAAATAAATATAAATAAATATAAATAAATATAAATAAATATAAATAAATATAAATAAATATAAATAAATATTAATAAATATAAATAAATATAAATAAATATAAATGAAAATAAATAAATATAAACACTTATAATTAAATATAAATTAATTAAAATTAAAAGGTATTTAAATACACATTAATAGCTTTAAATATATATAAATATGTATTTAAATACATATTAATAACTTTAAATATATTTAAATAAATATAAAAATATATAAATAAATAACTATATATATGGGCATTTCGACCAAAAGGTCTACTGCGACTGAAATATTTTATGCTACAGACCATTTTTTCAACCTCCATAATAGAGAAAAAAATGTTTGCATTTATATTGTGAGAGTATTGAGAGCTAGACCCTATTCTCTATCTGTGAGTTTCAAAGTGTTCACTTTTTTGACAAAACTCACCGACTAAAAACTTTTTGTGTACACTTAAAAACTCAGTTACAGAATAGGGCCCCCGATCTCAATTTTAATTTTTTAAAAATGCCAACAAAAGATGAATGGCAACAAAAGTTGAAAAATGGTGACAAAAGTTAAAAATGTTAACAATAGTGGGAATTTTATATGGTTAATAAATACTCGTATAATACAAAGTTTAATTCAACTTTTTTTTCAGTTTTCGATTTTAACGGTCTTGAATTACACTTTTTATGTTTTTCTGGTTAAGGGCAGGTTCTCATAAGGCTTGACCAAAAAACTCAAACTTTTTTATTTTCCGAAAGCTTATGATGTGTAGCATATGTTCCCAAAGAGGTTTTATGCAAAAAAATTGCATAAAAAAATATCGCATACGAAAGGAACCCATATTTTCATAGCTTACCAAATCATACAACGCGTTTTCTGGAAAATCATATTTTACAAACTGGTCTCCACGATATCTCAAAAACTTCATCATGGATTAGCAAAGTTTTTTTTGTTTTAGAGTACATAAAATTAATTTGATCCCAAACCTTAATTTAGATAATATTGGCCCGTTTTAATGTTTAGTATGACTAGAGTGCTATCCAAAGATTAAAACAGGACATAAATAGTTTGCCGGGACCAACAGGACCATGAAAATGCCCATATACTAGTGTGTATAAAAAAATTTGATTTGACTTGCTATAGTTTTAAACGAAAGTTTTCATAGAAAACAGTCAAATATAGTTTAATATTGCCCTTTAAAAACAACAAAAATGACGGAATAACATATATGCATTACAGAAAATAAACTTATTAAATTAAGAATAAGAGATATTTTTGTGAAAGAGACAGAGAAAAAGAGAAGAAGAGAGCATGTCAAAAGAAATACAATACAAAATTTACACAAAAAATATTCTGCTTATTTAATATTTACTCTGTCATTGGCTTAAAACCAACATTTTTATTGGTAACACTGATTGTAATGGTTTGTGATAACTAAAACATGAGATAAAGTATGTCCAAGAGTTGCTATTTTTGAAATTACAATTTACAAAAAATACAAAATGTAGAAAAAAAACGTATATTATAGTTTGTATCAAAATATCTCTGACTTCTAGGGGGATAAAAAAAATTGTCCCTGTTTGAAAAGCAGGTGACAATTTTCATCAATATTTATTATTTTTGAGCTTCAAATTTTGTTTTGAAATAAAAAATTTCAACAAACACATAGAAATAGTAAAAATACTGGGTAACAATTGTTACTTTGCCAGAATAGAGCTGTTAATCTAGCTACAAAATAGCTAAACTGGCAGCACTGGTTATCAATGCCATCACCAATTCGCTGCTTATACATTGCTACACTAAAAAAAATGTGTTCCGGCGATCAAATTAAGCCAATTTCATTATTGCCTCTACGGCCCTTTTCTTTACGGATTTGTTTTACCTTTTTAGTTAATTTTACACAAAAAAAGGTGAGATGCAATATTTTCGCTTTTTATATACACAAAGAAAAAGGAATGTTTATAATAATGGTATCCACTTTATTTCGTTAAGTTCTGCTAGTTGCTTTATTGTTGAAGTTAGAAACTGTTGATGTGAACGCACATTCTAAAAAGTTTTATAACCTAGTGTTAAACTGATATGTCAAAATCAGCTGAGAGACCTGTGCAGCCCCATTATTCGAGTAACCACTATTCGGTATCTAAAAATGTATTTTCATATTTAACCATATTACTGTCTATACATTTGCTACGCATACAATTTCGAAACTTTTTACATCTTCACAAAATTTTTATTATATATTTATATAAGGCCGTTACTGGGCTATGCAACTCCAACACAAAAATAGTTTCAATCTTCCAAGAACCCATTCCAAAAATAATTTACCACTATGTTTATTAGTTTGACGTATTGGGGGTTGGAATTAGTTTTAAAGGTTTTCTAAGAGATGGCGTAACTATCAATAGATCGCATCGGGCACACCTGTGACTATATTCAATTCAAAGCACATTGTCTAAGCTTCATTTTTCAGTATGTGTCATTCCACTGAAGTGTAAACAACATATATTTTTTTTCTCTGTGAACATGTCGACTTTCGTTCCAACAAAACGCAATTTGCGGGAAGGTTTACTTTTGTGCTTCCATTTGAAGAAAAAAGCGGTTGAAGCACAACGCACGCTTACTGAGGCTTACGGGGACTATGCTCCATCGATTTCTACTTGTGAGTACTGGTTCCGTCGGTTTAAAAGTGGTGATTTTGATACGGAAGACAAAGAGCGTCCGGGCCAGCCGAAAAAGTTTGAAGATGAGGAATTGGAGGCTTTGCTCGATGAAGACTCGTGTCAAACCCTTCAAGAATTGTCAGAATCATTGGGAGTCGACTTATCAACGGTCGGCAAACGCTTGAAGGCCATGGGAATGATTCAAAAGCAAGGAAATTGGGTGCCGTACCAGTTGAAGCCGAGAGACGTTGAACGGCGATTTTGCATGTGCGAACAACTGCTTCAACGGCATAAAAGGAAGAGTTTTTTGCATCGTATTGTCACTGGCGATGAAAAGTGGATCCATTACGATAATCCTAAGCGAAAAAAATCGTGGGGACCACCCGGCCATGCATCAACATCGAGGGCCAAGCCGAATATTCATGGCGCCAAGCTTATGCTGTGTATTTGGTGGGATCAGAAGGGTGTCGTGTACTATGAGCTGCTAAAACCTAATGAAACCATCACTGGGGAACGCTACCAACAACAATTGATGCAATTGAGCCGAGCATTAAAGGTTAAACGGCCGGAATATGCCAAAAGACACGACAAAGTGGTTTTTCAACATGACAACGCACGGCCACATGTTGCAAGAACCGTCAAGGAAACGTTGGAGGCGCTGAATTTGGGATGTGCTACCCCACCCGCCTTATAGCCCAGACATAGCCCCTTCCGACTACCACCTATTCAGATCGATGACGCATGGCTTGGCTGAGCAGCGCTTCACTTCTTACGAGGATACCAAAAAATGGGTCGATTCGTGGATTGCCTCAAAAGACGAATCGTTCTTTCGGCGCGGAATCCATATGCTGCCAGAAAGATGTGAAAATGTTGTAACTAACGATGGACAATACTTTGAATAATATACATTTTACCGTTGTTTCTAAATAAATGCTCAAAAACCGAAAATAAACCTTTAAAATTAATTCCAACCCCCAATAATTAGTTCTTATTTATATTACCGTGCGTTAATACACTTGCTTCTCAGAAAGTTTGGAAATCTTTTCAGATCTTTACAAATTTTTGAAGTGAAACTTCTTAGGCGGCGATTTGCTGAGAGTAAAAATGTTTGAGTCTCGTAACAAAAAATTTGCTAATTTTGATGATTCGAGCCTCGTCACAAAAATTTTTCTGCCTCTGCAGATCCGGTTCGTAACGAAATATTTACTAATTTTGATGAATCGAGCCTCGTCACAAAAAATTGTTCTGCCTCTGCAGATACGATTGAGATATAGACTGACTTCGTAAACGCATTTATGCAATGCATCAGTGTGTTTTACTTTGAATTGTCTCGAAGATTAATACCCAAAACTGAGCAACTATACTATTTTTACCGTCCACAAATTCATAAAAATGCTCTATTTCGGACGGTTGTGGTAGTATTAGACTAAAATTTAGTAATTTATTTTCTAATTTTTGTGTGTTGTGTGGGAACTCTAAGAAGGGTGTTAGGCGTGTTTAGAAGTAAAAAAGTTTCACTTGTGTGTATTTTTTAATTTATTATTATTTCTTATTTTATATAATTTTTTCAAGACAAATAATGTAAATAACAATCAAATCAAAAAGTTTAATTAAATATTTTAAGAGAAAAAGATATATTTATTTTCAATAAGATTTAAAATTATAATGGGCGATTAAAATAGACAGTTACCGTTGCCAGAAATTTCTGTTTTATAACAAAACAAGGCGTTGAGCATTGAACATGTTCCTCGTATGAAGCTTGAATTGATGGAAAAATTGGATTGAAAACTGGACTTACTTAAGAGCATAAAACAAAAAAATAAACTACCCTATTTAGAGTTCTCCCTAAAAAATTTGTCGAAAATACCTTTTGAAATTCCTTCATCAGATTCGAAATCAGCGATAAAGAGTATAAAAAACACATTTTTAAGATTTTTAGTGTACAATTTTTTTTTAATTAAAACATAAAATTCTAAATCAGTTATCCCTTAATACTACTAGCACGTACACAAAGATTAGAAAACAAAAACACACACTTTTTTATGGTCCACCCTAGTGTCAAAAAACTTTTTAAATTCTAACAACAGATTCGAAATCAGCGACCAGCGCATCTACAAAGAGTATAAAAAAAGACACATTTTCAAGGTCCACCCTAGTGTCACACATTTTATAAATTCTTAGGCCTTTTCCCCACTTGGTCAACGCAATTCCAACGCAACTTCAACGCAACAGTTAGGCCTTTTCCACATGGAGAAATTGAAAACTAATGCAACTGCAACGCAACAGCTTAAAAAGTTTCAAAACACTTCAATTTTAAACTGAACTGCAACCTACGCTTTCAGATGAGCAAGTCACGTTGCAACGCAACATTGAAAAATTCAAAACAAAACAAACACTTATTTAATGGAAGCTTTGTTAAATATATATAAAAAATTAATTGAGGATAAAAAAGGATATTTCTTCACTTCCTGCATTTATTTCATATATATTAACTGATTAATTATTTTCATAGCACACAACACAAATCGGAAACGCAACAAATCGCCGATTCAAATTGCAGCACTCCGTGTTGCATGAAACTGGTTGCGAATGCGTTAAAAACTTGTTGAATACAAGTTGTTTCATGTGAAGGTTTCGGTATAAATACATTGGTTAGCAACTTTTGTTGCAGTTGCATTAGTTTTCAATTTCTCCATGTGGAAAAGGCCTTAAAAAATTCAAAAGCAATGCAACTATAAGACGAATGCTTTCACACTTGCTTCAAGAGTCATGCAACATGTGTAAGTTTTAATTATATAATAACTCATGTTTTTTGACTTCTTGCACTAATTTAACATTTAACACTTGCTCATTCATCCTGCAAACTATTTCTTCTTCTTTTAGATTCTATTAATGAAAAAAGGAACTAATTAGTAAATTTATTCACCTTGATTAATATATAGCGTACTGCACTACAAATAATTGAATTCACAAAACAAACCAACTGATGCAGCAAGTCGCCGATGAAAATTGCGGAAGCCGCGTTGCGTTGAACAAGTTGAGAACGTGTCGAGAACTTGTTGCGTGCAAGTTGGTTAATCTGAATGTTCCGGTATAAATACACAGGCTAGCAAGTTGAGTTGGAGTTGCGTTGACCAAGTGTAAAAAAGACCTTACATCAGGTTCAAAATCAGCGGTCCTTTAATGCTGTCAGCACATATACAAAGAGTATAAAACAAAAAAACAAAAAAAAAAAAAAACCTTTTCAAGGTCCACCCTAGTGTCAATAAACTTATTATATTGGAAATCTTGTTATTTTATTTTTTTTCGAATTCGTTTTATTATCATAAGTATGGGCGTTTCCGAGGCTACGCACATGACAGTCGTACGACATTAATGAGTGGAAAAACAGAGACAAATTATACTTACAGTTTCCTTATTTTAATTTTTCCAATAGTTTATTAAGCGCACTATACAAGGTGTGAAGGGTAAGAGTTGTCAAAAGGTCGGCTTTAATATAGAAGCCACCAAAAATGATACGTTACGTGACAAAAAATATAAGTGATTCTTGTCTGCATCAATATAAACGAAACAATCTGTGAAGTGTGTACGAGTTTTTTATGAAAATTTTGTAATTTAATCTGGAATAATGCTGCTACATAAATATTAGTAATTGTTTCCTTGAAAAATTTTTCAAATTATTTTTATTCAAACCATAATATGATACGTTATGTTACAGATTTTTCCCTTCAAAGAAGTAAAAATATTTTATAGTTTTATTAATTTAATTACACCAGGAAAATATATAGAGTAAAGAAAGAACCGTATCAATCGAAAACTGAAAACAAATTTATTTAACTTTGTATTTTATACGAGTATATATTATTCTTATAAAATTCCAACTTTCGTTAAAATTTTTCAACTTTTGCCATTATTTTTAAACTTTTGTTGCCATTCATCATGTTTGCCGTAGTTTTTTTAAATTCAAATTGCGATCAGCTCTCAGTACTCTCAAAATATAAATTTAAACATTTTTTCTCTTTTGTGGAGGTTTAAGAGAATTTTAAACCTACATGAATATACCCAGCTAGAGCAGTAACTGTTACATACGGCGTATATAACACGAGCGGTCACACGTTTTGCGTTACGTCCATATAAAATTTTTCATACAAAACTTGTGACCATTGCTCAAGCGGTGATCAAAATGTCACAAGGTTTGCATCTCTGATTCTCATCCGTGTGATCTGGCATCCCTTTCAGCCACACATGTTTTTACAATGAGAAAAATATATAGCTTAACTGCTCACACCAATTATAAATTCAGTTGTGCACTATCCTCCCCTCTCCCTATGCCGTTGTGTCTAACCCTCCCCCTAGCCTTCAGGTTAGAGCTCTGGCCTCTTATATGACAAATTGTAAACACAATTGTTTGAAGTTTTTGCATTAGTTTTTTAATAAAATATTTACCTTCCGGATAGATTTAGCATTGATTATAAAATTTTAACCAGCAAACAATTATAAAATAATAATTCAGCATGAACAGCACATAACATCAAAGGCACATTTTCGCAGTTGCTTGTTTTTCGAACAATTTGTCCCAAGTATTCTTCAGCATTTATTCAATTTCTTAATCTGAAAATAAAAATTATTAAATATCGTATGCACTATTTTTAATAATTTTTCAAAAACTTCCATTTGATTGAACCGCTTTGTGTTGCATGCTTATTTTTCTTGTTGAGTTTATTTTTTGCCCGCAAAAGAGCTAGAAATACAAACACATATAACTTTTCTGTTTTCCATGAAATGACAACATAAGAGTGTATTGGTGAACACCAAATTTTGTTTAGTTGTGTATGTAAACTTGTTACTGCTGTCTAGCAGGGTATGTTAAAGCTTTGAAGTCGGCGCTAAGCTTTGCCAAACAATCATGATGTTTTTGCCATCCCCGAACTGCCAATACGAACGATATTTAAGTCCCGAAGTTAAGATAAGCGAGTAGGCCCCTTCATACTGATTAAATGATTTGAAACACGATTTAACAAACACAAATATACATGGATTTGATGGCGATTTGACGAGTCTGAACACTCATCAAATCGTTTGTCAAATAATTTGATAAAAATCAAAATATTTTGATTTTTCTGCTGATTTGATCAACTCATGGTTGGCCAATGTAAGCACTCGACAAATTCTGTAGAACGATTTCGTCAGTTCAAAAAGTTTTCAACTTGAGCACATCGCGGTAAAAGAAGGAGCGAAAGAAAGTAATAATAAATAACTGTGGCAAATAATTTATAAAATAATTTCTTCTTCCAATGTGACTTTAATAACAAGTTCTACTAAACATTTTCCGTCATCGCAATGTGCTATGTTCGGTGTTCAAGAAAAAATGAAATTTTACGAAAAATTTGATGAGTACGAACCAGAGCTGTAAAGGAATGCATTCATTAGTGATTTAAAATCAATTAATTCCCAATCAATGATTTGAAAAAGTAATTGCATTCATTTTTTCAAATCATTGGTTGTGATTTAAAAACCCAATCAATGATTTGGAAGAGAGATTGCATTCATTTTTTCAAATCATTGTTGTGATTTGAAATTTCGAGCATTAATTTTTAATATAAATCGCATGATTTAAAATCACAAGCGATTGCATTCTTTTACAGCTCTGGCACGAACACTGTTGTGGTCAGACTATTTGACATACGATTTTATGGGCGATTTGAAATGTGACTTTCGACTTTCCAACAAAACAAACTCTCGTTATTGTGTTCAGTGTTCGAAAGCGTTTATTTTATAATCTTTGTGTATTTTATACAAAAGTAAATATTTACAGCCCTACAAAATATTTAAATAAATAAAGACAAAAACCAAATATTTATTGCTTATTCACTGGACCGACACTCACTCTGTGCCGGTCGTATAAGAACTAGAATTAGAACAAAAATGACGTGCCATTGCTTGTATTATTTGATATGACATGCTCTTTTATATTAGCGCTACCTTTAAAGGCTTTATATTCATAAACAAATTTATATATAGAAACTAAAACAAATTAGAAAAAAACTAAAATAATAAGATTTCCAATACAATAAATATGAATAAATAAATTATCAAATTTGACCAAGAAATTAATAGGAAAATTAATTTAAAATTATTTTTTACTGTGTAGTGATTTTGAAATCGGTTTTTTTTTGTTAAAAAGTTTTTTTAATAATTTTTCAGGTCATCATCACCTCTCAAATGACATCAATCTTTAAGATCCATTGGATAATGACAAAGATATAGATTTTTTAACAGATCTTGTAGCAAAAAAAATTATCTCAATAATTAGTTAAGTTATCGATTTTTCGTTTAGCCAAAATTTTTCTTGTTCTCTAAAAAAGTTAAAATCGCGGTGCACCGGAAATCGAGTCGTTACAAAAATAATGTAAATTCAATAAATTAATTTTACAGAATACAGAATTTCTGTAAATTGCAGTTTCATTGCAACCATTAAGTTTATCAGAGCTAAAATTTCAAAAAACTGTAACGAAAATCTGAAAAACCACCCATAATATCTTTTAAATTGAATCAATTTTTAAACACAACATTTAAAAAGTAATATTACTTTTAATATTTCAGCTCAGTTAACAAGATTCTTAAAAAATGAGACGCTCTTCGCTAGTTTTATTGCTTTTATTTACTGGTCAATTCTTGGTGTTAGCCGCTGGATACTCAGCTCTGGAAGATGCACGTATTATAGCTGAGTACAAGCGTGAAAAAAAAATTAGAGCACGTCCTACAAATCACGCAAAAGTGGCACGCCATTTGACTCATCAGGCTGATTGGGCTGCTGTGGGCAGCATATCGACAGACTCCAAAATACTCGGCTACCCAATGGTGAACATGATTTCTATTGCCGATAGTGGCAGAGATGGTAAATCAACGGGCATTATTTATTTTTTGCTAACTGATTTGGATTTTACCGGCAACGACTGGAAGCAATCGAATAAGGTTAGCTTCTTCTTTAGTGAGGAACAATTACGAAATTGCAGCAAACGTGGAATGGATCCTATGGAACCAACCTGCTCTCGTGCCATACTAAGTGGACAAGTGCAAGAGGTAAGTGCTTAATGGCTTAAAGCTATTTTTTATTTTCTGTATATTTGTTTTTTTTTACGTACAAAGCTGAATAAGACTGATGCGGAGTATACGATAGCCTCTGCTGCGTTTATAAGTCGTCATCCACAAGCTTCTAATTGGTTAAAAGGTATGAACAATTTAGTGTTATTATGAATTTAATAAAAAGGAACAATTTTAGTTTTATACAAGACTATATACAGAAGTATATTATATAGAATCCACAAAATTATAAAAATGTGTAACAATTTTTATGGTATTAAAAAAAATCTTTTTTCTCTAAACAGAAAATACCCAATGTTAACATATGTTTATTGGTAAAAATATTCATGTTTTAACAAATTAACTTTTAAAATATGGTGGCACAATGCAGTTTTTGATTAATTTTGATTGATCATCTTTATAAAATTCTCCTGAACAGAGGCTGAAAACCTACTTTTTAGCGTGCCCTTGTTTGTTAATAAATCAATAATGGACTATTTTTAGCAATTTCGGAATATATAAAATTTGAATTTGCATACAAGCATTTCCAGAAATTAATCAGTCATGACTGAAAATACAAAACTGCTCAAAGTGTTTAATCCTCAATAATAAAGGTATTTATAGAATAGTTTACCTTAATTTGAACATAAAAATAAATTACTGCAAGAAACGGTTTTTGTTTTACTAAGTTTTTGCAAATAAAAGCAAGTTTTTTTTAAATGGAAAATTTGATTTTAGCTGATAATTGTTATATGTAATAACATTAATAATTAATGCAAGTAGAAATAACGGAAATATTTACATTTTCTACGCTTAGTTATCCAAAAAAATTATTTGTGTTAATTGTGAGTGTACAAAAAAAGTCGCAAATTATAAAAAATTTGTACTTTTCAACAAATTTGACTCATGAAAAATTAATGAAAGCATATTTTAATTACTTTATTATGTTATAATTCTAAAAAAAATATAATTTTTTAATGAACTAAGCAGAATTGGGCTGATTATCTTACAGCATAAGAAGTAGCTGAAGGTGATAGTAGCCAAAGCTTCCTTATGGGAGGGTTCTCCTGGATTTTTTTGGATTTGGCCGAAAAACAAGCAAAATTTGAGAATGGTTTGTGGGAAAATGAAAAGACATACGACTTTATGCTTTTGAACTTTGATTCGTGGTTTATTGACGAGTAAAAAAAAAAAAGATATTTGAAAATTAATTTGAGTCACAACCTTCACTTTAATATAATGGCTTTTAGTGAGACTTGGCTGAAACCTAACACTCTAAATACTGAAATTCTGTGCAACAAATTTAACATATACCGCAAAGATAGAAACTCCATTCCTGGTATTTGCTCTAAAGGTGGGGGTGTGTTATAGCAAACATTTGGCTTCTATTAGTAAAGTTTGCTCAAAACTGCAATCTAATGATCATATTTTAATAACTGGAGATTTTAACCTGCCAAACGTTTCTTGGAACTGTTGTTCTGAAATTCCTGAAATATTTTTACCTTCGTCTGAAAGTCCATCCGATAATTACTTTTTAAACGAGCTCTCAATCCAAGGGCTATTCCAAATTAACTACATTTTTAACAAAAATAATCGTTTGCTTGATCTGGTGTTTTTTGATGACAGCAATATCGCTTCTGTGTCTAAATCAGATCCTCTGGTTACACCCGAAGATTCTCATCATCCAACATTAGAAATTATTTTAAATTTTCCAAAACCATCTGCGCAGTATTCTGATTCTCAACACCCTATTGAGTTTAACTTTAAAAAAACAAACTACGTGATTTTGAAGAATAACTTGTCTAATATAAACTGGAATTCTATTCTAAATATTAATACAAATAGTTTATCTTCTCAGAGTCTTGATGATGCGGTATATGCGTTTAATAGAACGCTCAATGATTGTTTTCTTAAAGCTGTTCCGCAAAGGAAAGCCTCCTTGACATCGGGTCCGGTATGGTATACAAATGAATTAAGAAAAATGAGGAATTTGAAATCTAAATACTATAAAAAATATCAAAAAACACATAACATATGTGATTTTGGATGCTATACCTCGATTAAATACAGTTATCAACAGTTATGCAAACAATCCTATAATACCTACTTAACAAAAGTAAAATTAAACATCAAATCTGATGCTAAATCCTTCTGGAACTTTGTTAACACAAAACGCAAGATTGATTCCTATCCTTCTTTTATGAAGTATAATTCGGTTGGGTCTGATAATGATAATAGTATTTGCAGTCTTTTTGCAGACTTTTTCAAGACGACTTATTCATCATCGTCCTATGATTATTTAAGTTATCCTTTCAATATTCAATCTGGGGATATTTATTTCCCAATAATTGACACAAACACAGTCTTATCATTTTTAAAAAATATTAAAACATCATATAAAAGTGGTCCTGATAACATACCTTCATGTATATTAAAATACTGCTGTGAAGAATTAGTAACTCCAATATCTTTACTATTTACTTCATCATTAAAATCCTGCTATTTTCCTGCAGCCTGGAAGCATTCATTTATTATTCCGCTGCATAAATCCGGAAATAGGTCTTTAATTGATAACTACCGTGGCATCGCAAAATTGAGCGCTTTGCCTAAACTTTTGGAGGCAATTGTTACATCACGACTATCGCATAGCGTTAAATCTTTAATGTCTCCTTTCCAACATGGATTCCTTTCTGGAAAATCCACTGTTACTAACCTTCTCGAATTTACATCAAAAACTATAGAAAACTTTGGAAAAGGCATGCAGACTGATGTTATTTACACGGATTTTAGCAAAGCTTTTGACGTTGTAAATCACAAACTATTGATCTTAAAATTACATCTTGTTGGATTTCCTATACCGTTGGTAAAGTGGATTGAATCTTACTTAAGCAATAGAACACAATCTGTTCTTTTTAAGCTCAAGAAATCACACGAGTTTCCTGTTACTTCAGGAGTACCTCAAGGAAGTCATCTTGGGCCTCTTCTGTTTCTACTTTTTATAAACGATTTGCCATCTGTCATAATGCATTCCAGCATCTTAATGTTTGCTGACGACGTCAAACTCTTCCTTTCTTTTAAAAATGATAATGACGCTGTATTTTTGCAAGCCGACATTGATCATCTTCATAACTGGTGCAAAACGAACCGTATGAACCTCAACATGAAGAAATGCAAGCATATGTCTTTCTCGCGCAAACCACCAATTAAATGTACCTTCAAAATTTGTGGTTATCCATTGGAGTCCTTAGATAGTTTCAATGATCTTGGAGTTACAATGGATCCTAAACTACGCTTTAATATTCATGTAAATAAAATAATAAATAGAGCAAATAGTACTTTAGGATTTATTAAACGTTGGGCAAAAGAGTTTAATGATCCTTTCATAACGAAAACCTTATTCACTTCCCTAGTGCGGCCTATCTTAGAATACGCTTCAGTTGTTTGGTGCCCACGATACGGTTGTTACATAGACGACATTGAATCAGTGCAGAAACAATTTCTTTTGTTTTGCTTAAGCTATCTTTATTGTAATACTGATTTTCACTTACCACCTTATGAATATCGGTTACAACTCTTAAATCTTCCTTCTTTAAAAAATCGGAGAATTATGATAAATGCTTGTTGGATTTTAAAACTTTTACATGGCTATGTAAACAGTCCATATTTATTGAGTAAAATATATTTTAATATTCCTCTTCGTCCTAGAAGATCTTTTGAGTTACTCCACATGAACTTTTGTAGAACTAATTATTTGCAAAATGAACCTCTTAGAAGCGCTTGCGGTGATTTTAATTTTGTATCTGATGTTATATCCTTAAGTGAATCCATGGACTCAATCAAACATAAAATTATAGATTACCTGCAGTACCGTCGTTGATTATGTAAAGTTATTTCAAACATATATCTGATGCATCTGGTGATTTGTAAACACATTAATATAACAATCTAAATGGATAAATGGACCTAAGCGTAAAATGGAAAATTTTGGTGAATAATACATCTAAATAATCTGAATGGACCTAAACCTGGGATCTTCAATTGCCTCATATCTTCAAGATGGTTGTGACAACATTTGTTGACGGTACCGTGGTGTCTTGGTGTCTTTTTACCTCTTGAAACACTACGTTAGATCGATTTGTAATATATTAATATGAGTGGCCGATAAGACCTAGTTTGTCTTGGTGCCTGCGTTCGCAACTGGTTTTCTTTATTTTATGAAAATTGGTTTGGTGAAGTTGACCTAGTTTGTCGAGTAACCACCCTGTCAAGCCAGGATTTCACCGGCTTCAGGGAGACAGAACGATATATATTATATATATACCTATTGGAGTGGTGTTTTATTGGGTATGAGACCTTGTTTGTCACACGACTCCGCCGTATACAAAAATTGTTGCTAACTTGACCTTGTTTGTCTTGAAAACGCAACCCTGCTTTGCTGTCTGATTTTATCGATTTTGACTTAACTTTTTTCTATTATTTTTTATACTTTAATAAAATTATATACTTTAAGCAATTTACTAAAACTTTTTAGTTTGTTAATAATACATTATTTCATTCAAAATCATACTTTATATTTTTAAATTGTATTAAATATCTTATTTTATAATTTTAAATTTGCTATAAAACCTGTTAAGGTTTAGCAATCAAGTAAATAAATAAATAAATAAAAATTCAAAATGGCGGCTTGAAAATGGCGGATCTCGTCGACCTCTGCGCGCAAAACATCGACCTCCCGCAGACAGTGTGGGGCCTCAGGTAGTGAACTGAAATGAGAAATGTATAAAATTTATTAAAATTGATAACATTTCATATGCCTGGAACCTAACTTCAATTAAGTTTGGTAAAAAAAAAACCAATTTTATGGACTTTTAAAAAAAAAATTGAAATTTTTTGCTTTTTTTTTACTTAGATCTCGTTTAAAAATTATAAATAAACAATTTTTTATGCCAATTTTAGGTTCCAGGCGTACAAAAAAGTATATACTTTCAAACATTCTTTGAATGAAGGAAATCGGATCAATAGAACAAGCCCTGTGCTGTCCGTTAGATTAGAAAACATGGTTCCGAGAAAAACGCGTTTAAAGTTTTTAGAAAGTTGGTACGCGCGCGTGACATGGGTACGTTTGACACGCTCTATCTCGAGAAATACGCGTCGTATTGAAATATCCCTTGGCACAAACATTCTACATATATGTAACTTTCATTTTATGTAAAAAAAAAATTGATTTTTTCAAAAAAATCCAGGAGAACCTTCCCTTATCTAGGTTTATACTTTTTAATTATAAGCTTCTGTTTGTAATAAATCACTACATTTTTTTATTTTCAGCTCATGCGTTCTATTTATGCAAGCTTAACATTGAACATATTTACGTTTTGGACTGGTATGGTGGACCACATGATGTTCCGGCTGAACTCTATTACCAAACAGATCCTTGAATTAAAGATATTCATTAATTATTCAAAACTTAAACCTAGTTATTAGCATATCGTTATTGAGCCGTTATTATTGAAAATAATCGTTATTGAGCCGAACGAACAATCATCCAAAATATCAGTACGAATTAAAGGGCTGCACAATTACATTTGAATCGCTGTACAAAACATTTGTGGGGATCGCAATTACTTTCATTCTCTCACTCTCATTTGTGGATAGCGTTGGCGTGAGCGAAAATTGTAGGTAGTGTGCGTAAGTGGAAAACCGGTTGAAAGCAAAACAAATAATAAATTGTCTATCGCGTATTAGTTATGTACATAAAAATAACTTGCAAGAGGAGTACAAGTTGGCAAGTACTTGAAATACTTGAAACATTATTTCAGAAATTTAGAAGATGGATTTGCAGTTGCATATTTTAATTTAAATATATATTTTATTAAAAACAAAAAACCATTCAGAAAAGCATAACGAAAGCACAAAAAATTTTCAAAAATATTAACTTTATGTGTGGTAATATATATATATTTATTATTAATGTTTAAATGTAAAAAGATAATTTTAGTTTAAAAAAATAATAAGTTTAAAATCGCCGCTCTCAATTTTTACTTTTAAAACATCGTTATTAATATTAACCTCTATTAATATTGTTATTTACAGGATTATAATTCAATTATAATATAATTATAATATAATAATTATAATTCAATACTTGCTTACTTCATTAATTTCCATTTTTTTAAGTTAACTCTTACTTTATTTTTACTTTACTTTCAATAGCAACTGATAATGACTTCTGCTTTCAGCATACGCAAGTATTTGCAGTATTTACAGAACTATACAGTTTTTTTTCATTTGCCGAGATAGCGACCGATAATTATTGTAATTGATGAGAGCAAGTTGCGTATGCATTTGATCTGAGAGAGAGAGAGTTAAAACATTACTTTTTCTTAGAGCAGCAAGCAACGGTTTTACGCTTTTTCTTTGCTTAATTCTGCTTCAAATGATGTGCCTAGCTAAAAGTACTTGGTGGAATCAAAGAAGCAAATACATTTGTGCAGCCCTTTAGTACGAATACGACATAAACTCGAAGTGTTCGTAGAAGACTACCGATGATTAAAATCAGAGCCAACACGATTTTTAGTGTTGATTTTGTATGAATATTTTTATGTGAGTTTTGCAGTTCTCTGGTTTAAATGTACTCTAAATGCAGACAGAAAAAGAAAAATTCTTCTCCTGTTAAATTTTGTTTTGGCACTTACGTTATTTCGGAGTTTGGGCTCGTTTTTTTTTTTTTAAGAAATCACTAAGAAATTAAATAAAAATTTTTAAAAATACTTAGTTTGTTTGTTTTGTTCCTTAACCAACTATGCTTGTCGGGCGCTTGTAATGTAAACATTAAAATTATTGTAATGTAAAACATTAATGTAAACAGCAAGTTTTATTATGGCGAATGTCTGAATTTTGTTTTAAATGTAAGTATTACCTACAGATTTTTTTTTATTTCACTTAGGACAGTTATGGTGGTTGTGTTCTGTTAGTTAATTTGAGGAAGAGGAAGCCGAGCATTTATGACAAAATGTGACAGGGGTGCGGGGCTCGGTCGTGTGTCATGCCACAAAAAATATTTTAGCTTAATATTTAATTCCATTCGACTCGCGTCGTTTCTTCACCGAGGTCGTGAAGTGCGACTAGCCAACAGTAATTGTGTTTGTGGTCCATCCGCTGATGCGACTGACACAATTAAAGTACAGTTTTCAATAGAATCAAAAGATTCGTAATTGGTGATGGCGTTATAAGTCTATGATTTGGCCAAATAATCTCTCCTCACTCCTCTTAAGTGAGTATTCTTCTTGAGCTGGGGAAGCCTAGTTTTCTGAGTAACTTTAAATAAAAAAAAAGTATTTAATTCAATAATTTTCAACATTTGTTTCGATTTTTTGAAAATATTCAAACGGGTGTTTTGAATTTTGGCTATTGAATTCTTTTCAATTTTACCATAAGAAAAAGCAGCATTGCGTTGACAATACAACAAATTTGATGCTATCGTATTTATAATTCGGGTTATTCCCGATTCAGTGCACCTGCCAGTGTAGTTGAGGACTTGTGCACTTTACAAAAACAAAATACACTACTGTTGCCGTAACTTCAGAAATATATATATTTTTTTTATTTGTGGGCTGTAAAAGGGGGTGTGTCAAATTGTTTTATATATGCTTTTAATTTTTAAAGAATGAATATAGAATGACACTAAATATAAAAAAATTAGATTTTTAAATTGTGCGTCTTCGGAGTTACAGGGTCCGATAGTCGCCATCAAAAATTGTTTTTATTAATTGTTTTACGTAATTTAATAAAAGACTAAAATAGGAAATTATTAAAGAAAAAGAATCGAAAAACTCTATCTTTAAAAACAGCGTGGTTAAAATCGAAAAATTATATATTTTTACAAAAGTAAAAATATTTGTTGCCAACCTTATACTAAACATAAATATTATTGTACTTAAAAGTACAGGTAAGTATCAATAAAACTGTTCTTAAATTAAGTCAACTAGTAAACCTGTCTAATGCACATACTATATTTTGACATTGTAAATTCGTTCTTTTTTTATAAAATTTGTTTTTTTTAAAAGGTTTACAAAATAAAGTAAATAATTTGATACCATAACACTATATTTTGTGCTATTTTTTACAGTAATTCCCGAATTTAGGGCATTTTTTATACAAAGTAGTATTTAAATTATATTGGCTTAGACAATAATTACAAAGGGCAAGGCAAAAAAAAAAAACAAAAACTAGGTTTTCTCAAAACTATAAAAATGGAGATATATACTGTTTTGACGTTGTACGGGAGTGCTGGGAAGAAATAAAGAAATTATGGATAAAAACTTTTTAGGGTTTCGTGAACATTAAAACGATTGTCTTTAAATATAAGTGCTAGTACTTAATATATTTCGCATTAAGTATTAGCGTAATAATCGAAAAATTCATTTTTTTTACTGTTATGTGTAATTCTTGTAAATATTATAAATTTTTCGGCTTTTTTTTCGAATAATTAAATTGCTCTCTTTTACTCAAACATCACTTAAAGATAGTACGGTACTGTACGGTTAGTGCAATATTACAAACTGCTAAAACGTGAAAAAACCAGGGATGGTAATAACTGCTGTACCAAAAATGTTAATTAAAAAACACATGGATTTGCAGATATCCCTAGAAAAACCCCAAAAATTCTAGAAAATGGAAGTGTGACGTAACAACAAGGGGAGAGGTAAAAATACGTGTCAAAGGGGAATGAGGACTAAAATGAGTCCAAAACGCATGACATATTAAATGGACGACAGCTTAATATAGAGAAAAAGGAATTGAAATTCGATGATTTTTAAAATAAATCACACTAAAAAAGTTCATGTGAGTGCTTTGTTTTTGCTTCAAGAACTTCCTTGACGGTAGACCTATAATCTGGGTAAAAACTACATATCTCATTGTACACATTCCTCTTTAAACCACAAACCAATTAACCAACATGAGTCAGGTGATGTTAAAAATAAAAAATGTCCTTAAAAATGTCGTTTATATGGGAATGACACAGTTTTAATTTATTCCTAATGAATTTAGTTTTCGGAACTTATGTAATTTCTGAAAATGCTTCAACTCTTACCATAAGGGTATTTAGAGGTAGTCTTGCTACAGTGTTAGGCTGCCCACAGAGTGAACGCCGAAGCAGGCAGGCAGGAGCAGGCAGTGTCCTGCGAAGAAACGAGATAGAAATAACTTTTTTTCTCGCTTTATTTTATTTTTTTTTATAAAGAAAACGTAGTCTTTATTCACCAGTTCATATTTTAACTTTTTGTATAACAGGGTTATATAACTAAATTAAATTCATGAATTATAATTTAAATTTTTTTTTTAAGATTACGTTATAACCTCAGACGGATTTAATTCCGTGCATAAGAGGTGTGAAATTAATTAATAAATTAATAAACACTAAGATATTAGTTTCATTTGACATTTTGTACTAAAAAAGTGTAAGCTAAGGCATACTATTATCACAAGTCAATGAGATCAAAAATGTATATACATGTATTAAGAATATAATTATCTAAGGTTTGTACATAAAATTTCAATTTGTTGCTAAATATGTGTAAATTTGGTGACTTCTTTATGTCTTCAGGTAATGCGTTGTATTGTTTTATGACGCTGTGCCTCAAGCTCTTAAGTTGTTTTGATGTTCGTGCTTTTGGTACCTCAAAGTTATGCTTCTGACGCGTGTTGTGTTAATGAATTGTGCTTCTAGTTGTGAGTATGAGTTTGGATTTGAGCATACTATTTTGTACTTTATGTATGTATTTGCATTTTGCGATCAAAACTAGCTGATTAATGTCCATAATCCAGAGATTGTTGGATTTTTATTGAATAATATTTTGATTGCTTTATTCATCACTCTTCCTATCTGCTCTAAGTGAAATTTGCTGCATTGGCTCCAGCTGCATATGTTGAATCGTATTCTGGATAGAATATGGCCAGTATATATAAGTTTCGCAGCGTTTTCATTGATTTTGCCAATTCTTTTGATGACCATAATTAGAGGTAGTAGTGAATTTTTTATTTCCTTGATGTGGTTTTCATAGTTAAGTTTCTCGTTTATTATCATTCAAAGATAATTTGTATGTTGCACTCTCTGAATTTCGATGTTGTTTATATTGATTTTTAGGTTGATATTAATGTTGCTGTGTGACTGAAAGACGATATAATTGATTTTTTGTATGTTAATGCTCTTCTAACTCCTTTTCTGTTTTTGCTGTTGTTATAAAATTTGTGTCATCAGCGTGAATTTTGTTTTATGACTTAAAATGACAGCTCTTAATGTTGTTTATATATAGAAGGTAGAGTCTTGGTCCAAGTATCGATCCTTGTAGGACCCCAATTTCGCTTGTAAGCTCTGCGCTTAGTTCTCCATTTATTCTTGTTACATGTGGCCTGTTTTCTAAATAGCTTTGCATCAGTTTATTTAGCAGCCCTCTTATACCTATATCTGATAAAGCGTTTAGCAGTTTTTTATGACCTACTAGGTCAAATGCTTGGAGAGATCTATAAATGTAGCTGCTACCATTTTTTTCTCATCTACAGCATTATAAATTTTTTCCATAGTGTATGTTATAGCAGTCTCTGTTCCGCTTTTTTGTAAAAAGCCAAATTGATTTTTATCAAAGCCAATAGTGGAATTTATAAAGCTTTCGATTCTTATGTTTATTGCTTTTTCAAATATTTTGCTGAGCGAGTTAAGTACTGAGATTGGCCTATAATTTTCGCATAGATCTTTTTTTCCTTTTTTGTGTATTGGATATATTGTGGGTTTTTTGAGACATTCCGGAAAAATACCAGTTAAAAAACAATTATTAATTAGACTAACCAATATATGTTCTATTGTTGGAAGGAGAAACTTAATATCTTTTACTGATATTTCATCAAGTCCTTGTGCCGCATTAACATTGAGATTTGAGGCAATATGTTGAATTTCAGTGTGACTTATTGGTTTAAGGAATGTTTTTTGCTATTTTTGTTCCAACCTCATTAAAGTATGTATTAAATTTATTTGCAATGTTTTTGTTATTAATTGCTGTTTGTTCTTGGCTTTGTGATGTGTTTGCTTGTTCAGTTTTATTTCTTAGTGTTGAGTTAATTACGCTCCACAACTTTCTTGTATTATTTCCGGATTTTTATATATGTTCATTTATATGTTTTTGTTTGTTGTTTTTTATAAACTGATCGAATTCTTTTTTAATTTTTTGTATTCTTCTTTCTTTATTTGATCATATGGATTTGATTTTTTGTATAATTCTTGCCTAAGTTTCAGTTTTCTGTTTATTTCTGTTGTTATTCAATCATTGTTTCTACATCTGATTTTTATGTCTTGTTGACTTCTTTTTGGCCTCACGTATTAGTTCAACTAACTGTGCTACTTCAGTTATTGGTACATTATTTATTTTGTTTTTAATAATTGTTTCCATTTTTATATAATTTACTTTGGGAACTGTTTTACTGTTCATTGGTGGTTTGCATAACTGCATAGCTGTAATTGTTGCAATTGTATATTTTTGATCAGATATGTCCGTATCTTCGAGTCTGAAATCAATTTTGTGTGTTGGGTCTAGATTTGAAATTATGTGATCGATAAGCGTACTGGTTGTTTGACGTGTGGGTAACGTGCTGTTTATCAGTGTGTAACCCCAGTAGTTCGCGGCATCATTGACGAACTTTTCGTGATGATTTCTTGAAAGAAGTTTCTGCATGAGCTGATAGACTTAAAAAAAAATTCATACAAAATATAATGCAAAGCAGCGGTTGTCAGCGCCTAACTTTTTCCACTCTATTTCAACAACTTGAAGATATTAATGATTGTTGTAATTCGCCGAATCGCTCAGAGGCTAAACTGCAGCAATACAGCGTTTTCACTTCTTCAACGTTGCGGTATAACATTCCTTCACGAATTTTATTTTTCCATTTTAAGTTTCGATTTTAATTCCTTGACGAATTTTCTTTATAATCCTGTCAACTTTTCGTTAACCAAACTTCCTCAATATTTCGATATTGGGTTCGTGCATGATAAATCCTGACGTTTCTGCATTGCGTCTTGCACGAAATTGGAACATTTATATGAAATTTTCGTCAATGAAGTGTATGGCCAAATCAGCATGTTTCGTCAAGGATCAAGAAAAATCGTACATGATTCATTTGAGATTTACTTCAAGATTGGAACTACTGGGACCATTTGTTTGTACTGAGTCAGTGTATTTTATTACTGTATTTGTTTTTTTCCAATAGATTAATGTTAACATCTGCAAAAAATACTACATTTTAACTTTCGTTGCTAAATTTTTCTTCCAAATAGTCTATAAAATTGTTCCAATTTTCATTTGGTGCTTTGTAGAATGTACCTATGGAGATTTTTTTTAAAAAATTTATTATTTCAATTATAGTTGTATTATATTTATCTTCTTTTAATATTTCGTTGAATTTTAGACAGTCTTTAATAAAAATAGCCTTTCCTCCTCCTCTTTTTTTATTTCTGCAATTGTGTATTGCTATAAGATTTGGTATGTTAAACGTATGTAATTTATTTTGATATAACCAAGTTTCAGTTACTACTACGACATCTATGTTTTGGATATTATTTATCAATACTTCCATATCAATAAGTTTGTTGCGAATACTGCAGATATTAATGTATGTAGATAATTTTAAGTTCTTTATATTTATTCACTTTTTGCTACTTAAAAATAGCTTGTTTCTTTTTCAGCTTTCATTTTTATTATGTGTACATCACAGTTATTTGCACCTGCTTTATGATTGCATGAGAAGTTTGCTCCATATGTATTTGCTCTAACACAATTAATGCATTTAAAGCTTGTGGTAATTTTGCATGTTCTGGTGTCATGTTTTTCCGCACAGTTTCCGCACGCTTCTTCTCCTTCACACTTATTGTTTGTGTGATGATATTTTTGACATTTAAAGCATCGGGTCAATGAAAAATATTCCTTAAAGGCGAATTTACACGATTCACTATCATCCTTCACTTTGGATGAATCATCTGATTTGTAAAATGTAAATTGAGTTTCATCTTTAAAATGAAGATGATTGTCATCCACATTGAACAGTGAAAGAAGTAGAAGGTCTTCCTACTTTTGATGAAAGTGAAAGCAAACCGAACTGATGTGTCATTCGTACTAAAACACAATTGAAAGGTGTTAACATAATTTGAAGCAGAAAGTTTATATTTTTTTTGTATTTAATTGCTGAATAGCTTTTATTTACTTAATTTTTTAAAAGTCAATAAAATTAATCAGCCAGAGAATATATTTTGACATTCAACACCGAATCATCCATCAAATTTCAAATTTACACTGTGAATAATGTAAATTAAAAATTGATTCACTGTCATCGTTCAACGTTCACTATCATCGTTTTTAATGAAATGTGTAAATTCGCCTTAATAAATCTAGATCTATAATTGAGCATGACGTATCCATTTGATATTTTAGCTAATGTTTCTCCAGACTCTATAAAATAATTCTATAAAATAATTCCAAAGTTTTGTCTTCTTATTTACAAATTTATGAACCAATTCAGAATTGACGCTGGTGTCTATTAAATGATTTGTTGCTACTAATTATTCTCCTAATTCTTCTTGGTTATAATCACAGTGTGGCGGCAGTAGCCTAGTGGGTAGAGTGCGTGGACCCTAAGCTAAAGAACCACGGTAGCCCGGGTTCAATTCCATCTCAGACTGAAAGTTTTTTCAATTGAAATAATTATTCTGTTCGGTCGTCACCTCTCTGCAGACAATGGCAAACCTCAGAGAGTCAAAAATTGCCATGTAAAGCTTCTTGAGAACGTAAGCCGTTCGGAGTCGGCATAAAACACGTAGGTCCAGTTCTTGGTCATTTGTGATCAAACATTTAATAACACACACAACACAATGAATCAATAGAAGCTAGGTCAAAGTTTTTCCAAGGGCTGAAATGGCCAGTTTATTTATTTTTATTTTTTTTGTATAATCACAGCTTATATTTGTTATAATCACTTTTGGCATTTTTATCTTCGGAGCAGTAATCTTGTAACCCTCAGTAAATTGTTGCTTAATTTCTGCTTCTAGCTTTTCTTTACTGGTTTTATCCATTGTTGATACTATGAGGCCTCTATTATTTATTGACGATATTCCCATTTTAATTTTCGCTGGTATTATTTTTTCCTTTAATTGTTTCTCTGTTGCTTTGCTTTCTGAATTTTTTTTTCTGTTGGCAAGATTATTATGCTGTTTTGATTTTTTAGTCTACTGGGTTGTGGTGTGTTTATATTAGCTGCTACCACTCTAGCATATGTTAGAGTGTGTTGGTTGTTTTTCTTTGTTTCTAAGTTATTTCAATCATTTCTGTTTTTATACTTTAATTTGTTTGTTTTATTTCTCCATTTGCATTTTTTGTCAGTTTCACAAACCCAGAAACACTTGTTTTTTAATGCAGCTATGGCAGCATAGTTTTTATCTGTGTAATTGATGCAATCTATATGCCACCATGCCTGACATAGTCCTCACATGTAATTCCTCTTGTTTCAACCTTTTTTCTACATTTTTTGCAGTAAGTCTATTTTTCACTTTCAGATTCTTCATCCGCCATTTCTAATCTTAGAGCGCTTATTACATATGCCTGAGTGTAATGAAAATATGTGCAGCACTGCTAATTAGCAAGTAGCAGACAAGTTTTCCACCAAATTTCAACTAAAAGTTTATTTTGTAAAAGCCGTAAATATTTTTTATGCTTAGCCTTTATAAAAACTGTTTATTAATAGTATTTCGTTTATATATTCGGAGTTATAGGTTATTTCTTGCGTTTTTTATTTTTATTTAAGAGCGATTATTTTTTCCGTGCACTTCAACTAGTTGTTCTTTTATCAATTGTTTTTATAGTTTTCCTGCGCCTGTCTGCCTGCCTGTTCGCCTCGGCGCTTACTCTGTTTGCAACCTTAGATTGTTGAAATTTTGATGGACGTGTGAGCACACTCAGCATATTATTTTGAAACACCTACACTTGTGTCAAAATTAGATTGGAAAAAGACAACAAAAATATTCAACATTAACATTCATTACAATAGGGCCGAGGTTTTGTGAGAGTGCTGAGTTTTTAAAATATTACCAGAGGTATATTATGTTGCTGTGTTGCTGAAATAATCAACACTTCAGCAATCTAACACCGTAACAAGACTACCTTTGAATACCCTTAATTTATCTGTTTTATAAAATCCAACAAATCAATATTTTGAAATCATTCATATTTTTCAGTGTACTGTGAATTCGCTCCTTTAGGCGTTGTTGCTGTCCCAGCTGATCCGAAAATAATGCCCAATATAAGAAACATTTTTTTGTTGACAGCCAATAATTTTAATTTTACCATAGTTTTAGTGCGTTTAATAGGAAAGAGAGTTAGTAATTGCTCTTTTTTAGTAAGTATAATAAACTCAATTACAGGGTAAAGGATTCAGAAATCTTTGTTAAGCTCTGCTTACGTCTACGCAGCAACCATTAAGATGTCCAGCGGCTTAAAATGTCGCAATTGCGGTTCGAATGAAATTGAGGAGGATAACGCACGAGGTGATGCCGTCTGTACTAACTGCGGCTCGGTGCTCGAGGACTCTCTGATAGTTTCGGAGTTACAATTTGAGGAGGTAGGCCGCGGCGTTGCAACTATTGGCCAATTTGTGTCAAACGATTCTGGAGGTGGCGCTACTAATTACGGTTATGGTAAATTCCAAGTCGGCTCCGGCACAGAATCACGTGAAGTGACCATCAAAAAAGCCAAACGCGAAATTACACACTTATGCCATCAGCTGCAATTGACTCAGCACTACATAGACACTGCATTAAATTTCTTTAAAATGGCTCTGATGCGTCAGATGACTCGAGGTCGTAAAAGCTCGCATGTCTATGCAGCATGCGTTTACATGACTTGCCGCACAGAGGGCACATCACGTAAGTTTTGAGAAATGTACATTGGCATTTGTATCCACAACGCGTGATGCATGATAATTGTTCCTGTTTATTTGTTTATTTAGACTTGCTCATTGATATAAGCGATGTCCAACAAATTTGTTCCTACGAGCTTGGTCGCACCTATTTAAAGTTGTCTAATGAATTGTGCATCAAAATACCTTCAGTGGGTGAGTACAAATTTAAAAATCTCGTGTTAAAGTTGAGTAGCATAAGCAGTTTCAAGCAGACTCTGTTCAAACCTTTGAAAATATAAATGTACTTGGTTATTTGTTAACTAACTTTACTAGGCATGCGACAGGTTTCCAACTACAATTCTGCTTAGATTAGAATCATCTAAGATATAAAGATGAGAAATGCGCCAGTCCTCGTAATTTCGATTCTACGGAATAAATAAAGCTGGAGTTTCGTCAAAAATTTGTGCCTTTTCAATTCATCCATCCTTTCAATGATGTGCCCCTGCATAAATTGATCATAAATTTCTCTATGGATATGATTAAATGCAGGGACAGAAAATAAAGATTATTTCCAAAAACTAATTAAAAAGAAATTAACATGCTTCAAATGTTAGAGCACATTTAGGGACTACTTCAGTATGCTGCTTAATGCATGTTCTATCGAAATAAGAAATGATTTTTATTTTGCGAGCTTTGCCAATAAAAATTTAATTTAATTATTATGTACTGATTTTTATATTATTCATCAAAAATAAAAGTTATTTTTGATTTTTATTTTTCTGTTGAAGATTAATACTTATTTTTTAGTTTTATTATTTTGCTCAATTGTTTCTCAATTTTTATTTTTTTTCGCTCAGAATTAAAAGATATTTTTAAATTTTTATTTTATGCTCATAAGTAAGAATTATTTGTTGAGTTTTATTTTTCGCTCAAAAATAAAAATCATTTGTCGAGTTTTATTAATTTTTGTTCAAACAAAAAACCTCATAACACCACAGAGCTTTGTTGTTGCTGGCACATGCTCGCATTTAGTGTGCCTTGTGTGCGTACCAGAGATCGGCATGGAATCACATTTTTGAATCAATGAGCCACTTTCGCAGTAGTTCTCAAAAATGATTATGAATAAGTATAAGTAGTTTCCAAAGTAATACTCATATGTTATTGATTCGAAAAAAAGTAAATCACATTTTTGAATCAATGAGCCACTTTCGCAGTAGTTCTCAAAAATGATTATGAATAAGTATAAGTAGTTTCCAAAGTAGTAATCATATGTGATTGATTCGAAAAAAAGTGAATCACATTTTTGAATCATGAGCCTCTTACTCAAAAATGAGTATGAATAAGTATAAGTCGTTTCCAAAGTTGTACTCATATGTGATTGATTCGAAAAAAAGTGAATCACATTTTTGAATCATGAGCCACTTACTCAAAAATGAGTATGAATAAGTTTAAGTAGTTTACAAAGCAATGCTCATATGTTATTGATTCGAAAAAAAGTTAATCACATTTTCGAATCATAAGCCACTTACTCAAAAATGAGTATGAATATGTATAAGTAGTTTCCAAAGTAGTAGTCATATTTGATTGATTCGAAAAAAGTAAACCAAATAAGTATAGGATAAATTGAATATAAATATTTATATGACTTAGAGTTTAAATATTAAATATTAATAAAATAATGAAGTACTTAGAGTATTCGATTCACATTAAATTTTTAATATTGAAGGTGGTCTTAATAAATGTAACTTTTTACTATAAGTACATGTTTTTTTAGTATACATAAGTAAATTTTTTGGACAGTATAAGGGGTTTTCGAGTCTGATGTGAAAATATAAAAAAAATTTGTCTGACGCTAGGGGGGACCGTTTTGACAGTATAAAAGGGTCGCTGATTTTGAGTCTGACGCGAAAATATAAAAAATTTGTGGAACCTAAAAATGTTTTTTTTCCAGTAGTTTTACATGTTTTATTAGTATAAGGTGGTCGCAAATTTTGATTCTTATGCCAAAATTTAAAACCTTGTTTGAAGCTAGGGTGGACGCTTAAAATGTTTGTTTTTTTAGTATTAGTACATGTTTTGACACTATAATTGGTCGCAGATTTCGAGTCTGATAAGAAAATATAAAAAAATTTGTTTATTTGTTTGACGCTAGGGTGGACCCAAAAAGGTTTTTTTGTTTATCAGTAAGTTTAAACATTTTGGTAGTATATGGTGGTCGCAGATTTAGATTCTTATGCTAAAATAAAAAAAACTTACCTTAAAATTTTTGTTTTTTTTTAGTATAAGTACATGTTTTGACACTATAAGGGGTCGCTGATTTCGAGTCTGATGCCAAAATATAAAAAAATTTTGGACGCTAGGGTTGACCCTAAAAATTAGCTTTCATATTACAAAAAAAAAAAAAAAAAATGCTATTTATTTGAAAAACTTCTTTCACATAAATCTTATTATATTTTTACATTGGACTCGAAATTAGTCATTCTTATACTGTCAAAACATGTCCTTATACTAAAAAAAAATAAAAATTTAAGAGTCTACCCTAGAGTCAAACAAATTTTTTTAAATTTTCGCGTCAGTCTCGAAATCGTTGACCCTCTTTATACTCAAAACATGTACTAATACTTAAAACTAAAACAAACCTTTTTAGGATCCACCCTAGCTCCAAACAAGTTTTTTTTTAATTTTTGGTCAAACAATTTTTAAAAGTGTTGGTATAAGATTCGAAATCGGCGAACCCCTTATACTTAAACATTTCAGGGTCCACCCTAGAGTCAAACAAATTTTTTCTTTATTTTCACATCAGACTCGAAATTCCTCTCTTATACTGTCAAAAAATTTACTTATACTGAAAAAACATGTACTTATATTAAAAAGTAACATTTATTGGGTCCACCCTAATTCTCAAAAAAATTTTAAAATCAAAAAATGTGACACACATACTCTAAGTACTCTAAGTACTTAATTATTTTATTAATATTAATGAGCTTGACCTCAAACAACTCTCAATCATATGAATGTTTATATTTAATTTATTCTATACTTATTTGGTTCACTTTTTCGAATCAGTCACATATGAGTACTTCTTTGGAAACTAGTTATACTTGCTCATACTCATTTTTGAGCAAGTGGCTTATCATTCAAAAATGTGATTCACTTTTTTGCGAAACAATTAGATATGAGCACTACTTTGGAAACTCCTTATACTTATTCATACTCATTTTTGAGAAAGTGGCTTATGATTCAAAAATGTGATTAACTTTTTTTCGAATCAATCACATATGAGTACTACTTTGGAAAGTACTTATACTTATTCATACGCACTTTTTAGCAAGTGGCTCATTGATTCAAAAATGTGATCCATTGACAATCTCTGATTCGAACGACTGACTTGTAAACGAATAGTACTCGAGTACTATTAATTTTTAAGTATTCGTTGCAGATCTCTGGTGCGTACGTAAAAGTGTGTTTGAGGGGGGGCGTTTAAAAATATCGTTCAGGTCAGAATTTATTTGTATTGTTAGGCCAATTAGGACATTCTTGCTTTAGAAAATTTCTCCCTCCCATACCTAGGCCATTGACTACATCACACAAAAACTATCCTTTGAAAGAAAGTTCGATGTATTCATTCCCTCTCGAGAAAAGTGGGAACGAGGAAACCGTTCACCTCAAAATGTCATTGA
The DNA here is from genome assembly GCA_963920525.1 of Dichetophora obliterata. Classification (NCBI taxonomy): domain Eukaryota; kingdom Metazoa; phylum Arthropoda; class Insecta; order Diptera; family Sciomyzidae; genus Dichetophora; species Dichetophora obliterata. The sequence continues at coordinate 283,854,632 of OY986435.1, forward strand.
GATCTTTAAACTATGAGATTAAAACTAGATGGCAGAGTAGGTGGAGGAGTCTACTCAGAAGCATTAAGCATTAATTTAGCCTTCAGGCTCCCTGACCATTGCAGTGTATTTCAAGCTGAAATCGCTGCTATGCATGAAGCGTTAACTTGGCTTCAGGTAAATGAAATATCTTCCATGGATATTTGCATACTTTCTGACAGTCAAGCTGCTTTAAAAGCCCTAGGAACTGTTAAAATAACATTTGAAAAAGTTCTCAACTGCCGCAGATCTAAACGAAATGGCAGAGCAGCTTAAAATACTCCTATGCTGGATTCATGGACATAAGAATTTTCTAGGTAACTGCAAAGCAGATGAACTCGCTCGTACAGGTACTACCAAGCTTTTAAATATAAATGTATTTGAAAAATTCTAAATTTATATAAGTCCTTAGAACTTGCCAATTTACGTACGCTTATATTATGATGATGAGTAACTAAGACAGGGGTTCTTCTTCACCTAGAATATACCTACTTTACACATATATGACAAATGTCACTTAAATTTATTTTTTCTTTTTAGTTCACGTCTTTTTTAAATAAAAGCTGATTTAAAAAAAATTTTACTTTATTTATTTTTTACTTTTTAGTCTTAAAATTTTATTATTAACATCTTTTATTTTCAAAACTTATGGAGATATAGCATTTTTATTGATTTGTAGGCGGTAAAATGGGGAGTGGCAAAAATTTTCCTAAATTATCCTCTATTCGAAGGAAATTTACTGCCAAAGTTTCAGCTGAATCGGCCCAGTAGTTTTAGAGATATAGCATTTTTATTGATTTGTGGGTGGAAAAAGGGGTGTGACAAAATTTTTTTATCATAATATTTAATTTTCACCGGACTTACAAATGTATGCTAAATTTCAGCTTAATCGGATACCAACAGGTTGTAGAAAAATGGCTTGCAAGTTTTGAGGACATACATACATACATACATACGAACGAAGCAAGTTAAATAAAATCTTATAAAAAGGTAATTCGTTGTAGGTTTGTGTAATTAATTTCCCAATAAAAAAATATGCGATCGCTCCCATGAGGAGCAACAAGGGAGCGCTGTTTTGCTGTTTTATTGGATCAAAAAGTGAGCACTTGTGCCCTTATGCTCCTTTACTGTTTTATAAGATATACTGCTTTTAAGAAAACTCTGTGAAACAAAAAATATTTTAAATGTTGCTTTCATTCGATTCGCGTCGTTTCAACGTCGAGGTCGTGAAGTGCGACTAGCCAACGGTAATTGCGTTTTGTTCATCCGCTGTTGCGACTGACTTAATTAAAGAACAGTTCTTAAATAGAATCAAAAACGATTCGTAATTTGTGATGACGCTATAAATCTCACGATTTGGCCAAATAATTTCATCGCCACCTTAGGGTCTTGAGGAGTCTACTTGAGCTTGGAAAGCCTAGCTTTCGGAGTAAACCTAAATCCCAAAAAAAATGTTCCTTTGCTGATCCATTTGGATCATTTATTGATCGCTCCTTTTGAGCTCCTCTGGGATGTTAAAGAGAGCGCTACCCTTCCTAGGACACGCAATGTTAAAAGAGATCATAAAATACACATAGCTTGGATCAATAAGGACCACCCCACTGCTCCTCAGGGAGCACTCCCAGATCGCTCATAGGATGATCCACTTTTTTACTGGGTTTCGATACACGCACACTGCTCTTAACAATATGTATATAACGCAAATAGAATAGTAAGAACATTGTAGAATATGGAGGGAAATAACCGGATCTTCTGCTGATTTTCTGATATCCTGAATGGAAAAGTGCTGCTATGATTCAACATTTCAGGTCCTCAAATGCTCTGAATTTAATATATATTAAAACTTTAATTCATAGCAACTGCGAATTTATTTTTAGAAGAACTCTATTTATTGCATAAAAAAATACTCAGTCAGTGAGGTTCTCAAAATAGTGTGTAAAAACAATTAATTAAGTTTGACTTCAATGAATCATTTTCAGTTATTATAACTTTTTCCGTAGTACTACTGATTCGAAAAGCAAACAACATTTCTCAACATGCATCTCAAAAAAAAGGTACTACGGAAAAACGCTTTTTTAAGCAAACTAGCTTTTATGAGGTAAAAACAAAGCTAAACGGGTTTAAGAAGTGTTGTTAAAACAATAAGGTCATAACGGTTGTATGAAAATTTGGTATTTTTCCGAAAAAATATCTATTAAAATTAAATTTAAGCACAAAAGAAGTTTTTTTTAGTTTGGCTGCTCAAAAATTTTTGTTTTGTGCTTTTATCTGTCACTCAGTAGCTCTTTTTAAAAAGGTCTTTTAATTCCCTTTCGAAAATTATATTAAAAGTATAAATCGGCTTAGAGATGTGTTAGTTGCATAGTTAAACGTATAGATACGTGATTTCGATTTTAACTTTCTAGCTCCGAATGGGGGGTTTTGTGACACCACCTGCCATACAATTGTTTTCTTGTCTTGGCCTAAGGGATCAACCTGTGCTGGATTGTAACGTTGATCTGGGACACCCTGTATAGAAAAGCGTAACGGTTTTTAAGAATCTATCCCCGATGCCATGTATTGCTTGATCGTTTTCTTTTAACACGTTTGTGTTGCGAGAGTTTTAATAAACCGCATGTTGCTCTCCACTCTTCTCTTTTTAGCACAGCGCAATAAAATCCCCTTAGCTTCATAAGGAAATAAAGAGTAATACATTCTCGATTTAAACAAACCAATGTTATTAACTACTTTTTATTTGACTTAACTCTTTATTGTTTTTTTATTTTTTGCTTTTGTGTTTGTAGTTATTTAACTTTAAAATAAGTACAGTAAGATCTATAATAGTCTTTTAGCGTACAACAATTAAAAAACATTATAATCAACAAAAAACATTAAATAATAATAAATAGCTAATAAATCAAATTTAACAAAGCAAACACTTTTAAAAATAAAATAAAACCATATTTTAATTAACAAACTTAACTTAGCTAAGCAAAAGAAGCAGGAAAGAAAGTAATAAAGAAGTACAGAAGAGAAAGGGAAGGAAAAGCACAGGTTTTAGAAATAGGTAATAATTGATAGCTTAAATTTGTTCGTGCTGGCAATACTTTTATTGTTTGAAGGGAGCGAGTTACAAATATTTATATTTTTATTTGAATAAAATATGGCATAATATAATAACAATATACTTTATCGATTTTCGCTATCTTATTAAAAATTTTTAAACCACTGATTTTCGGATCTTCTAGAACAAAAACAAGGATCTTCTGAAAATTCCTTGTTTCCTTCTCTGTTGTATAGCTTTAACTAGCTGAAACCCGGCTCGTTGCTGTCACGCCTGCGTTACCAATTTTCCATAAAATGTTATCAGTGAACCTGCATGCGTAAATTGAGTTCGAATGCTAAATTCCGAGGCTGTGCGACTTATAACTCTAAACCTATTCGATATCAGAAATTTGGATTGTATGGGAGGTGCCACGCCCATTTTCCAACGTCCATAAAATGTTATTAGTGAAACGGCACGTGCAAATTGCTTTCGAATACCGAATTACTGTACGACCTATACTTCCAAAGCTATCCGATATCGCAAATTTGGGCTGTGTGGGAAGTGCCACGCCCTTTATATACCGTCCATAAAATGTTATCAGTGAAACGGCGGCACGTGTAAATTGTGGTCGAAAACTAAATTCCAAGGCTGTGCGGCCTATAACTCCTGAATTTTCATGAAAATCGGTTCAGACATGAACTTAATTACCAAATTTTAGTACAGGGTGCGTACGGTATTTGAGAACATATTGATATTAAAACTAAATTGTTCATATTTTTAACAAAAGTAATTGTAATTCAATGAAATTTTTGCAGCAAGTGAATAGACTCTTATACTAAACAATTATTCAATAAAACCCCCGTCCGCGGCAATTACAGCTCCAACTCTCGATCGGAAACGTGTGCATGCCCGAATTAGATGTTCCTTATTCATTTCGGGCGTAGCTCTGGCAATACTAGCTGGCGAGTACGCCCCATACATAATAATCCAGAGGGTTAAGGTCCGGTGCAATTCTGGGTCATCCAATCTTGAGTCGTCATGGCTTTGTGTGATGGCGCAGAGTCCTGTTGGAAAGCACATGGCCTCTCAGCGCGCACGCTATCTATCCAGGGTTTCCCAACTGTTTTTAAAACCTCAATGTAGGCGGCAGCATTCACTCGAAGTCCCTGAGGAAAGAAATGGGGTGGTATGACATGCCCTTCATTGCTTACTACACCCAAAACCATGACGGTTGCAGGAAATTTTGTGTGCAGGAAATGAGGAACATCTGAAGGATCCGAACATAACCACCTGTCATTTCGTCCGTTTGTTTTCTGATCCTGATCAAAAATCTTCTCATCGGAAAAAAACCAGGGCATATCCGGAATTTCAGGATGTTTTAATTTGTTTAAAAGTCATTTTGCTCGGACTAACCGCTGATTCTGAGTTTGTGCCGACATAACTGACCCCTGCGCTTCACATAAGATTTGTACCAGAGGTCCTCGACTTTAAAAAATTGGCTGATTTCAAGATCGCTGTGCTCTGCGTGTAAAGCGACAATAACTGCGTGTCTTTTCATTTCTTGCGTTAGGATATTGTCCTTAGATTTGTACCAGAGGTCCTCGTGGACAATTTTTCGAATTTAGTCCTCAGAAACATTGAGGTCCCTTGCGACGGCTCTTATGGGCTTTGAAGTGTCCTGCTCAATAACGTCTTGAACTTGTTGAACAAATTGTGGAATTTTAACACATTTCGAACGTTCTTTATGCTTTTTGCGTTTAGCAGTACTTTCCACATCGCCACCAGATGCTTCCAACTATTGACGAACTTTATAAACAAACGATCGGACGACTTTAAAAAATTGGCTGATTTCAAGATCGCTGTGCTCTGCGTGTAAAGCGACGATAACTGCGTGTCTTTTCATTTCTTGCGTAAGGATATTGTCCTCCATTGTTAATGTGAAAAGAAATAAAAGATCATGTTACTATGTATAAAATGGCAGCCACATATAAGAGTGTCCTCAAATACCGTACGCACCCTGTATTATACGATCAAAACCATTTAATATATAGAAGTTATATTTATTTGTGGGCGGTAAAAGTGGGCGTGACAACATTTATATATAGTGACCGTCTCTTAAAGCACCTACATTGAAAGTGTCACTATAAAAATGTGTACAATTCCGGGATCGGCATGGTTTCCAAAAAGTGGAAGTATATATATTTTAACCACGCCCATTTTTTTTAGAGTTTGCGACAGTAACCATCTGAAATAAATGATGAAATTTTAGTTTTTTACGATCAAAACCGTAGGCATGTGCTGCATTTCACTTTCGTATGAAATTAAATGTGAAACCAAAATACCTTGTGCTGTAATCCACGTTATACTTCACCTTTTATGACCATGTCAAATAATACGTTTTGTGCAAGTAATAGAAATCAACCCAAGTAACAATATTAGCCATATATTCATTCTTGCAGAGCTTATAGTGCTATCTTATATAGCAGCAAGCTTCAACTATAGCTTTAGTCGCGCTACTAAAGCTCTTGCAGAGAATATATAAGGCTACTTTCTTGAGTTTAAAAGCACTATTTTTACTTCATATGAGGAGTAGAAGTAGCTGTAAACTTTTAAAAGAGTCCCTGTCAAACCCAAATAAGAGCTCTTGCAAAGCTCTTTTTTATTATTCGTTTAAGTATGTATGTGTTAAAAATAAACTCAATAAATATATAAAATTTGACAAGTGTTTGTGATGATAAGAATGACAAATAAATTAAAGAAATAATAAAGTGATTATTATATCAGACTCATGTTCGTGTATTCGTTATATGCTGCGAATTTCGGTGCGCTTTTGAATTTATCGGAAACGTGAATGTAGTACTTCGAAAAACTACAACGGGCTTAACAAATAATTAAAATTAAGAAGTGTTAATTATTTAAAAATAGTTGGAAAATTTTTAACATTCTTTAAGATCAACTAAAAATGATTTAAGTACTTTATTCTTAAATATATGTATCATAGAAATCATCAATTTCGTTTTAAATATTATTGTAAACACTAATATTTAGCTTGCTTCAACTCCGAAGATTTTCTATTTTTTATAAGATCGCCATTTTTTTCAAAGAAGCTCTTTATCAGATTTTTTAGTCACTTGTTATTCCCAAAAAATTTATTGCATTAATTTACAGTATTTCATATCTATTCGCTTTAAAAATGCAATACAAAAATACACATTAAAGCAAATATTATACTCAATCTACGAGTTTTAAAACTGCTGTATAGTAATTTTTATTACTTTAAAAGATCCTTTACAGAGCAAGTAGTAAATTTTAGAGTTCGGCTCTTTTGCAGATTTGATAAAATCCTTTACAGAGCTGTATAAAGTATTAAAGCTCAAAATGGTAAAAAAATCATATTTAGAGCATTTTCTTTAAAATTAAAAGCAACTAGCAGCAAACAAAGCTGCGGTAAAGCTTTAACCGCATATTATACACCTATAGAACCCTTTTAGGACTCACTCGCACCTAGTTGCTCCAACAATGTTACTTGGGAAGTTTTTACTATATTACGCCATTTTTAATTCGGTCAGTTGCTTTTTTATAAATTAAATTCACTTCGAATTGAATTCGCACGAAATGCAGCACGGCAACAGCGCAATTTTGGCTTGTATGTGAGATAACACGCTCCTTTGCCCAATCGACACAAAGCATCACAGGAACACTCTCAAGATTTGACTTCAGTTTCCCTGGAAATTTCATAAAGATCGGTTCAGCGGTTTTGGAGTCTAAACGTGATATACAAACATACATACATCCATTTTTATATATATAGATAAACCCATAGCATTTTTGTGATAATCTGACGTGGTTTTAACTAGGAACTATCTTGTATATGAGCCAATAGATTTTTTGAAGGTATTTTTAAAAAAGGTAAGGTTTGATGTCCACAATGTAAGATGCTAGCAGTATGGATTTGAAACGGTTCTCAGTGGGTGGAAGGGCAATAAATAAAGGAACTGTTTGAATAAATTATTTTGCCAAAGACAATACTTTGCAATTTTTTGGCAAAAAAAACAACTTTTAGCTAAGTTATTAAATTGGCCCAGAGCACTTAAACAAATTTCAATCGATTCCCAATAAAATTCTTGAATGAAATGGTTCTGGCTAAAAAGAAATTTGGTAGGTTAGCAAATCGCCCAGACTACAATATAAATAGCTTCCCTATCCAATGCTAGAATAATATAGTTTTGGCCGAAAATGGCTTATGAAGTTAACATATTGGTATTAAAATTATATACAATCGCGTAGGTAAAGTAGGAGTACCTAAAAACGTATTTGTTATTTAGTATGTATAATTTTTATTGATATTTTGAAAAAGATTGCAAATAAGTTTTTCGATGTATTTTTTTATTTACCTGCTACAGTTTTTAAAAATTTTCTCTTTTAAGCATAGTACTCTCTTTGCTTGTGCGAAATTTCGCTGACAACATTCATTTATTTGTTGCGTGAAATTTCTGACTTAATGTTTGTTGCGAGGAATTCCTATGGCAACGTTTCTTAGAGAGATTCAGAGAGTGAGTTGGGAAATTCATATGATCTCACTCTTTTCACTTCAAAATAAATAAGCAGTACAATTAAATTGTCGTGAAAAAATGTTGCCCAGAAACATGTTGCGATAATTTCACGCAGCGGAACAGAGTACTGCTCAGATGAACATGTTGTGAAAATTTCCACGATTGTTTCGCAGCTGTCATTTTTTGTATGGATATTTAAGTGAAATTTCACATGAAACTGAACAGAGTACTATGCTTTAACAATAAAAATACAAATATTAAAAAACATCACCGAGATTTATGTGCCATAATAAAAAACAAAAACAATACATTTTTGGGAATTTTCACTATTTTTTTCACTTCAAATAGATTCTTAAAAAAAAAAACAAAAGCAGTGAAACGCTTACAAATAAGGTAGTGAAAATAACTAAAATTTGGAATTATTTTCGCCAAAAGTCAACTTTGATGTCGTTGCGTGCATGGATGCGTGTCTAAACTAGGAAAACATTTCTGAACTATTTTTTCTAATTTGTATTCACTGTCGACAAGTAAACATTTTTTTTGGAATATTCACCTGTCATGAATCTCTCACGGATTTGCTCCCATGCGGAAATCTTCTTCCCGCACGTGTTTTTTACTACATCATGAATTTCGGATTGATTTTCCGTAAAAATTTTCGAACATGGCTTGGTGAAGAACCAAAGCTGCCATTTTATTTCCTCTTAAGGCCCTTTCCCTCAAAAATTATAAATTCACCACTCGTCTTCTTAGGAGTACTAACTTAAAATTGCCAGACTAATAGATTTAACAAAAAAATTGGCACAACTGTGAAAAAAAATTTCAAAAATTCCAAGACAACTTTTTTTAAAAGTGTCTTAAATTGTAGTCTGTTTAAACTTTGTAATTGATGAAAATCCTGATTTATCCAATTTTGTGTTTTTAATTTTCGATTTTAATTTTTGCTTGCCAGCAAATTTGATGTGAGAAGATCCGCAAAAAACCGTTTACTTTCAGTAGAAAAAAAGTGTTCGCAATAAGGGGATTTTTTCGAACAAAATATGGGAGAATTTCCATGCTAAAATTTATTCATAATAGGGGTGATTGATAATTTAACATTTTCACGATCTCCCACTCGATTTTTTTTTTTAAAGCTAATGTTTTTATATAAAAACATATTCAGGAAAAGGGAGTTTTCATTTTTAAGGTAAAGTTCAAGAACATTTTGGAAATTTTTAATGCAAATTTGTTCATCAACCGTCAATATTCATGAGTGAAAAAAATGTGTTTGATTTATGTTATCTTAAAAATTAAAATTCCATTTGCCGATTCCGGGTGAAGAATTAATCATAATTGGGCTGATTATAATGTGTCATAATCATTGCGCGTACAATACCGCGTATCCGCCGTACGTTTTCATATATGTATACGCGGTATTGCACGCCCAACGACGATATGACTGCTAGTACATTATAATTTTTTCAGTCTTATTTAAAACCACGAAAAAGAAAACACAAAAATTTTAGTAGAGAATTTTTTATCTGAAAACAAAAAATCTCAGATAGTGAACTTTGCAGTGGCATGCTGGTTTTAGTGTGGTTCCCTCCCGTACGCAAGAGAATGCAGGTTCAAATTTCATCTGTTCAAAATGTTTTTCCAGTTGAATTATTTTTTGTTTCTTTTTTATGCATCAGATAGTAAGAGAGAACAGCTATGAGAACAAGAGCCTTTCTGAGTCGGCATAAAGCTTATAGGTCCAGTTCTTGATAATTTGTGTTCAAAAATTTCATATCACGCATAACACAAGCATTGACATGGCCAATTTGTTTTTTTTTCATGAGCGATAATTTATGGACCTTTGTTTTCTTGAATGTTGTTGTAAAATAAGTTTTTGTTAGATTCCTTGGAAACGCTGTATTTGCAATGGTCTAACCGTAAATTGTATAAAATTCACTTTCACAAACTTCATTATTTTTTACAAAATTTGTAGTCTGTCTTCACGCAGATTATTTTCTCTATCCAGACTTACCTTCTTTTTCTTGCCTTATGCACACCTGAATGCTTCTTTTTTTGATGTAGCTTATTTCGGTCTCTGCTGCACCCCTATTCTACGTTTCAAACTTCGCAAACTTACTTCCTCTTAGAGTGCTTTTACCCAAGCAAATACTTAGGGATATATTCAGCCTTATTCCAGAATCCGTCGTAGCGTAATTTTTCTTTCAAATTCGTAATGACGTATTCCACAATCCGAACGCATCTACTTTTGACAGCTGTTTTTCGGATTTTTTCACGAAAGCTTTGCCTGGCCCTAATTTTTTACGACAAAAGAAAACAATTGAATTTTTTTATAAAGTTAGGCCGCAAAAATAAAAATATGTTTTAAAATTTTTTAGCTCAAAGGGCTAATTCCGGTTATAGTAGGTCAAACACTACGAAAAGAAACCAATACGCGTGGCGTGGTTGGTTCATTTGATGACTGAAATGCCAGAGAGCGAGAGTCTTCAACAAGAAATCAAAGGAAAATGTATTGGTGTGATATAAAATTGAGGAAGCCTGAATGCTTGTTTATTTAAGCAAATATTCTTTTTTTTTAACCTTTGAATATGTTGTTAATAGAAAATTATCAATTGAACTTCCAACATTTCGTTATCCACTTCAAAATGATTGATGGAACTCAAAATATTTTTCGATGAATTTTCATAGCTCCTGTTTGTGGAGGAATCTTCCTCTTGTTGCTCGAAAATTGCAATTGCTATGGAGTCAATTGAAAATCACAATTAAAATATACAATCTGGATTATTTTTATTTATTTGTCTGAGGTTGAAATTAGCTGTTTTCGAATTCCCGAAAGTAAATACGAAAAAGTTACGGCTACACTCTGGTTCCTTCAGAATCTGGACTAGCATATTTGTCGTATTCGTAGCGTAGCTTTACATTCATTACGAAGGATTCTGGAATAAGGCAGATTAATTATATCCCTCTATATATTTAATACAGCTTTTATGGTCTGTATTTTTTTCACTCAAGTAGGATACGGCGATGTACCATATTGGAACCTCTCATAACTTTTATCTTCTACTCAAAATTTCTCCCAATAAAGCAACATTCTAAAAAGTTATAAATTAATTTTTATTTGCTGTATGCATATTATTAAGAGTAAAAAGTTGATTGCTTTAGAATAATTCATATAAAAAGCAAATTAAATATACTTTCTTGTTTTGTAATTAAGTAAAAATACAAATCGTACAGTATTTCCTTGAAAGCAGCATAAAGAACATTTTTATTATTCGAAAATAAATTCAACTCTACATTTTTAAACAAAAACTAGTAAGATTATTATGAATATATATTATAAATCATTGATCAAGTTATGTTTTGAAATGTTGGCTACTATGTGGTTATATAAGAGTTTGACTATTAAATGCTGCTGCTGCTGCATAACGAAAGCTGCAACGTTAAAAACTTTTGTTTGATAATTTTATAACTTGTTTCTTTTCTATACTTGAAGAAAAACTTCTTAATGGATAACAAAATGTTTTTTTTTTATTTTTTTTTTTAATTTTTATATAGTTACTTTAATAGTTCAAGAGTAAACATATATATTTTAAATATGAATGCTTTTTCTTATTACGTTTGAATATAAGAAATGTTTATAACACTAATTTTTTGTTAACATGTGTGTGTTTGTCGGTTTGAAATGCCTCTCTGATGAAAACGAATTAAAATAAATTTCACATTCGAGTTTTTTTCCAAAAACAAAACATTTGTTTTCGAAAAATTTTGTAACTTTTGTTACTGTGTAAAGTATGTTTGTTAAAAATTGTATTAAGAGTTGCTTTAAGTTTTGTATTCAAGTGTTGCTCATTTAGAATTTGCATTTCTAAGGTTTCGACTACCTTTTTAAATTTGTTTTAAAAAATGTTACAGTTTTAAATGTTTGAAATACGATGTTTAAACAAAGAAAAACTTAGCCGTCCAATAGTTTGGCGTATTAAATGTGTGTTTCTAAACTATATATTATAGTAAAAATGTAAAAATTCAAATAACTTTAAGAGTATATTAATGTATATATAAATATTAATCCAACAGACTTCTACGTTTCCTATAACTAACTTAATTCCACTTCACTTAAGTAAGCGGGCGAGTTAAAACCATTTTAGTGTCTATCTATGACTTTTGGTCATTGAGAGTGTTTAATTTTAAGCACTTGTTGCGCTCCCATTACTTCCGCCACCATCACAATTTGGCAAAGTTGTGCTGCTAGAACAACCCGCCGTTGGACTGCATATAGGTGAATTCACCATTGAAGACAATGGCGAAGGCCCATAAAATATCAATTCAGGTATCTGTCCACCCTGTACACCCGTGCCATTTGTGCTCTCCGATGAACATTGGAACTGAAACGTAACATTGCCCATGCACACCTCCGTCATGCCTTCCTGACCAAAGAAACTCAACTCGTTGCCATCGAGTATGACAGATGCTGTGTAATAACACTCCGGCTCAATTTGTATTGGATTCTCAAAGAAGACATGGAAGGTATTGCTAGAGCCATCGGAGAAGAATTTAGTATCATTTTCAGCCAGTGTGCGTCCTAAGCGTTTGAGCTCGATTTTGACATTATAATTAGCGGCGCCTGTCGAGGAGCCATACAAGCCGAAGCCAACAATGAAAATTCTAAAAACAATCAATTTATTGATATAAACTAATAAATTTTAAAAGAGATATTAAACTCACCTCCGATCCACTGAGAATTGTATGGAATCACAGCGTCCACGATAGCGCCACTGATTCGAGCGATAGGCGCATGACTGGAAACGATGGCATACCTGTGACTTTAGACCCAGTCGATGACGTGTGGGAAACGTTAAACTAGGCTTTGTTGTTGCCGTAAAATGTAAAAATATCTCAATAGTTTCTTGTGAAGTTAGTATGCCAGTCTGGGCCACACCATTAGCAAATTCCTCTAGCGACATTGTGGGTATGCGGATCAAGTGTAGAGCTTGTCCCAAAACGTTGCGTTTATTTTGTGGCGTAGGCTCAATGGCCATTTTTTGGCAGGCACTCAAAGCCCAGTTCAAAGCAGCCTCAAACAGGTGTATCTCCTTGCAGTTAAGCATTTCGCGTGATAATATCGACTCGAATGTCTTGAGGTCAATGTCAACGAAGCCCTCAGATTTTATTGCCATCTCGGCCTGATGGAAAAAAGAGAGAAGGCTTTTAAGAATATTTTGATCTATTTAATTCGTTCGTAACGCCCTATAGAAGTCGTGTTAGGTATAGAAAACGGGAACGGGTCAGTTTTCTGCTTGTCAAAAGTCTGTATTGTCAATATGCTGTAATTTTTACAGTATTTTTCAATATACTGTTTTTTAAAAATTTTGTTTTTTAAATTATTTGCTCTTGTACGGAAAGTTATTATTCTTAGTTCATACTTTGCAGAATTTTGGCATACAGAATTTTTTAACACAGTTTTATGTTAATGCAGAATTTTGTATACAGAATTTCATACATACAGAAAACTGCACCGAACCCATAGAAAACTACAAATATTCTTGATCAGCATCACCACCTGAGTCGATTTAGCCATGTCTATCTGTCTGTTATCACGATTATGATATTTCATGTATATAAAAAAAGATAAAGTTTAAAAATGTGCCAAATTGGATGAAAACCACGCCTATCTCCCATACAAAGCGACTATATGAAAACGGCTGAATATTTCAAAACTCCAAAAAATTATTTTATTATATTATATAAAATGATTTTTCACATAGCATTAATCCTCAAAACGTACTCGGAATTTTAAAAAATATAAAAACGGTAAAATCATTTCAAGTTTCACAAACATTTATCGAATGATCTGAAATTTAACACATGAGCATTTATTGTCAATATGCACTCAGAGTATGAAATTAGGCAAAATCGAATGAAAACTCGATTACTCGAAAACTAGAAAAACAAATACCCCCTTAAAACTTTCACAAAAATTTATGAACTGACGTGATATTTTACACATAAGCTGCGATAGTTTAAAATCTTCTTGTGTCCCTAGATATTACGAAAGCATTCGATATAATAAATCATGAATCTATCCGGTCTCTCAATATTCTGTACTTGGTCCTATACTTTTTATGTTGTACTCAGTAAATGTTGTGATGCAGTAAACGTTATTGATCGAAATACTTGTAAAATGTTAATTTTTGCTGATGATACTGCAAGATTCTTTTCCAGCATAAAAGGCAAAAATCGTTCAAAGGTGGTGCAGAGCAAATTTGCCATGTCTTATTTCTGTTGAAGGAATGCCCTCCGTCATCCCCTGCCCTAAACCCCCTGGACTATTCTATTTGGGGTATAATGCTGAGCAAATTAACGAACATAAACACATGACGGTAGATAAACTTAAGCGATGATCAATGAAAATATCAGATGATATACCTGAAAACCAGATCCGTGCCGCATACTCGTCTTTCACAAATTATTTTAAATTTTTAAAAAAATTAATGGTGAAAGATTTGAATTTAATGATGAAGAATGCTTAAAATAAAAATTTTTGTTTAATAAAGTTTACACAGTGCTTTTGATTTATGGCATAAAACAAGTGCGACAGTTATTTTGATTCACGCTGTAGCAACTGACTTAAATGACACAACAAATTTAAAGGAGTTGGTTTCATATAATTTTTAAATGCATGTATTTATCATTTAATGAGAGAATTAATGTTATCAAATTATTGTTATATTAATAATTATCATAATGAGAAATATCCTCACAGACTGACTGATTACAATTAAGATCAATTACATTACTAAATAATTTGATTCTGACCAATGCCAAAGTGTAGTATCGTTTAATATTATATTTTCTTTTGGCAGAGACAGTTTTATAACAACATGCATCGAACTTTAGACATATTATTTTCTAAAAATATAAATTCAGATTTCCATTCTAAAGACAGCATTTTACAAAGATATAAAATTTTTTTATACCAGTGCATACAAAGTCGTAATTATACACGAAACAGCAAACATCAGCAAGCAAACGCAGGTCTGGTCTGATTGACAATTCAACGAAGACTAATAGTATCTTTATGTAAAACAGAGCCTTCGTCTTCAGCCTCGTTCGTTTGCCGACGAGATCGGACAAAATTGGACTAATGCATTTTTTCAGTGTTTCGAATAGCCTAGTTAGACGGAGACAAATCTGTAATACGGGCTTGAGGGCACGAAATGATTCGAAATTTAGGATTTACCCTATTAAGAGGCATATCTTACATGAAAATTTCACACCGAAATCTCGTGTGGAACCAAAGTTACACAAAATTTTTATGGGAATAACATCACTCCTGAATGAAAAGCTGCTCAGAAACCGTTGAACAATTTTTGTAAACGCTAAAGTGTGTATATATGTTTTTTAGTAAGGGAGCTAGGAGCTAGTTGTTACAGGGTAAATTACTCCGATTACCGATTACTCAGTAATTTAAAAATTTTTTATAAAAACTTTTTGTAAATGTTATTATAATAACTGAATCTTTTGCGTAAACATGTTTAGTGCCCTACGGAACACCAAAGTGTAAACTTATGAGCACCTACAGAGTTTTTGTTAATAAGTAAAAAAAAATAAATTTAAAAAGTAACTGTATTAATTTCGTTTATATATCTCGACCCAAAAGGTAAAAGGGCTTAAGTCATCCAAAGCGTTTATGGGCTTTGGACAAGGGGCGTGCCACCTCCCATGCAACCGCAATTTACGATATCGAATAGCTTTGGAGTTTGGAATTCGATAATCGACAACTTACATGTGCCGTTTTACTGATAACATTTTATGGGTGTTGGACAAGGGGTCGTGGCATCTACGCGCTGGGTTTCGACTAGTTTCATATAAAATTTAAAATTGAATAAAAGAAAAATAAATAAAAGCTTTAAATTTCGATTAAATGCATTTCTTTAGTGTTACTACAAGCCTGAAGTCATATGTTACAAATCGCTCCAACAAGTTGTTACACCTGACTTTCTTCAGAAAAATAATTGTTTTTTGAAAAAAGCAACAAACTTTCAAATTACATATTTTTTTAATATCGTGAATAAATAGTGGGATATAATAAATTCAAGTTGTAATTCGAAAAAGTTAAAAATATTTAAAAATAAATCTATTTTTCCAAACATTGTAAAAACTAGCCCCTAGGGAACTACACCAAAAAATATTTTATCCACTTATATTTTTTTATATAAATTATCAGACCGATTCTGAATAATTTTTCTCTGGGAATCGGAAAAGGGAGTTTTAATTTTTAAGATGAAGTTCAAGAACATTTTGGAAATTTTTAATGCAAATTTGTTCATCAACCGTCAATATTCATGAGTGTAAAAATAATAAGACATCTTTATCTGCTCTCTTAAAAATTAAAACTCCGTTTTCCGATTTCCCGGGAAAAATTATTCAGAAACGGGCTGTATATTTTGTATAATTTAAAATTATATTCTTGAAGACTTCAACTACATGTACACAAATTTCAATATTTTGAATCAGTTTTTGTGTCTCCTGAACAAAACAAAAAATAGGGCGGTAGTGTTAGGGCGGTGAGCCGTTGACCGAAACAGTCAAAACGAAGTTAACAGCTCATAAAAAATCTGCAACCAATGAGAAAGCTTAAATAGGCAAAAATAGCAAAATGGCTAAGTTTGACAGTTATGGTCACCATGACAGAGAGTATGTTCAGCCCTAACACTATCTTGTCTAGTTTTGCCATGAGCCGTTGTACAAATGAGCGACGATCTGACAGTTAACTCAACAGTTGTGTTCACTCATGAACTCAGCGATGCCTTTTTCGTAGTTTCTACGATAATCGTACTACGACGGACTCAGTTATAGCGTTGCTCATGGCAGAACTAGTGAAGGATAGAAGCATTTCGAACAGAGTTCTCGTTCTCATATACAAAATTGTCAAAGTCAGCTTTTTGCGAATGAGAACAAAAGGAAATTAATGGCCACATTTAGCCGAGTCAACAGGTGGTAACTGACTGTCGTGTTAAAATTCCTTGAGAAACCTTTGTAATCAAACTATTTACATAATTAAACAATTTTTATAATTTAATTAAATTAATAAAAAATTTAAAATAATTTTGAACTTTTTTAACATTTAGAGTAAAAACACATTCACTTCAAAAGCATGATGTGCCCATTTTTTCACTTTTTTCCTTCGCCACTACTTTTAATTTCATCAAACCAACCTTGTATACTTTCCGACACAAAAAAATCGTTGATCGGTCTTGCATAAGGTTGCAAACAGAGTGAACACCGAAGCGGACAGGTAGGCAGACAAGCGCAGGCAAACTATGTGAAGAAGCGAGTCAAAAGTTATTTCTATCTCGTTTCTTTGCATGTTACTGCCTGCGCCTGTCTGCCTGCCTGTCTGAATCGTCGTTCACTCTGTCCGCAACCTTAGAATTGTTTGTGGACTTGTTACGAGACTTATATTTCTATTCTTTACCAAGCCTAGGCTGTAAAGAACCGTTACGCCCAAAATTGAATGTTGCCTCGAGCGTTATTGATTAAAAAAAACTTATATTAACTTTGGTATGACAATGAGTTCTCTGCAACATTTTTGATTCGAATGACTATTCTTTATTTCTCAAACTGGTTCATCTTATTTTGTTTGGCTAATCTGATTTGGCAATGTCAAAAATGGGTTTGTTAGTTTTTTTTTCTTGAAGCACGTGCCAGAAAATAATTATTTATTAACTAAACGCTTTGTTTTGTAAACATAAGAAGCAATAGAATTTCGTATAAGTTATGCTTCTCGTACATTTAAAAATCTTGGAATTTTTTGTTAGTCTTTAGAGAAAGTTTTTTAATTAACTTAATTTTTATCGCAGCTCCATTTTTATCGATTAAACTATAAATTCAATTGTAGGCATTCAAAGTAGTTTTGCGTTTTAAGTTTGGAAAAACTTACCTGCGCATCGATAACTTCCCAGCAACGCTGCATCAATTCTGGCTCCTCGAAAAGACGGGATTGACTGAGAAGTAGACAGGCGTTTTTTGCTGTCAACTTAACCTCTAGATAGTTGACACAGGCGCGTGCTAAATGTGGCACAATATATTTCTTAGCCGCATATAATGTAGCTAAAATATTATCAGGTTCCAATTGAATTTCATCACAATATAAATATCTATTCCGGAGGCATGAATACATTTAGTAAAAATCTTAGAGAAAGTTCAAAACACAAACCTTAACAATGTTAAAAAAGCTGATGGTTCCACATCAGGCACTTTAATTTCCTGTTTATGATCGGCCAAACCACCATAAAACATGGCATAAAACACCGAGCTGCCAGTAGCTAAAATATATTTATGCGCCGGTATAGTTTGCACAACTTCTATTGGATGCAAGCAATAAAAATTGGTGGTTTTATTTAGAATTTAATTAATAACGATAAGAAAGAAGCGACTCACCGAAATCGCCACCCACCACAAACTTAACATCGGACATCAGCTCGTTATTGAACATGGCAGCATTGCGTTCCAGCACCGTGGCTTTTGAAGCCTGCCAATTAGGATCAGCAGTATCGGTGATGTTCAAGGCATGACCATTTGAAGCCGCTGCAGCTGCTGCTGCTGCTGCTGAACAAACATAAGAACCGCTGCCGCCTCCGATTGTGGCTGCTGCTGCAGCTGTTGAACTAGAAGGTAAGCAAAATGTTGCCGTGCCGTACATGGCACCTGGTGAAGCTAGCGGTGACGACGGTGCACTAATGGGCTGTGTTACTTGCAAATTATTTTCTCCAGCTGATCCTCTACTGCCAGCTCCAGCACCTGCAGTCGAATCGCCAATACTTGCAGCTGCTGATGAACGCTGCTGTTGCTGATGTAACGAATTATTGTGCGGTGGAGAGAGTAGAGCACCGCCTCCATTTCCATTGTTAAATGCTTCCACTGTAAAAAAAACAAGTATTTTTTTCAAGTATTTTAAACTGCAAAAAATTGAATGAAGTCGTTAAAATTATGTAGTTTACTTCGCTGAAATGTGTTGCCACGTGAAAACAGTTGCATTTTGGTAACAAACAGTACAACTGCCTTACTAGACTCTGGCCTTTGTTCTTTGTGCGCTGCTATTAGAATAAATAATATGACGGATATAACACCCAACTCAAGTAGTTTGCGGCTGCTTGGATGATGCTTTGAAATTAAATAAATTCACTTCAATAACTTTAAAATCAATCCATTGCAAATCATTTCAAAATGAAAACTACTTTTTTACTTATTTAGTTTTATAATAGCCAGTCTTTCAGTCCCACCCAACGTGGCGTTAAAAACATCATGTAAATTATTACTGCATGGGCGTCATTCAACTCAACCGCAAAATAGTATAAAGGATGTCTTCCTCCCTTTTACGCAATAGTCAGCAACTTCATTTAACCCATTCCATGGCGACGTAATGGTGACGCCAAGCCAGCTACGCCACTTTAGAATATTAAATAACAGAACAGTGACAAAAATCAATAAAACTTCGCTGTTACCATCCGACACTTCTGCCAGCCACTACGGCATATCTTAACAAAATAAACAGTTTTAATATAGTACCGCAGTACTTTTCTTCACTTTCGGCCTGCCCAAATCCTTATGTGATTTAAAGCCTTCCGTGTTTTACTGCGACTCACCATTGATCCATGCATTCATTTGTGAATGCATCGCAGACTCCTGATTCCGTTTTTGTGCTGGTTTCAGCGCTAATTTGGCCGTAGAGTTGGCCATTTTTATTGACGCTGCACCTAATAAAGTTTAAGTCACAAATAAGCAAATTTATTGCTATTCCTGCCTTGCCTCGCTCAATTGTTACTCCTTTGTGATTTTTGGCAGATTAAACACTTTGAATTCGCATTTGCAAACTTTATTAATATTTTGTTGCGTTTATTTTTGGCAATTTTGATTCGTTTGGAAAATCTTGTCCAAATTTTTCTTTGTTCTCTGGCTTTCCGTTTTTTTTGTCTAGACTTCGTTTGACTGTGTGTGTATGTTTATTTTTTTGCGTTTTTTTGTTTTCGTCTTCGTATATTTTGTTTCTTTTGTCTTTATTTTATTCGTCGTTCTTTTGTTGTGGCACAAACGTCAAATGAATGGTGCCAGATCAGTGGAATCTGAACATTTGAGGTATTTAGTCCCGGTTTATACTCGTCAAGACTTGACGGTCAAGTTTTGCATATTCCCTTTTAAACTTGACGATTCAATTTACACTCGTCAAGAGTTGACGGTCAATTGTTTCTTTCACTCCTCCCTTTTCCTTCACAAGTTTGTACTGATGACGCCGAAATAAAATTGAAAATAGCGGGATAACGAACGAACACAAAACGAATTGCCCAAGAATTGACGGTACGGTCAATTTCTTTCTTTCCCTTTTGTTACGATTCCCGCTCCTACGAACGCAAGACTTGACCGTCAAGTCTTGACGAGTATAAACCGGGACTTACCAGAGATAAAAAGATGGGAAACTCCGTTGGAGAGGGATAGCACTATGTTCGATTTTACGTTAAATTGGCTCCAGTACTAACACAAAACATTTATATGCGGTCGTAAAATCAACGGAAAACAACCCTGGCTTATGGTAGATTAAAGAATTTCACCAGTTACGTTTGAGGTCCGATAACTGTAAAACTGCATATTGGAACACAATGGGTATTAAAAGGTGTACCACAAAAGACTACAGAAAAGCAATATAAAACATCCCTGAAACATCATGGTGAAATTATCTTAAAATAATTACACCATAGGAATAAATCCAAGCAGTGTTGCCGTTAGGAAAAATTTATGGATACTTTTTTAAGCTTCATATATGAATATATGTTTTTATTTGCAAATATATAAAAAAGTAGGCATTTCTTTAAATTCGACAAAAACGTTAAGAAAAATGCTTTAACGGAACCTCTTCACAAAGAACTTTACAATTTTGTGATAAATATATTAAGTCTGCCTCATAGCACAGCTGCTGCTGAATGTATTTTTTCCTGAGAAAAAGCTTACTATAAACGATAAGACTAGTAGATTTTTTTTTTGGGAATAGGTAAAAGTCTATTGTTTTGCAAGAACTTAACAAATAATTTTTAAATTTAATATAAATAAAGGGCAATAGCAAACCATTTAATTTATATTACACTAAACTGAATAAACTATTATATTACTTTGTTATGTATTTATATATTATTTTGTATCATAGCTGCAAAATAATTATAACTAATCGTATTCATTAGCAATTCGATTATTTTTTAAAAATGTGAAATAATTGATTAAGTACAATTCTTTTCTGTTTGTCATCGTAATATAATAATAACAATCAAAAATAATTACGATTACTTCAGATTACGAAATAACCAACAAAAATTAAAAGTAATCAATAAAAATAATCCGGCTACTTTTAGAAATTATTTTTGATTCTTTTTATTTTTTAAAAAATTTCAGTCTAAAATACTAAAAATTTTGTTAAAATTTATTGATTAACAAACATAGATATGTTAAATTATAAAACAAAGATTGTCAAAAAACAAGAACGAGAAAAATACATGACAACATTTGCTCTGTTAATTTTGTCAAGCATTTTGTTTCTTCTTTCTTGTTTCTTGAAAATCTTTTTAATGATTATATACATACCTATGTTTATTTATGAATAATATTTTTCAAAATATTCCGTACTTTAAAATATAATTCTTAAAATAAACAAACAGAATCAAAATTTTAGTTGTACTTTATTTAGTCTTTAATAAATTAATATTACAATATATATGTATATAAACAGTTATTTGATGAATTACATCAAATGCACATTTTACCTTCACATATAGAATTATAAAAATACAGAAAGACTAAAAAAATAATATATTAAATCATTAATAATATAGTCACGATAATCACTAATAAAATTCAGTTGTTACGTTCGCTTCAACTCTTTTAGGGTGTCGTCAAGTATTCTTCTTTTTACAAATAAATGCTATACAAGCCATGAATAGCATTAATGGCGGGAATTACAAAAAAGGAACCATGAACCAAAAGTTCATACTGTAGCTCCCAACACTTTTGTTAATTAAGGTTATTAAGTTTTCGTATAACTGTCGTACGTATAACTGTGTTAACTGAAAAGGCCGCATCAGCATATGGGCGATTTCAGTTAAAAATGACTGGTTGCACTTCACAACCTCACCGTTGAAATGATGCGAGTGGACCTCAAACAGAATTAAAAATAATTTCTAAAATTAGTCGGATAATTTTTTCTTGATTCCTCTTGATTTTTTTCGATTATTTTCGTAATTCCAAGTAGTCGTAATTATTCTTTGTATTTAAAATATAATCGAATTTTTACTAATCGTAATCGCAATTTAACAGCTATGTTGTTTTTATCTTCTTTTTCTTCTTAATCTTTTTTTTTTTATATTTCAAATGTATAGTTTTTTGAGAATATACTGTTAAATTTTTGTAAGGTACAGAAGTTATCTCCGCTTCTACAGCCGTTTTAGCAGGTATTGAGCGCACAGCACAAATACCATACTTACTCTATTTACACTCATTTATCTCAAAACTACTTTTTTCGGCAATGTGCTGTAGCGAAAACAAAAACTATTCAGCCGAATCATCTGAAATGAATAACCGTAAAAAACCCTGCTTTTAAAACTTAAATTTCAAAAGCGCGCCATTCTGCCAATTTTCAGTATTTTTTTCTAGTCCCGGCCATAGCTGAACTCTCAGTAATTAATTATATCGTATCGTTCATAAATGTGGATTTCGTAAATGTGCATTTAGCTCTCAGTGTGAATATAGCAATAACTTTTAAAAAAATAAATCCAAAAAATACTTAAAATATTCAAGCACTAGGTCTTAATGTTATTATTTTATATGTACATGTTTTTTTTTTCTTACTACTACATTTTTACAAAGCTATTTGTTAGTCTTCAAATTAAATAAATAAAATTGTTATTAAAGCCTAAAAAAATTGGGTTTCATTACTTTAATATGAGCATACTTTTTTCTGAAGTGGATACATATGTGACCTTTTCATAGATACTTTTTTTAAAATTGTCGCGGCAACACTGATCTGAGGTGAAATCATGTACACAATAAATGAGTTTCACCAAAGTACGTAAAACAAAATGAAATCATATGTTTTGACGTCACAAAGTTAAAGTTTCCTATCTCTTAATTTCTGGTATTAACGATAGCCATGAGATTTGGAAACTCCCATGCGAGCTTTTTTACTTCATGTATAACTTTCTACATCGAGTCGCCATATTATTTTGAATAGTTGCCATTTTTTGTGCCTCATCTTTTTCAAAGTTTTTTGAGTTTATATTTAACGAAAAAAACATTCATAAACTTTCAAAAACATACATAAGCTCTTTTTCCTTTTTTTTACTGTTTATTGCTTAATTTATCAAAATTTAACTAGTAAATTTGTTGAATTTTACTGCGTTATGAAAAATCGCCCAATCGAAAAAGAAATTTAATAATAGCCCAAATGAAAAATTGCCCAAAAAATAAATTGAAAAATCGGCCAAAATAAAAAACAAAAATCACCCAAAACTTAAAAAAAAAAAAATGAAATATGTCTCAAAAAATTAAATGAAGAATCACCCAACAAAAATTAAAAAAGACTCAATTTTAAAATAATGTTTCAATGTTTTATTATTAACAAGAACAATTTAAAAAAATTAATATGATTATCATTTTCCTAAATTAGGAAGCACTGTCTTATCGACACAATTTAGTTTAAGTCGCATATAGATCAATTAGCACACAGCCTTAAAACTTAAATTAAATGTATTTAGTTTTATCTCTTTAATAGGCGGCCTTCGGCCGCTTCGATCCCATTCATCAGTAAGTCCAACACCGGCTTCGCTGTTTACTGTACTTTTGGATATAATTGTCTTTTTAATAATTTTCTTTTCAGGATAATTTTTATAAGTTTCGACCCCTATAACTTCTAAACGACTTGAGAGCGGCCTGAAATTTTTCCGAAATTGTACATTAAGAGTGGGTCAAAAAAATCAAATTTCTTTTTCAAGTGACACGGAAAAATGGGTTTCTAGACACGTTAAAAATTCTCACAAAATATGAGCTCTTAATTTTAATAAGAAAATGCTCTGCATCGCAGTTTTTTCTTTCTCAGTCCAATAAAAAAATTCATTGATTGTACAGAAAAATGTTTTTCAAGAATTTTGTAGGAAATTTAATGCTCTACAAAAAAGGTATCTCATATTTTTTCCGTAAACCTCACCATTTGAAATATATTGAAGATATAACTCTGATTATTTTAAGACTCATTTAAGACACATTTTTAAAATTAATTTTTGTTTATGAATTTTATAACTCGACAATAAATGACTATTATAAAATGCGCAATAAAAATTTTTGTAGGAAATCAACTGCTCTATAAAAATGGTATATGTTTTATGAAAACTACCAAAATTTTTTATTTGAAATAAGTTGTACAAAAAATATTTACTTGAAACTTATAGTAAATATTTTTAGATTTCTATTTTTAATGCGAAATCGGGAAATTCAAATTTTTCGATTCTCTAATCAAAAACTTACAATCAGTACACATGAAAGTTTGATGATGAATATCTTTTGAACGCTTTATATAATCGCCAAACGCTTAATATAATACCATTTTTATAGAGCAGTTAAATTCCTACAAAAATTGTATTGCGCATTTTATAACAGTCATTTATTGTCGAATTATAAAATTCATAAGCAAAAATGAAATATGTCTAAAAATAATAAAACTTAAATCTTCAATATCATTCAATTGGTGAGGTTTACGGAAAAAAAATGTGATACCTAATTCATTTTATGATCTCTTAAGTTATTACATGAATTAAATTGCGAGCTTTAGATCAAGTAAGTTTTTAAGAAGGCAACAACAACAAAACCAACTCTGTAGAGTTGATGGCGGTGATCTATAAATAGCCTAGTGCTTTAAAATGTCATATGATTAGTAGCCAATTGAGCGTTCCATTTGTTCTATATAATTCAAATGAATGAATTTCTAAATGTGTGAAATCATATGCAAACTTAAACAGTGAGTTGATCACAGCTTAATCACTCAAAGACTACTGAAGAGGAAAATGTAGCGATTTCCGAAACAGACTGCCTAGTCAGTTAAGTGATTGACTCTATACAGAGTTGTTGTTGTTGTTGCCTTCTTAAAAACTTACTTGATTTAAAGCTCGTATTTTAATTCATGTAATATGTGATACCTTTTTTGTAGAGCATTAAATTTCCTACAAAATTCTTTGAAAAATTTTTCTGTAAAATCAATTAATGATGAGGTATGAATTTTTTTCTATTGGACTGAGAAAAAAAACTGCGATGCGGAGCATCTTCCTATTAAAGTTAAGAGCTCACATTTGGTGAGAATTTTTTTAAGGTGTCTAGAAAACCCATTTTTCCGTGTCATTTAAAAAAAATAATTTTTTTGACCCACTCTAATATACACATATAAAAAAATTTAAAATTTGAGTTTTCGTTCATCTTCAATTATGCGTAAAACATCGAAACATTATTTTAAAAGTTTTCATATTATTTTAAAAAGAGAATTATATCCAGAAGTACTGTAGACAGCGAAGCCGGTGTTGGTCTTACTGAGGGTTGTAATCACTAAGCATAATTAATCTTTAAAAAGGAAAAAATCCAAGTTTAAAAATGAAAAACTACCCACAAAACTTCAAAATGACACAAAATTAAAATGAAAAATCGCCAAAAAAAAAAAAATCAAAATTTAAACTTACCCAAAACAGAAATGAAAAATCGCCCAAAAATATAAAAAACCACCCAATTTTGTATGAAACTATATTGGGTGATTTTTAATTTTTTTTCATTGAGTGATTTTTCATAACGCCGAATTTTACTGTTAATATAATTTTTCTAGATTCAAATTACAAAGTAAAAATTGGTATTAACAGTATAAATGCCAAAGAAGTAAAATATAAGGAAATGGTGTTGCTTACACATACACTGTACGTGAACTGTCGCACCATTCGTAAATTGTGCGAGCGAGAAAGAGTGTGTTTTTTGACATTTTTGAGAACCCTGGCATCTGATTGGAAGACTCCTCAGCAAAATAGTTGAAAATAATTTAGTTTTAAGCATTTTTCACTGCTTAAAAAGCAACAAAATTAAAGAAAAAAAAACCACTAAAACAAATGCAATATGAGTTGTGCGGTTAAGAATTGTAATAGTTCCCGAAAACTTAAAAACAATGCGCATTCGTTCCACAGGTAAATATGTCCATACGGTGTAAATTCTTTTAACAAAAGTGCTTTATTTAGTTTATAACGATATTTTTTTAACTTATTTGTGTTAGAAATGTATATATTTCTTATTAAAAATGGTTTAAAAATGCAATTTAGACCCCGTTGATTTTCCGCCAGTTTGATCAAACCACATCTGTCAAAACACAAACACTGCTTCAGGGGCGCAGTCATTTTTCGCAGTTGAATACATGTTTGGGGCGCTCTTGTTTTCAGCATAGTGAATCAGATTTATTACCTGTTTGTTAAATTTTTCTGATTTTTACACAACAACCAGGCAGAAACACCCAAAAAAATAAGGATTTTAAAAAATTAACCTAATATAATTTGTAATTAAAGTTGAAGTTTAGAATTTATAGGCCTTCAAATATAGAAAAATTACCTAAAAATCTTGCAGTTTTTCTAGTTTTTCAACAAAACTAAGCTTTATGGGTATTAAAATAAAGGTAATGTGCTTATCTATTCAACGAGGTGTCAAATTTAGAATTCCATAAAAATTCATTAAGATATAATTTTTTATAATTAGAATTTGTCTGAAAGCCTAGTGGTTTCTCTTTTACGAAAGCAATACATTAAAAAGAGAATTATTAAAAAGATAACTACATTCAGAACTGCTGTAGACAGAGAAGCCTGTGTGGTAATTACTGAGGTTTGTAAACGCTAAGCAGCAATTGAAGGCCTCCTTTCATACATTTATTTTTTTTTTATTAAATTTGGAAAAACCCCGCGATTTTAAGTAAAAACAGGTTGTATCTTAAATGCATGAATTTTTATGTTTGATATCTTGTTGAATAGATACTTGTTTTATCTCTCTTTTGATACCCATAAAGTTTAGTTTTGTTGGAAAACTTAAAAAATCAGCTAAATTTTTAGTCCACTTTTTCCAACGTTGGATGCCTATAACTACTAAGCCAATTGCGAGCGATCAAAAATTTTTTAAATAATTAGAGTTGTTGCTATTCTTGAAGTGTTTCTAAAATTTTAATGCATAAAAACAAACTTTAACAGTTTGGGCCTTCTTTTACGATACAACCGAATACGGCCCTTTGTGATTGTTTCTGTATTTGTGCGAACCAACACCAATATAGAAAATACCACACTTTTCTGCTATTACACCACTTCCTTATATTTTACTTCTTTGATACATGCAGATATTCTACATAATACTTTATAAACCTTCTGTCAAGAAAGTACCGATAATTGATAATTTAAGGCGGCTTAAGGAAATATTTTAATCAAAATTCTTTTTGTCGTTAAGTTGGTACAACTGTTTTCTAAAGAAGAGCACAGAATCAAAGAAAGAACATCACAGAAGAAAAACTTGGCAGGGGGTCAATTCCTGTTTTGCGTTAAAGTGAAGTGAAAAAAAGCATTTCACAATAGTTTTCATTTAACGATTTCACTTTTCCACTTCACTGCGCACAAAAATGCGATTCTTGTTCGCCCAATGGAAAGTAGTTGCTGAATAGCATTTGAGAGTGGCTGAATGTCTATTAAACAAAGCTTTTATGAAAAATAAATGTAAACAACGTATTAGATGGTAGAAAATATTCACAAAAATGACTATTGAACTTGATGATGACTTTATTATGACTTCAACATTATTTTTATTGATTTATGTAGAGAAAACCCAAGGATTTTTATGAGGAGACTTCGCGATGAAGAAAACTCATTCACCAGAATTGTAGAAAAACACTTCGACTTATATCGCTTTCCCAAAGCCATAAACTTGATTGAGAAAGCAAAACTATTTATTTAAAATAAACAATAAAAAAAATATATTGAATTTTGCATAAATAAATATAACCAAGATAAGTTATTCGGTAGAATAAAATAGCCGAAACTAATATAGCAAGTCGATAACGCGCATTTGCAACCGGCGTTAACTTTTTTTTCATTTCAGCAAAAAATAAACAGCTGTTGCCCTTTTAACACAATACGGGAATCGCGTTTTCCGTGTAAAGTTGAAAACACTTTTCATGTGACGATAACGCAGAACGGGAATTGACCCCCAGTACAGACTTGCCTGTACCGCAGACTTGCTGGCAAGAAAACTTTCCGTGTGCAAAAGGAGTATAAGTTTGAGTGCGATCTAGAAGTCGACCAGTGTTGCCAGGTGCCTTTCACCATTTACCCCTAGAATGCATTTTAAGTCCCCCTAAAATTCCCCTAACATTTTTTTCGAAAAACATACAAAAATTTCATACGGGGAAACTGAAAAGTAGTGCAACTGCAATGCAAGCCTATGTATTTAAAGGGCTGAGCTGTTGGACGTCTATAACAAGGGCAGAAAGTTGCTTCATAGTTCTCAATTGTCCAATCTGAAATTGACTTTATAATGAAATATTATTTTTGCAAAGAGGCTCCGTCTCCCACTTTCTGATATGTTTTTGTGCATATCGTTTTTGCCTATAGTTTTTCCATAAGTTTTTTTTGTAAAAGATAAAAAAACCAAGGTATGCGCCTTATACAAGCAACGTTTGGTCTTTGAGCTGAAAGGAAAGGGATAGATTATTAGAAGAAGAATTGATTGGAACCATACGTGAATTATCGATTATATGGAAAAAACTTGAGAGACAATTTTAATTGCTTACAACCGAGGCTAGTGCTATGCCTTAACCCCGGCAAGTATTTCTAGCCCTCAGTTGCTCCTGTTCTTTAATTTAACATTTTCCACAATTCAGTTGTGGATTTTTTGTTTCAATAATTGTTAAATGTAGTAAATAGCAAAGAAAGCAAAATAAACCATGCCTGAACCCGGATTCGAACCGGGGACCTCTGAATTGATAGTCTAGAACACTCTTCACTAGACTACAAAGGCCGACTTGCTTTGTTATTAGTTTTTACACGGAATCAATCAATTGCAACTAAAGCGCTAAGCAAGTTTGAAGCGAAGTGGGAAATGATTGGTAATTCATTTGAAGTTCTGTCAGTTCAGTTATTTTTATAAAGTGTTGCTGAAATACCTAAGAAGCCAAACATATTTTTTCTTAAATTTTTAGCATAATTTTAAGGAAAAGTAAGAAAACTTTTTTCCAAAAGTCAATTTTTCAAATTCCCCTAAAAAACATTAAATCTCCCAAAAAATCCCCTAAAGATTCATTGTCCCTAAAATTCCTCAACACAGTTAAAAAACCCCAAAATCTAAGGGAAATCCCCTAACCTGGCAACACTGAAGTCGACCGGGGCCCAGTGCTGCCACTTCGAGATAAATTTCTTAAAATGTGAGAAGTTAACAGTGGATGTAAGCAAGGTATATTCAACATGGTAGTGTCGTTACAAAGAGGTGGGTACCGTAGCTGTCTATCAATAAAAGCTGAGAAAAAACTGTCAAATGTGTATATTATGCGTATGTGAAATATACATAGTTTTAATTTTTGTGCGTGCTGAAAGTTTTTTGTATTTTTCGTGAAGCTACCATTAAATAACTGTTGCGAAATATTTTAAACTGTTCGCAAGTATTTTAATGACTTTTCTTTTCTAACCCATTTGCCGTGTGTCATCAAAAATCTATATGCATGAAAAACGACGCCGGATAGTCTGTTGGTTTGTATTGCCCCAGAAAGCGTTCTGCATCCAAAAGAATCATTCTTGCCAAGGACCACGCTTCTGTGCAGTTGAGCATCGTCGATGTTGATGCAGAAACCGGCCGCATGACCGCTGGTTCCAAGACCTATGCCATCTGCGGCGAAATAAGACTTATGGGTGAATCCTACAATTTCATTGTGCGTTTGGCCAAGAAGGACGGATTAGTAAGAAGTTCTAAAGTTGTTAACAATAAAGTTGCTAAAATCAATTTAAAACACAACATAATTATATTTATTGACAAGTTATTGACAACTTTTGTTATTCGATTTGCTTTTGTTCATAGGCAACTGATTTTGACAGCTCAGGTACCCACAACAAGAGAGAATTTTATCTACTAACACTACCTTCCTATATACAGGGTTGCCAATATTAGAAGCACCCTGTCTGCCTTTTGTCTGTTCGTCATGAATATCATTTAATTGGGTTCAAGTAGATTTGCTTACATTATTTCTTGAATATGATATCTCGTAAATGGTCGCCATTGGCGTCTACGACATATTGTGCCCGTTTTGCAGCATTTTCCAATGGTTTTCTTCAACATTTCGATGGGAATGGCGGTTATTTCTTGACGGATGTTGGTTTTCAGCTCTTCTAGGGTCTTTGGCTTGTTGACGTAATTCTTTGGTTTCAAATAACCCCACAAAAAGAAGTCTGGAGGCGTTAAATCTGTTGATCTTGGCGGCCAATCTAAATCACCATTTTTTGACATCAAACGGCCAGGGAACAATTGCTTCAAAAAATCGATTGTAGTGCGGCTTGTGTGTGGTGGCGCGCCGTCTTGTTGAAACCAGTAGTGCCTGATACGCTTTCGACGAACGATTGGCATGAAAAAATTGTTTATCATATCGCGATAACGCTCCTGATTGACAGTAACTCTGTGGCCATTATCATCTTCGAAAAAGAACGGCCCAATGAGCATTTTAGCACAAACGCCGCACCAAACAGTGACTTTTGCATTGTGAAGAGGTACCTCTTGAATCTCTTGTGGATTTTCAGTGGCATTAATACGGCAATTTTGTTTGTTTATTTGCAATTTTGTCTTCAGCCATTTCGATGACTCTTTGGGCCCATTCCAATCGACGTGGCTTATCGGTAGGCAACAATTTGTTTACCAATTGAATTTTGTACGGAAACAAATTCAAATCAACACGTAAAATGCGTTGTAAAGTGGATGGGGCAATGCCGAGCTGCTGAGAACGGCGATTTTGGGATGTTGTTGGTGACTGCTAAATACTGGCTCGTACGGCTGCAATATTCTCATCCGATCGCCTTGGTCGCTTTTTATTTGGCCTCTTTGGGTTACCAAGAGTATTACCAGTTGTAAATCTTTCATACAAACGATAAATTGTTTTCTTGGAAGGCGCACTTTTCACTTTATTTATTTTTTTGAAAGCACGTTGAGTTTTCACTATGGACTTGTTTTGTTGAATGTAAATTTCAACAATTTTAGAGCGTTCGCGTGGCGTGTACTGTTCCATTGTAAACATTTGCTTGGAATGACGCTTCAAACGCGGTATGTCATTAGTCGATTTGGCATCACTGCGGAAAGTTACAGTGTTGCCAGATGGGCGCTTCGAATATTGGCAACCCTGTATACCTTGGATGTGAGAAAATATTGAGAAATTTCACAATGGTAACCATTTCTTTTACTTAAAAACAAAAAAACAAACTTTGGCTATTTATGCGTAGCGCTACAAAACCGCAAACTCTCGCTCCTTCTATTCCGTGTGTGGCTCTTCAATTCAAACACAAACACTACCACCAGCGCGCAGAAGTTAGAGATTGGAATAGAATGGTAATGTTGTGCTTTACGAGCACAATCATTATTTGCTTTTCTAGTGACTAGAAGTCCAAGTGCTAGTTGATTAACAAGATTTCGTCAAATGCGAAGATTCCCGCTGCAATTGCAGTTCTATTTAATAACTATTTTTATAAAATTATAAAATATTATAAATTTATTAATTTTATTACTATTATTTACATATATTTAATTTAATTTAATACTTGCGTTCTTTTAGCTTCACTTCCATTTTTGTTTGCAGTCATAAAAAAGTTACTAGTGTTGCTTAAATAGCAGATATCTCGAAAAATCCGAAAAATATTCCCAAAAGCACAACAAAACTAACACTTTAATCCCTCTATTTGACATTTACTGTCCGCAAGTGCCAAAATTCACTATCTCAGAAATTTTGTGGACAGTAGCGCTGATAGTGAACAGTGAACCGCTGACACTGAATCAAGTATGATTGTGTTAGTAAAAACGTTTAAATGCATATAGTTTTTCGATCTTGCACTGTCCCGTGTGGATACTGTGTTAGTGATTAGCGGGGTACACATGGTCCTACATGGCCTCATATTTCACCGTTCGAACGCTCGATACAGCCGACGATAACATGTTATCTTGGATTTGAAATGTTTCAATTTTAAGGCCATCACACCTGGCGTGACAACATATAGGATCATGTGAACCCCGCTATTGAGTCGAAGAGCGATGTACGAATAAAGTGGAATAAAGGTTGCGCTCTTTAAAAAATACAGAATAGATCAAAAACGATAGATCTTAAAATAGATCTTAAACTGTTATAAATAAATACTATAATGTTAAAACTTATATGCATCTTCAATTTTTGTTTAAAAAAGCCACATAATATAAAAGAAATATAAGAAAGAACAAATATATAAAAAAGTATATATGTTTGTTTCGTTGATAAATAAAATATACCAGAAAATTTTTTTGAGGAATTTGATTTAAATTTGAGGAATTTTTAAGGGATTTTGGGTCTAATAAGGGTTCTAATAAGTGGCAACACTGCTGGAGCCATTTCAGGTGAATACGGTAGTGGTTCGATGGTATTTGTTGAGTTTTTGGCCAGAAATTTGTTAGCAATGTTAGCCTTTTGATATGCTGCGTTATCGTGGTGCATAATAATGAGTTTTCTTTCCAAAAAAACTAAACTTTTCTAGTATATTCCAGTATAATAATATTCCTTACTATTGAAAACTCATTGTCAAAAAGAATTTTGACAATTCCTTTAAGAGGGCTTTTTAAATTATTAATTTCCGGTACTTTCTTAACAAAATGTATATAGATTTGTGTTTTACATTTTAAAGTAAAACCTTGGTTTCTCCATCTAGAATTCTACAAATTAATGTATATTAACCTGGAAAATTACAGAAACAGAAACAAGTCTTAGTCCCACACATTTACTAATTATTTTCGTTTTGAATTCCCATATTTTAAAGTCGGTTTTGAAATAACTGCTCTAAAAAAACCGACGTAATTTCAGTTTGAATGAATATAAGCATTTCCATAGTCACACACGTAACGTTCGTACGCCTTTTTTGTAGTTAAAAACTAAAAAAGGAAAGAAATACTTAAACTTTTTTGTCCTGTTTTAATTTTTGGATAGGATTCTAGTAGTACTATAATTAGTACTTTAAGATATAAGAAATTAAAAGAGGACGCGTTACCGATACAAAAAATGGAAGTGGTTTTTCTCTGCATTAATATAATCAAAAAATCTGGGAAGTGTGCACGAGTTTTTTATTAAAAATATTTTAATGTTTTCTGGAATAATGTTGCTATATATTCATAATTGTTTCGTTGAAAATTCTTTTTTAATTATTTTTATACAAGCCATAACATACGTTACGAATACATACGTTACGATACAGATTTTTCTCTTCAAAGAAGTAAAAATTTTTTATAGTTTTATTTATTTAATTGAACTCAAAAACCATATAAAGTGTAATTCAGGTCCGTAAAAATAGAAAATTGAAAAAAATTGAATTTAACTTTGTATTATACGAGTATTTATTATACTTATAAAATGCCTACTTTTGTTAAAATTTTTATGTATATACAGTGGATTCGGGGTAACGTGAACTAATTTTTGCAACGCCGATTCACAAAATCCAAATTGTTCATACTATCAAGATTCTGTTTTTTTTAATAAATAGCATTTTTATTAAGCATTTATGTGAATACATACATTGTTTTGTTTTATTTTTATTGCAAAGAAAGAAGGTCGTTAACTTTAGTTTGTTTTTGGCGATTTTGCACCAATTTTTGCACTGCTGTCCCAAGAAGGCTTTGGAGGACAAGAATATTCGAGTAGTCTGCAGTGTTTTGTTCGGCCCATTTTATGCATTTATCAAAAGCCTGTATGGTTTCATTATGGCTTACATTATTAATAACCTCATCGCATGTTGACGAATCGCTGTCGTCATCGTTATCAGATATAGCAATTTCCTCTGGTTCAACAGGAAGTTTTATGTCATTATCGATCATATTTCATTGTTTGATGTCTGTTGTAGAGAAAGTTTTCTAAAAAATAAAATCAGTTAATTATCGCAAATATGTACCATACATAAGTTGGATGATAGACTTCCATCAGGAATTAAAATTTCTAGCAAACTCTCTAAGTTGTCTATTTCAGCCAGTTTGTTTTGTAATAAACGATTTCGAAGTGTACTTAAAGGAATAATGTCTTCATCATCGCTGTCTTAAGGCCCCATTAAACTGGTATGTTCCAAAATGGGCTGCCAGAATTTCTGTATTACATCAGATTTCAATTGGTCCCAGGACCTTATTAACAAAGAGATTGCATCTTTAAGAGTTAGAGCCTTTAAGAACTGGGTTACGTCTCCTCTTGCAACAGCCATGCCAAGAAGATTCTTTCTGTAATTAAGCTTAGTAAGGCGAATGACGTTCTGGTCCATTGGTTGGATTATCGGCGTAACGTTTGGTGGCATATAAACGACGAATATGGAACTATCATCTGTTCTTAGAATATCCTGCAATGGATAGAAAGGGGCATTATCCAGAAGCAAAACAGCTTTTGTTGGTAAACCTTCTTGAATAAGAAACTTTTTTACCTGCAAATTAATTTTTATAATTTTTGACACTCCATAAAGCAGCATTATGTGTAGCATTTATTTACCTGAGGCACAAATCGTATGTGAAACCAATCTTTGAAAATATCTGCAGTCATCCAGGCATTTTTTGAACATTATAATCCACCGGGATAGCGTATGACTTGAAGCAACGCGGCTTTTTTGCGTATCCTATGACTAAAGGCATGACTTTATGACGTCCAGTAGCATTTGTGCATGCCAAAAACGTAACTCTAGATATTTCTGCTTTTCTAGCAGGGGTAGTTTTTTCAGCGCTTAAAACATACGTTTTATACGGCAGCATCTTCCAAAAAAGACCTGATTCGTCCGCGTTATAAATCTGATCTCCACATAGCTGAAGCTCTTTTATTGTGTTGCTGAAACGTTGTAGAAATGGTTCAACGCTTGCTTTATCAGATGAAAGTTTTTTTCTGCATATTTTTAAGAGTCGTATACCAAAACGCGATTTAAAACCAGCAGCCACCCATCACTGGCATTAAAGCCTCCTTTTTCCTAAGACACCACTGACGGGTAATCCTTTTTGTTGTTGCTTTACAAACCAGCTGTAAAGAGCTCTTTTCATCCCAGGACATTACCCTTTCTTTAGAGTTTCTCTTTTTAGTGAACCACTTTGGCGTTCTGACACAGCCTTGACAGTTTTCTGTTTTTTTTTATTAAATGCACATATCGTTGATTTGGCGACACAATATTGGTATGCCAGATATGAAACTCTTGCACCTTTTTTAATTTTTTCAATTGTGTAAATTCAAAACAATTTACAATGCACAAATGAAGCAAAACTGATTAGAAACTAAACATGCGTTATTTTTAACTGCCAAAAAATTACAAGGAAAAATTAAGCAAAAACAATTCTACAGCAGATGTGTGATATGTACAAACTTGATTAATAGTTTTTACACTTATTAAACATTTCTTTTCCCGAATTCTAATGTTCACGTTACACAGATATTCAAACGTTCACGCTATAGAGTAGTCAATATAAAAAATAGACCGTTCACCCGAGCGGGGTGTTCACGTCAGCCTATGTTCACCTCAGCCCGAGTCCACTGTATATAAATATATATAAATTTAAACATTTTTCCTCTGTTATGAAGGTTTGAAAAATTTTCAGTAACATTTTATTTTTCAGTAACGGTAGACCTTTTTGTGGAAATGCCCATATATTTTTAGTTCACACCCAGGTCTAATATGCATTATTTTGTAATTTGACATCAGATTTGAAGTTCAAAATCTGTAATTTATCGAAATCGAGCACCTAATATGTTTTCATAAAAAAAGTGCTTAAATCAAGCTACAATTTATGTCTATACTGGCTAAAAGTATAGTACATTAGCTTATGTACACAAATTAGAGTTCAATACACAATTACATTTCCATATGTTAATAACCTGAATTTTATTATCTCTACACTAAAATAAAAACGGTGTCACTATAGCACCGAAATGGTGTTACATAGGGTACCCTCCGAACGAATATTATTATTATGTAGGATATAATAATAATAATATCCAAAACGTAGCGAAACTAAACACCATTCTGTGTGTATTTGAAGTGAAATAAAGTTTATCCAAATGGATAAAATCAAATGATCCAAACATTAATTGAAACATTAACACCGTTTGGACATTTTCATATTATCAAAATGGTGTTAATTAACCATTTTTGACAATAATTTTTCTATTAAGCGTCACTCATCATTAACATCAAAAAAATTCATTTTGCAATTTGGACGATCAAAAAAGGCCAGTTGCGAGCGAGCATACTGCAAATCGTGATGCATTTTCGAACAGATCAAAATACGTATTTTATTTCCATATTTGGAGTAATAAATAAAGCATTATTAAATTGCTATGCACGCAACACGTTTAAAAAACGAGAAGAACAAAAACCCAATTTAAAAAAAATTACTTGCAAGAAAACAAACGACGAAAGTATGAAAATAAAAATAAAGTGTCCTCTGCTTCCGAATTTATTTAACTGAGTAGAAAATAAAAAAATATCCAAATTGATAAAAAAGAATATTATCCATCTGAAGGATAATATTACTACACAAGTAATGTTTAAAAGTAATATTTGATTGATGTTTTTTCAATTCACACCGCATTATTATTTAGAGTGTAGAATGAAGCTTTCAATAGTGACTTGCAACATATACGACATATACGACCGTTGCGACATCTTTCTAAGAAGGGGTGGTATCTTTATGTCTCTAAATTTCTTAAAGGGGCATACGAAAAAAAATAGATTTGTCTGTACCAAGTTCAATCAGTTAAGCAGTTATGTTGCTAAGGTGAGTACCATTAGACTTTTTTTTAATTTACAAAATTTTATATCAAATAAAAAGCGCCCTTTGACTTTGAAAGTGCACAGAAAAAAAACGTCATTAAGTTTATTCATGCATGATTTCTACTTTACTCTTTGCAAAGGCTTTAAATTGAATCTGCTCATCCATGCTAATGTATATATATATGTATATGTAACCGTCTTCAGAGATAATTATTGGTATCGCTCTCAAACTTTGGTCTGCTGCATGTTAAAAAAAATCAAATTAAAATCTTGTCCTTCGCGCAATAATAATTATTGTGTTTTTTTCAATTATTGATATTTTGTTTTTATGTCAAGTTTATGCTGATTAGAATTTTATCACTTTTATAACATATGTTACTCAAATTAATTTGCAATTGTCTGACTATTAGTAAGACTTTCTCAAGGCAATATATATGCCAACCACCCGCTTCAAAATAGTTGACTTTGAAGTTTTAATTTTCATATTTTCAAAACTCATTAGCTAGTCAGTTATTATTATTATTAAAGTCAACTGTTGTTTACTCGTATTTTTGAACTCATTTCTTTTGACCAGCATTTGAACTTGAAAATCTAAGCATGCCAGTTCTTCTTCGGCTTCTTTTAACCGGTTTCTTTTTTAACATTATTTTCACATAAAGGTTTGTTTATTATTTTAGCTCTTAAGCCTTACCTTAACGCTATTTTTTCCGATTTTCAGCTATTTGCTATATTTCGGCTTAAACGCTATTAACACTATAACGTGCTTTTGTGTTTTTGATTTCTCATAAGATGAGTGCATATTTTGTTTTTGTTTTATTATTAGTTTCAAAGTTGTTGACCTTTGAATGAAATATTTATGGTCAATTTCCTATAGTAGACATTTTGACTGTTGTCGACTTAGTTAATTAATTTTGGCTTTCAATGGACTAATAGTTTTTTTGTCTTAGTGTAAGTAGAAACTGCCATACTTTTTAAGGCCAGTTTTTGAAGGTTAACACATAAAGTGGGCGTGTCTGTTTTTTGTTTTCGTTATTCAAATAGCACTACTTACTATTTCTTAAGTTTTGTTGATTAGCTGGCAACAGCTCTTCTTGATATACGCCACCATAATTGCTGTTGTTGCAACTGGCTATTTCCGGTTGATAGTTGTGCGCATGCGCACTGCCCCAGTTTCCATTGAAATCCTCTTCCTCCAGCGTTAGCAGATGATCCAAAATCTGCACACCACGTTCGAGTGGCGCATGAAATTTATTGATCAGTTCACTGAGACGCAGATTAAATTGCGAGATATCGGAATGTGCAATGGCCCAATAGAAGAGATGTCGTCCAAGATGACTGCTGATATGATTGGCAAAAGCTTC
Source organism: Dichetophora obliterata (assembly GCA_963920525.1). NCBI lineage: Eukaryota > Metazoa > Arthropoda > Insecta > Diptera > Sciomyzidae > Dichetophora > Dichetophora obliterata. Next base: position 283,892,649 of record OY986435.1, read on the forward strand.
GATCATCTTGTGGCAGCATGAATGCTAGTAGTAAGCAAAACCATGTTCTTGTTTTTATTGTTTGAAGCGTGTTGTTCTCTTGAAATTCCTCAATGAATCCTGAACCTAAAAAAAAGCATCGAAAGTAAGTTAATAAGTTTTCATGAAATGACCCAACAAAACATTGCTATTTCAACACTGAATGCAGTTAGTTGCATGTGTTTTTTTAAAAAAATCATTTATAAACGGAAATAAAAAGTTATTGGAATTGGTTAAGCGTTTGATTATGACCTGTTCAAACTAAGCGGCTTTTAAATTTACGATCACTTGCAATATTATTTTCTATTTGCTGCGCTTAACCGAAGTCTGTATTTCAGTTTCGCCTTAAAATTAATTCTTAGGCACTGTTTTTATAGTGGATGTTCTTCGCCTTGCATATCTTGTCCCGAAGATAATTTACAAATACATAATAGTTAGCTCACAACAAAAAAGGTTTTTTTCCCACTTTTAAATTCACAAAATTTTTTAACTTGGTTTTTCATTTAATTTTTCTTTTTTTATCCATTTTTTTAAAGGTTTTTATAATTTTGTACATTAAAAGCAGATATCAGTTCATCTTGGAAATCCCGGAATTCCAAAATTTTTTTAATGCAATTCACAAATACTTTTTTAGAATTATTGAAGTTCTTTAAAATAAAACATATGTGCTTTGGTTTTTTTTATTTATTTTTGTGCTTGAAATGCCAGATAAGGAACTTTAACCCAGAAATGACGACTGCACTACTACATGTAGTACACTTGTTATTGTCGAGATACTGCGTTAACAAAGGTCTAAATTTGTTAACCGGTTTGTTGTTGTGTTACAAAACATAGCGGTAAACAAAACGTGCATTGATGATATTTGTCTAATGTTGCTCTTTATGTGTTTTTTTTATTCAAAGATTTTAGTATTGTGAGATTTGTGATGCCACGTCACGTGATCGGTAAGAAAAAGTTTTATAAGCATATTTTATTTATGTTGTTTCTTTTTTTTATTCAAAATTGTTTTAAAAATTACTACGAAGCAAAAGTATTGATGTATTTGCTGGCGACTACATGTAGTACGGCTTCAAAATCCAAGTAAAAAAAATAATTTTTTTACCTTTTCATCAGTTTTGCAATACACTATGTCAGATTAAAGGGATTTAGAAAAAAACTGCAAAGATTGTTACGCTAATAAACCCGTCGGCATATCTGGGTTAAGGATTTTTGAAAAAAAGTCAAGTTTCAACAACCATAACTTTGACATCCGAATTTACTTCGAAAAAATTGATATATCTGTTGTGTTTTATAAATATATATAATATATTTATTTATATATTTATTTAATTTAATTTATTTAATTTAATTATCATATTCACATATAAGGCAAAATCTTTTAAATGCAGTAAGAAATCAAAGAATAACAACAAGTTATAACTAAAAAATAAATAAAAACAAAAAATTTTAAATTAAAAAAAAAATTGCGAGCAACGACTAAATTTAACTTTAAATTTTAAATTTAAGTTATAATCAACAAACAAATGCATTTGATTCAAAAAATTAAATTTAGTTTTAAGCTTAAATTTTAACAATAAATTATAATTGAATTGAATTTATGTAAGAAACTTTATCAAATAACGAAGAAGATATTATTAATAAAATAGAAAATAGAAGGAAGATAGTATTAAGAAAAGTGTTAGAATATTGCATGCTGAAAGTTGTGCTTATTTCAGATACTTTTGATTCTTGAAGGTAGCGAATTTCACATTCTGATAGCGTTTACAAAAAAGAGTCTGTTGGAGCTCAAAAAATTGTATACAGGGATTTCAAGGTTCATTTTTCTGGTCGATCTACAAAACTGTAACTTATTAAATAAGTAATTAGGAGTTTGTGTATAAATCAAGTTATGCAAAAAAATACAGTTTCTAGCATCCAAATAATTGAAAATATTGCAATTAAGTACTCGATTGCTCAAATGACTTATACGGTCAAACTTTTTAAGTCCATAAACGTATCTGACAGCATTATTAAATACAAGTTGTTACTTAAGCTTTGACCTAGAATAAAGCTTACTGTATACAATTTCTGAGTAGGAAATTATTGGCATTATGAGTTGAATCACTAGCTTTCTTCTAAACTCAACAGGCACAAATGATGCAGTTCTCCTTAGGCTCCGTAGGTTATAGTAAACTTTACAAACAACAGAGTTTATATGATCTTCACAGGAAAGTGAGGAGTGAACCGAGATTTTTAACTTTACCTATAAATTTCAAGTCGATTCCATTCAGAAAATGAGAATGAAATGTGAAAGTCATGTAAAAATGAGTTCAAATAAGAAGAAGTTCTTTTCCAGTACAATGGATAACATTATATACAAACAATTTAATAATTTTTTTTTTTAGACTGAACCAACGCTCAGGGGATGCCCCCTATAAATGTGTAAGCATTGTGTTGATTCGGAAGATGGGTGATAGTTAGTTGGAGGGTGAATAGATGGAGTAGTGTCGGTGAAGATTTGTTTTAAATTTGCACAGCCCAAAACTGCCAGAAAACACACTTTCAGGGAGACTATTCCACAACTTAACCGTGCCACCAAAGAACGAATTATCACGGTAATGCGAGGTTCTATTAGGCATCGATGCAATGGTAAAGAAGTGGGCTTGGACAGCTGCCTGAGTGACCTGGGAAACACACGAGCTGGTGGCTCGTTTGCATATAACAGTTAATTAACAATATAATGTAACAATTTAATAAAAAAATATAATTTTTTAAAAAACAACAAATAATCCTCAGTTTTGGGGATTTTAGAATTTAGAAACTTTTATTCTAAGCATTTGTTTCAGTCTTATTCTAGTAGTTAATTAAAAATTCGAAATAGATATGATCAAAATACAAAACATTATTTAATGTTTTTTTTTAGTTGATGAAAATTTATAATAACAAAAATAAATTAACTTTTCATACTTGTCAATCGCTTAAGTACAAAATTAGGGCGCTAAGAAATATCGCCCAAAAGAAAAACGCAAAAAAATTAAAAATCACCCAAATTAAAAATGACCCAAAACTGAATAAAAAATGGCACAAATAAAAATAATCAAAATTTCACCAAACAAATACGAAAAAAGACAAAAAATTTCTGTTAAAATTCCCCGGATATAAACTTTCCTTGTACGAAATAAGCAGAATTTTCAAAGCCCAGTTTTTTTCCATTTTTTAATAATAATTATTGTAAATAAATAGAGTTGAACTAAACTATTCTAATGATGAAATTATTCAAATTTAAGTTTAGTTTTTAAATTAATTGAGAATTAAATTTTCGTAACGTGACAACCACAGCTGAATTCAAAGAATACATTTTTTCTTTATCCCTCACTATCACTTTCACAATCACTATGACTATCGATATCACTATCATCATCACTATCGATATCACTATCACTTTCACAATGAATATGACTGTAACTATCATTATCAATATTGCTATCACCATCACTATATAACAATAACAATAACAATAACAATAACAATAACAATAACTATAACTATAACTATTACAATCACTATTACTATAACTACAACTTTAACAATCACTATAACTATAACTATAACTTTAACTATAACTATAACTACAACTATAACTATAACTATAACTATAACTATAACTATAACTATAACTATAACTATAACTATAACTATAACTATAACTATAACTATAACTATAACTATAACTATAACTATAACTATAACTATAACTATAACTATAACTATAACTATAACTATAACTATAACTATAACTATAACTATAACTATAACTATAACTATAACTATAACTATAACTATAACTATAACTATAACTATAACTATAACTATAACTATAACTATAACTATAACTATAACTATAGCTATAACTATAACTATAACAATAACAATAACAATAACAATAACAATAACAATAACTATAACTATTAAAAAGAAACAAATGAGTCAATGTTTCACCTTTTTGTCAAATAAATTTTATTTTTGTTTAGTACAATTGTTTCGACGCCCAAGCGTCATCATCAGCTAACAAAGAATGACTAAAAATATTAAGTGTAGAGCTTAAAGTTAAGCATTTAAAAAAACAACATGAAAAAACTCATAACAAAACAAGAGAAAAAACAAAAAAAGTCAAAATAAAGTGAATAACGGTGACCAATTTGGACCTTCGTCTCTGTTAATATTCTTCGCTTTGTTAAAATAAATGTGCATGGATTCTAGAACATTAAGTCTGATTGCATGTTGTTCTCTCTCAACAAGAGAAAAATTTTCGACAGTGAATTGATGATGTGTTTGTAGAGAGTGTTCAGCTACAGCGCTACGATACGGTTCGTTGTTTACGATGCATTTAAGATGTTCTCTTGCTAGAATGCGTAGCATTCGAAATAAAATTTATTTGACAAAAAGGTGGAACACTGACTCATTTGTTTCTTTTTAATATTTATGTCAAATAGTCCTCCGAAATACAAAATCCTAAAAAACTATAACTATAACTATTACAATCACTATTACTATAACTACAACTTTAACAATCACTATGACTGTCACAATCACTATGATTATCGATATTAATATTGCCATCACTATCACTTTTACTATAACTATCACTATGACTTATACTATCATTATTATTATTACTAGCACCAACATTATTACTATTACTATCACATTCACAATCACTATGAGTCTCACTATCACAACCATTATTTATATCACTTTCACTATTACCATCGTATGACTATTACTTTTATAATCACTATTGCTATCACTACCCCTATAACTGCCACAATAAATATAACTGCCACTATCGCTATCGCTATCACTGTCGCTATCACTATCAATCTCACTATCATTATCACTATCAATATCACTATCATTATCACTATGAATATTACTATCGCTATCTCTATCGATATCACTATCACTTTAACAATGACTTTGACTGTCACTATCATTATCGGCATCTATCACTATTACTATTGCTATGATTCACTATTACTATCGCATCACTACGACTGCCACAATCACTATGAATTTCGATACTAATATTGCTATCACTATTACTGTTACTATAACTATGCCTATCACTGTAATTATTACTATCACTAACATAATTACTATATCCTTCACAATCAATTTGACTCTCACTATCACAGCCATTATCTATATCACTTTCACTAGTACTTTCGCTATAACCATCGTATGACTATCACTATCATTATCATTATCATTATCATTATCATTATCATTATCACTATCGCTATCGCTATCGCTATCGCTATCGCTATCACTATATTTAACTATATTTATTACTATCACTATAAGTATAACTTTCACAATCACTATTACTGACACTATCACTATGATTTATCACTATTACTATCACTATCATTATCACTATCATTATCACTATCGATACCACTATAACTATTACTACCACTATTACTATAACTTTCACAATCACTATGACTATCATTATCACTATCATTATCACTATCATTATCACTATCATTATCACTATCATTATCACTATCATTATCACTATCATTATCACTATTATTATCACTATAATTATCACTATCATTATCACTATCATTATCACTATCATTATCACTATTATTATCACTATCATTATCACTATCGATACCACTATAACTATTACTATCACTATTACTATAACTTTCACAATCACTATGACTGCCACTACCACTATAATTTTCGATATTAATATTTCTATTACTATCACTATTACTATAACTGTAAGTATGACTATTCCTATAGCCATTATTATTACTATCACTTTCACAATCACTATGACTCTCACTTTCACAACCATTATCGATATCACTCTCACTCTCTCAATCTCTCACTCTCACTCTCTCACTCTCACTCTCTCACTCTCTCACTCTCTCACTCTCTCTCTCTCTCACTCTCTCACTCTCTCACTCTTTCACTATCTCACTCTCTCACTCTCTCACTCTCTCACTCTCACTCTCACTCTCTCACTCTTTTACTCTCTCACTCTCTCACTCTCTCACTCTTTTACTCTTTTACTCTCTCACTCTCTCACTCTCTCACTCTCTCACTCTCTATCTCTAAATCTAACTCTAACTCTAACTCTAACTCTAACTCTAACTCTAACTCTAACTCTAACTCTAACTTTAACTCTAACTCTAACTCTAACTCTAACTCTAACTCTAACTCTAACTCTAACTCTAACTCTAACTCTAACTCTAACTCTAACTCTAACTCTCACTATCGCTATCACATCACATCACATCACTTTTATTATCAATGTCACTATCACAATTTAAAGAAACGTACTTTTTGAATAGTACTCTACTTAAACAAACTAAAATATGCGTTGTAAAACTTGTGTAGTTATACATATATAACATTGCAAAAGTTTGTTTTGTTTCATATGACTAATACATTTTACACAGCTACTTGATTCCATGCATGGTAAAACTATCTCAGTAACACTCAACACCTCGACACTCAAAGCAATTGCAAAAAATCTGTAGCTTGCTCTTTAAGTATTAAGTACTTCCAGTCTTTCACTTTTGTTTAATGCTGTTGTACAACTTTTTTTTTTAGTTACATTTTATATATCTGCAGTAACAATTGTTACTAAGGTGTTGTATAAAAACTTCGTGTCTGTTGGATTATGTAAGAATTTTTCCTGAAAAACAATAGATAATGCCATCAGCAGCCAACAGACACCACTTCACCAGTCACTATTCACTACTGCTCATCGTCAACATCATCTTTAACTTCATTATCTTCATAACCATCCTCATCAACACAATAATTTATTTATTATCCGCATCCAGCTAAACACATTTTCAACATATTGCGCTTTGTCATCATAGACGAAATTAACCATAACAACACTAACTTTTTATTGGTCTGTTTTTTTGTTTTTTTTTGTCACCACCTCTGCATTTAGCAAAAAAGTAGCATAAGCGTAAAGTTAAAAAGTATATATTTTATTTAATGCTATAACCTGGGTTTGTTTTTTGTTTTTATGTTTTATTCGATTATAGTAGTAGCATGCGTCTGTCTATCTGTAGAGTATGTGATCAAAATAAATTTGTATCTTTTCATTGTAGCTCTGTTATTGTTTAAAAAAATTTGTATTCAACGATAGTTTCCGGCAGTTGCTTACTTTTTTGGGATTTTTCACTCTTTAAATTTATTTAGTTCTGATTTTTTTTATAAATTATTTCGCCATTCCTTTAAATCTGAAAAAGAGCTAATCAAGCTATTAAACTGATAAAAAAGATAATAAAAATGTTTATATTTTGACATGTTGTCAAATGCTCTGCCTAATCTGTTGATGTAAATTAAGTAAAAAGTCTTAAATTAAAAATATATTATAGGGTCGGAAAGCATTTGTAACAAAGTTTGAAAAAAAAATTAATTTCTTATACCATTTGTACTCAGATTCTATTGCATTTTTATTAGGTGAATCAACCCCATAACATTATTAATTGGTGGTTTTTTTTGAGAGACATAATACTAATGTGATTAATTGCAAAGGATTGCGTTATATAAAAGTATTTTAAAAAATTTCCAAACATATTAAAAAACTATTACAAAAGTTAATTAGTTCAATGATCTATTACATTATAATATGAATTAAATTGTGAGCTTTAGATCAAGTAAGTTTTTAAGAAAGCAACAACAACAACAACAATAACTCTGTATAGAGTCAATCACTTAGCTGACTAGACAGTCTGTTTCGGAAATTGCTACATTTTCCTCTTCAGTAGTCTTTGAGTGATTAAGCTGTGATCAACTCACTGTTTAAATTAGTATATGACTGCGCAGATTTTAGAATTCATTCTTTTGAATTGTATGGCTGCTAATCATATGACATTTCAAAGCGGTAGGCTATTTAGTGATCACAGCCATCAACTCTACCAAGGTTGCCATCTGTTGTAGTTGCTTCTTTGTTTATTTCAATATTCCACAATTATTTATTACAACAGAGTTGTTGTTGTTGTTGTTGTCTTCTTAAAAACTTACTTGATCTAAAGCTCGCAATGTAATTCATGTTATTATTACAAAAAATCAAAATACGTAATATGAGTGCATGAAGAAGGATAATTCAAAAGTGATGCAGAAATTATCCATTTGTCAAAGTGATGCATCCTTTGAGAGGAACTTTTTCCATGTTTTTAATGTAGAACTTTAGAACATACACAGGTCGCAATCAATTACAATAAATGCAACATTTTTCTATTTATTCCCTCTTCAGCGATTCGTAGTGCACTACACTGGCTATGCATTTTGGCCAAAAGTCTTTTTTGGATTTTGGAAAAACTGAGTATGCTACTCTGAGAACAGATATTATTTATATTAGCTTATGCCATAATTTTGTTTTGTGACAATTATATTATGTTGAAAAATCAATTTGAAACTTTATTGTGAATGCAATTAAAAAGTATGATGTTTTTTTTAACTATCGATTAAAATATTTGTATTTCTTTTATAAAAAACTTTCTAATGCCCATTATTGTGAAAATAGTAATTTACTTTCGCTGTTACTATCAAAAATAATATAAAGCTTAATAGAAAATCAATGATTTTTGAAATAGAACCTTCTTCCGATTGACGATATCCGAATGTTCCACCAGTTATTGAAAAATTTTTTAGCCAGTATGCTTATTTAAATATGTGCTTGTAGGTATCATTTTTTCGTTAGAGAATCGGAAAATTCCACAATATCACAGTTGAGCGATTTATTTGAAACAAGCTTTGAGATTAAACTCAAAAAGGAAAAAATGGGGCTTATTGTCGAGAAACCAAAGCCGGCGGAGCCGGTAGTACCAAAATGGTAATATTGCTCGAAGAGGGTTTGAAAATCTTGACATTCTTGCAGAATACCTCAGTCTTCATATTCAACTAATTAGAAATTTAAAAAATTTTAATTTGTCTCTCTTGACACCTAACGCTTGATTCTAAAGTTTTTGAAGAATTATGCGATAATATTTCATCCATTTATATCACCAACTACATATGGTATCCAATGCCACCATTGTTATAAAATACTTATACATTAAACAATCGACTTCACTGGTATATCTGAAACATTTTATGGCATAAATAATATAGAATTATCCGATAATGAAGATTATTGAAATAGCAAAGTATATTTTTGTGCGAGGCAAGGAGTAAACTTTTATCTGTATGTATCTCTTTCTTTATGATTTTTCTAGTGAACCGGGCGAACTTCGTCCCGCCAAAAATAAATTTTGTGATTGAATTTTAATGATTTCTTAAAAGTAGGAGTAGGTATAATGCGACTATGACAATTTTTAGTACTTATTTAGTACTAATTTTTTTTATTGATAATTGGCTGGTTAAAAAGGGTGTGACAAATTTTTTTTTCGTAAACTATCTCGTACTCGGAAACAATCTCCCATGTACTAAATATCATCCATCTATCATTATGTTATACAGAGATATTGACTTCTGGCAAACAAAAAAAAAATCATTACTGGCTGGCCCATAGTATAGGGGCGGAAATTTAACGTATTAACGTCTTCCACATGGCTGCTAAACTTAAATTAGAAGGTACCAAACGTCTTGCCCATACCAACTGTGTGCAGAAGTGCTATGCATTGTGCAATTGTACATATATAAATATGAATTCGTGGTTTATTGTACTAAAGTAAAAAATGCATTTTCTAATTTCTGATTACATTTTCTATAATAATGTTATTAGGCACTTAATTGCCTTTGATTATATGCATAATTGGGTACAATCTTTCTCTCATCTCTCTCTCACTTCTCTGGCACATATGCTTACTTTTTATATTACAAATATTATTGAAAACATTTCTAATCATATATATATGTTATAGATGCGCTTAATATAATTGAGAAGAGGCCTTTTTTCAGCACGAACCTGAGTTTTAATTTTTATTATGATTAATCAATAAAATTAATTTAAGATTTCTCAAGTGTTTTATTATTTACTACATTATAAACTGTACTAGGCATTGTATTTATAATGTTCGCTTTGCTTGTAGACATTCATATTGTATGTTGGTTTTTTACAATAAACCATTGTCGTCCATTTTAGTTTTCTGCAAGTGACCTAATTTTTCATGTTTTGGTTTTTTTTTTTTTTTTGTAACCCACTTGCTCTCGTCCGATGCGCTATTTAGCTTTTGGTTAATAAATGAATCACGTTTGCTAAATTTCATAATAGTTTGACTTGCTTTTCTGTTCATTTGTTTTTATCGTTGTTAAATTAATTTCATTATTTTGACATAATTTAGTTCAGTTTTACTCTTCCTCTAACAATATGCTTTTTCTTTATAGACATGCGTTTGCTTATATTATTATTTGTTCCACTTCGTTTCTTTAATTGAGGGTAACTTAAGTTTTCTTACCACGCCAACGCGTTACCTCACTTGAAAATAAATGTAAAAATTAAAAAAAGCAGCATACTTGGCAAAAATTCACACATGTCATTAAAAATTACGGCACAGTATAAAAACAACGCTGGAAGCCTACAGTTACCACAAGAATACCCTACAACCGACAATCATTCATTATATTTCTTCGAAACTCGAAAAAAGTAATGTAAATAATGCTTTTAAAACAATACACAAAGGCATAAAATAAGACTGTAAGCAGACTTTTAGTGTTTGACTAATATTATATTTGAATAAAAATATGGATATTTAAAAAAAAGCAAACGTCGTTAATCTACAAAAACTAATCGTCTAATTGTCTAATGTTTTTTTATTAAATCCGAAGATATAAATCTGGATTAAATGAGTCGAAATATTTTTCCGTTCCCAACTGTTATTTTTGGTAAACATTTTTGGAAACAAATAGTTAAATTAGTTAAATATTGAATAAGGTTTTTTTTACAATATTTATGTTGCAATTAGTTTCCGACCGAATATTCGGTTTCGGTTACGGCCAGTTTCGGCCCTTTTTGTCTGTTTCGGCTATTCGGCCTAAATATGGCCAAATGCGGCCATATTCGGAAACTAGCCGAAACTTTTGGTAAAAATTTCTTGCATCAGTCATTTAATTCAAATATATAAGTTTGGTTTAATAAAAATATTTACAACGCATTGTACAAAGCAAAAATTACGAATTCGTCTATAATTAAATTTATAGTCTTAACGGAAAACATTTTGGTTAATTTTATGCGTTTGATGCTCTCATTTTCGATTTTATCATCTCTATTGCAATTAATATTAAAGTTTTATAGGTATTGTAGCCAAAAATTGATAATTAAACTTCCGAACGATTTCTGTGTGTGAGGAATAAAGGAAAAGAAAACAAAATATTTCTATTTATTTTTATAATAATAAACCTTTAAAAAAACAAAAATAATTTATTTTGTAGTTATATAAAAATGTACGTTGTAGGTGCATACTATTTTTAGTGTAATAAGAAATTTCTTATACTTTTGTAATAAGAAATAAAATAAAAAATTATCTCATATATTATTATAGTAAACTTAAATTAATTATTATAAACGAATTATTGCACGGGAATCACAAAGATTTCTGATGAAGCCTTTAGCAGGGCCAAAATTGCAATAAAATCAGATAGTGATTTTTTCCTTTTCATATTGAGGAAACGTTGTTGTTGTTTCTTTGGAAATATTCGTTAGAACAATTAATTGTTCTAACTTTGACCTAAAGCTCAATAAACGATTTTAAACTATCAAGCAACTAGAATTTGTATTTAAAATCATGTATGATTTAAACTATCAAACATTTAGAATTTGTATTTAAATCATATAAAATCAACATAATAAATAACAAGGTCATTTAGAAAAAACTTTAATTATTATAAACTTCAATATTCAAATAATACTGTTTTTATATTAAATTTTTTCTTATGTGTATGAAAGTACTTTTTCCTTTTAATAATAAATAATTATTTGTAAAAACTTAAATTTTCATATTAAAAAGCAGTTTCGTTTCGGTTTCAGTTTCGGTTTCGGCCGAATATTATAAAATGTCCGAATATTCAGTTTCGGCTAAAACTCCGGTTTCGGTCGGACGCTAGTTGTAATATGAGAGTTATTTAAAAGAAAGTGTATAGATTAACTCTGTAACTACACACTCTTAAAAAAACCATCATAAATACCTAACCAAAATCTGATATAATAATTCTTTACTGGTTTATCTGCTTTCTCCCGCAACCATCAAGTTCTAAAGAGAAGATCTACTACCGACCTACTACCCTCAAGTAAATAAATTTCCTTTGTTTGAATGCCGTTCGTTTTCAAGACGATTTGATTATTCTTTCTCCTTTGAAAATAATTTTTTGAACTTAATATCAGTAAATTTCAAGCAAGTACCTGCTGTATTTATCAAAAGTCTTCTATTTTTTATGTTTGTGTAGCCTCCTACATATGATAGTGATTCGGACGAACGACGACCATCTTGCAGATTGGATGGAAAATTTTTAGCTGCTAAAAAGCGCATATACTTTTTGAGTTTTTTTTAATGTTTAAATAAAACTAATAAAAGAATTAATAGTAAAATATTAAAAGTTGAACGATTATTGTATTTTTTTTTTGTAAATTTAATTGTACCGCGATGATAATGATGGCTGCTGTTTGCTGAGTTGCTGACGCTGCATTTTTAACTGGTGATTTGCTTATTGGCTTGACTGGGATTGCTGGTGGCTGTTGGAACCTGCATTTGTGCCAGACAGAGCTCCATGTATTCCGTGATCAACCGATAATTGAGTTTTAAGATTGGGTATACAATTTGGACGTGTCGTTACCGTTTCACACCAATAATGTTTTTAGTTTAGAATGAATAAGAAATATTCTAAAATTATAAGAACATTATAATATGGTGGCATTAATAAACCATTAAAAGCGGCTAGTATGATTAGCCCAAGAAAAACTGAAGCGGCACAGCAACTGGTTGCCCTGTCATCCTGTACAACACAGCCGCAGCATAATGCACATCTGCAGAGGATGAAAACTGCAGTAAGTTGCCAGCCTAAAATGCGGGAGTTAAATACTCAACAAATTATTGAAGCAATGCAACATGATTGGCAGGAGGTGGCCAAACGTACAAGAACAAGACGCTCCTCAGGCAGCAGCATATCTGCTGAGGAGAATGCCCCCCCCCAAAAAGAGATAATCGCTTTGCGAATGAAATTGCTCTTAAGGAAAAATTAAATAAGCAGACGCTGAATCAGTATCCGGTGTTGCAGAGTGAGTCGCAAGCGGAGGCAGAGAACGTTGAAGCGGTCAACAACAAAGAAGAAACCAGTGACGTAAATCCGAATATACGGATTTCTCAAGGAAAAAAAGGTAGGTTTTGTCCACCAATATTCATCAAAAATTTAGATGTTAGGCAACTTGTTTTTGATTTAAGAAAAAAAATGTTGTTTTTAAAGTTGTTAACTTAGGACAAAAAAGTAAATTTTTTATTGAGGACAGGGTGATCCATCGGGCTCTGCTCTGATCTTCTATCAGAGTTAGTCCTGGAATTCAGGCCTATTCATTTACTCCTAATGCCCTGGTTATGCTAGCCAAACATGATTGCCGAACATTTTTTGTTGTTATTGTTTCACGTATAAAATGAAAAAATTAACTTTTTCTCATATTCATTTTCTCGCTCTCAGACCGAACATTTTGATTGCTGATTGAAACGCCAAACATGCCGAACTTTCCAGTGTTGGCTGTAGTCATTTTGTATAATAGCATCAAAAAAGTAGGTAAAAGTATTAAAAAGTGAAGTTGATTGTGTCTTCAAGTAACCCTTAACATAAACAGCTAGCTAGCATGTCAGATATAAGCAAACCATTTTGTTTAAGATATTATAATAAAAATTCAGAGTAAGTAATATCAGTTCGTATATTTTAATTCGTTAATTTTAAGTACAAAAATGCAAATTAGGGTTGTGCTTTTTTGTGATTTGACATACTATTACATATAATGCAACTGTGCCACCAATCATAGCATAACCACCAAACAAACATTTCAGCGAAGAGAACAAATTAACAAAAATGAACACCGAACATGTTTGGCTAGCATAACCGGAGAGAGCAAAAAAAGTATGACTTATTCTTGGTAAGACTTCCTTCAGGGAACACTAAATCTGAGGTGCTGAAAATAAAGTTTTTGTTTAACACACAGGTGTTCTGGGAAAAACCGAAAGGTAACTCAGGGCCCATTCAATGCAGACGATGCCAGCAGTTCGGCCATATGGCGATGAATTGCGCAGGCGATTATAAATGCATTAAATGCAATAACGAGCACCTTCCAGGGGAATGCAGTGTAACGGTCGAGTCTGGGCAGAAACCTTTTTGTGTTAATTGCAAGAGGGACCACCCTGCCAACTATAGAGGCTGTGAGAAGTACAAAGAGTATTCACTGTACAGAAAAGAATTGTTGCAGAAGGCGAAAGCTAACGCGAAGTTGAGAGCCGAAAATGTTTTCATTGCTTCTAAAGCGCCTCCACCCTTAACGGTGTCCTACGCCAGCCTCTTTAGAGGGCAGGATGGTCCCTCTTCAATTGCAATACCAAAGAATGTTAATCATTCTAAAGATAATGTGTTGAATCAATTTTTTAATCTTTCCAATGACTTGTTTGGAGTGAGTGTACAGGGTCTCCTGGGAAAAATTGAGAGCTTCATGAGAAATATTAAGAGCTGTGCCTCTATCCAGGAAAAAAGAATGTCTTATTTAGAGCTTCTAAATGAAATTATTGTAAATGATATATAATGTCTTTTAATTTTGTATATTTTTTTATTCTTCGCCTTACCGGTCTCCGATTGGAGTGATGATGGAAGATCTCGAGTCGAGCTCTTATGGATCACCCTTACCTTACTTTTTGAAAGCCCTTCCAGGGCATAACAGGGGATAAATTATTGTTTTATTTACTTCATCTTATTTAAATTTGTTCTTTGGAATATTTTTAAAGAAAACACTAATGATGTTGGTGGACAAAGCCTACTTTTTATTAAGATTTTTACTAATATTTTGATAAAACTCAAGTACCTGACTTTATTAATTAATATATAAGTATATGCCTTATTGTACTGTACGATGGTTACCGTAAGTTGAAAACAGAAAAACAGCTAAAGATAAATATTTAATTATATATTTACTCTATATATTTACAGTTATTTATATGTAACTAAAACTGAAATATTGAATTTTAAATTTACTAACTACATGTATATACATATCTGTTCTTCAAAGTTAAGTAATGGTTTCTATGAGGAAACATAATTGCTGTTCATGTTTCAATCTTTATACTTTTTCTAATATTGCACTATTGATTTTATTCAAAGAAAGTGTATAAGATAAAACTATGAATTATTAGCGATAGCTATTCTGCTTTGTTAAAACTATATGTTCCGAAAGCTCATCGTATTTTCCTTGTTTGTAATTGTTACACAAATTTGCTGTGTATTCGTTTTTAACTTTAAAGTTATACAACTGTATTGACGTATACAATATTGCACTCTTTTACTCATAGCAATCTCAATCGAGAAAGTAGCAACGACTTTGTATTGTATAAAGTAGATTTAATTTTAGCATGCCAAACTGCCACGGTCATGCTGGTCGTTGTCTCACTCTTTCTTATGGTAGTTTTTAGAATGACACTCGTCATATGTTATAATTCTATTTATTACTCAGTGAGCTGGAGTAAAACTTGTCTACAATAAGATGTAAGCCATGTGGCATTCAGTTTATTAATGTACTTAATAAAGTAACCGATTGTGCAGGCCATACTATAATAGCCGCTAAGTTTACAATTAAGCAATTGTTTGTATCTTCTTGTATTATCGATTTGTATAAGACTCAATAAAGTACTACTACTACTATGATAGTGATTCTGCATTTTAAACTTTCTACATTTCTAATTAACGGGACTGAGCACACCCAAATTGTGTATTTTTTGTGTAGAATTAGAAAATAGATTTATCCTGAAAAAATATACACCAATTTATTTTTTTATTTTTTACGAGCTTTTTTTTTTGCTATTGTAATTTAGAAACAAAAAATTATTAATAAAAGATGTGTACACGATCTTACACGATATGATTTGAAAGGGGTTGATCTACGGATAAAAAAGTTTTTTGAAAAGTTTTTCATTTTCATCAGATTTTCTTTGAAAAATATGTGCGTTCTTCAAAAAAGTCGCCATTTTGTAATTTTTCGGCAAATATTTTTTTTTAATTCATTAGAGTTTTTCATTCTGATTAAAACCCGTTTTTTCAGACGTTCCAGCAAACCCAAATCGCGTACACCGTGATTTTTTTGTGCTTATTTTTAAAATTCCACTAGCTAAAAACCAAACCGGAATAATTAACAAGAAAATATTTTTATACTTTAAAAACCAAAAAATTTATTTGCAACGTTGTAGGCGTACTGCTTTAGGGGCATATTAACTTTGTCACTCCGTTTGTAAGAAGGCCTGTCAGGTATGTAGTACATATATTAGACCTTTTTTTAAAAAAAGCTTTATTAATTTTTGAACGGGGCAGGGGCGTAAATCATTTATAAAGATGTAAAAAGAAGCTATCATTTTTTTCATAGAGATCCGAAATTATTTAGGGCATGCTCGAATCGTTTACAGTAATTTTTTGGGTCAATAGCAGAAATAAATTTTTTTAGAGTGTACACTTTTTTCAAATAATTTAACTAGTTATTTTTTAGATATAAGACTATTATGAAATCACGATGAGATACTTTTTGCAACACTCTTAAAAATTACTCTTTCTTTGTTGAAAATTATGATCTAGTGAGGCCATTCATAAACATGTCGGTTACAGATATAAATATTGTCGGTAAAGTTTCTGCAAATTTTAACGAAAAAACCCTTCCTTCTAGTGAAAAAATAATTCAGTGATATTTTACGAACACCGTATAAAAAAGCAAACCATTCGAGATAGTTCGGGAATCGTTAGTGTTGAAGTGTTGAGGTTATGGAAAGAATTTGGTATTCCAACACAAGCAAACAGTTGTGTTATTATGAAGATTGAAAAATTCAGCAGAAACCTATTTCTTTTTTAAAATTCTTGATATCAAAACAAACTTTTTAGAGGTAGATCCATCATTGTGGAAGCATAATACGAAATACATACACGGTTGCAATGTAATCCACAACTTAAAAACAACCACGATGACGAAAGTTGACGGAAAAGTTGTGACAAGTGATATAGAAAGGAAGTTTTACATACAGGTTGTAATGCAAAACATAAAAAAAATTTCCCACTTTTGATAAAAAATAGTGTTTTACAACTTTTGTAATTATAAAAAACAGTTTGTTCAAAAAAATACTTACATTATACTGTTGTTTAATAAATATTACAAAAAGTGCCCACTGAATTAAGTTTTGGACAAAAATTTTCTCATATGCAAGTAAAAGCTTCGCAGCTTCAGAATCCTTATATTTTGTTTTCATTAAGAAAGGATCCCAGATACCACAGTACTGAGAAGTTGAACATTTTCGAAAAAAACTTTAATTGCAAATTTTACTATTAGTAGTATGTGGTTGATCGCTGAAATTTTTTTATCGTATTTTCTGAATCTTTGTATACTTAAAAAAACAAACTTATGAAGTGTTTTAAAAAAGTTTACACTATATAAAATTTTTTATTTTACTGACTAAAAAAATACTTTGAGCGGTTCGAGCATGTCCTTAAAACTGTCCGATCCCAATGAAAAAAATAATGTTGTATTTTTACACCTTTATAAATAATAGAAGCCCCTGACCCGTGGAAAAATTAACATTTTAATTTTTTAAACAGTCTATTCAGGCCCCAGGATTTCTCCAAGGGGGGGTTTGATTAAAAAAAATATTGGTTGTTTTTTATATCGATAAATCAAAAGCTATTTTTTATATGTATATTAAATGTTCGCTTAAATTGTTGACGCCATAGGCTAAAAATAGTCGATTTAATATAAAACTAAGCTCTATAAAGTTTCGTGCCGATAAATAGACTTTTAGAACTCGCTCAAGAGACCAATAAATGCAGAAACGTTTTACAAGAGTATGCATTTCGGGTATGCATTTCGTTTTTAATGTAGTTTTTCTTTCAAATGAGTTATTACTCTTAAAAACTGGATTAAATAGTACCAAAGTTGTGATATTTTACTTTTGGAAAAAATGTTATATTAATTCTTGTTTCAATTGCAAAAAAATATTGAAATATTGAAATATTGTCGGAACAACACTTAATATAAATAAAAACAAATTTTATGATTCCGTTACTTACTCAATCCCCAGAAATACGAAAATGCTGATTTTCGTTTTAAAAAATTTCAGTACTAATATATATTTTAAATATTTATTTCTAATAGTAATTTTAAATATTTTAAAATAGTAACTCTACAACATAACTTAAGTGAAATCTTACTGTTAAACATTTCAATTGACGTTTCTAAACTTGTGATTAATATGCTTGTTACATTTTTCTGTTCTTGTTTTAAATTTTTGGGAAAAACAACAAAGAATGTGCACAGACAATTTTGATCACAAATTTATTTAGTTCGAGTGGCAGGGTAGCTGAAAATAAGTCAGCGACCACATAAATATCAATTTAAAAATTAAAAGTAAAATAAATAAAAACATATAAAAACAAGTTAAAATGCGAGAGACTATATTGCGAAATTCGTATCCTGTAGCTGTTGATAAGTATTTATGGATTCATGTCAACCCATCTAGTTGGAAAAAAATTATTAATTTTTTTTTAAATGTTGCAAGTATGTCTTTTAACAAATTGTGTCAGTATAAGCTGGCACTTAGGAATAGATTATTGGGTATAGAACAATTTATCAAGGTCTCAAAAATCGTTTCGAGTGCAGTTTATATCGCATGAATTTGATATAGACAGGTTTAGTTAATTAGACGCGCAATTAACGTACGTGGCTAGATCACATTCTTCCGCTACATACGCTTGTGCTCCTTGTAGTGTATCATTCATGTCTGCCGCACCATCGTAACCCTGCCCGAACATAAAATTACAAAATGAAATAGCAGCATTTTATTTTAAGCTATTGAAAAGATTTTCAACTGAACAAAATTGAAATTAAATTAATTTTGGCCTTTTTGCAATATACGCGGTATTGCACGACCAACGACGATATAATGTTAGCATATTTAATTTCATACCCAAATTTATTTTAAATATACAGGAGTAAGAATATATCTTGATTTCCAGTTGAAAAATGCTTGAAAAATGTTTCATTACCAATTTCCAATTTCTTTTAAAATTTTGTGTAAATTTTTAAAAATTAAAAAATTTTCCGACCAACAGTTTAGAAATCTTTTTTCAACTGTAAGAAATCGTTCCAGTATCACTTTGATATTGAATATATCAATTCATAGTTTTAGCCGTAAAATTATAAAAGATTATTCGTCAGTATAACAGTTTCAAAGCTATTATCCGATAGGTGGCGCTAAATACCTCACATATTTTTAGGCATATGCTATAATTAATAAGAGAAAAATCAACGTAACAACAACAATTATATGCAAACTTTAACTCGCTATAACTTAAAAAATATATATTTTTATGAAATAAAAAGTCCAGTTTGCACATCTACAAGTCTAAACCTGCCAAACCATACTAAATTTATTAAGATTGAACTTGTACTTAAAAAGCCTTACGCCGGACAAAATTTGCGTTTGCGTAATATATATAAGATTTTGATACCTTCTGGACCCTATGGTGAGGGTTTAGGTGTTAAACTAGTTACGCTGTTGCGTTGTAGTTGCCCTAATGCTATTATATTATGTTTGTATACGTTCTGGACCCTAAGGGGGGTGGGGTTTAACCCCCTTGCCTACGGGCCTGAGTCTAATATATATATGTACTCTTAATCAGCATAATCTCCCGAGTCAATTAGTTATGTCTGTCTGTGATCGCGATAAAAGCAGTAATTTTAAAAAAATAAAGAAGATGATACGAAAATAGAGAAATAAGTCAAATTGAATAAAAATCATGCTTACCTCCCATACAAATTGACTTTATCAACACAGTAAAATCACTTTAAATTCCACAAAAGTAAATCAAATAACTTCAAATCTAACAAAAAGTTTTAAACTCTGCATTCTGAGAATGAAATTTGTAAAAATCAAATGCCAAAATAAAAACCACGCCTACCCCTCCTGCAAAGTAGTTATATGAAAACGGTCATGAAATCTCTTATAGTTCCACAAAAAATTAATAAAATACCTTAAAATTTTGCAAAAAAGTTATAATCTTTACTATGCACTCCTCGTTTAGAATTTGGTGCATCTAATATGAAAAGTGACATCATCATAATGGCAAGCCATTATATATATATAAAAAGCAATTGCTGTCTCTCTGTATGTCGGCCTGTATGTTTATCTGCTATATACCCTTAAATTACTGGGCCGATCAAGCTTTAATTTTGACAGAACATATCGATACGTACATCATGTTAGTTGGTAACTGAAGAATTAAAAAATTGAAGTTAGACTATTTTTGTGAAAACTTTGTTTTGCAAAGGATACGGAAAAGTAAAACTTAGTACAGGGGTTTAAAAATAAGAGATAGAAAATACACTTCTGTACCCAGTTTAGGTTTTTAATTTTATTTTTATAACGAAAACAATATTTTAAAAGTTATCCAAAACAAATTTGATTTCTTAAATTACCAACTTATACGTTTGACATATCGATACGTTTCGAGTACAAAATATCTTAGGAGTAATGAAAATTAGTATAAAATTAAACTTATGAAAGCTTAAACCTTTAAATTTTGAATATTGCTATTAGTAAAACTAATCACCACAAAAAATATATATATCAGATTCAATATAACTAAAAACACAATAACTCCGAAACTAACCTTCCGATTAAGATCAAACTTAAAGAATATGTTTGCGTAAGTATCTTTTGTGCACGTATTACAATAGGTGGCGCTCAACATCGAAAATTAACAAAACTCTATAACTTGGCTCATATCAAACCTAGAGTCTTGAAATTTAAATAAAAGTTTACTATTATAAATTTTAATTCCCATATGAGTTGTATTTGATAATACCTTCAAAAACTACCGAACAACTAAAAAACCTTAAAAGCGACATCTTTGCACTTATGAAAGCCAAAGCATTTAAATTGGGAACAAAGGTAATTTTTCTTACAACTAAACACTACAAAAACTCATGCAAGATTTTAAAAAAGGGTATGGCGTGCCCCTACAACTCCAACACCTTTAAAGCGATATCTTTCCACAAATGAAAGCTAAAGCATTTGAATTGAGAAGGTGAATTTTGTTAAAACTAATCATTACATAAAATTTATGTTAGATTGCAATAGAGGGCGTGGCACCTTTTCCACAACTTCACGACTAAAAACTTGATGAGTCCGAAACTGACCGTTCTGATTAAGATCAAACTTTCGTAATATCCACCCCTTTTATGCGAAATTATCGTATGTGTTAAACACCAAATTTTAAAGGAGAGTGTTTTTTTTTACTTTTCTGTAATTTAGCTTGCAATATCAAAACCAAATTTTACATGTGCTTAGATAATTAACTAATAAACTATAAAGATCTCGGTACAATAATATTTTACAATATTTTACTAGGTGATGCGTTGTGAGGTGTAGAACAAATACGCATCAAAAAGTAAATTTAAGAAAATGGGACATACGATAAGTTGGCGCAGAGTCTATTGTGCGCGTATTTAAAAAATTTTTCCGAAAAGTGAAACTAGGGATAGACATACATACATAAAAACTCTTTAACTCTATCAACTCTATAAACTCTATAAATTGTCAAAGCCAGGGTCTTAAAATTTGAGTTAAAAGTTGCTCTTCTCAAAATTAATTCCCACAGGAAATATGAGCAGCATTCCCCCATATAACTAAAACGCGATAACACTTATATTTGTGTCGATAAGCAATAATCGCTTAAGTCGACTTAAGACAGAACTGAGTTAATGATGTACCTGTGTTCCACGCATGTAGCACTATGAACACACAAAATCTGGATGTTATTTTTAAAGAAATGTGTATGATTTTTATGTCATTGAAAAGAAAATGAAATAAATTACAAATTTGATGCTAAAATTTTTTTAATTTATTACACAAAATTGAGAGGAAATGGCTCTCAAACTTGATATTTAGTAGTTTGAACGGATTAATTTCATCTTCACACGAGCATAGCTTGGTAATGGATGGATCGTGTTCAGTGTGACCAGAGTGGAATATTATATTCCACTTTGGCTTATTTTACCTTCGGGAAGAATATTTTTTTTCGGGAAGCATAAAAATATGCAGCATAAAAAGTGGAATATTTTTCTTATTCCTATATTTTTCAAAATTAACAAAAATTGCTTTAAAAAATGTCTATTTGGTTACTAAATGGTAATTTTTTGCATATTTTTTCATCTCTGAAACACCTTGTAAAACGCAATATAAGGAATTCGTTTTGTGGTTAACTTCTTCGTTGTCAATTTTATTACAATTCATTGAATAACTTGACGCAGCTTAAAAAGTGAATTAAATTTGCTTATATGTTTGTTTGATTGGATTCTTTTATTTAGTAGATATTTTAAGGTATTTGTCCAAAAAACTGCTTTAAAATCTAAAATATGTCCCATTCTAAAATGTTTTTGGCTTCTACAAAAAATTAAAAATATTGTCAGGGTTTTTGTATTTTAGGTGACAATATGTTATACACTTACATATATGTTTTTGATTTAAAAATTAAGTTTTCTCTGTGAGAAAAGTATTTGACTATTTTTAAGAGAATATAATTCCTGAAAAGATTTTTGTAAAGTACTAATGAACTGATATATGTTTTGTTTACGTTTTATTAACATAAATTATTTAATATTAACTTATGTTTTATAAATTTAAGTACGAGAGCAATCAAATAAATAAACAAATGTTTTTAAATTTGCTTCTGTGTTTCTTTTATATGCATATTTAGTCTTACTGAGATATATGCCTTTGAAATTGAAAGTGGAATATTTTCGTGGAATATAAAAATTAAAAGTGGAATATTTAGCATATTTTTTTTACAAAAAGAATATTTCTTCAAAAATCTTCTGGTCACACTGATCGTGTTGGTTCGTTGATAGGGGAGAGGAGGGTAATATCGTACACCTAACTTTATGCATAATTTTCTTTGAATCTATTCAATACAATACAACATTTTACGTTTCAAGTCATACTGAAATCAGTTTAGTTTTATATAAATAAAGCACGTTTAAATATTATCACTAATATAGTGTAAAAAACAGAAATTATTAAATGTTGTGTGTAAGAAATTACCCGACACTTGCGTCTAATTTCGTACATTGTTCCTTAAATTCCGTACATAATTAGAAGGATCCATATAGTATGAATAAAGGTATTTAATATACAAATAAAACAGCATTTTTACCACATAGAATTGAAATTTTAACAAAACATTGTTAAAAATTTCTGTTAAAAATTTTCTGGCGTCAAAATATTATAACCGCAAGCGCAAAATCACGTCACATTAACTCGCAGCGAAACTATTGCGCAGACTGATACAATAACTTGCGAGGTTGCGTAACACTTCTAAAAGAATAGGTGTGATAAGGAAAAACATATGTAATTTGATTTTTTCCTTAGAAACGCTGCTGTACGAAATTGGCCGCTGTACGGTATTACCCTCCTCTCCCCTACACCGTTAGAAAGGTCAATTCATTGCCTTTCAAATAATTTCTTAAAATAAGTTTTCCGTGAGTAAGTTTTTTTGCTTAAAACAATAATGCGCAGCAAAGTCATGAAATACTAATTAACCCTGTAACTCCAAAGGGTGGGAAATAGACCCTTCCTTCCATACAATTTTTTGCACAACTCGACATCACCTTTTACCTCTTCAAAGAGTTACACTCTATCGCGCGACACCCTGTATATGTTAATGATATGGTCTAAAATCGACGTCTAAAGTTTTCAAAACTAAAATACCGATTTATAAATCTGTACCACAGACACACATCAATCAGATGGGTTTCCCAGACAAACATTGGCAAGGTACCAACGGCTCTGCATGCTACAGTTTTTACACATATTGCTGCTACTGTTGCTATCTTTGGTGATTGATGTTTCTGTGCCAGTAGGGTTTTTTCTATTTTTTTCTACTAATTATATCTTTAAACTCCAATCAACATCTTTTTGAGATTTAAATTACAAGGTTTTTTGTTTGCTGGGCGCTTTTACATATTAATCACCTAAAAATTATGTTTGCAATTAAGTTTTTCTTCAGCAGTCGGGTCGTCGATCCGTAAAGCAGCTGTTGTGCCCTAACGTTGTACTTTTGCTTATGTTATTGTTGTCGTTGTTGTTATAGTTGGTGCTGTTTAAGTTCTTGCAATTCATTCACTTCATTCACACTGAGCGTTATGTCTTAATAATCTTAATTTTTCTCTTGACTTCTTGATAGATTGCTATTAACTTATATTGCTGCCACTGTCGATTTGCACTGATTTTATTGTTGATTAATTCGTTCAGTATGTTTCTTTTTAATGCACCAAGTAGTTGATATTTTTTCTTGACAATCATATAGTTTTTAAGAATGACTTGTGATTTATTGTTATGTTTTTGCGGTTCTTAATAAAAGGGTTTCTACGCCAGCAGCAGTCATGTGCATAGATTTTATCATTTGATAAAAAATAATGACTAAATGCATTCTTTAGCAGAGTGAATTATTTGCCATTTTAAAGTCATTAGTGTTTAAATCCTGCAACTTTTAATTTTCATAAATCTATGGGTAAGAAATTTAGTTCTAGTAAAATAAGAAGACCATTATATTTTTATATGTTTACTAAAATATTAAAATACTGGGACATAAATAATTTACTCTTTAATGCAATCTATGTAAAGCTATGTTTTAAATATGTGTGGGTAGAACAAAATTATGCATATTTATACGTTTTAATTTCTGATCTAAACCTTTTTGTTACTAAAATTGAAATATATTAATACGTTAATATGTTTCTTTCTTGTACCAGTGAAATATTTTGCTAGCTTGTTTTGATTGCCATAACCATAAAAATCTCATAATGTTTCAAGTTCAATTTTGTTTTGAAAAAATTTTATGTTTTTTGAGTTTTTTTCGTTGTGATTTTTGTTGTTAAAATATAAAAAATCAGAAATTTTTTCCTCTGGCCAATTTATTGTGCCATCTTGAAATAAAACTGAGAACACCCGATTTGTGAGCATAGACCGACCCAAAAAAAGCGAAGGGTTTTTTTTAGGCATGCAGAAAAATAGCTTCAATGCCATCTCAAAAATACTTACTGAAATTTATGTCCTAAAATACTAACCATAAGGCACTGCTAGTCTCCAATTTTTAAAAATTTTCGCCACATAAACAAAGTTATTTTACAAAAATATATCAACAGAGAATGTGATGATCGATGGTTTATATCATGATCTAACTTTATGTTTTCGAAGTAGCTGAACACGATGCGACGGACTATTTTTGGTTTTGTTCGATCAATATTTCTATTAAAATTCAAGCAAAAACACCAAATTGACAAAAAAAAAAAATTATGAATTTTTATATTCAATGCTTGACAGTAAGAGCTTGAAATTTTTTTGAACCAATCCAAATAAGCCAGAGTTTAGGCCCATCGATATATATATATATATATATTTATCATAGATATATGTGTATTTTTGAAAAATAACTTTATTTATGTGGCGAAAATTTTCGAAAACTGGAGACTAGCAGAAAATTGGAGACTAAGGGTTAATATTTTGGGACAACAATTACAGTAAGTGCTTTTGAGATGTTTTTGGGACCTTGGGTTGGTCTAGTGAGCATGAATTGCAATGTATGAAAAAAATCTCTTCAGAAAAAATACTTTTTGCCCTTTCGATGTATTCTCGGGAAAAAGTTAAGTATTATAAGATAACCAGAGATCTGTACAACAATAAACTGAAATATAATAAACTGAAATATAATATTTTCAGTTTAATAAGGGTATTCACCTCAAATTATTGGGGGTTGGAATTAATTTTAAAGGTTTTTTTTCGGTTTTTGAGCATTTATTTAGAAACAACGGTACAATGTATATTATTCAAAGTATTGTCCATCGATAGCTACAACATTTTCCCATCTTTCTGGCAGCATATGGATTGCGCGCCGGAAGAACGATTCGTCTTTTGAGGCAATCCACGAATCGACCCATTTTTTGGTATCCTCGTAAGAAGTGAAGCGCTGCTCAGCCAAGCCATGCGTCATCGATCTGAATAGGTGGTAGTCGGAAGGGGCAATGTTTGGGCTATAAGGCGGGTGGGGTAGCACATCCCAATTCAGCGCCTCCAACGTTTCCTTGACGGTTCTTGCAACATGTGGCCGTGCGTTGTCATGTTGAAAAACCACTTTGTCGTGTCTTTTGGCATATTCCGGCCGTTTAACCTTTAATGCTCGGCTCAATTGCATCAATTGTTGTTGGTAGCGTTCCCCAGTGATGGTTTCGTTAGGTTTTAGCAGCTCATAGTACACGACACCCTTCTGATCCCACCAAATACACAGTATAAGCTTGGCGCCATGAATATTCGGCTTGGCCCTCAATGTTGATGCATGGCCGGGTGGTCCCCACGATTTTTTTCGCTAAGGATTATCGTAATGGATCCATTTTTCATCGCCAGTGACAATACGATGCAAAAAACTCTTCCTTTTATGCCGTTGAAGCAGATGTTCGCACATGCAAAATCGCCGTTCAACGTCTCTCGGCTTCAACTGGTACGGCACCCAATTTCCTTGCTTTTGAATCATTCCCATGGCCTTCAAGCATTTGCCGACCGTTGATAAGTCGACTCCCAATGTTTCTGACAATTCTTGAAGGGTTTGACACGGGTCTTCATCGAGCAAAGCCTCCAATTCCTCATCTTCAAACTTTTTCGGCTGGCCCGGACGCTCTTTGTCTTCCGTATCAAAATCACCACTTTTAAACCGACGGAACCAGTACTCACAAGTAGAAATCGATGGAGCATAGTCCCCGTAAGCCTCAGTAAGCGTGCGTTGTGCTTCAACCGCTTTTTTCTTCAAATGGAAGCACAAAAGTAAACCTTCCCGCAAATTGCGTTTTGTTGGAACGAAAGTCGACATGTTCACAGAGAAAAAAATATATGTTGTTTACACTTCAGTGGAATGACACATGCTGAAAAATGAAGCTTAGACAATGTGCTTTGAAATGAATATAGTCACAGGTGTGCCCGATGCGATCTATTGATAGTTACGCCATCTCTTAGAAAACCTTTAAAACTAATTCCAACCCCCAATACTTGAATAAATTAAGGAAGAAAATTTTTATTTTTGGATTTTCCCAACAATATTTGTAGTATTTTCGACTAATCTTGGTGCGCTATTTCAAAACTATTATTACTTTTTTCTAGCATCACCAGTTTTTGAGATAAACGTCATTAAACGATTTCACTGACGTTTATCTCAAAAACAAGTGATGCTAGAAAAAAGTAATAATAACTTTGAAATCGCACCAAGATTAGTCGAAAATAATACAAATATTAATGGGGAAAATTCAAAAATAAAAACTTTGTCCCCTGAGCTATTCAAGTAATTTGAGGTGAATACCCTTATTAAACTGAAACATTTTTGGAAAAAACAAAAAAATCTTAACTGTTTCCTTATCCAAATGGAGTTGCATAAGAATATATTTAAAAAAATTTTTTTTCTTCCATGCACTTGTGCAAACTTTAAGCCGTGTGCGCATGGGTTTATATGCATCCGATCCTGCTAAAAATTTTCACGAATGTTTTTATCATCAATTGCAATAAGGTCCACTCTAATATGCACATTTAAAATTTTGAACAAAAGTGCAAAATGGGTGTCAAACAAGAAAAAAATACAGCTCATTGCCAACTCCACCTTGGCCATGAAATACCAACCATGGCAATTGAGTGGTCTCGATTGGCAATAATTGCCAATTGACAGATGGTAAGCAATGAATTATCGCCTGTCGAGACGCCCCATTAAGAATATCACCAGAGTGGCGCAGTTTTGTTAATACGCTTTGTAAAATCGGGTGTTTAGTAATCATATATGTGTTTAGTGTTAGTGTTTAGCAAAATGTGTTTAAATTGCCACGGCCACTTGTTCAATTGCGCTTAAATTATAGACATTGTTTAGTAATCTTATATTTTATGTCTACCTTAGATTTCGTTATTCTAGCATTTTTCATTTTTAAGATATAGCTCAAAATGTGTTTAAAATGTATGGAAACTGGTCCAAAATTTTCTGAAATACTTTTTTTGAACTTTCCTATACCTTAAACATCGAAAACTGCTAAAAAATAATTCACAAAATAATTTTCTTCGTCTAACTGGTATAAAACGAAACACTGTGCGTCGCTTTTCGGGACGTAGCTTACTTTTTATCACCAAAAATAGGTTTATTTTCAAAAGGTACTTTAAAAAAAAAAATGAAAAAAAAAACACTAAAAGTCGTGGAGAAAGATAAAGTTAAGTTCCTGGGCCTTATCCTAGGCAACAACCTTGTATGGAATTCTCATGGCTACTTTAATAATTCAAAAATAAACCCACAGTTGACGGTAACAGAATTGAGCAAATAAAAATGGTTTCTTAAGAAATAATTTTTTATTATTTTTACATGCAGCAGGCTTACACATTTTTTTTAAATTAAGTCAAGCATATACTGTCTTATACGCGGTTAAAAATCTTGGACTTAATTTTAGTCCCACTAAAATATTACTGTTTTTTTTAAACCTTGCGATTTAAAATTTAATCATTGCGAACACTAACTCATGATTAAAACTCTATTGTACTAAAATTTAAACCAAAGAAATAATACAGCTTCCCTTTTAGCGTTTTGGTTTAAATTTGAGAACAATTCTGTATTATTTTTTGTTTTTAATACAACTTAGACTGAATTCTAGTACATTGGGATACTAAATTTTGATTTACATCCGCAAAAAGTTATCCTGGCAATGCTAAGACTAAATATTAGGCGATTCGGTTCATGCACAGCCCAGTGGTTAGAGAAGTGAACTTAAAAATAAATATCGCAGTTTCGAGACTCACGGTGTTTGTTATTGTTTTTTTTTAATATTTTAATCCAAGCCTGAACTAAGTTTAAAACCAAAGCTGTATTAAAATCATATTTTAGTATTTGGCGAGTACTAGATTTGAAACCAAAGCTCGTGTTGACTTATATGTAGTACAGAAAAGTTTAAATTGTAGGCCATATTCTTATAATTTTAGAACAAATTCTTCCATATTTTTAAAGAAAATTAAAATAAAATCCCCAAGAAAAAACACTTTTACAAAATATTAACATTCCAGAGTAATACCGGGTCTTAAATAATAGTAATAAAGTTTTTCGAGTTTTTTTTTATTTTTGGTCATGTTACTATATCTGAAGCACTTCCCCACCTGCCGTTACTTATCGTAGTGCATTTAAAAATCCATTAACACAAAAAAAAAAACTAGTTATTAATCCAAGGAAAAGTTTAAAATTTTCTAATCCAAAAAAAGGTTAGTTTTTAATCCGCAAAAAGTTTTAAAAAAGCAATATAAATATATATATATAAATAAAAAAATTCTCTGACCAGTTCATGATTTAAAAAAATGTCCTCTGATGTGCTCGTCCAACACCTTATCATTCGTCCAACTCAGTTGCTTAGAAAGTAACGTTTATTTTAAATTAACACGAATGCAAGTAAACTTGAAGTAAATAAGCAAGCAAGCAGAAACGTGGGTTCGAGACCCAGCTAAATTAAATTAATGTAAAAAATTTTTTCTGACCAGTTCGTGATTTGAACACACATCCTTTGATGCGCTGATCCAACACCTTATCCTTTCGTCCAACTCAGTTGCTAACAAAGTTACGCTTATTTTGCATCATTACCAATGCAAGCAAGTTCCTTTCAGGAACGTGGGCTTGAAACCCAGCTAAATTAAACTAAAGTAGGGATTAAAAAATAGTACTTTTTGGATTAAAAATTCCTTTAAACCAAAGTTTGGATTAACAAGTAGTTCACAATTTTACAAAAATTTTTAACAAAAACCGTTTATATGCTTCATATGCTAGCAATAGTTTATATGCTTCAAATAGTTTTTTCCTTTTTTTTATATTGAATGTTTCTTTAAAAATTCTAATCAAAGCTCCACAGAGAGAGTAGAGTATCTTGGACAAAATTTATACATAAAAATTGTTTTTTTTTATGGTTTTATGGCATTGTTACTGTGCGTTTGTATCGTCATTTTATTGGGTGAATACACTTCGCGCCATGATCAAGGCTGAAATAGTTCGATGCAAAGAAAAACATGCGGCTTTAAAATACGATAATAATAACACTTTCGCTCTTATTTCCTTTTTGTTTTTTTTCGTAATAAACAGAGCTACCAGACCAAAATCATTTCGTGCTGATGCACAAAATTAAATAAAGTGAATTTTATAAAAAAAAAAAATATGATTAAAATAACACGCTACACAATTTTTGCATTTGCATTTTGTCCGACTCCTTTTTTCTGCATTGTTTTTAATATTTAATCCTTGGCCGTAGTTGACCAATAAAAATTGTTGACATTTTGTTGCAATTTTTGGGTTTTTTTACTGCTTTGCCGGTTATCCGATATAGGCGCTAGTGTTTAAAAAAAAAAAGCCAACAACAACAATAACAATAATAATCTGACCACATAAAACCATATAAAAGCATACATTAAAGCGACATGGCAAAAAGTAATAAAACGTTTTTACTGTTGCTCTCAATTTTTTTTTGTGAATTTGCACCGAATAAAAAGAAACTTAAATAGCTTTAAATTAACATATATCGCAAAATTTAATTAATCATTGGTGTTGAACAAAGGGTAGTAGCACCAACCTCAATGCACATCACTGCACTGCTTTATCGACGTGATATGTTGCCGTTACGCGCCTTTTTCTACCCTTTTTAATTTTTAATTAAATTAACATTAAAAATCACTTAAATAAAACACAAAATAATTTTTGTAATAATTGAAAATAGTTTTATACGAAACGAATTCGCGCAGCCGCCGCGTTTGTTTGTTTTCGGTGTGCGCAAGTCAACGTACGATTTCGTTATGTGTCTCGGTCACAAGATTTTGTTGATTTTGCTGCTGCTTGCTCTGCTAGTGCTGCGTTGTTGTTGGTGTTTTGCTCAAATTCTTCGCCTTGAGGCTCGTATCGTTCAAACTTGGCTTTTATGTTGGCTAAAATATTTTCAAAGTCTTGCATTTTTCCAATGTTTCGTTTTGTTTTATTTTGCTTGTTTATTTTGTTTGTTGTTGTTTTGCTTTTTTCGGTACACATGGCAACACTGTTCGTCATCACCTCTCAACAGTTATCAAGTACGTCATAATCACGCCTTGTCTACGCCTTACACGTATTTGTTAACGTTCACGCATGCGTCGGCATTATTTGCGCCTTGTTAAATGTTTGTTTATAACTACGATTGTCTGTTTGTTGTGGCTTTTTCTTGTTGCTGTATTTTTTTTCAGCATGTTTGCTTAATTAAGGGTGATAAAACCGTTACAACTGCGTCATCAGAACAGAATTTGGCTTTGTTTTTGTCAAAAATATTTTGCTAATTTCTTAGCTGCTTATTATATGTTAATAAATTTAGACTTGTGAATATAAATTTGACCTTGGTATTTGTCTTTCTTTCTTAAAAGGTTTCATTAAATTTGCGATGGATTTTTACCGATTTAACATCGGCTTTTTTAATCAACAGGATTTATCTAAATTCAAATTCAAATTCAAATTCATAGGGTCTTAATTTCGTAAGTACAATAAGAACTATGTTCTTTTACAGTACAAAGTCTAAAAACAAGATACATTTTGAATTTAGTGAAATTTAGAGAAAAAAAAAGAAGAAAAACAGAAAAGAAGGTAACGATAAGAAAAGAGAGTAAAAGAGTAAAAAAACTGTACCTAGTAAATGTCCAGTGAAGAATAATGTTTCAAAATGGCATGTTGGAAATTTGCTATTCTGACTATAGATTTTATGCGATTCGGTAATGCGTTCCATAATCTGATTGCCTCTATAAAAAATAATCTTGTAGAATTTAAAAAATTAAAGCATGGAATGACAAGCATTTGGTTTCTTAACGACTGGCAAAATTGTATTTTTTGAAATAAATAGCTTGGCGTGCTGATTTGAATTAGTTTGAGTAAAAAGATGCAATTCCTGGCATTGTGGTAACTTATAATGTCGCAACCAAGTATTACATTTTTAAATTGAGCTAAGTGTTCATGAGTACGCAGCTCATATACATAACGCGTAGCATGATTGTACGCAACTTGTAATTTATGTTGTGATCGTGAATCTAATTTACTGTAGACGAGTTAAGCATATGTGATCATAAGAAGGACTAGTTGAACAACAAGCTTGCGTCTTGTATCAACTGGTGTATAATCAGCTGACAATCTAAGGTTCCGCAAGTTGAAATATATTTTACATATATTGGTCGTTGATGTGATCTGTGCACGTGAGAGAACAATTGATTTTAAAGCCATGACTTCGAACACAACTTAAGATTCATGTCACCAATTAAAAGATCACACCGTGATTAATTTTTTCTTTGGATATGGGCAACACATGTGATTTTAGGGCATTTAACTGAAGTGAAAAAATACCAGAAGATTATATTTAAAAATTTTGATTTTATTTTACTTGTTGCAATCAAGTTGCAGGTTAAAAAAGAAAGTCACCGGAAATACATTTTCTCAATATGGTGTCAAGTCGATTCTTCTTCTTTGTTATTCTTACAGTGAAGTCAGCCGCAATTGTCAAAGAGAAATATGAGCACGTTCAGATACATATAAGTTAATGTGCTTCATTCACACCGTGCAATGTTTACAGCTCGGCCCTCCTGACACCTCGATCGACTCGAGCGAGATGGCAGTAGGACGGCTAATTAAAATTTTAATGGATCAGTGTCACCCTGCAGATCAGTTCTGACAGCGTCCGATGCTTCAGGTTGCGATGCGTGGAAACCCACATTCTTAATCGCCTTGCCTCAACCACACCATCGTAAGGCATTTGAGTTACTTGGAAATTCTCAATGTCTTTTAAAACATATCGATCATGAGGCAATTTTTTATCTATAACATAAGGACCCTTATATTTAGGAATGCATTTTTTATTCGTTCCAGCTGTAGTATCCACATTTTTCATAACAACGAAATCACCCACTTCATAGAATTTCGCCGGCGCACTATGCTTAAGGAAATAATTAAGATTATATTGCTGTGATCTTTCAATATTTTTTAAGGCTTCAGAACGTGTTTTTTCTAGGTCGCATGCGTCAAGTTTCCCTTTTTCTTCCAAATACTCAGTCAATTCATCGATAATTCTACCCCTCTGATTGGTACCAAACAGCAACGTGCAGGGAGATTTTCGTGTCGATGAGTGAACGGAATTGTTGATAGCGTATTCAACATCTACTAACTTATCTACCCAATCTGAATGATCTATCGGCTCTGATAATTTCGCTAGTATTGCTTTAAGCACCTTATTTACCCTTTCAACCTGCCCGTTAGCTTGAGCGGCCGCCACTGCAACTTTCACATGTTCAGTATTATTTTTTTGTAAAAAATTGGAAAATTCCTGAGAAGTGAAACAAGTTCCACGATCACTAACAATACGCCTAGGACGACTGAAGTTGTCAAAATATCTCTGCAAGGAGGCGCAGGCTTCTTTAGTACTGGTTGTTTTAACAGCGTACAACTTTACATGTTTTGTGAACCCATCTACTACAACTATTATATGTTTCCTTTGCGAACGAATTGATGGTAAAGGGCCAAAGTGGTCCAAATGAATGGTGTCAAATGGTATGGGTTTTTTTGGGATATTATAAAGATTGTGTGATTTGTGATTATAAAGATTTGAACGAGTAGCTGGCGAATAAATTATACACTTTGTACAGTTTCGTATATGACGTTCTATCTTTTTCCTTAATATTAGGAACCAATAATTTTGCTTAAGTTGGTCAGCAGTTTTATCTATTCCCATGTGACCAATTTTCTCATGAATTATCCTTATTATATTATTCTCCATTTCTACAGGTACATAAAGCTGAAGTTGATCAGAAGTTTTAACCCTTTTAAATACTAATCCATTTTTAAGTTCAAAATTTTGCACCGGTGCATTCTACAGTTTACACCTTAGGGCTTTTATTGCCTCATCGCGGTTTTGTGTAGTTTGAATATTTAAATCTATTTCATTAACATCATCAGAACTAACTAAATGACATCGGCTAAGGGCATCAACATGACCCATTGAAATCCCACTACGATGTTTAAATTGATAATTGTAGTTTTCAAAGCTGAAGACCCACCTTGCTATGCGTTGGTTCACCTGCTTCTTCCTTATTGCTTGAGCCAATGCATTGCAATCAGTAATCATAGTAAAAGGAATAACTTTTAACTGAGTCCTAAACCGCTCAAGTGCATAAACTATGGCCAATGTTTCCAATTTGAAACTGTGCAATTTTGATTCACTCTCAGAGGCAGTTTTGGAAAAGAAGGCCACTGGATGGAATTTACCGTCATCTTGTTTCTGCATTAGAGCAGCTCCAAACCCTAATTTGCTTGCATCCGTATGCAACTCAGTTTCTTTGTTTGGGCTATATATAGCCAATACAGGTGAGGAAATTAAGGCGCTCCTAAGTGTATGAAATGCTTCTTTGCAATCTTGGCTGAAGTTAAAAATAGTGTTTTTCTTTAAAAGGTTGGTCATAGGTTTAGCAATTTTTGAGAATGACGGGACAAATTTTCGAAATTAGGAGAATAAACCAAGACACTGCTGAAGTTGCTTAAAGTTCTGAGGTTGGGGAAAATTCTTAATGCTTTCGATATGTGTTTCACTAGGTCGAATCCCTTTTTCACTAGCCATGTAACCCAAAAAGTTGATTGAAAGTAGCCGAATTTGCATTAGCTCATTTTCAATTCTAAACCTATACATATACAAACGGCCAAGCACTTCACATACAATTTTCTTATGAGTTTCAAGATCTTTAGTTGCTATCGTTATGTCATCCATAAAAACAACTATTTTCCCCGAATTCAATAGGTCTTTTAAAATATCGCAAATAAATCTTTGGAAGAATGCTGGAGCATTTTTTAACCCAAATGGCATTTTAGTATACTCATATTGACCCCCAGGGGTCACAAATGAAGTGTACTTAATTGACCCCTCATGCATTCGCACTTGATGAAATCCATTCTTTAGGTCTAATACCGTGAAAAACTTTTTGCCTTCCAAGTATTCTAAGCAGTCCTCAATTAATGGCATTGGGAAGTTATCACGGACTGTTTTTTTATTCAAAAACCTATAATCAATGCAAAGTCTACCGTCTCCACTCTTTTTCCTGACTAAAACCGTTGCCGAAGCGTAGGGTGAATTACTATGCCTTATAATATTCTTCTCTAACAATTCATCAATGATAGCCTGCACTTCAATTTTTTCTGAATACGAAAGTCTACGAGGTGCGCTATGAAAAGGGGTATCGTCAGTTAAGTTTATCTTTAGTTCTGAAGCATAAGGCTCTATTTCTATTTCTGGAGGAGGATTACAATAACTACTAACGACCACTGACTGCAAGGCTTCTCTTTCTTTCTTAGGTAATTCGGGATTAATATCAATATTGTATTCGGAGCACATCTCTGAAATAGCAAAGACACGTTCATCAATATCAATCTCATCGTTATTTTTACCGTTTTTGTCGCGATTAACCAAAACAACCCCATTTAGTTGTAAAATATACTCCTTAATTGGAGCCAAGGAATTCCCTGAAGCTGATGCCGTTGCTATTTCTTCCCCTAAACCAAGCGAATCCTCATTCCCTTGTATCGGACACTGGTCATGAACATTTTCCACTTTAATCAAATGAAACGCACAGTCGGGTAAAACTTTCAAACTTAAGCATTTATTATTTTTTTTAAATTCATTTAACTTTTTGTTTAAATTCACATTTTTTCGTAGTTTACAAAGAAATATGTTAAATTGTTTCATTAAGTCCCGTCCAATTAATATGGGAACTGACAGATCAGAATCTGGTAAAACTGAAAATGAATGCTTTACTTTTTGATTTCCAATACTGACTTCACATAAAATTTCATCATATATTTTAAGTTGTTCTGAACCCACCCCACGGTATTTGGTTGGCTTGAGAATCTCATCTATCTTGAACGGGACTGCAGCTCTTAATAAAACTCTTCGGGCTACCGGTGTCAAAGAGAGTGAGAATGCTGTAAGTTTCTGTGCGTTTGCTTTGTTTATCAAAAAAGTGACACTTACCATTTGCAATGCGTTGACAGTCCTGACCAACTCAGATTCCTCTGGAGACAACAGGGCTTCAGCTTCATTCGCATCTCTCAATGATTCCTCGACAGCAGCAATGGTGTTTAATTTCCGTGGGCATGCCTGGTGGAAGTGTCCCATTTCTCCACATTTAAAGCACGATCCCTGCAATCGTTTTGGTCTTGGGCACTGTGACTGATAATGGCCAAACTGCGAGCAGTTAAAACAGCGTGGGCCATCAGTCTGAGGCGAAGTCTTTACAGCAGAAGCAGCAGGTTTTACGGAAGTAGCGGCAGTTCGGCGATGACTCTCTGATGAAGTGGTTGGGCCAGCTGCGTATAAAGAACGCTCATACGTGCCCACTTGCATACGTTGTACTGGAGCTGCCATTTTTGGGCGCAGCTTCTCATACCTTTCCAGTTGAAATTTTAGTTGACGAAGTGTCGTGGCCTGGTACAACATAGTTGAGAGAGAACTTCGATCATTAATGCCACGGATTATGGCGTCAACTAAATCTTGTTCCGGAATATTTGCTTTCTCTGCTATCATCTTCATCTCCACAACGTAACGCTGAATGCTCTCAGACTGTCTCAGCTTCCTATTTTTGAGCTGCTCATATACCTCGAACAAAGTTTGTGAGTGGCCGAATTCTTCCAACAAAGATTGCTTCAAATCTTTATAAGTTCCCGACACTATTGTCCGAGCGAAGAGTCTAGCAGTTCCATCTAGGAGCCGACGTGCACATATTAGTGTTGTTCTGCCCTTATAGCCTAACAAATCAAATGCATCCTCAAGGTCAAGGATCCACTTTTTAACGTCGTACGTGTCATCTCCATTAAATTTATTGACCATTGAGTCAATTGCCATCACATCTACAGCTTGCGTTTGTGGCATTTGGTTCTGCAGTAGCTCTAGTTCTCGTCTTAATAACAATAATTCTTTTTGCTTGCGAAGGCGAGCTAGTTCTTCATCAAGCTCATAGCAACCGGCAGACAAGGAAGAGGATTCCGCAGCAGATGAAGTTGTGGCAATGGCGGCAGTGGCGTCAGTGGCAGCGGGGACAGAAGTGACAGAAGGAACATCAATGACAGCAGTGCCAGCAGAGGCAGAAATAATTGTAGCAGTGGCGGCAGAGACAGAGACAGTGACAGCAGAAGCAGAAGTGATTGCACCATTGACGGCAGAATCGCCCATGGTTGCGCCAATCACCACAGGAGCGGAGGCAGAAGAGCTCCCAGCAGGCATCATATCAGTTGCAGCAGGAGCTTCAACAAAAACTTCAAAGTAACCATCACTGGCTAAAGCGTCATTGGCTGCTGTACTAGCAGTATTAGGTGGAACATCAGGAAATCCCATTTCTGGATCATCACCTTGTGCTGCGTGTTTTTCCTGCATCAGTCGCTCATATAATGGTCGTAATTGAGCCACCGTTGCTGTTTCTGGAAATGAAATTCCAGCTTCGGTCAATACCTCAGCAACTTCTTGACGCGATAGTCTTCGTGGTGGCATTTTTTAAAAAATTGACAAATCTACTTTTAAAGTTTAATTTTCTGAGTAAAATCCCACTTCTGAGGATGAAAAAATACCAGAAGATTATATTTAAAAATTTTGATTTTATTTTACTTGTTGCAATCAAGTTGCAGGTTAAAAAAGAAAGTCACCGGAAATACATTTTCTCAATATGGTGTCAAGTCGATTCTTCTTCTTTGTTATTCTTACAGTGAAGTCAGCCGCAATTGTCAAAGAGAAATATGAGCACGTTCAGATACATATAAGTTAATGTGCTTCATTCACACGGTGCAATGTTTACATAGGATAATTTTGTTTAGCCCACTAGTAAATACTGTTCAGAACTTTATTTAGTTTATATATCAAATCTACCATAAGGTTTGTTTTACCAGATAGGTTTAGCTGAACGTCATCAGCATAAGCATGCAATGACGCGTATATGCAGATATTGAAAATGTCATTAATAAACAATGAAAGCATAAGTGGACCAAGAACGGATCCCTGGGGCACTCTACTACAAACCAATTTCTGCTGCGAGAAACTATTACTAACTTTCACTCTTTTAGTAGTAAAGGTTAAAAGTATAGCCTGTTAAGTAGCTATTCAATTGTTTTACAGCATTCTCACTAAATCTATAAAAGTATTTTAGCTTGTAACAAAGAAGTGCATGATAAACGGTGTCGAATGCTTTAGAGAAAGCTAGCAGACAAAGAAGAGTTACTCTACCATTATCATAAAAGGACCTTATGTCATCCAAGACTTTGAGGGTAGCCGACAAGCAGCTGTGACCTGCACGAAACTCAGATTGTAGAGGAGACAAAAGATTATTAAGTGTGTTCGAGTAGCGAACGATCGTGGGTGAATTGGCGTGGAAAAAAGAGAAATGAAATATAGGTTATTTCGGGTTTTAATATGTACAATTTTTAATGAAACACGGCAATGTTTTTTGTCTAATTTACACATCAAAACTTAAAGTTAAGTTTTAAGAGTTTTGTTGACAATTTGTGTTTTGTGTAAATTAAACAATTGAGCGTTTTTGTATACATGTTTTCGTATACCTTCCTGAATTTGGCGATAATATGCGTTTAAAAGTTTTTTATCGTAACGCTTCTGGCTTGAGAACTAAATCGTCAACTATCTTTGCTGTTTCGTCTCAGCGCGAATTTAATGTGATTGTTTTAACTGAAACTTGGTTTAATGAAGATTTTTACGACAATGAATTTTTTGATCCAAATCAATATCAGGTCTTACGTAAATATCGCGATGCTGTTAACACTGGTTGCTTGCGTAGTGGAGGCGTTCTGATTGCTGCTAAACGTTCATTACAAGTCTCGTCAATCCCTCTGGATATATCCGACTCACTTTTGGACCAGATTTGTGTCAGAATTAAGGTACTTTAGATGCTATTTATGTATGTGTTTCTTATATTCCTCCTACTAGCTCATTTGATTTATATAAAGCTCACATTGACAATATTCGCTATGTTGAAACCAAGTGTCTGGATGATAATCAGCTATGTGTTCGGGGGGATTTCAATTTAAGTAAAGTGACTTGGCCTTTTATTAATACTGATATAGGTCTAACTCCATCAAATATTAATGCTGATATTGAGGTTTATGTCATTGATAGCTTTTTTGATTTAGGTCTAATACAAATTAAGTAAGTAAGTAATACAAATTAAAAGATGTTTTAACAGATTGAATAAAATACTTGATTTAGTTTACATTAGTAATAACATTAATTTTAGCATATGCGAATCTTTGTTTCTTATACCTATATCTAATACGCACCATTCTTCACTTTCTATCGAGTTAGGTTTTTACTCATTTTTAAGTCAGAAATCTTTGATAATTGAATTTAACTTTAAGAATTGTGATTTTAATCTTGTAAATAGCATAATTTGTGACATAAATTGGGATTGTGAGCTTAATGACATAAATATTGTCAAATCTAAATTGCAAAATATTTGCCTCGACTGTATTCCACGCACTATAAAGAAATCTTTCAAACTTCCTTGGTATACTTCTGGACTAATAAAGTTTAAAAATCGCAGAAATAAATTTTATAACAAGTATCTTGCCACTAATAACATAGACTTTTTCCAAAAATTTCGGGATAATAAATTTTAAAATCGCAGAAATAAATTTTATAACAAGTATCTTGCCACTAATAACATAGACTTTTTCCATAAATATCGACATTTTTTGAGATATTCAACGTTCAAATTGGCTACCTAATCATATGAAATTTTTAAAGCTGTAGGCTATTTATAGATCACCGCCGTCAACTCTACCAAGGTTGCCATCTTTTCTAGTGGCTTCTTGTTTATTTTAATATTCATTGGTGTTCGGCAGTTTGTTGCTTTGATGCTGGGTTTGATCAAATGAGTCTTCAATTAAAATTTTCTAAAGTCAAGCAAAATATTTGCTTAAATAAGAATAGTATTTCGATGCGTGAATAACTTCAGCATTTCTTTTGATAGACAGATTTTGAATAATATTTGTGATGTCTTTTTCTATCTCATCTTTGTTTTGATCAGCAATTTGCATCAATGGCCGTATTCAGCGCAGACAACTGTTGGCAACTGTTGTGTAAAAATTCGCTGAATGGTACAAATTTGGTAGCGCTAACTTAAACTGATAAAGTAGCGAACGCCTTTTAATCGAGCGAACAAATTCTATGCTACATGAACACAACTGTTTGCTTAACTGTCAGATGCTGCTACTGACGCTGTTAAATTAATAAACGCAGAAAGAACGCAGCAAATTTAAGTGAGAAACCTTTGCAATTGAATTAAATTTACATAAAAATTAAATTGAATCTAACTTCTGACGTGTATAGTAGCAACACATTCAGAGAAAAACATCGTGAACTAAGGTAGCGCTACCATTACATTTCACAACAGTTGTCTGCGCTGATTGCGGCCAATGTTGGCCAGTTGTTAATGGTGCTCTTTAATGAATTAATAAACACCTCTTGTGTTAATATTAAACGATTTGCTTTGGTCATTGCATATTTTGCATCAGAAAAGCGATTGTTTCCAAAGTACTTTATGACTTTTGGAACGTGTGCTGTAGCCTTTGGGATTTCCAGGTCCTTAGCTAGAAAATTAAAAATATATTTAAGCATTTACACGCTCAGCAGGTAAAATAAAAATGACTTAAATCATGTGATTATTTATGTAAATAAATCATTTTATTTTTTTCGTGATAACAACCCTGAAAAAATAGGTACGAAATTCAATATTTTACATGTTAAGAATGAATACATAATTTAAAGATCATATATGTATTAACCATTTGCCGTTTGGAATGCACTTTTTTTGGGGTGGGTGGGGGGTGGGGTAATATAAATTATGCGTTATAAGAACACTTTCCAACACTTCCCAATTATTTATAACAATTTAAGAGAATCATTTTAATACCTTTATTAAGAAATAACTTTAGTTAATTCTTAATAATAATTTTTTGGCTAATAATTAATAATAAATTAAGAAAAATGTTCGAATGTTTTTACAGTTATGATTTTTGAGAAGTTTATTTTTACAACAAACTACACAACAAGTACTAAAAGGTGCTCAAAATAACTACTTTGTCAATTTGGGCCAAAATTATATTTTTGGTGTTAGTGGAAACATTAAATAGACCAAGTTAAAGGAGTTTGCTTCTGAAAACTATGCAAATCAAAAAGTGTGTAAAGAAGTGTTACAACAACAGAAGGCAGGCAAGGAAGTCTTGAGCAATGAACAGACGACGTTTACAGCAAAAACTCACCCACTGCTGTCTGCACTTGGCTGCAGGCAATTTAAGAGACGTCAGCCAAACAGTCAGTGCCTTACTTTAGAAATTTTGTTGAGTCTGAATTTGATTTAATTTGAGCGCAGAAAACTTTTGACTGAATCGCTGTGCAAATTGCTGCCAGATTGAAAACATTTTTCAAGTGATATAATTACGAATAAAAATGAGGGAAGAAAAACAAAAGAAAATAAATTCAAATATGTTGGCATAATTTGCAAGAATTCGTATTTAAATGTTGTTCTTGACACTAAAGTAATTTGCCGCGTACTTGAAAAATTTATTTGCATTACTTGTTGTGCAATTCCAAAAATAAGCTGACCAGACAGAAAGTTTGTTGTTTTGGTGTTATTTGTATTTTTTTTTGGGCCAGCTGGCTGTGAATGAGTTTCACACACACACAACTTAATTAAGAGGTGTTGTTCGAATTTTTGTTTATGTATTAGATAACTTTTTTAAATCTATTGAATGTAGAGCTAAAAACTCGTCTTTACTTGCGATGTGATGTCATTTCAAGGTCATTCGACAAACAACGAACTAACTTGTTCTGCAGTTCAAGATCTCTTTTGCTCAATTTCACACACAAAAAAGAATTCTATATCGTTTGAAAGATCGTTAAAGAAACACACACGAGTATGTTTGTTTATGATCACAGGTGGTGTTGTGTGTTTTGTTAGCAAGAGTCTGACTCAGTTGGTAAAACATCTATCGATGAAAAATACTGATTGTTTTCGATTTTATTTAAATTTATTTTTAAATTAAACAGCAATTAAAGATTGTAAGCATAAACTATAAACCATTAACCACCAACACATTAACACAGAAGAGGAGCGTAAGTTATTTAATAGCGATGTAGAATTGAAAAAATTAGACTTCAAAATTTATAGGAAGTTAAGCAAAAACTCAGTACAACATTATTTAATAAGTACATAAAAAACATTTAATTAGATCTTGTCGATTTTCCGATGTTTAACTGATAATTAAATTCCGATGTCAAAAAGTGCCTTACACGCCTACTTTAACAAATATAGGCACTATATGTATGTAAAAACCGATTTATTGTTCTTTTAGACGTTTATGAACAAACTTTGGTTCTTAGCATTAGCAAAATCTTTAAGCAAAAGAAAGAAATAAAGTTGACACGCCCTTTCAACGAAAGAAGAGGATGGAATGAGTTTAGTATTAAGGAGGTCCTCTGGTAATCCGAAAAATTTTTTTCGATTTTTTTTTTCATATTTCTATTGCTCAGATACTCAAAAACATTTTCCCAAAAGGATTTTTCAAAATTCGAAATAGTTTAGGAGATACAGGCATTTTTGTGTAGGTATGTTTTCGTCAAAATAACGCATCAGCAAAGTTGTTTATTTGCCTGCAGTCATTAGTCGAAAATTCTGTGGAATTCTTCCAAAATATGTATTGATATTACAAAATATACACACACAGTATGTATACATGCAGTATGTATACATGCATGTTTTGATTTAGGGGTTGAAATGATTTTGAGCCCAGGTGTTCACATGAAAGAAGCAAACGAACGAGATTCAGTTTATTTTCGAACGCTGAAAGCTACGCGTGCGCGATAACTGCTGTTGTAAAATAAAAGAAAAATCGTTTTGTGTTTTTTTTTTTGCTATGGATAAAAAAAGCCACCCAAACGCGCCGCGTAAGTACGCGTATCGAACAAAAAAGAGGCATTTCCGTGGAAACCAGCACTCCCAAGTAGAGGACACCGACTTTGCCAGCACATCG
Source organism: Dichetophora obliterata (assembly GCA_963920525.1). Lineage (NCBI taxonomy): Eukaryota > Metazoa > Arthropoda > Insecta > Diptera > Sciomyzidae > Dichetophora > Dichetophora obliterata. The sequence goes on from OY986435.1 coordinate 283,936,020, forward strand.
GCCAAAAAATTGAAGAAAACGCAAGACAATGAAGTCATCATCGAAAACAACCTCCAGTTCTGTTTCTTGGAATTTTTTTCATTTTTCCAAACGCTTGCTGCTCTGGTTATCTGCGCCCAATGTAAACAAAAAATTCGATTTGGAAAAACATGTATGCGTGGAGTCGGCTTCAAAGTGAGTCTGCAGTGCCAATGTAAAGCTACACAGTATATTAATTCTTCGCCGGTGGTCGGTAAATCTTTTGTTGTAAATCGCCGGTTGATATTTGCCATGAGATTGCTTGGAATAGGGAGAGAAGGTATTAATATGTTCTGCGGATTAATGGACATATGCCAAGGATTGTGCCTTGATGCGTACTATGGCACCTTGAAAAACATGCATGTGTCTGCTAAAGCAGTTTACAAGCAGTGCCTGTTGAATGCGGTTAAAGAAGAGCAGGAACAGCAGAAAGAAAAAAATCCTGACTGTGACTCCTCAGTGCTGACCGTTTCAGGGGATGGCACCTGGAAAAAACGGGGATTCTCGTCTCTTTTTGGTGTCACTACGCTCGTCGGTAAACATACCAAAAAAGTGGTTGACTCCGTTGTCAAATCAAGCCTTTGCCAGGCATGCAAAATGTGGGGGAAAAAAAATGACTCTGCAGACTTCGAAGAATGGTACGAATCGCACCAGAAAACATGCACAAACAACCACAGTGGGAGTGCGGGCAAGATGGAGGTAGATGCCGTGAAGGAAATGTTTGCCTCATCGATCGAAAAATATGGCATAAAATATGAAAAATATATTGGCGATGGCGACAGCAAAACCTTCAAGGCCATTATAGACCTTGATCCGTATAACGGCGACCCCGTTGTCACAAAAAAGGAGTGCATCGCTCACGTGCAAAAACGCATGGGCACACGGCTGCGCAAGGCCAAAAAAGAAAACAAAGGCATCGGTGGAAAAGGCACTGGCAAACTGACAGACAAAGTCATAAGCGAGCTGACTACTTACTATGGACTTGCTATTCGACGTAATAAGGACTCTGTGGAAAACATGAGAAAAGAAATATGGTCAACATATTATCACAAAAGTTCAAGTGATAGTAATCCACAACATATGTATTGCCCACCTGGTGAGTCCAGCTGGTGCGCCTATCAAAAGTCAGCAGAAGAAGGCTCATTAGCCTCATTTCACCACACGTACGCCCCACTTGATGGAAAGGTTCTGCAAGTAATGAAGCGCATATACGAAGCGTTATCATCCGACGATCTACTCAACCGATGCACTGGAGGTGAAACGCAAGATTGTAACGAATCGTTCAACTCGCTTTTGTGGACCTTTGCGCCGAAACATATCCACTGTGGTGCTACCACAGTCGAAATCGCAAATTTTCTGGCAACCTGCATTTTCAACGAAGGCTTCACAAGTATTTTAAAAATAATGTCAACAATGGGTATTGTCATCGGCCCACAAGCCGAGATGTATGCTGAATCTCGCGACGGAAAACGACTTCAACGCTCAGAGCTAAAAACGTACGCATCATCGAAAGAGGGTCGCACAGCCCGCAGAGCCCAAAAAGCCATGGAAAACTCGTTTTATGAGATGGAGGAAGGCACACTTTATGGGGCTGGAATTGCCGATTAATATTCGTAAGTATTGTATTAAAAAAATATGTGTTAATGTCATTTGTGTGCCTCAAAATCGAAGTCAAAACTTTAAACGCGTTTTTCTCGAAACCATGTTTTTCAAAACTTTGCGCACGATAACTCAAACAGTTTTTGACCGATTTTGATATATGAGGCATGAAACGACGCAGAATTTACGCCGCTATAGCCCCTACCTCAAACTTGCCGAAAAAATAATGTTTACTATTTTTTTTCTACACTAGACTACAAAAAAAAGGGTCGAAATTCGATTTTTCATTTTCAAAGTGGCGGCTCCCCCCCTAAAAAAATTTCGATTTTTGTTTCCGAGGTAGGGGCTATAGGGACATTCATTCTAAGTAACTGAATATTTTTTTTTTTTCAGACGATGTTTACTCTTGGAATCGTGCGCAATTTGGACCCACCTTTTTTCCGGAGAACCTCGTTACCAGGCCGAGAACTTTCTGAACGGTCCATAAATTCACTTTTTCAAAATTTTGTATTTTTTTCAATAAATTAAGCTACCCAAATCAAAAAACGGAACTAAAATATCTTTACTCGTTCTCTTTCCACAATATTTTGAAAAAAGGCTAAAATTTGGCATAGATTACCAGAGGACCCCCTTAATAACGTATGCTGGGTACTGTATAATGGTTTTTATAACTGGTATGTTATGATAGCTGTAGTTTGGTGAGATAAGTGTGATAGATTCTTTCTAATAGGTATGGAATGATGGTAAAATACGATGGTATAGTAAGATAGTAGGATTTGATTAAATTACATTTTAAAATGCATTTTTATTTGAAGGCAACGTAAAACGTACCCCATTTTGACTTTTTGTAATTTTTCCAAAATTTTTGTACTGAAGCCAGGGTGATCGTTTTGTCAGACTGTTTTAATACTGCAAGCACTGTAGAAATCTACCAAAATCTACTAACAAATTCTAAGGACCTACTAAAAATTAAATAACATTTTTTAAAAGCAGAATTTTAATATAAAAAAAGGGAAATTGAATCGGTAAATAGCAATGGTTGAAAATAGAAAATAACGTGCATGAATTTTTTTGAACAATTTTGCTTGTGTTAGCAGCTGATATACGTTGAAGAGCAATTTAATAATCAAATAAGAAGTGAAATATTTTTTATATTTTATGTAATTAAACACATATATAATTAAACACATACAAACTTAATTAAAACTTAACTTGTATTAAAAAAAAAAAACAAAATAAGAAATAACAGAACATTTTTTTTACCAAAAATTAACAAATAATGTATAACTATATACATAAATGTACACTTATTTATTTTTAAAACGGAGCTTAACATAAAAATACTAACAAAACATAAAATGTTTATGAGTTCACATAAATACAAACTATTGATTTATTATAGAGTCTTTTTAAAGACTCTTAAGACTATTTAAATAATATTAGCAAAGAGATCAAGAAAAACTTTAGTTTCTAATGAAAATACTTTAAAAAAAATCTGAGTAGAATTAACCAGCATTTGTTTTATTGGAATTATTTTACAAACTAATTAATTAACTAACTAACTAGTTTTATCATTAATTTAATGCAAACTAATTTAACCATCGATTTTGCTGGCTCAAAATATGTACAACAACGAGACAATCCTTGCTTGACATGCAAAATGGATGCCAAGTGAGTATTAAGAAACCTGTTTCGATGTAATGATTTAACAATGTTTAATTGCGATAACTCTCGTAGGCAAATAGTTTTTGACTCTGGCATTGCCATCATGGCTTTAGAAAATTTGTAAAGATTTATACTTTAACCCTTTTGGTACATCTTTTTGATTTCAAGTCCAAAAAATCTATTTTTATTTATGATCATATTATTAATCATCAATCACAACATTTTTAATTTTTTGTTTTTAAAGTTGTTTTTTGGATTGATGCCATATGGCATAAAATTTCCTTAGAGGTAAAAGAAAATGAAAAAATCAAATGTTTTGCATATGAGTGTTTATTTTTATTTATTTATTTTTTAGATTTAAAAATTAATTTTTTAACAAAAACTTTTTTCATAAATTATAAAGCAAGTCTGGAAGTTGTGGGGCTGATTCTTTCCGTAGTTGTTGGGCTACTTAGACCATCCTCGTCAAAAGCTACTCTAGGACGTCCACTTTTTCGAGCACAAGTAGCCTGAGATGATAATGCTAAGAGCCTATCTGCAATATAATTACGAAACGCCAACGGATCCATGCACTCCTTTGATTTCAAATGATTGCCTTCACAAACTTTTTTATATTCTAGCCAAGAGCATATAGCCAGATCAATAAAATGGTCGAAAATTTTAAGAGTCCACTCTTTTGATCTTATAGAAATTCTGTATAACAAAAGAAGGAAATCCATCTTGTTAACGCCCCCCATATGTTTATTGTACATAGAAACGATGTTAGGTTGCGATATTTAAATTTTTTTTTTTTAACTTTTTATCGCCAAAAATTGATGGCACAATGTTAACTATGCCTCCATCAAGCCATTTCAAGGCCATAACATTATGATGTCTTTCAATGCAGTAATCGAAAGTACCTCTACCTATTTTTTTAAAGATCTTTTTCGGTTTGGAGTGGGACTTTTCCGATTCTATTGCTTCGTATCGTACCTGTTGCCCAAATTCCTTTTTTCTGCAAATACACCATTAAATTAAGGATTGTGAAATAATTATCAAAATAAATTTTGAAATTACTTCCTTCTGGAGTTGTTTTTTTTTGTGAGATGGATCACTATATCAAAACAAAACCGTAACTTTGAGTCAGCCGCAATAGAGTTTTTACCCCGATAAATTTCAAAATCCTGTAGAATACCTGTTGAACTGCAGAGGCAAAATATTTTTACACCCCATTTTATGAGTTTTTTGGGCATATATTGTCTTAATACAGTTTTTCCTTTAAACGGAACCATCATTTCATCCACGTAGAGATTTTCGTCTTTTGGAATAGCATATTTTTTTTCGGTGAACATGTTCAAAATATTACGGACTTTATAAAGCTTATCAGTAGAATCATCATCTATACAAAATTTAAGATTATTACGAATAGAATGAAATCTGTTTCTCGTCGTACTCTGACGAAAAGATGGAATTTCGGTGGCCTTTGACCAATACATCTTCAATCGCGGATAGTCAATTGCACCGATCATAATTTCTAGCGCTATAAGCTTGTATAATTCTTCCTCTCTTAAATTAATTGAAGTACCGTTATTTCTAAGCGTAGCTTGGTTTGTAGCATCAGCTTCTTTATCAACAAATACAGCAGAAAAATACTCAAGAAAATATTGAACTGGAACTTTTAAATTTCTTTTGGGATTTTCCGGCTCAGTAAAATTTGCTTCTGGAGGACTGCAAAAAGTTTTTCCATTGAAATTCATCTATTTTCTCAAAAGAAATTCTCAACTTTTCACCTTTTTGAGAATCTGAAAGCCCAACAAATTCAAGTCTTTTGGATTAGTCGTCAAGAGGTAACTTTTCTTTTAAAGTTTTATCTACTTCTAAATCTAAAACCTTGATATTATCAACTTCAAGGTCTTTAATATTTACTTCGTATTGGCCATTTCGAGATAGCTCTTCTTATAAAAACGAATTGTTTCCTTCAATACTTAATACAAATCTAATAATACGTCACATTCTTCTGATTCCTCTAAATCGGAGAAATCTGAATCTTTAAAACTATTTAATATTTTTTTTAATTTCATTATCATTTATTTTTCTCGACATTATGAATAATCTTCATACAAAAAGAGCACCTTTTCTTTCAAACGCTAAAAAAAAATGTGCAATATTTGATTCATGCATACATATCACATTGAATAAAGTATGAGTGGCGCAAGCATTTTAGCACCTATGAGTAAAATTTATGCCATATGGCATCATAAGAAATTTGAAAAATCGTCGCGCGTACAATAGAATTTAAAATTTTTTTTCAACTATGCAGAAATGTATGGTAATGTTAATGTTAATGTTGTGTGGTGGAGATGCGTACTGCGACCTTAATGAGATCTATTGTACCTCCTTCTCAAAGCTCCGCTGGGTTTGCGGATTACAGAATTTCATCCAGCCCTATTTCTCTAATGAATTTGAGAATATTCTTAGGTTCAAGGGATGAAACCTGCTCTAGACTCAGCTCATAATTCCCCAGTGCTAGTTTACGTCTGCGAGCCACGGCGTCGCAGTTTGTAAGTAGGTGTATTGGAGTCTCCTCTGCTTTTTCACAGAAACGGCAGTTACTATCGGTCTCTATGCCCAATTTCATCAGGTGGTATTTCAGTTTACAGTGTCCTGTAAGGAACCCCGTTAGAATCCTAAGATTCGGTTTGCCTAAGCTTATGCACAATTTTGCTCTCCGAGTGTTAAAATCTCTTAGGAGCAATTTGGATTGTCTTAGCTTTGGGAGGCTTTTCCAAAGGTTTGAACGTTTATGCCTCTCCTCCCTTCTCAGTTCTTCTTTTATAGAATGTGTGCCCAATCCGCAGAATGGTTCCGGTCCTATAAATTTTGTGGCTGCACCCTGTCGCGCTAGACCATCGGCTTCTTCGTTACCCTGTATTCCTTTGTGTCCTGGGACCCAAAGTATAGTAACAGTTTTATTCTTGCCTAGCTCGTTGAGTTTTGTTAGGCATTCCCATGTTATTCTCGATGATATCTCACAGGAAACTAATGCTTTGATTGCTGCTTGGCTGTCTGACATCACAACTATATCCTGACCTTTGTATTTACGGTCCAGATTGAATTGTGCACACAGCTGTATTGCTAGGATTTCCGCTTGGAAGATACTGGGTGTTGTCCCCATAGGTTCAAAGTGCTTGGTTCTTGGCCCGTACACCCCTGCGCCTATACCTTCCAATGTCTTGGACCCATCTGTATACCATGCTATACTATGTGGTTTCTTAACTTGCGATATCATCTCGCTGTCCCACTCTTTCTTGGTACTAAGCTTAATTCCGAAGTGTTTTTCGAAGTTATACCTTTTTACTATATCATCTCTTGGTAGATCGATGTAGGGAGTGTGCTTTGCAATATCCTCCTTCTCTCTACTGCTGATAGTTTTACCTAAACCTGTCCCCTCTTTTGCAATGCCCAACAGAGTTCGCTTGGCTACTCCCTCTATGACAAGGTGTAAGGGTGTTAGGTCCAGAATTACTTCTAGTGCTGCTGTAGGGCATGTCCTCATGGCCCCTGTGATGCATACACAGGCCAGTCTCTGCACCTTTGTTAGCATATTCCTCATTGTGGTTAGCTTGGTTCTCTCAGCCCATGCTATTGCACCATATGTGAGGATGGGTCTCACCATCATGGTATACATCCAGCGGAGAATTGTTGGGTTACAACCCCAGCTTTTCCCCGCCAGGCTCCTACATACCATGAGTGCGCGAGTTGCTTTGTTTATAGATACCTCTGCATGTCTTCTCCAGAGAAGCTTTGAATCTAGTGGAAGTCCCAGATACTTTACTTCTCCTTTGAAGGGAATTTCAGTGCCATCCATTCTCATTGTTCGGAGGTTTGGCAGGCTTCTTTTGTTAGTAAAAGGTACTATGGTGGTTTTCGCTGGGTTGATATTTAATCCCACCGTGTTACACCACTCCTTTGTTACTGACAGTCCTCTCTGTATCAGGTTACAGAGTGTATCCTCGAACTTCCCTCTTGCTATTAAGGCGATGTCATCTGCGTAACCCTGACATTTTATGCCATTCTCGGTTAGCATCGTTAATAATTCGTCCACAACAAGACTCCACAGCAGTGGAGAAAGGACTCCGCCTTGTGGGCAGCCTTTTGTTGTTTTGATTCTTATAGTGGTGTTGCCCACTTTTGTTTCTGCAGTTCTAGTGCTAAGCATTTGGCATATCCATCTGCTGAGCATATCACTTACTCCTTTTTTGTGTAGAGACTTCTTCACAGCTTCGTGAGAAGTATTATCAAAGGCTCCCTCTATGTCTAGAAAGGCACAGAGTACGGTTTCTTTGTTTTTGAAAGCTGACTGGATGTTACTAGCCAACTGGTATAGAGCAGATTCTGTAGATCTACCCGCCCTATACGCGTGTTGACATGGGTGTATTGGTGAAAATGTATGGTAACTATTGGTTAAGATAATTGCATCAAAAAAATTACCAATATTTTGTGCTTTTTAATAATTAATTGTAAATATCTATTATTAATATCTATTGGTAATAAATATTGGTAATTTTTTTGATGCAATTATCTTAACCAATAGTTACCATACATTTTCACCAATACACCCATGTCAACACGCGTATAGGGCGGGTAGATCTACAGAATCTGCTCTATACCAGTTGGCTAGTAACATCCAGTCAGCTTTCAAAAACAAAGAAACCGTACTCTGTGCCTTTCTAGACATAGAGGGAGCCTTTGATAATACTTCTCACGAAGCTGTGAAGAAGTCTCTACACAAAAAAGGAGTAAGTGATATGCTCAGCAGATGGATATGCCAAATGCTTAGCACTAGAACTGCAGAAACAAAAGTGGGCAACACCACTATAAGAATCAAAACAACAAAAGGCTGCCCACAAGGCGGAGTCCTTTCTCCACTGCTGTGGAGTCTTGTTGTGGACGAATTATTAATAATTATATTAATATCTATTATTAATTGTAAATAATAATTAATTGTAAATATCTTATGTCACCTTTTCAGTGAAAAGTTTACTTAAACTATATGGTTGAATAAAAAATGGAATTTATCGTCCTGTAAGCAATTAAATATAAATTTTTTTAATGAGACACCTCAATAGCAGTCTTATATAAGAAATAGGATACACAAGTTATTTATAAATCGTGCCTAGGCGGCTCCAAGGGGTCTTGAAAACCGATGATGCCATATGGCATCAAATTCGCGAAAGGGTTAAAGAATTGCTTAAATCCTTAGCATCTCCTACTTCAAACCAAAACTTTTCAACGGAGAAAATAGTTCCATTTGAGGGACTTAACAGATTTTTTACATATATATCTGGCTTTAACTATCAATATTTTTCATCAATAGATTGTTGAATGTTTCCATTAATTGTTAAATTAGTGAACCGTTCCAATAATTTAGTAAGGCTACACTCTGTGTAAAAGCTACTTGCGGATCTAAAATATTAAGTCCTCCTAAAATTGGTTCATCGACTGGCAACCTGCTCTTTACTTGAAACATAATTTATTAAAAAATCCCTGACACCTTTATCTACAATCGACAATGATAGTCAATCAATATTACCCGGTTTTAAGTAGAAGCTTAATAACGATTTAAACATATTGAACACATCACCACAAAGAAGTTGAATAACGCACAATGCAATTTGAAAAATAATATTAAACTTGTTAATGATCGGTAGAACATAGTTTAAAAACAAAAAGTTAAGTTTTGGTTCGTCTTTTGAAAATCAAAGACGACTCAATATATTTCCACAGCACGCCTAGCAATTGCCACCTTTGTTCTGACAGAACAAGCTTTTGAAGTTCTAACTTTGTTGCAATCATCGTGATATAACGTGTGCGGAATGAAATCTGGACAAAGTTTGACATTAAAACAAAAACTATTTATTTTATTGAAAGCTAAACAAATTTGTATAGCATTTTAAAGCGTAAATTTATACAATTATTTAAAAAAAAAATGTGTAGCCATTTCTGTTCGCCTTCCTGATGTTTAACGGTACTTTCCTCATTTCCTTCTGAATTCCCATTGTATTGATTTTCGATAGTTCTCTCCTAATTTTTAAGATCAAAGCATCGATGCTTTTGGGCTTAAAACCCTTTCCATAAACGTTTCTTTTCAAGTTGGCCCAAAACGTTTCGATTGGTCGAAGTTGTGGAACGTTAGGGGGGTTCATCTCTTTCGGGATAATTGGTATGTTCAAGTCCTGAAAAGCTTGTTGAGTTGCATTTGCATAATGAGATGACGCTAAATCAGACCAAAACACAATTTCATCATTTGCATGATATTTCTCAACGAAACGCTTTAAAACTGGAAGACATTTGTTAATATATACATTAGCGTTTACCGCCAGACCACCTTTAATGAACACCGGTTCACTAGTGCCACGCTCGCTCACTGCCAACCACAATAACACCTTTTTGGGGTATTTTGTTTTGCGAATAAATTTTACACTTTCATCAACATCTGTTTCAGGAAACTTAAAATAAAACTTTGGAGTCCATTCGTTACCTTCAAGTGTAAAATATGTTTCGTCATCCATTACACAAATTACGTTTGACTTAGCAGAAAACAAATTTTGGGAAAGCAGCCTAAGCGAGTATTTGATTCTGGTTTCTTGCTTATCTTTGACATCGGGAACGATTTTTTTAGCATATTTCTTGATGCCCATGTTTTGCAGATATTTTTTAACGGTATGATCGTCCACTTTATACTTTCTGGCTAAGTACCTAAAAGGATTTTGCTGTGCGACCCAGAGTTTCGGCTTTTAGTTGAACTGTAACAGATATGAAAATCTACTAAAAATCTACTAGCAACTTGAAAAAATCTACTAATTCTACCAATCTAGTACTGAATCAACTGAAAACGGTCAGCCTGACTGAGGCCCACAGGGCGTGCCTGAACCAACTTTAAATGCAACTTTCGACTATAGTACTTTTTGGGATGAAAATAGGTCAAATAACATATTTAGATATTTTAAATGTAAACAAAAAAAAAAAAAATCATTTGAGCGTATTGTTTTTCACGAAAAATAATACAGGTTATAACCCGATTGAAATCTTATATGTAAAACAGAGCAAACGTATGACCGCGCATAACTCCAGAACGAATCGTCCGATTTGGGTTTTTGTTTTTGTTGTGTTCGTTTCCACCCAAAGAATCTTCTTACTGCACGAAAATTGGAAAAACACAGAGGGAGCTATAGTGCAAATTCTTTACAAAACTGTCAAAAAGTCTTAACTGCTTATACGATTAACATGAAAATTTGTAGGGTAGAGGAAGGGATTAACCCTTTGATGACCGAATTAAAATTGGTGAAGCTACACGTTTTCTGAGTCAGATATGTGTTAGTCTTTACTCAAATATAAACTGACAAAAATTTTCAAGTCCTTGGTGCCCGGGTTCGTTATTTACAGGGTGCTGCTTATTTATAACGTTGCACAGTGGGAGATCGTGTCCATAAATAGAAAAAAAGTAAAATTTTTGATATTATAAACAATTTTTTTACTAATAGACAGTTCATATATCAGATAAAGAAAATCAAAAAAATCACTCAGAAATCTTTTCAAGTTTGATTAGACAATGGCTTCAAACTAACTGTTATTAATCAAAAAATTTGAGAATATAACTTGTTTTTACTACCTGCAGCTGTAAGTGTTCCACCTTTTCGTTTTTAAGAGAATGGAATTGGAATGAAGAAATAATAAAATATGATATTCAATGTTTCTTACTTTCTTAATCGTAAAAAATTAATGTTTTTAAATTTAATATTGTGAAAAAAGTGAATTTGTAGTATGTCAGTATTATATCACTTCTGTATTATTAATTACTTTGTGTTCAATTATTTTGTTTTATATATATATATTTAAAAATATTTTGAAGACTTTGATTTCATAATTTTTGATATCAAAAAAATTAAATATAAAAAATAAAAAATATCATTCGAGCTACAGAACTGAAATTGAAAAGACTTATGTTTTTCTTAATTCAAAAACAAATAAATTCGGTAATTTTAAAATAAGAATTATGCCATTATATAAATCTTACAAATTATATTTGTTCAAAAAAGCTTTACTGCACATTTTTAAGTAAGTATCAAATATTAAAAAAAATAAAGTTTGGCCGCTTTTGGTTCCTCTTGACGTCACAAGAGGGCGTCTTCTAAAAGTAGATTTTTAGGTCATCCATGATTTTCCGAAAAAACTGAAAATGATAGAGCAAAATTTCAAAATGGGATCACTTCATTAGAGGCCAGGGCACCGACCGAACCTTATTATAACCTTTTTGATTATTTTAATGTTTTTTTTTTAATATTTTCGTAAATTTTAATTTTTTTTCTCTTTTTTTTTGCAAAATTGTGACAAAAAATTGCACATTGAGTTGCAAAAAAAAAAAAAATTAAAAGTGCATGTTTTTAAAGGTTCAGTCGGTGTCAATTTTTATACAATAATATGCACTTTGGTTTCTTAAAATGCATCGTGTGGATCTCGAGATTTTTTATGGATGAGTTCCAAAAACATAGCTTTGAGAAAAACGAGTTTAAATTTTTTACAACTTTTAAAACAGAAAAAAAGTTTATTGAAAGAATGATAAGAAATAACTGTTGTGCTCTATAGTAAATTTAAATATAAATATCATAAACACTCATATATGATATTTAATGCAAATTTGTTGATAAACCGTTGATGAACAAAGTTGCTTTAAAAAATTTCAAAATGCTCTTGAACTTTATCTTAAAAATGAAAACTCCCTTTTTCGATTACACGTGAAAAATTATTCCCGATAAAGCTGATTGAATTTCGTTACGCTACCTATAAAATTACGGCTGTTATCGTGATCACAGATGAACAGGCAGACAGAAAGACAGACATGACGAAATCGACTCTATAAAATATATATAAAATGCAAGAAGACGTAACACTTTTTATGATTTTAAATTAAAAGCAAAAAAATTTCTCAAGCGCTTGCACTGAAGGCTTTTAGAATTTTGTAAATAAAAACGAATTGTTTAGTTTTAGGAGTGTAACATTTGGCAGGAACATGTATTTTGATACGGTGCAACAAAAAAATACGGTTAATCGAAAAGTCGATTTTGAATTTTTTGTTGTTACGCTATTTTGAATTTTAGGTTAAGATATATACTTTTCTATACCTGCCACGCCTCCTTATCGGCGCTACAAATGGAGTGACAAAGTTAATATGTATACCTAATGGTCTCATCTCTCCTGTTTTTGGGAGGAGACTCCTGTTTTTCGAACCAAAACCTGTGACCTGTTTTTGCTCTCTAAAAACCTGTTTTTGACCGGAGATATTTTTAACGGATCGAACAGAGCAAAAATTACAGACATTACATTATAACTACTCACTACTTTCTTTCTCTCTTTTTAGTGAGTGTATGCCTGTCTCAACTGAGTTGGATAATTTTTAGTGCTTGTAAAGAGTTTAAAAAATTCGTATTTATTTGTCAACTGATCAAGCTTTTAGTGCGTGTGAAGAGTTTGTAAGGTTATTTTTTTCATTTGAAATGAGCTTTGTTCGCGTCATTTTTTTCTGCGGGTAATTTTTTTCATTTGCTGATGATAAAAAGGATGATCAAAGATGATTTGATGATTTACGATGATAATTCTTCGTAATAACCTTTTTTATTTACATTTTGACGCCATAAGAAGGTTCAAATATAAGAATTATAAATATTACGAAGAATTATCATCGTATATCCTTCTCTTTTTTAATACTTGTAATTTCTTTTCAATGCTTATAATTATTGTAATATGCTAATAATAAATAAGTTATGACATGAAACTCCTGTTTTCCACCTGTTTTTTTTTTTAAAAAGCCTGCTTATTCGATTTAGTAAATTTCTCCTGTTTTTTAGCAAAAATGAGAGGGGACCATTATGTATACCTCTTACGCATACTGCGATAATATGCCCCTTAAAGTTATAAAAATAACTTTTTTTAATTAATTTATTAAAAGTAAATTAATTTATTAAAGAGGTGGCCACAAAAATTAAACCACACGGAGTTAACACTGCGGCGGGAACTCTATCGGGCCTCGCTCCAAAATCTTCATTGCTACTTAACAAAGCAAAAGACCACTCAAGACGACTCTCCCCTCAAATGCAAAAAAAAACTGGATTCTAATTTTATCTAACAATCTGTGCTTATTTCCATACTGTCGAATTTATTTGTTATTTCATCTATTAGTTCTGACCAAGTCAGACGCCATAAAGTTGCAAGCAAAGATCTCTCTCTAACTGCTGTTTATGCAAAAATACAACATGACATGATTTGCAATTCTTTTTGTGTCATTTTTCTAAATTGTTATATTTGTGCACAGTACTTGAGAAATAATTTTTGCTTTGAGAAATGATTCTCAACGACAGCCTCGACATCCCCAACCAGCAGTGCACCAACGAAAGCTTATTGCTTGGCGATGACAACTCAAATATTATTAAGTAGTCGTAGTTTTCCTCTTAATGGTTTTATAATGTTTTGCATTTTTTGAAAGAAAAACTTGCAATGATGTTAACTTGAGTGTTGCTGCGTTTTGTCTTGCCGCAAAAACACTACAAAAAGAAAGAAAAAAAGGTCGAAATACTTATTACTACTCAAAAGCTTGAGTTCTGTCAGAACCCGGAGTAGTTTTTTGTGCTTATGTAATGCTTAATTATTTTACATCAACGGGAAAATATTCAATTATGTTTGTTGTTTTTTGTTTGTTATCTGAAAAACCTTTCAGTTTAACGCGTTAGTTGCAAAAGTTTTGATTGTGCATCAGATGCAATGTTGTTGCAAGTTGGTGATGCTTGACACAAATGCTACGTACATGGTTGCGGTTTTGATTTTTTCTTTTCGCTGCATCATTATAACTGAGGTGTTTACGAGCGTACCAAAACATATCGAATATTTTTTATAATGAATTTTTTGTTTTTGTTTTTTGTTTTGTCACATTATGTGATTAATATACTAAAATGTTTTATTGGGTATAAAAAAAATTATTTTTCACAAATCAAGAATTGATTCTAACTATTGTGATCTGTTTTGTAATTTTTTTCATAGTAAAATTATCTATCCATATTGTTATAACGTAATCTCATTTTTTGTGATAGCCATCAAATCTCTTTTTTTATGTTTTCTAGATGTGCAATAAGGTCTTGCTTCTTCTTAAATATTAGATCTGATTCCGTACTCGATTCAAGTATTTTGAAGTTGCTTGAAAGCGTAATTTTACAAATTTTTGAAGCTCGAGAGAGAAGAATAACATGCAAAATGTCACTTTCTATTCTATTACAATTACTTTTAGTACGGGAACAGACCTATTGAAGCATTCCACGGTCACGTACAGACAAATTCAAATATTTTTTGGGTTTATTGTAAAGTCATTTCTTAACTTACACATTGGAAGTGAAGTCCTTTTGTCTAATTAAATATTTCATTCTGTTTTTTCATTAAACGTTCAAACTTACTTTAAATTTTATTAAATGCAAGAGAAAAAAATAAGGCATCTACTGTCACGTGTCGGACGGGTCCAGTCAACCAATGTTGCAAATTGTTGTGTACGATTACAATTTCTAGCGAAAGTAACTAATATGGGGAAGAGGTATTTGAAAGCTAACTTTTATTACTCATAAACATGCTTTCGGCGTAAAAAGATTTGAAATAAAGTCCACAGTTTTTTAAAATATTATATTTACATATCGTCACGTGGAGACAGACAAATCACGTCACGTATCTGATAAACTGACAATGTTTTCGTTTAATTGGGTAATTAAGTAATAAGGTAGTTAAGTTATTATGTAATTTAGTAATTAAAAACAAATCTAATATAGTTTTCTTATCTTGCATCAACTTTTTTTTCATTATCTTTAGCCAATGCCTTCCATTTTTACTAAAACAAAAAAGTTTACGAAACATTTACTAAACATTTACGAAAAAAAAAAACCGAAATTTACTAAATCGAATATATGAAACAGTGCAGACGATTTGATCATCATGGTAAATGAGTTTAATACATACTTTGCTTAAATTAATAAAATTAAAATGCTTCTCTTAGATAATATCATAAAATAATAAGTTTTTAATAAGTTTTAATTTTTGGTCACGGTTGACTTTTCTATGGAATGCCCCTATTCTGTATTTTAAGACGCCTCACGAAAAAAGTTGTTTGGCACAGTTGCTTAATATAATCCTTGGCTTATGTTGTGATGATTCTCCAAATATTTTGACTCTAACGATAGCCATCCGTGAGCTGGAATGGTTTGAAATAATCTCTAAAACTCGAATTTTTTTTCTAACCATATTGGCTTGTGTAATAGTTGTAAAACATAAACTTTAAGAAATTAAATCCCGAAAAAAGCTCTTTCAATCTGCATCAAAAAACTAAAATTTTTGCATTCGGGATAAAGATAATGCTATTTTCATGCATTTTTTAAAAATTCATTTTCACTAAAATTAAAAAAATTTAAATATTTCTAATGCGATCCTCCCTTTTAAGATATCGCTATAAAGGTTTTGAGTGCTTGCATTGATTCCTAGTCAAAATTGCTTAAATTGATTTATATTAAAACTAAAATATTATTTATAAAATAAACAGTTACTGGAAAAATATTGTAAGAAATTAAAAAAAAAGTAATGAAGTTATTGGAATTTTGAAAGTTCTTGCATGCAAAGAAAATAAAAAAATATCAAAAAAATGCACGAAAAACAGCGTTATCTTTAATCTGATTGCAAACATTTACAATTTTTCAATGCAGATTGAAAGAGCCGTTTCCTGCCTATAATTTCTGACAGCTAATTTTTTTACAATTATTACACTAGCCAATATTTTTACAAAAAACTCGATTTTTAAAGGTTATTTAAAACCATTCCAGCTCACGAATGGCTATAGCTAGAGTCGAAATATTTGGGGAATCATCATAAGATAAACCAAGGATTATTTTAAGCATTTGTGCCGAATAACTTTTTTTTCAGACATAAAGTGAATTCATAAGAACCTCCCAGCCAAGCTCTCGGAGCTTCTGGCGAGTCACTATCGATGTGTGTAGCTTTACGTTGTCCTAATATAATGCAGTTTCTCTCCTACTGACCAAATCTGACAGCTTTTGGGCTATAGACGGTCCAATTGTTGACAGTACACATCAGAATACAAGAGTTTTGTCGTAGGAGAACAGCTCATATTAGATGATTCCGTGGCAAACCCACCAAACACACAGCAAAACCTTCCTGACCGTCAATCCTGGGTTTTCATCATGTAACTTTCGATTAACGATTACACTGTGCAACACATTTTTCTAACGGACAAGCGGATAACACAGGATGATAGTACTAGTGTATAGTAAGAAAAGCCTAAAAGGAATTTGCAAAGTTAGCTCGCTTTTAAAAGATATAGGCATTAATAGTTTGCCTCTAGTAGATTATTTTTTAAAAATAAAGTGCTCATAAAGTGCGTATCGAATTACAATTTTTTCGAATTTCACATTCTAAGAGGTCCTAAAAGTTGCATGGTGGTCAAGATCTACAGAAAAAAAAATAAAAAGAAAAAAGATGTCTTCCTCTTACACAAGGACAAAGTTGTTTTTTTGAAAAAAATGATACAAAATAATGATCTATAAATGCTTTGGTTTTTGTAAGAAAAACTAAACATGTCTTAAAGCAAAATTAAATATAGACTTTAACTAAAAATATCTCGCCAAACAAGATGCAACTCTCGATTTCTACCCTCATTGTCCTGTGTGAGAGATACTCGAATCCAAAGGTACACTCAAAATAGCTCAGAACTTTTGATTGTTATCTGATTGTCTAAATTTTGGTGTTATTGGTTGAAGTGTTTACGTTTTCTTTAAATTTGGCGAAATAAATATTTGCATATTTTTCGCAAATGCATTTTCTTGTTTTCGAGAAATGTATTTCGAATGCAATTTTATAAGTTTTAAAAAAAAATAAGATAAGGTTTTATACGTTTTTGGCATCAGAAGTGGTGATAATTTTGTGAATTTGGATTTTTAAAATATTTCTGAACGAAACACTGTCTGAAAGTATTTTTTATTAAATAAATAATGCCAGGTTAGGGTCACGATTCTTTTTTGTGTTTCGATTTTTTATAAAATGTTTCTGCCTAGCATGAAATTTATTATTTCGTCAAAACACCTCACCTCATCATTTACCAAAATGTTAAACTAAAATTTGAGTCTCTTAACCTGCCACTCGATGAGTCTCAATTGATTTAACAATTGCTTTTAAGATGTGTTTTTAAAAAAAAATAATAATTTTAAAGGAAATATCTGAAGAATTAAAAAAGCGAAAATTATTTTACCACTTCTGATGCCTGAGATATAAAGTCTTATATTAATTTTTTTTTAGAAAATGAAAAATTGCGTTCAAGTATGCTTTTCTCAAAAAACAGTAAATGCATAGGCAAAAAATGTGGAAATTTTAAATACACCAAATATAAGGAAAACGTAAAAACTTCAATAAATACCACTAAAATTATCACAATCAGATAACAATCAAAAGTTCTGTGCTATTTCGCACAGGACACTGTGAGTGAATATAAAAAGTGGCATCTTGTTTGGCGAGATATTGTTAGTTAAAGTCTTTATTTACTTTTGCCTTAAGACATATGTAGTTTTTCTTACAAAAATCAAAGCATTTATAGATCGTTAATTTTTACTGTTTTCTCAAAAAACAACTTTGCCCTTGCGGGAAAGGGAGACATCCTTTTTTTTTGGAGACCGCCCTATGGAACTTTGGAGACCTCTTAGAATGAGAAATTAGAAAAAAAAAATTTAATTCGATACGCCCTTATGAGCACTTCATTTGTAAAAAATACTCTGCAAGAAGCAAACTTTCAATGCTTATATCTTTTAAAAGCGAGCTAACTTTGCAAAACCCTTTTATGGTCTTGTTGGTCTAGATCAGTACCATCGATCTGTGCTGGTCGCTTTTTCGTTAGATTCCATGACCCTTGAATTGTCGCATAGTGTTATCGTTCAAACGACACCATTTGGAGATATTTTTATTTTATTTCATTTATTTATAAAATGAAATTTAAAGGCTTACTTACATCAGTACACTTAGAACTATGTTATTTTATAGTACAAAAATTATTTAGTTTAGTTAATTAAATAAAAATTTTATTAGATTAAAATTATAACAACCAAGATTTAATTAGCGAGATTTAACAATACTTAAGATTAAAAGATTATTATATAAATATCATATATTATAATAAAAAAGAATAAATATATTTAAAAAAGAAGAAAACAAAACAAAAAAGAGAAAAAACCAAAAATAACATTTGAAAAAGTTTAAGCAAATTGCAGATACTATAGAGCAGAGTTGTAAATCCCATAGCTCTTTTAGCTCACTTACAACAACTTCAATATTTCCGTGTGTGTTGTAATTCGAGGAATTATGAACATGGCATTGTTGTTGTTTGCTCGCGTCAAAAGCTAGCTATTAATGTTATTGCTGATGTATGTTTTTTTGTTTTTTTGTTGTAGCATTTTCAAATTTCGGCCTCGTGAGATCCTTAAAACCTATTTTTGCAATTTTTTTTAAAGAGACATTAGCTCAGTGTGCTAATGTTATTGTTTTTGTTTTTAATTTCTTTCGTCGCCATAAAAGCTTTATTTTTTTAATTTGTAATTCGGTTCACTGCCACGACACCTCCGCTATAGAGTAGAGAAAAAAGTTAAGATAGATTGCCTCAAAGTACCTCTCCAAGTTATTTCTTTCAACCATCTAGATCAGTCATGAGCAGGAAAATAAACTTAGTCAGCCAATGTTTTTTTTTAAACAAACTCAAAATTATCTTCTTAAAACAAGAACAAAATAAAAAAATGTGAATGCAATAAAAAACCCCAATAAGGTTACACTGATTTTCTATTTCTATAAAAATATTTACCAGCAAAAAAAAAACAAATAATAAGGGTTCTCATCTAAGCATGTAATTGACCCGTAAACATTGTAAACTTGTGAACTTACATGCGCGTAAACTATCTGTCAAAATTTGTATGGGCGTGAGCTTACATCATTTCCAAGCCTATTTTGTAGTGTAAACTAGCATGTAAATCTACGTGTGTAAATGAGGGTTGCCTTTGGCGCTAATCATTACTTATTTAAAGTAGTTGAAGTAAATAAGAACACGTTTTATTTATTTTTCTATGTTAATGAAGGTTTTTAAAAGGTTTAAAATTTAATAAAGTCATAATATTGTCGTAGCCGCAGCCGCCATTTTGTCGACATTTACGCTATTTACACTTTATCGCTCATCAAAAGTTTAAATGCTATACATGTTTACATGTTTACCTACTTAGATGAGAACCCTTAATGTGTGTTTGTGTTCAACACATGTAACGGCACAAACATCTCAAGCGGAGCGCCATTGAGTAAGGCTTGCTTTTTGTTGCCTTTGCATGCATTTGTTGTTGTTAGCAAGTTAGAAATTTGGTGAACGTCTATTTTGTTGTTGTTTTTTGTACGTGTTGTTGTTGTTTTTACAAATGTGCAAACACAAAGTTGATAAAACAAAACAAATTTGTAGCTGAGCCAACTGAGCCAATTGAGCTTCTGGAAGCTCATGTCTGATCTAGATCAGTAGCTCGTTCCTGTATCAAAATCGGCAAGTTACCGATTTGTGTGACGTCAGCCGTTATCGATCCCTAGTTATCGATTTAGTGACAACTAATGTTTCTGTACGTTTAAATCGGTAAAAACTCGGACCGTGATGAAAAAGAACACAAATCGAGAAGAAAAGTTGCGAAATTGAGTCAAATGACAAGCAGCTGTTTACTCGAATGTATTATTATTAGTATTTTATATTATTTTTTTTACTTTATAACAAATAGGTGCTTGTCTTGTTAATAAAAAGTGAATATTTGCAGTTTAAGAAAATTAATTATGTTATAATGATATGTATTAATGGTTGCGGTTGTAAATAATGTAAATAATTTTATACTTAGTGCTGTGCTGCAAAAACTTAGCAAATATATGCAACCGGTTACTTTTTCATAGCTCAAACAAATACTGTTTTGCTAACATTTTTAACTTTTATGTAAGTAGCAGAGATTTGCAACAAGTAAATTGAAAATCAAGCTACTTGAAAAAATATCAAGCTTTAAGTTGATATGCAGGAACTTGAAAATTTTTTCCTTACAATTCGCGACTGGCTTCTGAAAAACGAATCATATGTCTGACGTGATTCTATTTTGTTTCTACCTCATATGAGTTGGTGGAAAAAGTCAAGTTTTTTACTTTTCAACTCTGGTTTCGACTCTATGCGACTGAAATCGTTTGTTTCGTTGTTCGTTTCATTTATTATGCGGAGTTCGTGTAACTTTTTTTCTGTTGCAATTGCCATAATATTTGGTGGCAACCCTATTTCAAAATTTCATAATTTGGAAATTTTGACAACGGATTCGGATTCAGCGACCCATTTTTGGTGTACCATTTTTTTTTGCCAGCCCCGAATTCATAATACTACAAAAAATTAAGGTGGCAACCCTATCCACCATCTTGAATTTTAAAATTCTGACTTAAGATTCGAAATCAGCGACCCCTTAACACTGATAAATTATGTTTAAAACTCTTAAAAATACATATTATTAGGTGGCAATACTGTGGTAAAAATTTATGTGGCAACCCTAACCTCCATCTTAAATTTTAAGACTGTGACATTATATTCGAAATCAAATCCGTTGTCAGAATTTCAAAATTACAAGAATTCGCAAAATTCGTAAAAAAATAAAGGTAGCAACTCTATCCGCCATCTTAAGTTTTAAAGTTTGACATCATCTTCGATGTTACCCCTAAAACTTCCAACCACTGAGTCCACAGAATCATTAAAAGTCCTATTACGCTTAAGCTCTCCTAAACAAGCTCATTGAATTTTTTGGATACTTGCTTTAATTGGATACTCGCCTTCAAATTTAAGCTTTTTAAGCTTCTTGCCGAAGGCATCAAGCTTGCCTTTACTTGAATCTTCGTGCCGTTCGCTTATTTATATTCAATTACAAGTTATACTTGATTCAAAATTATCAAGCTCAAGCTAGCTTGAACTTGTATTTTAAGCAAGTACTTGAAATAGAGTTTCAAGTAGGCTTGTGCAGTTCTCTGGTAAGTAGGCATTATTTATAAATTGTATTACCTTTAAAACTAAAACTTTTTTAAGAATAACAAAATATTTCAATCAGAAAAAAATTCGACTTATATGAAAGTAACCATTTTTAAAGGTATATTTCGAATACTTATAACCTAATAATACACAACATTACTGTCATTAGATAAATCGGTAGAATTCTCACTTGCCACAAAGCCAGTGATAAAAGTGACACATTTTTATCGATTCACTTTACGTACAGAAACGCTTTTTCGCAAGGTTCCATTGAAATGAAATCGGAACATGTGACAGCTTATCGATTTGGAATGAACAAATCGAAGAGAAATCGATTCAGATTCGTACAGAAACATTGCAAGAGAGAATGACGTCAGACGCGTTTTTTGTTGGTATTTTCTCGTAGCGGTATTTTTAATGCAGCATTTTCAATATCACTTGTCTGGAATCGTTTTATTTTTTGATTTACTGGGCCTCGTCAGATGCTTAAAATCTATTTTTGCATTTTTTTTTAAAGAGACATTAGCTCAGTGTGCTCATGTTGTTGTTTTTGTTTTTAATTTTTTTCGTCGCCATCAAAGTTTAATTTATTTTTATTTTTTTTCGAATTTGTAATTTAGCTCACTGCCACGACACCTCTGATCTAGATAGTACATTCCAAGGTCTAATGGCGTTAATGAAAAATAAGAAAGAGGTGTTTAAAGAATTATGCCTGGGTGCAATAAGAATATGACTTCTTCTAGACATAAAAAAGCAACATTTTTCATAAAGGTAACATGTAGGCTTGTGCTTAACAGATCCAGAGACGCAACGGACATGGAACGATTCTTTTGAAGAAAGGAACTAGTTCACGGAAACATGTCCGCGGAACTATCTAGTTCCTTTGCTTATTTGAACTGTATAGACTATTTGGCTTGTCTGCTTGTTGAACTACAGAGGGAATTTGAAGCATGTCCGCGGAACTATTTAGTTCCTTTGTTTATTAGAACTGCAGAACAGTTCAATATTTTGTTTTATTTCTATATTTTTTAATTAAAGAAAAACATTTCTTTAGATTATATAAAAAATTAACTTCTATCATTTAGTAAATAGTTTCAATTAGTAAATAAAGTTCATGTTGCAAATTTATAAAGTTGCTGAAAATCATTTGCAGTTGCATCTTATAGTTCATCAGCTTTAAGCATGTTCGCGGATTTATATAGTTCATCAGCTTTAAGCATGTTCGCAGAACTATATAGTTCATCAGCTTTAAGCATGTTAGCGGAACTATATATTTCATCAGCTTAAGCATGTTCGCGGAACTATTTAGTTCCAGCAGTTCTCTTTATAAGAATGAAAGTAACAAATGCATGTCATTTCGTGATTGTTCTGTTTCATATGTTAAAAGCAAAAATAAACAGTAATGCTGAACAATGCACACAACTGGAATGACGATATATAATTTTTAATTTGTAATTTGTAAGTGCGAAAGAGATGTTGCTCACACTTGTTAAAAAAAAAAATTAAAAAAATGTTATTGCAATCGAAACTGTTTGAACATGCTTAAATCGTACAGATGGAATGATTGGAACTATGTCCGAGACTGAACATAGTTCCATGAACTATGCAGGTCCGGAACGACTCAACTCTAGTAACATGCGATTTTTCATGAATAAGTTTGTGCAGGTATATAAAGTTTCTTGCTTTGATATATGATGTAATATCGCAACCAAGTACTGAATTTCTAAGGCTAGATAGGTCAGGCCCTTAGACAAGAGGGGTTTTAGGGGTTAAAATTCCCCTTAGGGTCTAGAAAGTATACAAACCTAATATACTAAAACTACAAAGCAACAGCGTAAAAAAAGCAAACCACTTCAATTATTAACTGAATTGAGACCTATGCTTTCAGATCATAGATAATATAAGGACTTCGTCATAGATTGCGATTTTATGTTCGGGCAGGGTTACGATGGTGTAGCTGTCATGAATGGTACACTACAAGGAGCACAAGCGTATGTTGCGGAAAAAGATCTACAGGATGCTGTTATTAAAGCTTAAGACAATGCAACCGAATTTCGAAGTACAATATCGCCACTCGCATTTCAACTTATAAAAACAATAAATACTTTTGATTTTAAAATTACTATTTATGTGGTCGCAGTTCCAACTAAATACATTTGTGATCAAGATTGTCCATTCACATTCTTTGTTGTTTTTCCCCAAAAATAAGTAACTAGAACAGAAAAATTTACTAAGCGTATGAATTTTTAACAGAAGTTTTAACAGAAATAATTAATTCACTAAACACGTAAGTGCCCCATGTCGGGCTCAATACGTTAACATTCTTCGTCGGTTTCTCTTTGTAGTAATGAGGATTCATTGAGGACTTTCATTCATTGAATAATTAGTTTCTTACTTTAAAGGGAACTTGTAATTAGGTCTTTAAAATAAATTTAAAAGAGTGTTTGATTAAATATTGTACAAAAAACTAAAACCTTGTATGGAAATTAGTCCCTTTTGTCCAAATAACTTCAAAAGCAATTTTTCAGTATGCATATTTAGGCCCTTTTGAACAAAACCATAAACTTTTATGCACAAAATATTGGAAATTTTACGATTTTCTTAATTTTTTTGTTTGTTTGTGCAAATGATAGCATTAAATATTTTAAGTACTTAACCAAAGCAAAAAAAAAGCTTTTTTCAAAAATGTTAAATAGAAACTTTTTAACAGACACTCCTCATTTGCAGTAGTGTTGTTCCAAAAAATATTTCAACACCATTTCATTGCATTTTCTCAAATTTGGATTTTTACATTTTTTTTTATTGAAACAAGAAATAATTAACATATTTCGAAAAGTAAAATATCACAACTCTGGTACTTTTAGTCCGATTTTTATGTTTGTTAACTCATTTAAAAGAACCATTAGATTAAATACGAAATGCAATTCTTTTTTTTTGTTTTAATTTACTTCAAGGGATGTTTTGGATTCTTGTAAAACGCTTCTAATTTATTTGTCTCTTGAGCTAATTTTAAAAGTCTATCAATCGGCACGAAACTTAATAGATTTTATTTTTATATCAAATCGACTATTTTTAGTCTATGGTGTCAAAAATTTGGTCTATGAGGCAAACAGTTAATATGCATATAAAAATGCCTTTTGATTTATCGATATCAAAAACTATCAATATTTTTTTTAATCAAAACTCTCCCTTGGGTAAATCTGATAAGTGTTCATATCTTCGTAAGCCATTAACATAACGTGTGGCGTAATTAAAAGCTATTTGCAATTTTTAATTGGGAAGGTGAGTTCATACTTTTTAAGAGTATGTTATTAATGTTAAAATTAATTGTATCATACTAGCAGGCATTTTCAAATTACTTAGGACATAATATACTTTTTTCACTACATTGTTCACATGATCAACACAGGACAAAGAAGAATTTATATAAAAGCCGAGATTTACAATTTTTTACACAACAGTTAGCTTATTTATTCCAATAAACAAATCAGGGATATCATTTATACAGATTTTGTACTTACAAATATGCAGGACATATGACTTTGATGCATTTAATTGCAGACCATTTTTACTGGCCCACTTATTGATGCTGTTGAGATCTTCATTAATTCTGCAACAGAGTTCGTCAAGATACCCTGTTCGTCGTGAAAAATAAAGCTGAACATCATCAGCATATGCATGAATAGATGCATGTTTGCAAACATTAAAAATATCATTTATCAGAAAACCAAGTATGAAGCCTTGTAGATCACCATTTAATATTAACTTGTACTGAGAGGACAATTGACCAACTTTAACTTTTACACTATTGCATAAACCAAATAAAGTCTGAAGCTTATGACACAAATACTGATGACTTACTTTATCAAAAGCTTTAGAGAAGTCCAGCAGACAGAGTATAGTCATAGAACCCGCATCGCATTCAGGTCTTATGTCGTCAATAACTTTAACAACAGCTGAAGATTAACTTTTTCCAGCTCGAAAACCAGATTGAAAGGGGATAACAGGTTTCTGCAGAGTATTAAATTATTGATTTGCTGAGCCATGAGTTTCTCACAAACTTTTGAAAGAGGCGGTAAAATACTTATAAGCCTGAAATCACTGGGACCAGAAGGGTTTTGTTTTTTTTTCGGAAATACAGTGGCTACTTTCCACTTGTCCGGGAATGATGAGGTCGTGAAACAAAAATTGATGATATGTGTTAGGGGGCTGATAATGTGGGGCAAAACGATTTTAATAAACTTAATGGGAATGCCATCTTCACCTATTGCGTTTGATTTAATCTGCATAACACATTTACCAACATCAAGCTCGTTTACATGAGCAAATTCAAAAGACTGAGGCATAGAGAGACTGATGATCAGTTTCAAACAGTTAAAATTTCGTTATAAGATAACAAAAAAACTTACAATCATCGCATTCAAGCTATGTTTAGTCTTATGAACTTGCATAGATGTAAATAGTTAAGGCTTATTTCCTGCTATTGAATCTTTTCTGTAAAAAAAGTATAAAATAAATTAGCCATTTCATCTCTTGAAAGGACTTAGACCGATCTTCTATTGACGAATTTTGTTGGGCGTGTTATTAAATGCGTGAACACACAAGATCGAGAACTGGACCAATGAGTTTTCTGCCGTCTCCGAACAGCTTATGTTCTCAAGAAACAATATAGTTTTTAATAATTCTAAAAAAAATAATATTTTTTATATTTTATATTTGAGCTTAATGCCAATTAAGTTCATGAAGCAACAGGTTGCAACAACAACAAGTTCTTTGCAGGACAAACCACCAACCAGACTAGAGAGACTGTTTCTTTGATACAGCTACATCAACTCATCAGTAGTCTTCTGTTGTTTTTGCAGTACCATCCATTTGTTTTTGCAGTACCCGTGCTAGGGATGGCAAAATTTAGGCTTTTTCTCATCCCGGGATTTAAAAATGCAATCCCATGATCCCGGGATGAGTCCCGGTATTTTGCTTCTTTTTAATTATTAGAATAACGATGTTAAAATTTAACATAATATTGTAATAAATGCCCGAAATGTACTCCAATTAGGAACAAATCAAACAAAGTTTGAAAAGTTTAGATTTTTAACGAATTTATTTTGAAGAAAAACTGATAAAACATGAAGAAAATAAATATTTTAAAGCGAACACTTTTGGTTTTTAAAGGGTATTATATCACATGAACTAAACTTAAAAATATAATTCATATATATAAGTTTTTTCTTTAATATTATATTTTGTGCCATAAGGTTTATTTTCGTTTTTATATAAAAATAAAAAAATACAGTAAATAGTTAAATAAAATAAAAAAACCAATTTATTTTTTAAAAACTAAACAAACTTAAAAATTTTGTCAAAACTTAAAAAAAAATTATTTCCATACCCTTATTACCTGCATTTAATTTTAAAATCATTAAATGTGTAATCAATTACGTGAAAAGTAAATTGCTACGTAAAAATCTATTTTTACATATTACTCTGGTTAAAATAAGATTTTAAAAAAACCAGTGCATTCAATGCCGTGTCCTCTAATCTAGATCTGAATCTATTGCAAAAAAATCCAGCAGATGAGAAGCACCTTTCAGACTCAACACTGGTTGGTTGAATTGTTGAAAGGTAGTGAAAAGCTTTTTGAATATAATATCCCCTGTCGCCACCATTGGAAAATATATCAATTTCTCTCATTAAAACATTTGATAAGTTGTACGTTTTTCTGTCCGCATAATTTTAAGAACTTTTAGCTAAAGCAAAATGTAGCTTTTCTTTTAAGCTTGTTGCTTTATGTGCTTCAGTTGTTTCACTATTGTCAATAAAATGGCTTTCGAGAAGGGGCTCATCCTCGAATTTCAACAGAAAATTCTGCAGTACTCTTTTAATAGCACTTAGAGATGAAGCTTCACAAAAGTCATACTTAAGGTCGTAATTGTTTTTCGGATTAATTAAAATAGCAAAAACATCTGACAATATCGTTCTGCGCTGTTTTATTCGCTCAATAAGCTTTTTAAGTAAGGTTTTGCTTAGCTCGGATTCGTTTTGATTTATGTCCTCAAGCATAAAGTTCAATGCGGCGTCACATTTTAATAAATCCAATTTCCCGAGAGCATAAGGCTTCAATCGTGATTTTAATTGGTTGAAGAACACGAGCTACTTCTTGAATAGTTCTGAACTCGTGATTATTTAATGAAGTGATCTTGAGATCAATAGTGGCTTTTTTATGCAACTTTTAAGCAAAACAAAGCGCTGTAACATGTCCAATAGACTACTCCATCGGGTTTTGCAATCCAAGATAAGTTTCAACTATTTTTTATGCTCGTCTTTTACATACTTTTGCAAAACTTCGTTTTTCGTTGGCGATTTTTAAACGTTCGGACAATTTTTTCACTTTTGATACAGTAGAGCCGAAAGTGAATACTTCTGTGCATTCAGCAGGCTCACAGCTCTCATAAATCCTGAGGCCATCATCATCTTTCAAATCTTCGAACTCCTCGTCACTCTCTGTGGTATCGTCATCCTCTGAAATTCATTGAATATTAGAAACTTTGAGGGTAATGAAAAAAAAAATACAAAGAACATACCGTGAGTTGGAGGCTTCAGTTTATTTTTGTACAGCACATCTATGATTGCCAACTGCAGGCCATGTGCAAAACACAACTGTTGGAAAGGTTCTACAAGCCTCCCTAACTTTACCATTGTGCTGGCGCCATCTGTTGTGATGGCTACGACATCTTTTGAAAGATCAATTTTTACCGTGCTCAGGCGCTCCACCAGCATTTTGATGCACACTTCTGCTGTCATTGAGCATTTATAGCGCATTATACCTAAGTTCCAGAATTGAGTCTTTGAGTAAACATTTATGTTTAAAAAGTGTTTGTTGGAATTTGAAGTCCACTCATCGAAAACCAAACTAAATTGTTCTCCTTTGCCTTTGAGTATTTGCATCTCACTATTTGTGTTGATTTGAATTTTTTCATAATATTTAAGTATTATATTTCGAATAGTGTTTCGCGAATTCGGCACTTCAAAGCCGCTCGTTCTCATCATTGCCCGCAAATCTGCAGACTTCAGAAAAGCTGAAAAATTGAAACCGTCAACAGCAGTCATTCGCGCTAGCACTGCATCAAGACTTTTTTCTTTGGCGTTGACATAAAAACTCGTAAATTTTGGCTGCTTGCAAGGGATGACTTCACAAACTTCACCGCCTTGCTTTTTTTTCATTTGACTGCTGCAGGAGGAATTGTTGTGCACTTTCAAATGCGTGTGCAGGCCTTTTGTCGATCCTCCTTTTCTAAGTAAAATTTGACCGCACTTAATGCATTTCGCAGTTTCACTTTTATCTCGGGCGATCAAAAAATGCGACCAAACTGAGTTACAATCTGCAGATTTAGTTTTATGCGGAACAAATGCTGTAAACAGAATAAATGTCTATTAAAATAACTTTTACTCATATTTTGTGCTGATTATTTTAGCTGCTGCAAAAATTTGTTATCCCAAAGCAAAATTAAACCAGCTGTTACTGATCAGCAAACATTCAAACTACTTCCTGAGTAGCATATTTAGACTATTGTTCAGAGTTGCCGTTGAACAAAAATACTCTTTTTTATATAAAAAATATGATACATAGGGTTTATTTCATAACAAAGTTTCTAATTGAAATGTTTTGAAAAAAATATATGTAAATTAATCCCGGGGTACCGGGACTGCCATCCCTAGCCCGTGCCTATTACATCAAGGCATTGATTCCATTGTCATTCCACTTACTCGGATTTTTAAATCCAGTTGTTCATTAGGCCATATTCCTTGTGAATGGACAAAAGTAAAGGTTTATACCAAAGGTGGGTAAAAAGCCCGAACAATTGCCTAAATCGTATAGAGCAATAAGTCTTAATATTTTCTTTTCAAAGACAACGGAGAAAATACTGGAACTAAATATTAGAGAGACTAGCTTAAAGAGCATCCCTCTAAACAGGTTTCAGTTTGCTTATCAAGCTGGTAAAATCAAAGCCACCGCTATACACAGACTAACCGCCACTATCGAAAAAGGCTTTTGAGGCAAAACAAACAGAGCTATTTGCCTTCGTTTATATTCAAGGTGCCTTTGACAACATGCCATATAAAGCGATTAAAGCAGCTATGCTGAATAAAAACATTTCTTCTTGTTTGAGCTTGGTGGAGTTCGTCACTGCCACTAGATAATGGCCTCAAGGATCTTTCACCTTTTTTGTAGACCCTAGTCGGACAACCATGGCTTTGACACCAAAGGATAAGCGAATGATCTGGTTATCCCAAGTCTGGGCTGCCATTAACTGACAATATCGGATATGCCCATATTACACGATGTTCATTTGCTCGGCGTACAAATAATTTTGTTGTGGTTTCCAATGCGAAACTGTCAAAAAGTTTTGAAATTAAAACAACAACCATATTGTACTCCCATGTATACGCCGAGCAAACGGACATCGTGTAATATGGGCAATAGAATGCAGTGTGCCTCCCTTAAGGGTAAGGAAAAAGGGTTTAACAATTTTCTAGGAAAAGAAACTTAAATCTTATAAGGTCTACCCTTGATGGGAATGACATTGACTTTTTAAATGAGGTTAAGGTGTGACTTTTGACCAGCAACTCCTTTGAAACACCCATTTAAATTCATTAAGAGGCAGGGAAATACATGCCTTATTTGCCTTCATGGCAAAACGTGGGACCTCAAACCAAAAGTGATATATTGGACGCTTACAACCATTGTAAGACCTATGGCTATATATGCTTCACTTGCCTGGTGGCCTAAGGTCCATCAACGTGCAGCAGGTAACCAGTTGACAAAGCTGCAAATAGTGGTATGCATTTGTATCACTGGGGTAATGAAAACGTGCCCAACAAAAGCCCTGGGTGTAATAATCAGGCTATCCCCTTGAACGATAGTTATAGAAAAAGGGGCATGTCTAAGTGTACTAAAAATAGAAGAAATAGGTGATTGCAAATCAGGGAATTTTACGGGCCACATGAAGATAGACTAGACAGGATGCTGCCCAAATTAAACTTCTCGAAGCGCTACAGGGTCGTTATACCCAACAAGCAACTGTGGAGAAGTGATAGCTTCACAGCTGATCCTGGCTCACAGTTAAATGATGGGTCAAAATTAGAAAATAGAGTAACGGGAGCGGGAATCTACGGTCTCCCAATTTAAAAAAGATCTTCCTATGGGATATACGCCAACCATATTTCAAGCGGTGTTATATGTCATTGAGGTATGTGTCAGGGAATGTCAACGTAGGAAATGTAAGGGAGCACATGTCTACATACTTTCAGATAGTCAAGCGGCCTTAAAGGCCATGCAAGCCTACGAGCTTGAATAAAGACTAGTTTCCAATTGCGTCGAATTATTAAATGCACTGGAACAAAGCAATTAAAATAATTGTCGTGGTTACCAGGTCATGAAGGATTCGAGGGCAACGCAAGTGTGGATTGCCTTGCTAAAAGAAGAGCATCTCGAACTCTAATTGGCCCCGAACCATTCTGTAGTCTGACTTAAAGCTACATTCTTGAAAAACAAAAAGTTTCAGTGCCATTGGATCCATACTCACCTTCGTATACTCGCGCATTGGTCTGTCAGACCGTAGGCTTACGTTTGCCTTTCTATTTTTAGTATGTTTTCACACAATCTCACCAAACAGTAACTTTATATTAATATTATATTTTACTAAAAGCATATTAAAATGGCACCGTGCACTTTCTGTCTCACAGACCGTGCGCGTGAATATGTGTTACACTATTTGGCGCGAGTATACGAAGGCTTATGGCCAGAGACAAGCTAAGAAATTTTTAACTCCAATTAAAGCTAAATATAAAGATTTATTTAAGCTAACTAAAGCAGACCTAAAAATACTAACAAGTTATTTCACAGGTCACTCACTGTTCACTCAGATACCATATTAAGGGGAAGGTAAGTTTCAATCGTACAAAAAAGGCATGTTTTTGTGAATTTTATTAAACACAATGGTACATTAAAGTATGACATTCGAAAAATATTGTATAAAATTTTCACCAAGAAATATTAAAAAATACGGCAATTGCAGTTATTATTTTACCAGTTTTCCCCTGGTAACGCTGGGAGGGTTTTTTGTAATTAAAATTTTTCACTTTTTTAGAACACCTTGGAAGGGAAAAACGCGATTTTTTTGTGAAAAATTGGCTAATTTCTTACTGTAAAATAAAAACTATTAACAAATTTGACGCTCTCCAGCGTTACCTCGTAAATTATGTACAGAAATAGTGTTCAAAATTTCAAAATTATCAGTGCAGTAGTTATGAGGGGCACCGTCTTTGAAAACGTTAAATTTTTTTATACTATTATACATATCACTACGAAGGCCGGCTGTTTAAAACGCTGTATCTTCGTTATTTTTCTCCGATTTACTTGAATATTTGACAATAGTCAAAGTGGGTTTTTGTTTCATTTTTTTTGATAGCATATGTTCATAACGCCATCTAACTATGGAATGTTGGAAATTATTTAGATTTTGCTATATAAATTCACGACAACTTTTTCGATGTAATGACTATGTAAAAGTAAGAACCACTTTTCAGTGTTTTTATTTTCCATTTTTTTGCAATGGAGTCGTTATGTCGAAGGGATTATCCTTTTTTGTGATAAAAAGTACTCTATTTCCCGACCAGAAACGTAAGGAACCTACATGCCAAGTTTGGCATCCAGTAGTTTTTACGTGATGCGCATACAGATTGACAGACAAACATTTTGAAAATATTTAATGTACAGATATTTTTTCAACAGTTTTATTACATGTATAGATATATAGTCAATCTTGTTTTATTTTGTAGATCCCTGCTTGTATATTATGCGTTTTGCTAATAAACTTCAATTTGGCAGTAAAACTCATGAAGTCTCAATGACTGCATTGCGCATAGTGCAACGTATGAAAAAAGATTCGTTGCATTCAGGTCGGCGACCAACTGGATTATGCGGTGCAGGTAAGCAAAAAAGAAATATAACTTCAATGGTAATCGAGGCACTAAAGTCAGAGAATAAAGTAAGCAGAATTCACAAAAAATCAGAAATCGCTTCAAACTATTGTGAAATAAGAAAACAAAACATTCAATCATAAAAATACCATAACTATAGAAATAAATTATGCGTATAAGTAATCTTAATGTAATTATAAAAACTTATTTTTCCGATATCATTGCATCATTTTGATGTTAAAAATCTATGTAATTTTTTAACATTTCCAGCACTGCTGATTGCCGCAAGAATGCACGAATACAGTCGAACAATCATCGATATCGTGCGCATTGTAAAGATACATGAATCCACGTTGCGTAAGCGGCTTACCGAATTCGCAGATACACCCTCTAGTGCGTTGACGCTGGATGAATTTATGTCTGTGGACTTGGAGGCTGAACAAGATCCACCTGCATTTAAGGCTGCTCGAAAAAAAGATCGTGATCGAATAAAAGATGTAAGCATAAAAAAAAGCATTGAATATATCTATAGATTATAATTATTTGCTGGCAATAAAACGTAGAGATTTTTGATCGTTTATTGATCGTAAAGATGATAATTTTAAGCACTGAAAAAAGCACTTGTACATTTCTTTTTTACTTAGCATTAGACTCTTACTGCTTTATTTTGCTTATCAAAAACGCAAATCAACGACAAGTAAGACACGAGAAGCAATACTTTTTTCTATACAAAATTCTATTGCTTCCCGTGTCTTGCTTGTCGTTGGTTGGCGTTTGCAATATACAAAATTTGGCGGTTAATCTCATAGTAGAACTAGAAAAGGTAGTGTTAGGGCCAGGGTTGGCCAGTAATGATTACTTTCGTGTAATGATTACAAAAAAATTATTGATTACAATTAATCATACACAAATTTATTACTTGATTACTTAAAATAAATCATTAATAACTTTAAAGTATTCAGTGATTTTTTGAGAAAACAGTAATCATGCAAAAGTAATCAGTGATTAATTTAAGTAATCAATCACTTTCCAGTAATGAATGAATTATTCTGATTAAGAAATTTATCAGTAATCAGGCTTAACCATTCGTTGATTGCAGATTTTCTTAACTAATATATTGTTTTATATCTGTTTTATATATGTCGCTCAACTGTAAAACTGAGACAATTAAAATACAGAAAAGGTTTCTGAGCACTATTGTTGCCACTTCTTTAACAAAACCAATCTAACAAACATTAACATCACTTATATCTGCTTCACTAATAGCTACTGAAGAAAATAATCTAGTTATGGTAAATAGCAATTACTGGAATAATAAAATTACATACAAATTTTGAATTTTTTGTTTGACAAGAAGTAATCTGTAATCACCGAAAGCTGGGTCTGATTACTGACTTCTTGATTTATTAAAAAATCATGAAATTTCATGTTGTAATTCACCTTGCATGATTACTTTATTTTTTATAATCTCATGTAATTACCTTACCATGAATACTTAATTGAAAGTATTTTTATTTGGTTTTCAATGTAATTTTTCTGAATATTTAGAAAAATCAAGTAATCTGTGCAATCTGAATACATGTAATCATAATCAGTAATCGTGATTTGTAATCATCGTCATCCCTGGTTAGGGCTGAATGTGTTCTCTTTCTTAGTGACCATAACTGTCAAACTCAGCCATTTTGGTATTTTTGACAATTTTTGCTTTTATGCTGCATTCTCATTGGTTGCAGATTTTGTATGAAATGTCAACTTTGTTTTGACAGAATCGGCCACCGGCTCTCCGCCCTAACACTACTTTGTATAATTTTGCCATGGTTAATCTCAGTATCGTGGGGTCAAGCCCCACGTTGGGCGATATTATTTTTGCTATATTTTGTTTTAAGTATTAAAATACTTTTATTTTTTCCAGATCGGTGAACACGAACTCACCGAGCTGCAAAAGGAAATCGATACACATCTCGAGAAAGATTTAAAAAAAATGCATAAATCCACCGTTAAGCGTTTTACGGGCGGTTCTAGCGTCGAAGATGATTACGAGGAACTCGAGACAGCTGCTTTTATAGAAGACTCGAATTTGAAGGCCATTGATGCATGCCTGGGCTCCGCGTCTGTGCTCTCAAAGTTGCCACTTAAAAATAAAAAAATTGTGATAGAAGGTCTTAAGCCCGATATAGAATCTATGTGTCGGCCCACTGCTAGTGAGCTGCAAGAGGTTGAAAAGCAAAAATCGAAGGCAACTGAAGAACAAGCCGAACTTGATTTGGAGGGTCTCGACGATGAGGAAATCAACAACTACATTTTAACGCACGAAGAGGCAGTTTATAAAAACAATATGTGGAAAAGCCTTAACGCTGAATATTTGCTAGGGATGAAAGTAAAAGAAGAACGTCTGGCCAAGGAACGCGAGGAAGGCAAGCCGGAAAAAAAGAAACGCAAACCTCGCAAGAAGGTTATCGGACCCTCGACTACAGCGGGCGAGGCAATCGAAAAGATGTTGCAAGAGAAGAAAATTTCTTCAAAAATTAACTACGATATTTTGAGAACATTGACTGAGGGTGTTGCAGGTTCGAGCGTATCCGAAGCAGTTGCAGACGATGACTTGGCAACATGTAGTGCTGTTAAGCCGGAAGATGTGAAAAATGTGCCAATTGTTGAAGACGGACCCATCAAGCTGAAGAGCAGGTAAAAATTTTTAGCTAAATTTCTTAATTTAATATAGATAAATTTCTTAATTTAGATAAATTTCTTAATTTAATAACATTTTATTTTTGGTTTTGTAGCCGCAACAAGCCAGCCTATAGTGTTGGTGGACCAGCCAGCAAGGTGCCCAAACTGGAAATGGGTCTGCCAGTGGTTGAACAGACGCCTGCAACCCCTAAACAAGAACCTGTTGTTTTAGAAAATGGTTTGTTTAGACCTCTTTTAAAGCCCCTTAAGTTGTTGCTAAGAGTAAAACATACTTTAAATTTAGATGATCTCGATGAGGAGATTGAGGATGCTGAAGTCGAAGTGGAACCAGAGCCAGCTGCTGAATACTCCTCGCTCAAGGATATGTTAAATAATGGTGAAGAAGACGATTACTATGGCTATGATGACTATTAAAATAGTAATGGAAGTGATTGTTTTTCAAAGCATTTAAAGAGCTAGTATTGTGTTGAAACTTTAAGCAGTTAACTATCAAAAGTAAATTATTCAACATTTGAATATAAATCCTCAAAAATAAATTATTTAAATATAAATAGTAAGCAAACTCTTGAAGCAATTTATGATTTTTTATCGAAATAACACGATGCGTTGAAATTAATTTAATTTTCTCAAAATATGTATTGTATTTTCGTAAGATACATTTTCATTGAGTTGTGTAAAAATCAAATAAAATTCTGAAATTTTAGATAAAGTTTTGTGGACTTAAAGGACAATGTCACATTCAAACGTTGAATGGCAGTCAGAAAAGTGTTCTGCCATGCCAAAGTTATTAATTATTTAACACTTGCACAGACAGTTTATTTATGTTGCCATTAATTAAGCTCTTAACTACGCTCACTTGTTGCGCTCTCTGTGCTTTAAACGTTATTCTTGCAACAACTGCTGAACCAAAGTTCGCAGCACTGTGGGTGAAATTATTGAAATGGTTTGTTTTTATCAAATTGATTAATCAAGTTTATTTAATAAATACAAAAACCTTGATAAGGTGTAATGTTTTAAAAAGTGTTTATTATTATGTCATTACAAATTAAATTAGGTCTATCGGGAATTGCAGGAAAAAATTTCTCGATAAGGGAAAGAAGGGGTAGTCCATATAAAACGTCACCCGTTTGGAGGTGAGGCATCGAACATTTGTGACGATATGTTCACAACGCATGGCAAGTTCCAGCGTGCGTTACGTGCAGGGAGAGAGTAAAAAGATAATTGAGAAAAATATTTTCACAAAGAGAAAAAAAGCACAAAAAGTATGTGAACAGAAAACTAGTAGAAACTTGCAATGTCACAGCCGATTGAACGACTTGAAAGTTTATTTGAAACCCAAAAAAAATTATTTATAAAATTATTACAAAAAAATAAAACTAAGCCATCCCAAATTAACATAAATCATCGTGAAACAAATAAATTAAAAAAATTACATAAGAAAAACTTCAGAACTATATGTTTTTCCACTTATATAAATAGAAAGGTTGTTTTTTATTTGACATAAAATTTTTTCGGTAGCTGCAAGTTATTGCAAGTAAAAATTTCAATAGCAGAAACTTGAAGCACACTTTTTTCTCTCACTTTTTATGCTCTCGTTGCAAGTTTTTCTAGTACGTGAACGCTTTACTATTGTAGTTAAAACTCTTAAAAATTTGTAATAATTTGTAATAATTAGTAACAATTTTTTGTTAGTGAACAAACCTAAAGTTTTACACAGTTTTTCTTGTCTCAATGTTTTTAAGTATTAAAAAATTCCTGTGATTTTCAATATAAATGTGGTTCTTATGTGAAATGGTAAAAGTTATAATAAAAACAACGTTAACAATTTTTTCATAACAAGGAAAAGTGAAATTAGTCCGCAGAGTTTGATTTGGTCCCTGATCAAATGATGGTGTTCTAGAATCTTGATGGATGGTGTTCTAGGCTCTCATCGTTCCTGAAAACTTCTTTATATAAATTTTCTAATCATATGAGCGGTTAAGGAAGGAGCTTTTCGTGGTTTCGTAAAAGATTTGTACTACAGCGCCCTCTGGTGTTAAGGATATATCAAAATATATAGAGCCAACACATTAATCGTGCTTAAAAATATCTGTAAACGAAATTTCATGCTAATCGTATGATTAGTGTAGGAGTTTATGGCTGTTTTCCTTATCGCAGCGACACCTACCTGGTCCAATTGAAGCATCGCCGTGAATAACGTTGTAAGCGACAAAATTATAAATTTTCCGGAATTGAAAAAATGGCGCGCTAAGAACCATTTGATTTTAATTTCCACTTTATTGGAGTAAGAGTTGTAAAGCCGGTATATAAAAAAATATTCAGATCCAAGACAGCTTTTTTAACGGTAGTACGCAAAAAAACATTTTCGAATTCATTTGTCGCTTACGTTATTAGCGGCGACGCACAGTGGGAGATCGTGGCCATCAATAGAAAAAAGTAAAATTTTTACTAATTGACAGTTCATACATCAGATACCAAAAAAATCATTCAGAAAGTTTGGTCTAAAAATAAATACAAATTTTAACTTTTTTAATGAACAACTTTGAGAATATCAATTGTTTTTACTACCTGCAGTTGTAAGTGTTCCACTTTTTTGTTTTTAAGAGAATAGAATTAATATGAAAACTAATAAAATATGATATTACTTGTTTCTTTTTTTATGTTGTTGTTAAAACAAATTTGTTTTTTGTAATTTTTTTTACATAAGTATTTTTAGTGCATTAAAGTTAAAAACTTTGGGAACCTTAGCAGGTAAAAATAAAACAACATAACCATTTTTCCAAATTTTTCAAAATGGTATGCATCAATATACATTTAAAGAAAAGTATGGTTCTTGCCGCCGAAACTTGGTTGAAAGGGGGTTTTATGTGATTTTTTTCTCATGAAATGCCATTTAAAAAGCAATTGATTTTATTATTTTCAACGTATCTTCAAAATTAAATTACATTAAAAACAACAAAAAGTGATATAAATCATCACAATTAAGTTTTAGGGAAGAAAATAGTAGATGCAATAAATTTACTTACACATCAGGCCTGTAGCCAGACCATGAAGACGGAGGGGGCAGGCATGAATCTTGGGGGGGGGGGAGAATTTTTTATTTTTCATTTAAATAAAATTTTTTTTTGTAACGTGTGAAATGAATACTTTACACATATTTATTAAAAAACAGTTAATTTTATAATATATACATGTACATATCTATGTATCATACCATCTTTTTATACATGAGATTAATACATAAAAAATTATATAAAAATTAATTCAGGACTTTGTAATAAAATGAGGGTAAAAATACAAGATTTATTTAAAATGGCTAGAAATATAAGAAAGAGTAGCGAAATGGGCTAACATATGAATAAGACATTTTTAGTAGTAAAACAAATAAAAAAATTGAATTAACCCGCATCCGTCGATTGCATCAAAATGATGCAAATTTTTTATTCAGATTTATATATTAAGAACAAACATGCATGTTTTGATTTAAGTCTTTTGCTTCTTTAAATTTTTGCTAGCATTAAAATTTGCAGTTTTTCTTATTTTAAAACTAATAAACATTTATTATGCATAAAAAAAATTTAAAAATTAAAAACATTTCAATGAATTATATGTTCTTTTTGTATCTGCATCAAATTGGTGCACAACGTGCTTTTCATTTCTAGAAAGTTCCTATGGATGCGGGTTAAAAAATTATTTAAATTCGAATCTTGTGTTTTGGTAGCAAATGCTGGCGACCCAGTAGAAATTTGAAAAATTGTAACAATTTGTCTGAAATGTTTTGTTAAACAAATTTCATATACATATTCAAGTCATTAATAAGGTGACTGTGTATATTTTTTGCTATTTTAAACTAAACTTATTTTAAAGCAATAAACAAATATATCAACAAAATGCATATTAATTATTCATTTAAAGTTTTTCAATCTAATCTAATTTGGCCAGGGGGAAAACGGTTGTAGTAGGGGGCATTGCCCCTCTTGCCTCACCCTGGCTACAGGCCTGTTACACATTCTTTTTTTCTTTTATGTCTTGATTTTATGGTATGTAGTCCTTAGATTATTAGAATGTGTATAAATTATGGGCTTGTTAGAGTCTCAATAAATGCAGCAATACTGCACAACATATCAAAGTAGTTGATTAAAAAAAATAACGGTACACGAAATTGTTTTTGGTAATAGTTTTTACGAATAGTGTGCTAAAAAATATTTTCGTTATTCTTACATCAAAATTATTGTGATATCTTGAAAATTGTAGATTTTCTCAGTACAACACTTTTCCTGGAGGAAAGGTTATCGCCTTAAAATGAATAAAAACGATTGAAATTTCAGGTTTTGTTATTGGAAGCAAATATCTCCGCCATTTTCCAATCGATTTTCATCAATTTTTTTTTGTCTGAAAGGTCAATTAAATGATTTTTGAGAAATAAGAGGTTTAATCTTACCTTACCAATTTAATGTTTGTTATCAAAACCACCTCTAAAATATTCAATTTTTGTATGTGGACCCTGAAAAAGTCCTTTTTTGTTTTATACTCTTTGGATATGTTCTGGCAGTATTCACCGATTGCAGGGGTCACTGATTTCTAACCTGATATAAGAGTTTCAAAAAGTTTTTTTAACTAGGGTGAACCCTAAAAATGTTTTTTTATACTCTTAAGTAAGCCCAGTTTTCAATCCAAATTTTCAATCAATTCAAGCTCCATTCGAGGAAAATGATGAATGCTCAATGCGAAGCACCTTGTTCCGTCTTGCAACAAATATCGCTGGCAAAGGTAATTGCCTATTTTCTTCTCGTATATGAAATCTGAATTTTCAATAAATAAATAATTTTTCCTAAAATATAAAATTAAACTTTTTGGTTTGATTGTTTATGTCTTGAAAAAATTATATTAAATAAAAATAATAAAACCTAGTGAGGAACTATCTTAGACTGGATCTTAGTTAAACTAACGGCCGCTTTTTAGTTTATTCGAAGTCTTGAATGTTGTATTATTTTGGTAAAGCCACTTTTATAGAGCGTGGTTTTTATTAAAATATTTCACATTTGAAACCCAGAGTCCTTTTTATGTATTAAAGCCTATGTGCACAATATAAAGTTTAAACATTTACTTTTTGTGGAATTTATAAAAGTTTTGCTGTTATGATGACGTCACTTTGTATGGGAAGTGGGCGGAGTTTTCAGTTTTTTTTAACAAAACAAACTGACGGATGTGGCTAAGTCGACACAGGAGGTGATGCTGATCAATATAAGTATATACTTTTCTATACCTGCCACGCCTCATTCTGTTCGTTTTTAAACGGAGAGAAAAAGTTAATATACCTCTTAAGCATTTTTATATGCGTGGAGGTAAGAAAATAATAATATACACATTTTATTTCGAACTACATTCAGAGTTGAAGAAAAAGCGAAAGGAACTTCGATCCTGAAGGGGATCCCCGACCGCACCACTTTTTTACTAAAAAAAAAAAAGTGTGTTGAAGCTCTATCAAAAGCTTTTGCGAAATCAGTAAAAATTACTTCAACTTGATTGTCCTAATGAAGTGAGAAAACAGTTTTAGGTTGAAATTCTGTATTGAAAAAAACTGTGTTGAAATTCTGAGATATGGTTTTTAATTCCAGCGTTTGCTTTGTGATGGCCGTAGCCTACTAGTAGAGTGCGTGGCCAGCAATCTAAAGAACCACGATTGAAACCCCAGCTAAGACAGAAAAGTTTTTTAATTCAACTAATATTTTTAATCGGCCGCCATCTCTTTGAAGAAAATGGCAAACCTCAGAGAGTAAAAATTGCCGTGTCACGTTTTTTGAGAACATAGGCCGTTCGAAGTCGGCATAAAACTCGTAGTGCAAACATTTAATAACACGCACAACATAATGGATCAATAAAAGCTCGGTCAAGGTCATTCCAAGGGCTGAAATGACCACTTTATTTTTGTAATTTGCTGTGCTTTTTTGAAAAATATAGGGGACGGTTTTTGGGAACAGATCCTTTATTAATGTCTAGAGTGAGCAGTTCTTGTAAGAAAGAAAAAACGAAAACCCATATCAGTACTTGGGTTGTCATTATAGTAAAAAGAGTAATTTGTGTCGTAAACATCATCTATGGTTACAAATATTTTTAGGAAAACCTCTTGTATTTCTTTTTTAATTATCAAATTCCGGAAGTTTTTCGGATTCCCCCTTACAACTGATATCAATTTATTTAAATGAGATTTATAGAGCGACTCTTTAATGATTCGTATTCTAAGCGCGCTTGAAAATAGTTGCGACATTTTTAATACACGGAGAAAACTGTTTGCTAAATTTGTATTGTGGTTAAGCAAAACTTGCGCTTGATTCTCAGCCACTTCAAAATTATGCTAAATTTCAGCAAAAACTAATCAAAATTTGATATTTCAATTTATAATAACTAAGCAAATATTTAATTGAATTAGGTAGAAATTTGCTATTCCAATTTATAATAACTAAGCAAATATTTGCTTGAATTAAGTAAAAATTTGTTTTTTCAGTTTATAATAACTAAGCAAATATTTCCTTGATTTAAATCAAAATTTGGCTTAGTTATTATAAAGTGCAAAAGCATATTTTTACTTCATTCAAGCAAGTATTTGCTTAGTTATTATAAATTGAAATAGCAAATTTTGATTATTTTTTGCTGAAATCTAGCATATTTTGAAGTGAAATAATTATTAACATTTAATTAAATTGAAAAATCACCACTATATGGAGATTTGAACATCGGCCGCGTGAGTGTAAGTGCATGGGCTTATCCATTCGACCATCGCAGTTGTTAACCAATCACTGCCTAATTTTCTTCATTAGGAATAAACGAGTGTGCTCGTGTGTTTAGAAGAAATTTGCTTGAATTAAGTAAAAATTTGCTATTTGAGTTTATAATAACTAAGCAAACATTTCCTTGAATTAAGTAAAAATTTGCTATTCCAATTAATAATAACTAAGCAAATATTTGCTTGAATTAATTAAAAATTTGCTTTTCAGTTTATAATAACTTAGCAAAATTTGGCTTCAATTTAATCAAAATTTTGCTTTTTCCTAAATACACGAGGAGTGATTGCAATTTAGCAATCTTTTTCTTAAATCACATTGTGATTGGGCAAAGTTTTGCTGATTTGCTTTTAAGCAAAACATTTGCTTGA
Source organism: Dichetophora obliterata (assembly GCA_963920525.1). NCBI lineage: Eukaryota > Metazoa > Arthropoda > Insecta > Diptera > Sciomyzidae > Dichetophora > Dichetophora obliterata. Next base: position 283,978,250 of record OY986435.1, read on the forward strand.
TTCAAGCAAATTTTTTTTCTCCGTGTAGTTCCAGATATGCTTTATTGCATGCTTACCCTGATGTTCAATTATACCTATCTGGACAAAAGAAAACTCTTGGAAGATTTGGTATGCAAGCTAAATGAAGATCTGTTCTGCAAAAACCAATGGGATATCAAAAATGATCTTGAGTTAAATTCCTTAAAATCATATGTGTTACCCATTTCCAAAGAGAAAATAAACTTTACAAATACTCCAGAACTGTCGATTGGTGTTAAAAACAAAAAACTTGTCAGCAGTGTTCAAAGTCTTGGCTTAAGGGGGTCCTCTGGTAATCCGAAAAATTTTTTTCGATTTTTTTTTCATATTTCTATTGCTCAGATACTCAAAAACATTTTCCCAAAAGGATTTTTCAAAATTCGAAATAGTTTAGGAGATACAGGCATTTTTGTGTAGGTATGTTTTCGTCAAAATAACGCATCAGCAAAGTTGTTTATTTGCCTGCAGTCATTAGTCGAAAATTCTGTGGAATTCTTCCAAAATATGTATTGATATTACAAAATATACACACACAGTATGTATACATGCAGTATGTATACATGCATGTTTTGATTTAGGGGTTGAAATGATTTTGAGCCCAGGTGTTCACATGAAAGAAGCAAACGAACGAGATTCAGTTTATTTTCGAACGCTGAAAGCTACGCGTGCGCGATAACTGCTGTTGTAAAATAAAAGAAAAATCGTTTTGTGTTTTTTTTTTGCTATGGATAAAAAAAGCCACCCAAACGCGCCGCGTAAGTACGCGTATCGAACAAAAAAGAGGCATTTCCGTGGAAACCAGCACTCCCAAGTAGAGGACACCGACTTTGCCAGCACATCGGCCAAAAAATTGAAGAAAACGCAAGACAATGAAGTCATCATCGAAAACAACCTCCAGTTCTGCTTCTTGGAATTTTTTTCATTTTTCCAAACGCTTGCTGCTCTGGTTATCTGCGCCCAATGTAAACAAAAAATTCGATTTGGAAAAACATGTATGCGTGGAGTCGGCTTCAAAGTGAGTCTGCAGTGCCAATGTAAAGCTACACAGTATATTAATTCTTCGCCGGTGGTCGGTAAATCTTTTGTTGTAAATCGCCGGTTGATATTTGCCATGAGATTGCTTGGAATAGGGAGAGAAGGTATTAATATGTTCTGCGGATTAATGGACATATGCCAAGGATTGTGCCTTGATGCGTACTATGGCACCTTGAAAAACATGCATGTGTCTGCTAAAGCAGTTTACAAGCAGTGCCTGTTGAATGCGGTTAAAGAAGAGCAGGAACAGCAGAAAGAAAAAAATCCTGACTGTGACTCCTCAGTGCTGACCGTTTCAGGGGATGGCACCTGGAAAAAACGGGGATTCTCGTCTCTTTTTGGTGTCACTACGCTCGTCGGTAAACATACCAAAAAAGTGGTTGACTCCGTTGTCAAATCAAGCCTTTGCCAGGCATGCAAAATGTGGGGAAAAAAAAAATGACTCTGCAGACTTCGAAGAATGGTACGAATCGCACCAGAAAACATGCACAAACAACCACAGTGGGAGTGCGGGCAAGATGGAGGTAGATGCCGTGAAGGAAATGTTTGCCTCATCGATCGAAAAATATGCCATAAAATATAAAAAATATATTGGCGATGGCGACAGCAAAACCTTCAAGGCCATTATAGACCTTGATCCGTATAACGGCGACCCCGTTGTCACAAAAAAGGAGTGCATCGCTCACGTGCAAAAACGCATGGGCACACGGCTGCGCAAGGCCAAAAAAGAAAACAAAGGCATCGGTGGAAAAGGCACTGGCAAACTGACAGACAAAGTCATAAGCGAGCTGACTACTTACTATGGACTTGCTATTCGACGTAATAAGGACTCTGTGGAAAACATGAGAAAAGAAATATGGTCAACATATTATCACAAAAGTTCAAGTGATAGTAATCCACAACATATGTATTGCCCACCTGGTGAGTCCAGCTGGTGCGCCTATCAAAAGTCAGCAGCAGAAGGCTCATTAGCCTCATTTCACCACACGTACGCCCCACTTGATGGAAAGGTTCTGCAAGTAATGAAGCCCATATACGAAGCGTTATCATCCGACGATCTACTCAACCGATGCACTGGAGGTGAAACGCAAAATTGTAACGAATCGTTCAACTCGCTTTTGTGGACCTTTGCGCCGAAACATATCCACTGTGGTGCTACCACAGTCGAAATCGCAAATTTTTTGGCAACCTGCATTTTCAACGAAGGCTTCACAAGTATTTTAAAAATAATGTCAACAATGGGTATTGTCATCGGCCCACAAGCCGAGATGTATGCTGAATCTCGCGACGGAAAACGACTTCAACGCTCAGAGCTAAAAACGTACGCATCATCGAAAGAGGGTCGCACAGCCCGCAGAGCCCAAAAAGCCATGGAAAACTCGTTTTATGAGATGGAGGAAGGCACACTTTATGGGGCTGGAATTGCCGATTAATATTCGTAAGTATTGTATTAAAAAAATATGTGTTAATGTCATTTGTGTGCCTCAAAATTGAAGTCAAAACTTTAAACGCGTTTTTCTCGAAACCATGTTTTTCAAAACTTTGCGCACGATAACTCAAACAGTTTTTGACCGATTTTGATATATGAGGCATGAAACGACGCAGAATTTACGCCGCTATAGCCCCTACCTCAAACTTGCCGAAAAAATAATGTTTACTATTTTTTTTCTACACTAGACTACAAAAAAAAAGGTCGAAATTCGATTTTTCATTTTCAAAGTGGCGGCTCCCCCCCTAAAAAATTTCGATTTTTGTTTCCGAGGTAGGGGCTATAGGGACATTCATTCTAAGTAACTGAATATTTTTTTTTTTCAGACGATGTTTACTCTTGGAATCGTGCGCAATTTGGACCCACCTTTTTTCCGGAGAACCTCGTTACCAGGCCGAGAACTTTCTGAACGGTCCATAAATTCACTTTTTCAAAATTTTGTATTTTTTTCAATAAATTAAGCTACCCAAATCAAAAAACGGAACTAAAATATCTTTACTCGTTCTCTTTCCACAATATTTTGAAAAAAGGCTAAAATTTGGCATAGATTACCAGAGGACCCCCTTAATAATAATTTCTCTCTCACTTGCACAGATCATATCAACGATATGATCCGAAAAAAATACTTTATACTGCATTATCTTATGCGATGTTCACACTGAAAGCTAAATACGCATTTACGAAATCCACATTTACGAACGGCCCTTTACTCGTTGTAAGAGTAACAGGGACAAATATATATAGTAAATGCTCTAAATGCGCATTAAGCTCTCAGTGTGAACATAGCATAAGACTATCAGCCGAGTATACACCAATTGATACGAGACGCAAGCTTATTGTTCAGCTGGTCATTCCTGTAATTACGTATGCTGAACTTTTTTACAGTATGTTAAATTTACAGTAAAAATAAAAATTAATACTTGCGTTCAATCAAGCTACACGCTATGTTTGGGTTAAAATGGAATTGAAACGCTTAATGGGTTTCGTAGGTATCGTCGTTACAAAAGTGAATTTGCAAATCTGAAAAATTACATTTTTCATTTCAAATGAAAATTCTATGGAAAATAAAAATTGAAATTTTTTAGATGCGTTAATTTTCTTTTGCAATGACGATGTAATCACTTAGCCACATTTAGAAATGATATACTTTGCTGTAGTATTATAAGCTACCTCAATGCCAGGAATTGTATTTTTTGCACAAACTGATTCAGTCCAGAACACCAAAATATCTTTTTGAAAAATTGTAATTTGGTCAGTCGTCAAGAAGACAAATTCTTATTATACCATGTTGTAATTTCCTTAACTCAACGAGACTATAACACTATGGAACTAGTTATCTAGTCATTGTAAATCTATATAGGTAAAGGCAAAATTCAAGCATGCCATACTGGAGCATTTTTTTTCACAAAGCACTTAAGTCAATATTAAATAAACAGCTTCTAACTCTTTTTATTTTTATTACCTTTTCCCCTCTTCTTTCTTCTTTTACTATTCTACTCTTCAATTAACAAAATTATGATATAATATTTGTATGTTAAATAATACTTATATGTTAATTACGGTCTGTTAGTGTTAATTTAATTTTAATTTTTCTAATTATATAAAATTTTACTTGTTATTAAGCTTTGTACTATAAAAAAACATAGTTTTTATTGTACGTTAATACATAAAGGCAAATAAATAATAAATAATAACTAAAAAAAACAAATATTTTAATTTCAGTTTTTTTGAAAAAAATGTTCATACGATTATTTAGTTTTGAAATATTTTTATTTAACCACACTGGCTTATAACTTTTATTATCTGTTTAATAGGAGCAAAGTAAATGCTTCATTTATTATATTGATGAAAAACTTCCGATTTTTTGACAAGATATCACCATACGCCAGTGTAGACTGGCGACACTCGATTAAATAGTAGATACCGCTGTGTATTTGGCTATTTTAAATACATAACAAAAGTGTCTGCTTGTAAGGCATACGTAAATTTTTTTTTTTTAAATACTTAAACAACAAAAGTTGAGTTAAATTGTCAAAAATATCTCTTAATTTGACACCCTTAGAATCTGATTGTATCCACTGTATGAGTTAGAAAAAAAAAAACACAACAATAAATGCTTCACTTAATTATTACAATGAAGCAATTCAAACATAAACATTTCATTACTAATGGTATTTCTTGCATACTTATTTTCAATTATGCTGTTTCCACTTCATCATCCAAGTGCTTGTTCGTAGAGTACAAAGTACCTTCTCTTGTCGGTAGGGTTCCTCTTGTTGTTATTGTTGTTGCTGTTGTTGTTAGTGCACAGCAGGATGTCGTAAATGAGCTTAAGTTGCGCTTGCTGCGTGCCTTCTTCCTTCAAGTTTTTGCAGATCGCGTCGTTCTGTCAGCAACACTTAAGCGCAAGGAGTGAAAAATTGGCATTTGTTGTAGTTGTTACTGCTGCTGTGTTTGTTGTTTCAATTGTAATTACCATAACTAAGCAGCAGCAGCGTTAGGCAAAAAATTTTGAACTTTGACATGCTACCTAACAAATGCTTCTTTATAGACGGTAAGCTTAGTTAAAATTAATTTATGCTTTATTGCAGCCCCGTATCTACGCTGCAAGCCAAAGTCTGGGCAAGCACAAGCATCAAGATTTGTTTTTATCTGCAATCAACAAATCTATGTAAGGACCTTAATTTTCGGCCGAGGATGCGCTCGCCGGATCCAGGGTCCGCAACAACTATTTCTGCATCGAACGCTAAATCAAAACAGCCAGTCTCCGAATTCATTGATTTTTATTAACATTTCGTGAAAATACTTAATGACTAAACTTACGGCTTGACATGTTTATTATGATTCATTCTCGTTAAAGGCAAGTACCTCAACTATTATTTTCGCTAAAGGGGACAGTACACCCCTGGATTTTTAAAAAATACAACTTTTGAAATGCAAATCTTTTTATAAAGGAAAAATATATCTTATTGAAACTGCATATTTATTTTTATATAATGTGTGTTTCTTGGCTGCTGCACGTTTTTGAAATTAAAATCAAAAAATCACGGCAGGCGTGATTTTGGCTCACTGGAACGTCTGGAAAAAAATAGAAACGGAGTTTTAATCAGCATCGAAGCCGCTACAGATTGAACTAAATGAGCATTTTATGACCAAAATTGACAAAATGGCGGCGATTTTTCGAAATTTTTCGAATACCGATCGTTCTATAAATTTGTAAATATGTAAATTTTTACAGTTTTTACAGAAAATTCTTCGATAAATGTTTAATGGTGAAATATTTTCAAGGGTTGCTATTATAAAAATTATTATTGCTCCATTAATCCTACATGATCTTATAAATGTTGTTAATAGGTTGAACAAGGTCTTAAGATACAATATTTGTTTAATTTACGTCTCTTCTTTAAATTTATATTTATACACCCAATGAATTTAATACTTTTTAGATGATTCAGACCGTTTTACTGAGGACAAGAAGGACACTAAATCTAGCTTTTGAAATTATTGAAACCTGGGGTGGTTGATTATAATTAGAAATAGATATTTCAATTCTTGTAGATTAGTTAAAATTAAGAAAAATGTTACGTATGGTCAACTACATTAATCAAACCAAAAATAAAATTTATTGGTAGCATAGATTTATTGGGTTTAATTTATTTCAAGGTAAATTACCTTTTTGTTCTAGTAAGCAGTAAAAGAATTGTTGGAGGTCTTAGCGGGTTGATTGATTTCTAGGAAAAGCGCTTTAAAGTTTTAAAAGCGTTTTACCGATTATACGGCCCTGACGCTCTTCGTTTAAAACCTTCACCATTTAACATAGAAATTAATTTGGAATTTTATATCATTAAAAACAGATTCTTCGAAGTCTATTGAACCAAAATCAATCATAAGAAAATCGATTTTTTTAAAATTCAGGGGTGTACTGTCCCCTTAAATAAAAATCAATCTACTTTTTAATCTATCGGGGCAGGAGCACAAACTCCTTAATTCGGGTCCGACACCCCATTTAACCCAATGGGGTCTGGCAATTATTGTTTTAGTTAAGCATTATATGATGCTGTGAATCGTGTTCTTTTCTCGAAAATGTTAACCTCAGAAGTAGAAAAAATGCAGAATTTTGGCACTCTCAAGATCGACCGACGGTTTTAAATTCTGACCTCAAATGCTCCCAACTAAATGAACAAAAAAGTTACATGTTATGACCATTTTACACATTATCATAGACATTTCATAAAAGTTCAAGCTTTTTCATGGATGACAAAATAAATATTATAAAAACTGTGATGTGGCAAATATAAGCGCAGCAGTTGGGTCTGCAATTCTGTGTCGATAAGCGATAACAGCTTAAGTCTGATTTCAAAGTTTCGAGAAATCTTGCTAACAAAAAAGTTACATGTTACGAACATGTTACTTATTATCATAGACACTTCATAAAAATTCAAGCTTTTTCATGGATGACAAAATAAATATTATAAAAACTGTGATGTGGCAAATATAAGCGCAGCAGTTGGGTCTGCAATTCTGTGTCAATAAGCGATAACAGCTTAAGTCTGATTTCAAAGTTTCGAGAAATCTTGCTTTAAAGTTTTCAATCGTCGTATAAGTTATATTAAAGGGTCTTTTGTTTTTGTGTTATAACTTTGGCTAGGGTCATGCTAGAAGATCCACATTTTGTGTTTTTATGAAGCTATGCATATGCGTGGAACACATCAACATCAATAACTCAGTCCTGTCTTAAGTCGAATTAATCGATTATTGCTTATGAACACAGAATTACTGTTATTATGAAAGAGTTGCTTGAAACGCTTTTGTCCTCATCCAATGATGAAGATCTCATGATTCTCTATTACCGAGAACAATATAATGAAAGAAATAACATATAATTTCTTTTATTTACTTTTCTTCGTAATTTTTTCACATTTGTTGTTTTGCAATTTAATTTATTTCTCAAAAGTAAACAACAGTAAATAACAGGTCAAAATTTTTTGAGTTCAGGTTAAAATTTAAAAAAATCTGCACTCTTAGAGGGCAGCATTTTTTGCCGGGAAAAGAAAACACCATTAATTTAATTAAATAGAATCGCTATCGATGTCGTGACTGGGCTTTTATTGGTGCTTCGTGATCGTCCAGGTCAATGAAAATCAAGTAAAGCTTGGTTGTGTCAGGTGAGGTTAGCCCCTCTTTTGCCTAAGGTCGACCCAAACCGCGTTCGGACTTAATAGTAGCCGAGCCATGTGAGGTTATCCCCTCATTTAGACTGGACACAACCGGACCGATTTACGCTTTTATGGACCGGGACACTATCGCCTTCTATGCACCACCGTCGTTAAGTATAGTTAATACCGAAAGTATTAATTATCACTTTTAAAAGTACCTGATATTCGCGGTGTCACTTGATTGTTAGTTCTTTTTGTTGGGTTCCAGCCACGACGTTCAGCTTCTTCCCTACATTTGGGAATCGGACCTTGGCCTACCCTATGCTAAATTATGGCTTAGAATTTTATGTGTTATCTTAAGATATAGTGAGTGGTTTTTATATGGTAAAAATTACATAAATTTTAATATAATAAAATTATACTTTATTCGTTGGCTTCAGTGGCTTTCGATCGCTGCACTGTTAAAAATCCTGGAATAAATTTTAGTCCAGCTAAAATACTACTGCATATTTTTTAATCTTGAGGTTAAACATTTAAACTTTCACAAATACTTACCCATAATTAAAACTTTTCCGTACTTAAATTTAAACCAAAGAAATATTGCAAAGCTGAAACTCAATATTAGGCTATTAGGTTCATATGCCAATCCAGCTGGAAAAAGAGCCCTGCCGGCAACATGCCTCGGAAGGACAGGAGACATGCTCGCCTCCATACCCGCCTATATATTTTTTGTATAGGCATTCCCTAGGCCGGCATAAACTAACTAAAACTACTGATATAGCCATGCCATCGCCTAATAAAAATACTGTTCTACCTTCTACTGTAACTGTTTTCCCTAATGTGAACATACAGCTTGAAGATCAATCAATTGGAGCTGTCAATACTGATCAAATGACTGATAATATCGCAACAACTAAGGTCGCTGCGTCAGCTGATCAGATTTCTCCTTCTGTTGAAGCAATACCAATCATAGAGGAAAATGCTGATTCTCGTCGCGTTTCTGGCAAAAAAAAAAAACTTACGCTGAAACTTGTATTGCCTCAAATGTGGTCCCTGCACCTTCTCAAATTATTTCGGTTTCTACAGGAGCGATACCGAAACAAATATCAAACAGCAGTATCAAAGCCCCTGTTCATAAAGAACTTGTGGTAATTGAGCCTGCAAAATCTATATTTGCTTCTCGTTTTGCAGCTGATACATCCGGTGAAGCTGATACATCCGGTGATACATCCGTGTTATTCTATATAACACCAACTCTAAGTTGGATGTTGTAAATAAAAATATCTCTGTTTACAAATTCAATTTTTCATACGAGCGTATTACGTCCTCTGTTAAAATATCTTTGCCTGGTGATCTTTTTCACAAGGTATTAGATCAAAAGTTTTGGCCTGACAATACGATGGTGCATGAATTTATTTCTAGACCTCGGCCTACAACTTCCTTGTCTACTTTACTGGTTCTTAACAAGAATCAAAAAAACTAGATTGTTGCTTTTAGTTATTCTTATCCTTATCCTTTACCAAAACGTTCGTGTCATTAACACAAAACTAAATTATATATTAATTTTGAGTCACAACCTTCACTTTAATATAATTGCTTTTAGTGAGACTTGGCTGAAACCTAATACTCTAAATACTGAAATTCTGTGCAACAAATTTAACATATGCCGCAAACATAGAAACTCCATTCCTGGTATTTGTTCTAAAGGCGGGGGTGTATTGATTGCAGTCAAAGCGACACATTTCTCTGAAGTGTTATTAATTCCAGAATCCTTGGACATTGAATTCTGTTGTGTTCATGCTAAGTTTGGTTCCTTGAGCCTTTTTATTACTTGCTCATATATTCCTCCCCTTTCTACCTTAGAAGTTTATAGCAAACATTTGGCTTCTACATATTAGTAAAGTTTGCTCAAAAATGCAATCTAATGATCATATTTTAATAACTGGAGATTTTAACCTGCCAAACGTTTCTTGGAACTGCTGTTCTGAAATTCCTGGAATATTTTTACTTTCGTCTGAAAGTTCATCCGATAATTTTTTTTAAACGAGCTCTCAATCCAAGGCCTGTTCCAACTTAACTGACAAAAATAATCGTTTGCTTGATCTGGTGTTTTTTGATGACAGCAATATCGCTTCTGTGTCTAAATCAGATCCTCTGGTTACACCCGAAGATTCTCATCACCCAACATTAGAAATTATTTTAAATTTTCCAAAACCATCTGTGCATTACTATGATTCTCAACCGCCTATTGTGTTTAACTTTAAAAAAACAAACTACGTAATTTTGAAGAATAACTTGACATTCGATTGATTCGATCGACAAGTTTTAAAAGAATTACAATACTTTCATAAAATAAACATTAGATCCGTTAAATAATAATTGATTTAGTAAGTGTTGCTACGATAACTCTACCTTTAGACAGTGTATTTTCTCTTTATGCAATGGTAATTTAGTCAAGTCTAATTTAAATAACACACTCCTGAGCCACGCCAATCAACCCCTTTTCTTATGTGGGAGGCCCCAAGGAAACCATCATATGGTAGCTTTGATCTGGCAGTTGCCAATATCACAAACCACGTATCTATCATGTGGAAGGACTTTATGTATCTTATAAGGCCCTTTATTAGTGGCGACCGTAGCCTTGTGGGTAGAGTGCGTGGCCCTTAAGCTAAAGAACCGCGGTAGCCCGGGTTCAATTCCAGCTTAGACAGAAAGTTTTTTCAATTGAATTAATTTTTCTGTTCGGTCGTCACCTCTCTGCAGCAGACAATGGCAAGCCTCAGAGAGTAAAAACTGCCATGTAAAGCTTCTTGAGAACATAAGAAGCCGTTCGGAGTCGGCATAAAACACGTAGGTCCAGTTCTCGGTCATTTGTGATCAAACATTTAATAACACGCATTACACAAATGATCAAAAGAAGCTAGGTCAAAGTCCTTCCAAGGGCTGAAATAGCCAGTTTATTTATTTATTTATTTATTTATAAGGCCCTTTATATTTCGGAATAAACTTTTTATTTGTGCCTATTGTTGAATCGACATTTCTTATCAGAAAGAACTCGTCTATTTGAAATTCAGGGGGTGGTTTATGTTTTCCGGAATGATATCTAGCATTAATCTGTTGAACTATTTCAATGGCGTCTGCCGTTCGTGAACTTGTCATCAAGATGCTCAATAAGTAAGTCAGTTTCGCGTCCGCGCTGAGGAACGCCAAAAAGCAAATGGCTTGGTGTCTGTTTGGTACATGAGTGAACAGAATTATTTCTTGCATATTCAACATCGGAAAGTACTCGAATATTTTGCTATTCGAATATTTTAATAGCGAGTGCATTTCGATACTCGATGTTTTTTACTCGATACTTTAATATTCAATACTTTTCTTAGAACCAGCGTCAAAGCGGTTGGCTACTTATTTGGCTAACTACTTGGAACAGAAAGAAGATTTTATGACCTGAACAAATTTCTCCTAGGCACGTGCGGAATTAGAAAAAGCAGACATTTCGGCGGGTAAATAAGAGCAACAGATTAACAGGCAGTCCCCCAAATTCCATTGCTATAAGGTGTATCGGGAGCTGCTGCATCTAGTGGTGGTGGGTCTTATAGTGGGGCTGGTGCAGGAAACAGTCCTGACAAAAAGACGAGGAGCACAAGTTTCGAACACACAACACTCGCAAGATAACGCCACTACTTGACTCCATCGATCCTGATGAACCAATTTACTGTCTTTGTGATCAGATAGGCAGAAAATACAGTTTTGTGTGCATTTCTTGTGTTTTTTATTCATATCGTTATTTGAACAGATTTCTTTTGGTGAGATGATACTCTGCGATAATGATTTATGTTCCGTTCATTTCACTTTTCGTGCGTGTCTCTTGTGCTAGAACCAAAGAGTAAACCTAAGGCACAGTTTCTGAAGGAATTGGAGCGTTATAAGATGGAGAAAATTTGAGCCGGACTATTGTTGTGAAAAAATATTAAACATGCACCTATTTTTTATACTTTGTGTCCAGTGAAAGAACGAACATTTGCGGAGGTGAAAGAGGAGGTTGAGATAAGCAAAAAATCGTGTGGGGAGGGGGTCCATTTTCACACCCTTAGGAGTTAGGGGGTTAATTGATATTTCATGACTTTGATTCATACTATTATTTCTAGCAGAAAAATTAACTCAGCGAAAACTTCTTTTAAGAAATCATTTAAAATTCAATGAATGGGCCTTCTTTAGGTGTATCAACGAACCCACCCAACCAATCCATTACCGAGCTGTGCTTGTGTAAAGATAACATAAATTAATTTTTTGTATTTTATCATAGTAATAATCATTCGGAGCGTTGTTGTTTTTAATTTCTGATTTAATGGATTTATTAAAAAAAAAAAACTAAATTTAAACCAACAATAAAAACCACTGAATGTTATTAAATCAAATTTGAGCACATGCATTATTAATATCTCTATTTACTAAAATATCAAATTCGCTACTTAATGAAATTTACCTTTGAAACGACTTCAAAAATGATGCTTCAAAATGGGAGTCGTATTTGTAGATTCTGCAAGATTCTTTCCTCAGGTGTTGAATTTAATCAACTTCAATACTCAATAAATACATTTAAGCATTAAGGAAACAAATAAATATATTTTCTATCAAGTAAAAACCACACAACACAATATCATCAGAACTCAAGACCTTAACGATGATTACGATGATGAATTGTTGCCTTGAGCCATAACTTTTTGTTTATAAGCAAAGTGCGTAATCTTTGCATATGTTTGTTATTTTGTTATTATAGTGATAGAGATAAGAGTGTGTTGGGTTTCGTGCTTAAAGCTCAAAACGAAACTAAATATGAAGCTTACAATAACAATATTTATAATATTTAATAGAGACAAACACGTTGCAACAAATGTTGGTACTTAGTTTGTGTGTGTGTAGGTGTGTACCAAGGATACGAGTATGAAAACTTTCTACTTACGTGGCATGGTTCTGATGAGGTATTGGATTATTGGAAGGTACTGGAAGCTCGTCACTTCAGCATGAACATTTTTTCAATATTTTTGATAGACTCCTAGAATTTTCTACTCTACAAAATAAACTTTGTATCGATGGTCTGCAGGATAAATAAAAGCATGTAGTTCTGTATTGTTAGTGGCTGAAATGAATGAAATTGGAGCAGAGTAAAAGTTGGCCAAAGCTAATCAAAGATTATTAATATTGTAGCATAACATTTGGCTTGAATGCAATTACAATATAGTAATAGGAAAGTTGTAGGTTCAAACCTATTTGTAAAATTTTGCATATTTTAAACAAAGATTCTCCACATCTGCGAGATATAAAGTAAAACAAAAAATAAACATAGAAATAACTACTAAAAACGCATGTTTAATAATTATGAAATTTTGCAATTGGCCATAATATTCGTGTTGAAACTTCTAGTTTATTTAGCTTAACGGAAACAGGAAAACAAACAAGCAAACGTCTATTGATAAAACATAGACTTAGTATACAGGCAAAGCTTTAAGCAAATACAACTAAACAACTAAGCCAAGCCACGAATATAATTTCGCAGATAATATCACATTGAATGTAATTAGACATGAATACATTGGCGTCCGCAGGATTTGTGAAAGGGGGTGACAAAGGCATAAAGGAGTCTAGAATGAGCATAATGAAAATGTTACCCATTTAATTCTATTTTCTGCGATTTTTTAAACTACTTTTGTTATCATGATACGCACACTACACCGGTTGACACACGATTGTACACATAAAACAATTAAATTTATTTTAATGATGGGGTTAAAATCTGTCTCGTATCATTCCCGTAGTATTTTCAAATATCATTTAATTTTTCCGTCATGTTATAACTTTCAATAAACCTTTACAAAAGCAAATATTCTTAGCAGTTTAGTAAATTAAATAATGTTAGGTCCCATTAATCCTTAAATGAAATTGCAATAATTACTATTCAGCTCCCAAGTTTTCAACTATTTTAATAGAATAAAAAATTTCACAATATTAAACAATATTTTTTTGTTGCAAAACTAAAAGAAACCTTGGAGGCCGTTAACTCCCAATGGCCTGAAATTTTTAGGAGGTCAAAATCCATATCATCCACAGAAATTGAAAAATAGAGTTGTCGCTATTCTTGAAATGTTCCCCGCATGCTAAGGGAGATATTTTTCACCGGATGTCTCACAGCATTGACACCAATCCATTTATTTCTTTTTCCAAAATGCATCAGTTCTAGCAGCATGCAAGTGAGGTACAATATAAGGAGGTACATTTTCTAAACATAATCCAAAACCTCTCTGCAAGACTTGATTTTGAACCCTGGATAATATAAGCACGTGACGCGAAAGAAAGTAAAAAAAAATGAATTTGAAGAAGTATAAAATGTATGTTTCAAATTGAGTTTTCTATTTACATTGAAGTCATAAAAAACTTTTGACCAGCACATAATCTAATGTAAAATCGTTGGTTTAACAAGAATATGCTAGCAGATTTTTTAAAAATTAGTGCTTGATCCATAATTGGACTAATTTATTAAGACTTTCCTAATATTTTTTCACTTTTGAATAAGAAGCTTCACCCTCGCCTGAATCGCTACAACTTTGTTAAATTTATATGCTGCAGGATTGTTAGCAATTTTATTAAGTTAACGTAAAATAAAAAAAATTATCCAAATTTGTTCATCTTTATGAGAAACAAACGATTTTTTTTAAACCAACTTTTGGAAAAACATTTATTTGCTATAAAATTAATTTTTCTTTGTTTTCTGCTTGCTTACAAAAACTTTAAAACAAGGGTGTCAAACTCAGAGGCTTACTTGGGCCGAACAAACAAGGTTTAACTTAAGGTGGGCCGCAAAATAAGTCAATATTCATAGAAACGTAAATTTATTTCGAATAGGATATTATAAAATAATTATAATAATAAACATATTTACATAAAAAAAAAGAAAAACTTAATGTTTACATCCTGATAAAGGGTGTTTTTTTTAGAGTTATAGAACTTCGAATTGAAATAAAACACAATAAAATCGTTTTAATGTCCATCAATTTGGCTTTATTGAAAGGATAATTTTATGCCATTAATGTTTAAATATGATTTCGGGCATATGGCCGCCACGGCTGGCTCGAATAAAGCCAATTCTACAGGTCCAATTTTCAACCACTTTTTCGAGCATATGGGGCCGTATGTCGGCAATAACGCCACTAATGTTGGCTTCCAAGTCCCCTAACGTTTCTGGTTTGTTGGCGTAGACGAGCGACTTCACATATCCCCAAAGAAAATAATCCAATGGTGTCAAATCACACGATCTTGGTGGCCAATTGACAGGTCCATTCCGCGAAATTATGCGCTCATCGAATGTTTCCTTCAATAAATCGATTGTGACGTGCGCTGTGTGGCATGTAGCGCCGTCTTGTTGGAACCACAACTCATCCAGTCAGTCATCATCCAGTCAGTTTTTGAGGATGTAATGGCGTCTCAAGGGTCTCATGTGGATTCTCTTCACTCCAAATGCGGCAAATTTGCTTGTTGACGTAGCTATTCAACCAAAAATGAGCCTCATCACTGAACAAAATTTTGCGATGAAAATCAGCATCGAGATCAATCTCATTTTCGGCCCATACACCAAAATCACGACGCATTGCATGGTCTCGCGGCTTTAATTCTTGCACAAGCTGGATCTTGTGAGGTTGCAAGCCAAGATCTTTGCGCAAAATCTTCCATAAAGTTGATGGACAAAGCTCCAATTGCTGTGCACGGTGGCGAATCGATTCATTCCTCTTCAACATTTTGGGTCCTCTTCAACATTTTGGTCTACAACGGCAATTGTTTCTTCGGTGCGCACTGTTCGACGTCTCTGCGGATGCGTATTATCACATAGAGTAAACGTAGTGCGAAAACGACCCATGGTTAACCGAATTAATTGCTCTGATGGACGATTATGTCGACCATAAAATGGACGGAGCTTGCGGTAAACTTCGCGAACTGAACCATTATTTTCGAAATAAATTTGCACGATTTGCAAGCGTTGTTCTTTTGTCAACCTGTTCACGATGAAATGGCAAACCAAACTGAACATAAATGACATTAGAGTTGCCAGATTTGACCACAAAATGCCAGTTTTATCTCTATTCGAAAAACAAACCTCTAAAAAAACACCCTTTACTTGGCATCTTTTCTGTGCTACTACACTCTAAAAAGTTTTTGTTGAATTTTACTACAACACTTGTAGGCAACAGTTTTGCGGCTGTTTCTGTAGTAAATTTGCACACCCTTATTAAATTAAACATATTGTTTACTGTTGACTTGTAGTGAAATTCAACAAAACGTGTTTATGTTTGAGTTAAATATTTAGCAAAATTAATGAAAAAATATTGATATTGCAATAAAATTAAACATCAATTGCTATCATTTATGAAGTACCATAATAAAATTACTACTCTCATGTTAGCAAAATTCACCAACTTGAATTTATTTTTACTACAGTTCAATCAATCAATTAAATTTCTATTGATATTCTAGTAAATGCAAACATTCTTAGTTTTGACATTCTTGGCTTAAAACACAATTGAATATATCTCAAAACTTCTCACTCTTGACGGCACCTGCAGAAATAAATTTTACTTATCTTTACTGCTTATCCTTTATTAAATTAGCACTATAAACACCAAAATGAGACATAAACACTTGCATAAAAAAATTCCTGCCGATGAGTATCGAAAGAGAAAACCAAATGAAACACAAATATTTTTTTATAGATTTTTATTTAATTTTTAACATATTTATTGCCCACTTTTACTAACTTTTACTAAAAATCGAGTTATTACTAAACTTTTTTTTAATTAAAAAACCATATAACTCTTACATAATGATCCGTACACGTTGACAAGAAAGTCGACTGGAACATCTGTTGAAAATATTGTACATGTTGAATATTTAACATCTGTTTCATTAGTTCAATTTATGTAGTAATATAAGGCATTGTAGTTGATATTGCAGCAAAATTCAACATGTATTGCTTAATTTTGCTAAGAATAGTGTTTAATGGTAAAAACTCAAAGATCATTATAAGATTTATAGTAAAATTACATATATATTAATAATTTAAGTAAATTTATATTTTTTTTTTAGAGTGTATCTTTTCTATTGCGGGAGAAATTTTGTTTGCAGTGATTACTTTCAGAACTGACCCAAGGTGAGTGTCATTAATAGAGTTTCTAACAGGAGACTTATTTTCCATCATAACTGAAAATAACTGCTCGCACCGATAGGTGATAGGCCGAATTTGTAAAATTCAGGCACGCCAACTTCAATTGGTTTTGCCTTTAAATTCGAGTCACACTGAATCTCGGTCACCTCCATTTGCATATGGCTGGGTACTGAGTCTATATTTATTGAGAAAATCGAAGAAAACAAACAAAATTGTTCTTTCAAAGAATTGAAATCTCTAAACCTTGTTTCAAATTCAGTTTTAAGGTTTGAAATTTTTTCTGCGTATTTTTGATACGATGCAGTATTATTTAAACTTTATTTGTTTATGATGCATGCCGGGACATGCGTTAAATCCACGTTTTCAATTACTTCTCCCAAAGAACTAGCTTAAATTTGAGTGCTTTAATTATGTCAAACATATTCGTAATGATCTGATCTTTTCCTTGTAACGATAAATTTAAATCGGTTAAGTGTTTGGTTATATCAACTATGAAAGATAAATCTTGCAACCGTTTTAAATCGGAAAACAAGCTTGTGTCTTGATTTTTAGTTTTTAAAAACTGACATATTTCCTCTTTCAAATCCCAGAATTGTTTGAGAATCTTGGAGCAAGATAAGCAACGAACCTCGGTATAGTAAGACAAACCTGAATATGTACTATCTAATTCACTTAATAAAGCAGTGAATTGTCGCTGGTTTAAGCCTCGAGATCTTGTAAAATTTATAAATTCCTTTATATATGACGAAACATTCTCCATTTTTATTACCTTCGAGCAAAGTACTTCTTGATGTATAATACAATGCGTATGATAAATTTTTGAACCGTGAATTTCAGTTAGTTTTTTTTGCAGTAATGCTACGAAGCCGTTTTTTTTTCCGGTCATGAAAGGAGCGCCATCTGTAGCTACAGAATGTAATTTTGACATAGGTAGATTGTATTTATGCAGAAGTTCAAAAACACAGTTAAATATATCTTACTCTGTAGTACTACCACGCATTGGTATTAGTTCCAATAATTCCTCAAAAATGTTAAAATCCGTTTCGCAAGCATGAAGCTATGCCACCAATGTCCGTACTCTCGTCACAGGCAATGAAAAAATTTTCGAAACTAGGTGCTTTCGTTTTGATCTGATCAATTAAATTGGTGACCAAGTCAGTAACTCCTTCCGCAACTGTTTTTCGAGACAAAGAAATTGTTTGAAAAGCCTTAAAATTTCCAGGACAAACAATTTCTCCAGTTTTAATTAGGCATTTCTTGATGACTTCACCTTAAGTAAAAGGCTTCGAGTGTTTAGCTATCAACTCTGACAAGGAGTAGCTTGCATGCACTGCCGCTTCACTTTCTTGCAATACTTTACTAAACATTAACTGTCGTTTTTTCAGAGCTAACTTTTTTAACTTTTCTTGTTTCATTAATCCTTCATAACTATTATATTTTGATTGATGTTGTTCATTGGCGTCGGAAGCGGGGGGGGGAAAGGGGGGCAGTTGCCCCCCAATTTTTTAGCTAGATAAACAATTTAAAAGGAAAACTTCAAAAGTTATTCAAAATATCAGTTTTTTTTACAACGATAATATTTTTGTAGTATATATTTTCCTCTTCTTTCTCTCTTCTTCATAAGCATGCTTGCGGATAACCATTTTCTTTCTCTGTGTTTGCAAAAAGATAGAACAAAATCTAGAGTTTCTATTGCAAACCCACCACTTCAGTTTAAAAGCACCCTTAAGTATGTAGCTTAATGCTTGTTAATTTTGCAACTCTGGTAAGAAAAAATTTGACATTCACATTTCAAACCGCCATCAAATCGATCATCAAATGATTTGACAATTGATTTGACCAACAGAATTTGTATGGATTTGATGGCGATTTGACGAGTGTGAACACTTATCAAATCGTTGGTCAAATCGTTTGATGAAATCAAAATTTTTTGATTTTTCTGCTGATTTGCCGAACGATTTGACCAGTGTGAACACTCGTCAAATCGTGTAGTACGATTTTGTCAGTTCAAAAAAGTTTTCAACCTGTGCACATCGCGGCAAAAGAAGGAGCGGAAGAAAATAATATCAAAATAATAATAAATAACTGTTGCAAACAATTTATAATAATTTATAAAATAATTTCTTCTTCCAATACGATTTTAATAACAAAAGGTATTAAAATTTTTCCGTCATCGCGATGTGTTTACTTCGGTGTTCAAGATAAAATGAAATTTGACGAAAAATTTGAAGAGTCAGAACACTTCTGTGGTCAAACGATTTGACAAATGATTTGATGAGCGGTTTGAAATGTGAACAGCACTTATTGGACGACATGTTGTACGATAAGTTAGATGGAAAACTAATGGGACTATTTGATTGAGCGTTCGAACGATCCAACTTGTAAAGCAACATCATTAATTGCAAGCTCTCAAGCAGAACACATCCGGCTAATAGCTAAGCAACTTTTAGATGCCCTAACAATTGAGCAGTAATTTTACATAGTTGTACAATATTGTACAATCGGCAGAAAAAAACTAAAAATTTCGACTTTCGTTTTAGCTTTCGCATGGTACTACATGTTGTACAATCTGCCATGTTGGTCCCATGTTTTGGACCATGCGAAAGCCCCTACTGTGAATAAGCTGATGAAAATCCACCTCGACGCTTTGAACAAACATCAAATCCGGTTCCTTCAGTATAGTTACCATTATATGATCGGCTACGAAAAGATTATTTCGAAATTTTTGATCTTCTCTCAAATGAGATAACTAGATTCGATCAAACAGGTTAATATTTGACTTTTTTTTTAGTCATACCAGCTTCACTCAACCGATTCACTTTGATTTAACATTCGGTGAGTCGGTTGAGTGAAGCTAGTGTAAACTGGCACTTTGTAAATCTTATTGTACATTTAAGCAGATCTTGACACTCTGGAATCGTTGGAAAATATTGTAATCGAAGCCTTCAACGGAAGAGTGCCTTCTGAACAAAATCTAAAAACAAAACTAGATCTTTATGCAGATGAAATTGCTGAAGCAATTGCCTGGCCAAACACCTTGAAATTGTAGTGGCATTGTATCCCAATTTGCGAAAAATTCGGATACTGTAAAAAAACTATTAAATGAAGTTGAAAAACTTATTGCTTTGCTTTTGACTGTGCCTGCATCAGCAGCTTCATCTGAGCGTTCTTTTAGTGCACTAAGACGACTTAAGACGTATCTTCGAGCAACTATGACACAGAAACGACTCACTCATGCAGCACTTATACACATTCACAAAGATAAAACCGAAGAATTGAATTCGATGGAGGTGGTGAAAGAGTTTGTTTCTCGCAAGGACAGAAAGAAACATTTTGGAATAATTTAAATTGATATAACTTTTTGTACCTTATTGCATTTAAACCATTTAAAGATATGCCTAGTCTTGCTTTATAAAAGTAACCACTATTTCTTATATTTTCATATTACCATATGAAAGATCCTTGATCTCTAATATTGAAATTGGAAGAACTTTTAAAAATAATGAAATTTTAATATTTTTTATATATTTTTATATTTTTTTTTATTTTAAACTAAAATAAAAAATTTGTTTATTCACATTCATGTTTCTTTGAAGAAATTTTGGTGAACTTTTTTGCACCACCATTTGTACTGCCCCCCCATTTTTACTGCCCCCCCAGATGAAATTAGCTTCCGACGCGCTTGATGTTGTTCGTAGCGACGTTTAATATTATATAAATTTGGTACATAAATACAATTTTTACATATCAAACACATTATTTTATCTTTTACATCACAGCAAAAATATTCTAATTCCCATTTTACTTGGAATATTCGATGTTCATCAGCGATTTTTCGTTTAGTTTTACTACCACTTGACTTCGATAAAGACATACTGAATGACAAGAACTGGAATAAATAAGCACTTTTTAACACAAAATAATAAGGCATTAATAATAATATTTAAATTTTTAACATTAAACTACCAGACAGAGAATGACTGCACAAATTATTGCTTTTTGGTAAAATGGCTTTGAATTTAAAAATAGTTAATTTGCAGCAAAAGTAAGCAATAATTCAATAACAAACAGCTGATACAAAATAGCTTGTAATGAGCATGATACACTAACAAGATAGGCTCATTTTGAAATGGCTGCTCAAACATAAATTTTTGCAAACCATCTTGTTTATTAAAAGCACAAACTAAGAGTATAATAAGAAAAACTTTAAGCGAATTCTATCGTTCTATTTTTACTCTGCGTCGATTTGTTATTTTATTATATCTATACAAGTATAAAAGCCTGTCCTACGACAGGTCCTCCGCACACTTCATTTTTGAAGTCTTTTACCGAAAGCACTCTTTTTAAAGCTTAATTTTTTGAACACTTGATTTTTGCAAAATACAAATGTACCACTTTAATTAACACTTTACGTAATGAAGCAGTGTTTAAAAATTAGTTCAAGTGTAAAAGTGCAAAAAGTTGAGTTTGGTAATAATCATATTCATACACCTTGTAATCTTCATATACGTAGCAACTCAGGTGTCGTTTTGCGGCTGATGCAATTATATTTTTTGGTACAATCGACTCAAAAAATTTCATTAAATTCGTCATAGCTTTTTTATAAAAGGATGAAAAAAGAGGTAGTTAGATCAAAAACGTACTATGCTAAAAACCCAATATTGTCACTGATAAGTATCAAACATATTTTCTGTGCATACTTTCGGGCTGAACATTTTTGAGAACAGTGTGTCTTGTAAAATTACTTTACTGTGAAAAAATAATTACAATTTGAGAAATACTGTGTCTATGTATTAAAATGTGGATACTTTCAGGCTGAACAGTTTGATATTGGACATGGAGCAGCGTGCTTGCCTTTTATTTATTAAAATTATTGTGTGCCGATATATTGGCTGGGCCGCAAAAACGTTCGTTACGGGCCGCGAGTTTGATACCCTTGCTTTAAAACATACATTTGCTTATCGTCAAAGTTTATATGCATTATTGGCTTAAATGCCCCTTGCCATCTGTACCTCCGAATAATGCTATATGACTAATAAGAGATATCATTCCTTAACATTCGTCAATTTCTCGTACGAATAACTTCGTAATTTCTTCCATTACATTCGTAGTATTTACTAGTGGTTTCGTACTATTTACGAATTCAAAATATTAATAGAAAAAATTCATTCGTAGGTGGTTGACCGTACACATTATTTTTAGAATGTACGTTCAGCCTGGTTTGTCGAACAACTACCGAATATAAGGAACTGTATGATTTCAAGGTGGCCGTAGCCCACTAGAATAGAATGAACGCTTTTATTAGTAATATTTACACACATAATTTTTTGAGTTTAAGTATACGTATTGAGAAATGTCTGTTAAGTAAGGATAAATGAAATGGTATCGTTACTTTTCACAGCGACGGGTAACACATACTATTTAAAAATGCATGGTTTAGCTCAGCTTTATTTAGAAATAAACCTTTAAATAAGTGGTTTTGTGCTCTCTTCAAAATATATTAACATACATAATGAAAATATCATCATATGTCATTAAAAAAGCCGTAAGTTACAAAAAATTCAAAATCGACTTTTTGATTGATTATGATGCACTTTTTCAAAATACATATTCCTGCAAAAATTTACACTCCTTTTTTTAATTTAAACTTACGGTTTTTTTGATTTAATATGAAGATATATAATAAATGTTTACTGCCTAAGAGGGGCACTTTCGCTCCCTGTGGACGCTTAAATTTTAAAACATTCACGCGGTTGTGAGTCTCAAGCCACGTAGTGAGTCTCAGCTGATCGTGGTTCACCGAGAAGTAAACAAAAGACTGGCGATGAAATGTAGCTTTCTAATAACTACTGGTTCCACTGCTGGTATCCCAAAATTGAAAATGTAGAATGTTAAAATTACACAGTGATACAAAAGTGAAAAAAAGAAATATGCAGGGGTTCTCATGCAGCAATTCTGTTTTGCTGGAGTCCATAGAGTACGAAAAAACTTATACTTTTTCTCAGTAACTTCGTTAAGTAAGTTTTTTTATAACAAATGTAGTGATATAACGATATTCCCAAAATTACAAGTTCAAAAAATCATAAGTTTACTCTGCATTAACCGATTTTCAAAATTTTGCTTTTATTTTACAGATCTGATTTGTACCTTTTAATAAAAAAACATTTTGGCAATCAGTTCAAAAATGGCTCAGTTACGGTCGATAAAGTAAAAAAAAAAAAAAAATATTAAAAAATGTTCATTTTCATCTCGCTATAAATTGACCGTTAGGGAGAAAATTCTGCTTTTTTAAATTTTTTTGACAATCATATTAAAGTTGGTTTCTAAAACAGGTAAGGTCATAAAAATCGGTTACAAAATGAATCAGTTACGCCAAGTTTTGTGATAACATGTTTTTTGCTTTTTTTGTGTTTTCTTAGAAATGTAAATATTTTTCAGGTAATAAAACAAGAAAACGCCTAATATACAAAATCATAGTTGGATGATTGTTACACTGTTTGTCTCAGCCAACGCTTGTGTACATTTCGCACTAATTGGAGTCATTATCCACATGTTTACATGCGTTTCTCCCGTTTCACGTCTTTTGTGTGCGTGACATTTTGCATCACAACAAACACAATTTTTGTTAATTAATTTTTTATGATCTATTGAATAATTACATGAATTAAGATTGTGAGCTTTAGATCAAGTGAGTTTTCAAGAAGGCAACAACAACAACAACAACAACAACAACAACAACTATGTATAGAGTCAATCACTTAGCTGACTAGACAGTCTGTTTCGGTAATTTTTGTTTTTTCCTTTCCTTCTCACAACCGCACTAGTGCTGAATTATTGAAAGTACAGGGTCCGCCATATAACGTTATTTTTTCAACTAGTGCTTATTTCGTGAATGGTAACACTTAGCTCATGTCTGATTTCACAGATAATTAGTTTCATCCTTCCGCTGAACGAATATGGTTGTGTGTACGCTTGAACAACGGTGGGAAACATTGCAACATTACTTTGATGCAGAAGATGCCGATTTTGCCAAAAAAATCATCAGAAATCATCAACAGGACGGCGCTACGTGCCACACAGCCGAAGCTACACTCGATGTTTTGCGCCATGTTTTTGAAGATCGCATTATCAGCCGCAGAGCTGATGTCGTTTGGCCACCTCGGAGCTGCAATTTGACACCGTTGGACTATTATTTGTGGGTTGCCCTCAAAGATAAGTGTTACGCCGACAAGCTAGAGACAATTGACGCTTTAAAGGACAATATTCGTGAAGCCATTTGTGAAATACAGCTGCACACAATCGATAATGTGCTTAAAAATTGGACCGATCGTATAGGCTACTGCATAGCCAGCCGAGTCAGCCATTTGAATGAAATTATTTTCCATTATTAACCGGAAGGATTGTAGTTTCAAATAAAAAAAGAAATTTGAAAAAATATCTAGTAGTTTTTTTTTATAGAATTTTCATAGAAACACAAGAAGTGTAAATTATGAGGAAATAGTACACGAAAATCTGTCTGCCTACCATGCAATGGACTGCAAAATGTCTATCAAATTGCACCATCTCCATGCTCATTTAAATATGTTCCCATCAAACTTAGGGCAGATGAGTGATGAACAAGGTGAACGATTTCACCAGGACATTTCAAGAATTGAACAGCGGTATGTTGGAAAAAGTAAAGTCAGTATGCTGTCTAACTACTGCTGGTCTATAAAGCGAGAAACTAGCAGCGATCTTTATAAAAAACAAATGAAACGCAAGCATTTCTAAGAAAACACAAAAAAAAGCAAAAAACATGTTATCAGAAAACTTGGCGTAACTGATTCATTTTGTAACCGATTTTTATGATCTTACCTGTTTTAGAAACCAACTTTAATATGATTGTCAATAAAATTTAAAAAAGCAGAATTTTTTGCCTAACGGTCAATTTAGAGCGAGATGAAAATTAACATTTTTTAATTTTTTTTTTTTTTTTTTACTTTATCGACCGTAACTGAGCCATTTTTGAACTGATTGCCAAAATTTTGAAAATCTGTTAATGCAGAGTAAACTTATGATTTTTTGAACTTGTAATTTTGGGAATATCGTTATATCACTACATTTGTTATAAAAAAACTTACTTAACGAAGTGACTGAGAAAAAGTATAAGTTTTTTCGTACTCTATGGACTCCAGCAAAACAGAATTGCTGCATGAGAACCCCTGCATATTTTGTGTGTAGCACTGTGTTATTATTATTCATTTTGTTAGAAACAAATTAACAGAAAATATTAGTACAAAAACCTTTTCAAATCTACTAAATTTTTAAATTAAAAAATCCACAAATATATTTTAATTTCAGACCACAAGAAAAACTTTTTTGGACGGCAAATTTCAACACTAAAAAGGATATTGTTTCAAAACTCGTTTTAAATTTAATGTTGCCCGATGACCAATTAAATAATTGTATTATAGCTATTATAAGCTACATTACAACTAATTAATATGTTCAATAATTATTTTTGTGTGATTTTGTTATATTTCTATATGTTGTTTAAACCAAAAATAGTAATACTTCAAAAATGGAAAAAAAGCAGCAATGTTTCATTTAAGTACATGTATTAAAAATTACTACATAAGTAGTAAAAACAAGCTTATATTGTATTACTGCATAAAAATTGCACATTCAGCATTTCGATTAAATACTAATGTAGTAAAATTTACTTCTGTTTTAGTAAAACTTTGGAAGAAAACGTTTTGCAGTTTTTTTAATGAATGAATGAAAAAATTAATTTTTGATGTAAATTCTGTAGTTAAAAAATGTGTAGTAAAAGTTAATAAGTGAAATTAGTAAAAATACTTACATTTTTATTTGGACGGTGAGTTACTAATTTACATTTGTTTTAAATACATTTTTATTTATCTTTACTACAAGAGTTCTTTGAGTGTATGTATAAGTTGAAAATAAGAAATATGAATAAAAAGCAAGACAAAATGACACAATATCTGCATCATAGTTTTTA
Source organism: Dichetophora obliterata (assembly GCA_963920525.1). NCBI lineage: Eukaryota > Metazoa > Arthropoda > Insecta > Diptera > Sciomyzidae > Dichetophora > Dichetophora obliterata. The sequence goes on from OY986435.1 coordinate 284,004,160, forward strand.
AAATAAGATAAGGTCTCATTCTATTTGTTATCAAATTATTCTAATGGTGGCTTATAATTAAAATTAATATCAAAATTAAAAAATTTACGGGTTTTTTTGATTTAATATGAAGATATACAAAAAATCTTTACTGCCTAGGGGGGTGGGAAAGTGCCCTCCCCTGTGGACGCTCATGCATGAGAACGAAGCTATAATCGTCTTAAACAAACATTCATGCAGTAATTCAATACATTCAATGCTGTGCCACTGCCTAAATGTATGTAATGAAATTAGATAACACCAAAATTTATTTGTGAAATTTTATAGTTTAAATAATAAGCTGACGGCTTGTGAGCAAACACAAATAAAACAAAACGATTCCAACTAGCTATAACCAAAGAACTGCGATCCAAACGGGTCCTTCTTAAACATGCATTGTCTATAGTGCTTTGTTCGTTGATACATGAAAAAATAGTCTTACTATATTTCAAGTTTGTCGTTGTAAATACTGTGGCATTGAATAGTTTGTCCAACAGTTCATCAATTTGCAGCAAAGGACATTTTTTTATTATTCCTTTTATTTTCTTAGATGACGTTACAACCGCAGTACAGTGTGCAATTTGATTAATCTAGGAGGACAAATGTAAAAAAAAACAGTAGCAAAAAATATATTTTATTGGAAAATAAAGCTAAAACACACAGGAAGCCATGTCAAAAGTTTGAAAACGATTGCTGTAGCCTATATACTTTAAACGGCTGTCGAAAAACGGTGCTTTTTGTGTGTTTTTTTAAAATTGTTTTAAACTCCAAGACAGCAGTTTTTGCATTAAGTGCGCTGATTAAAGTTGTTAATTTTTAAATTTCTTTTGTTATGAAAAACCTTTGTGAAGGTATGAAAATTAACTGACAATAAAATTAGTTGCTTCATATCAGTGATCTGCAAGCGATGGCATTTTCGCTACTTGTAATCTACCCTCAACAAATACAGTGACAGTCTGACCGCACTACGCAAGCGCTGCGATTGTTGTGTCGAACATACTTGCAACATTGAAGCCTACTAGGCCAAAACACATAGGAGGCATGCATGCTTCAAGCATCTGACATTTGAGTTTGTATATACGTATTCTTATGAAATAGCCCACATCAAAAGCATGCATGTATGCATGATGCTTAAGGCATGCTTGAAGTTGATCAACTTTTAACTTTTCGCAGGCATCAAAGCTTTGACAGACATAAGCATCAGTTAACTTTGCTTGAAAAAGCTATATTAACACATCCAGATGCATTTATTGATTGCTTGACTTATTTTAAATTAGGTTCAATGTATTTCCTCGACTTCTTGTTAAACATTTTTGTTTAGTTTTAACATTTTTGGCATTTTTTACATATTCGATGTATGCTTGCTATGTGTTTTAATGAAGCATGCTTCACAGACATGTTGAATGCTTGAGGCATGCATGCTTTCTATGTGTTTTGGTCTACTGTGTATGAGCGTGCCGTAAGACCACAATAATGCATGTTCGAGTTGTTGGTTTGATAACCAGCGCAGGGTCTTTTCAACTTCTGGTATGCAATGGTAAGTATGGTCATTTACAAGCAACAAAACAAAGACATAAAGCGTAACTCCTGCATAAAAAAACCAGCGCTTATTTTGTTCTCCGAACACAAAGTATTTGCAGTAACATTGCAGTAACATAGCAGTTACTTTGCGTGACTTTTGAGAGCTTGTAGCTCATTAACTAATGGTTCAATTGAGCTGATTTCTTTTTTAAAATAAATTCTAAAGTTTTATTGAGTGAGCAATAAAATTTGTTTAATAAATTTTTAAAGATATTTATTAAATTTAGTTTTTTAAGAAATTATATCAGACGCCATTTTACTATAAAACACCTTTAATCACTGATTTTGATAAGATTTTGTATGCATGCAGATCTTTAATAAAGCTACAACATTTGTTCAATTGTTCAAAATTTTGAAATAATAGGGTCGCCACCTAATAATATGTCTTTTCAAGAGTTTAAACTGATAAATGACGTTTAAAACTCTTGAAAAGACATATTATTAGGTGGCAACCCTATTATTTCAAAATTTTATAATTTTGAAATTCTGACAATGGATTCGAATTCAGCGACCCATTTTTGGTGTACGATTTTTTTTTGCCAGCCCTGAATTCATAAAACTACAAAAAATTAAGGTGGCAACCCTATCCACCATCTTGAATTTTAAAATTCTAACTTTAGATTCGAAATCAGCGACCCCTTAACACTGATAAATGATGTTTAAAACTCTTAAAAATACATATTATTAGGTGGCAATACAGTGGCAAAAATTTAGGTGGCAACCCTAACCTCCATCTTAAATTTTAAAACTGTGACATTATATTCGAAATCAAATCCGTTGTCAGAATTTCAAAATTAGAAGAATTCGCAAAAATGAAAAAAATCTAAGTGGCAACTCTATCCGCCATCTTAAATTTTAAAGTTTGACATCATCTTCGAAATAAGTTACCCCTAAAACTTCCTAAAACTATTTACTCTATTCATACTGAAGTAATCTACAAACACTTGAGTAAAAATGCAGTGTACGCGCTGATTTCATCGTTCGTAAGCTTACTTTTGTATCACTGCTTAGCCGAAGTTGAAATCAACTTGCAATGGTACACGAGGCAGTAGCTCAAAATAATGCATAATTATAACGATTGCCGTTCGTGCGCTGTGGTTTATACACATAATTATTTTTTGCAAACATCTATACTTTCCACTGAAGTCGAAGCACACATCACACAGTGTTTGACTTTGGTACAATTGGCTAATGCAACATGCTTGATGTTGTAAGTGAACTCGATGGCGTAGAATATGTTGCATGGTATTAATGATATTGAAGTCATACCATGATACAATTATTTTACAAGGTAGCTGCGTAGACTGGCTTTTTTCTCACGAGCGGCGATGGGTAGTTGTCAAAATTAGCTATTTATGCAATTAATCAAAGAAAAGTGAAAAAATAAGCGACGAATTAAGCATAGCTAGTCAACCGCAACAAACTAAAAACATTTCAATCAACTTCGCGAATAAATTTAATGAATCAAAGGTAAGTTAAAAATAAGCACATAGCTATTCAACAGCAGCAAACTACAACATTCTTTAGCTGTTTTTGACAACTACCAATCGCCAAAAAGCTGTCACGGCTACCTTGTAAAATAATTGTATCATGAAGTCATACAAAAACCAAGTATGTACTGAGTGTAAAAGCAGTTGCAGTTCATCGCTGCAGGTCTCTGCTTCATATATTTGGGTTGTATTTTAAATAGCGATGGAAAGTATAGCCTCAAATAAAAAATAAAAGTTGAGCTTACACTTTGATGGACTGCCAACAATTTTGTTTGCATATGTTTGCATACAAACTGAGTTTGTTGCTAAGTTTTTTTCTCATAGATAGTTCATATTGAAATAATTCATTTATTTTATTTAATTATTATGCGAATATGTCAGCATATAACCATGTTTTCTTTTGCATGCCACAGTTAATGTTAAAAGCAATCAAATAAACTAACAACAAGTAGTTTTTTACAAAATTAATTTTTAAAAATTAACAATTAGAAGTAATAAGAATTTAAAAATTCAAAAATTAACTAAATTACAACAGGTAATCAATGTTATGAATTAAAAATAAACAACAATTTTGAGCAACATAAAAAATTGCTTATAATTTAAAGATTTAAAGGGTTGGGAAACCTTTAAGGGATTAATAAAAAGACTTTGTACCGAATAGGAGCAAAACAATGTTTTCTTTGTACAAGCTTGTAAAACGTAAGTGGCACAGGTTAAAATGAAGGGTATGGTTTTTGCATCTTCAGGATCTAAATGAAAGGAATATTACCTCAAAAAATTATTTTGTTTTTAGTTTAGCCTAGCCATTGAAAGGGATAAAGAACAAAAAAATATAAAAAAGAACAGTTTAAGGTATTATTAAGTATATAAATGTTACCCCTTTTTTTTGAACACCGTCTTCATATTTTTTTGAGTTTAAGGCAAATTAAGGTTGGAAAAGACTTTTCAAAAGAAATTTTTTGTTTTAATTATTTTTAAAGTAATACATTAAGCTGATCAACACGTCTTATTTTTCATAAGAGAGTTTTGTTCGAATATTATTACAAATATAACCCGCTGATGAAAAGCACCGTTCTGATTCTATGCTAGTTGGAGAAATAGTTGAACAATAGTCGTTAGCAATTTGTAAGTTTCGATCGCGATTGCCTTCACCATAAAACAAAATTATTTCCTAAGTCAGAATATCTGATAATTTTGAAATACATAGCTGACTTCCCGGTGTTTCAAATTCTTCTAAAACTATGTAAAGTCCTTGCTCTAGTGATTCAATTCACACTCGTCGTCATAACAATCTTTTTCAGCCTCAATACAATTTTATATCTAATTCTATATTCAGATCAACTTAAGCTGAAATGGTTGTATTTACATGAATATTTGTAATAGACATTTTTTATTTAAATTTTTTTTTTAAATCCCGGGATCCAGGAAAGACAAACCCTAAAATCGTGGCTTAAATCGTCCGGGATCCCGGGATCCCGGATTGACTTCCCTACTCGACACCTACTAAGACTGCTGTAGAAGTGAAAATAACGTCAGAAAGACTATACTTTTGAAATATAAAAAACAAATCAATTTCATAAAAATTCTAGGCCTTAAACAATGCCGTTTTAATAAATATTATTTGCGAATGATAAGCGATCCAAATATTTGCACAACACGATTAGGACAACCATTGATGTAATATTTGCTAGAAATATCGACGATATTACATCTATATAATATACGTTTGATATTTTAGATAGTAAAACCCAATAATTTCATTAACATTTACAAAAATAATTCAAAATTAATGTAAAATAATAATGTAAGGTAATAAAATTTACTGGTGGGAATATTATTTTTTTTAGTTAACATTATGTTATTTAAAATTTTTATATTTAAAAATTTTTTTGTTAAAAAAACCATTAAATTATCAAACGAATGAAACTGCGAAAAAAACTTCGCTTCTCTCGTGTGTTCAGCGACGCATCTGGGTTTTTTTTTTAATACTGAAGTATATGTAGACTATGTGGAAAAAATCGAAATCATTGATATGCATACAATTCTATTTTTCAGGACGATATTTTGAACAGATTTTAGAAAATTTTTTTTCAAATTCATGTGAATATCGCACTTTCTGAAAGCCAAAAAAGTGATATATTTAGTATAAGTTTTAGTAGTACTAAGCACCTTCAATTTAAGAGTTTACAAAAGTCTCTAAGTGCTCTGGAATCAAAGTTATAGTATTTTTAAAATGTTGTAATTCTAGAGTTTTCAGATCTGCGAACGCTCATTTTTCATCTCTGGATATTTCAGATCCAGAGTTAAGTGCGTAGAATGTCCGATTTTACGTATTTTATCGACTTTAAAGCAATATTTCTGAATTAAAATTTTTAATTTTACGCTTATTCTATTTAGATTACTATGATAATTGATTACACGGCGCTACCGAATCGGTCTTCGTTCGTGTAATGTGCCTGTCCAACGTGTTCCAGAACTAACACTTCTTTTGGTGCAGAGGTCGGACATTTACCGACACGGGCACCGGACATATATCAGATACTTCATTGACACAAAATATTAAATTGTTTCTCGGGTCTAGAATTATAAAATATTTTAACTTTGATTCCAGAGCATTTAGAGATTTCTAAAAACTCTATGAAATTGAAGGTGTTGAATAGAACTACTAAATACATCACTTTTTTGGCTCACTCTTTCAGAAAGTGCGATATTCTCACGAATTTGATAAAAACTCTCCTGAAATTGATTCAAAATATCGTCCTGAAAAATAGAATTGTATATGTATTTACGATTTCGATTTTTTTTCACACATCTTAATATACTTCAGTTATAAAAAATCTGATCTTCAGTGCATACGCTTTTATAGAGATTAATATTTATCAAACAACTACGAAAAAATTGAATTTTTACGATATGCAGACGTTCTAAGGCATAGCGCCACCTGAAGAAATCTATTGTGGACCTTCTCCTTGCACTGGTTTTTTTACTTATGAATTTAGGCACCAGAAAAATGCTATTACAAGTGACTTTAAAAAAAGAGATGCACCCTAACATCCATGCCTTTATAATGTGGGACTTCACATGTTTTCTAATGTGGGACCCACTACGTGTGCATACAACATACCAAAGACCAGTTTTTACCGGTGTCTAGAAAAGATGAACGATAAATTTGATTATATTTTCCGAGTTGATGATGAAGAATTAATGAATTGCTTTCGTGAAATTGTGACTAGGATTAAGACGTATAACGGTGATTCTATGTCAAAGGGCCCATGTTTCTGAGATCACTATTTTTTAAAATTTTAAAACTTTCTAGGTGGACACTTTTAATGAAAGCTATTAAACCTGCTTATTTTTTCTTGGATATCCCTTTTTTTTAGAGATATACTGTGAAAAATATCAAAAAATCGTAAAAAATACGGTTTTCTGAATGATAAATAAGATTAGTGCATGTTTCAAATAGCTGGGACTTTGAAACCGTAAGTTGCACAGAAATTTTCTTTTTTGATATATTATAAAGACCTTGAATGGGTCTTTTTGGTGGTGTATGTTTTTTGTAGAATTTTTATGAAAAATGGTTATTTGTTTTTAGGTTGAAATTTTCAGTCATATTTTTCATAGTCTTCGCAACAAATTTTTTATATTTATAATATATTGTCGTGTTAAGGCATGGGCGTCCGCAGGATTTGTTCTAGGGAGGTGGAAAACAAAAAAGAAATCTAGAATGAATATAAACAAAATTTAACCTATATAATGCTATTTACTACGATTTCTGGTACTTATTTTGTAAACATGATACGCACACTACATCGGTTGACACACTCTTATACACATAAGGAAATTTAATATATTGTAAAGATAGTTAAAAAATCTTTCTCATATCATGTCCGAAATATTTATAAATTGTATTTAATTTTTTTCATGTAATACATTTCAGTAATTTTGTGATAAAGCAAATATTCTTAATAGTTTAATAAATTAAATAATGTGAGGCCTATACTCTTAAATGAAATTGCATTAATTACTATTGAGTCCCCAAGTTTAAAACTTTTAAAATACAAATATAAAAATTTTCTAATATTAAACAACATTTTCTTTTGGAAAACTGAAAAATCCAAACTTAATTTTAGGCAATTTTTTAACTTTGGAAGCCTTTATCTCCTAAACCAATTTCGAGTGGACTAAAATTTTTCAGATTTAGATTTCAATATCATTCGCAAAAATTAAAAATTAGAGTTGTCGCTATTCTTGAAATGGTCCCCGCATTCTAAGGGAGATATTTTTCACCGTATCTCACACCGCATTGACACTAATCTACTTATTTCTCTTTCCATCATGAATCAGCTCTAGCAGCTTGCAATTTCCTACAATCGAGTACGAAAACTTACCTATTATCTGAATGATTCCAAAAATTTATTTTTTTTAATTCAAAACGTTTAAATAAATATATATAGAGGTTCATGTATATTAGATGGGTTTTGGGTTTCATACATTTTCTTTACATATTCCAGAACCTACCTGCAAGGCTTAATTCTGAATCCTGGATTCAATAACGTGAATTTTAAGAAGTATAAAATGGTTGTTTCGAATCTAGTCTCCTATTTACGTTTATGTCATAAAAAACTTTTTACTCTGACAAATTCCTAATGCAAAATCGTTTGCTTAATATGCTGTAAGATTTTTTTATGATTTCTATTAATTAGTCCTTGATCTAAAATGAACCTACTTTGGTTAATTTCCTAATTTTTTCTTTCGATTTTGAATTAGAAGCCTTGCTCTCGCCTAGATCGCTGCAACGTTCTTAAATTAAAATGCTGCAGGATTGTTTGTCATTTAGCAGGTGACGGAATGTGAGAGCGTGTGTTTATGTGTGTGTACTTGTGTTTAGGCAACAGCTTGTATAGCAAAATTTAAGCTACGTCAAAAAAATCTTAAAACCAATCAAATTAATGTACCTCAAACGCATCATTTATCTTGGGGCATCATTTTTAAGGTTTTTTGCTATGCTTTTAATACTAAAGCGTTCAAAATTGAAAATCTAATTTGTCTAACTTTTCAAGAGAAAAAGTTTATTAAAAAGCCAAAAGAAGAAATAATAAAAAAAAATCCTTAATTCATTTGTGGCAGAGACAGGCGTTTAATATTTAGTTGCTGGTGATTTATTTGTTGTCATTCAGGGCTCTTCATTAGGTTTATAAATGAAATGATTATCGCTCAATTAATTTGTCAGAACTTTCTGGCAGAATGTTGCAAAAAGTTATCCCTAGGTCAAAATAACTTAATTAATTGTCTGGATTTAAGGATTATGCAATTTTTTCAGGATTTTTTGTTTGGAATTTGGGGGTATGTCGAGAGAAATGTTGGGTCTGCAAACAAAGTGATAAGCTTTGTTTGAATAATTTATTTTTAATATATATATGTGTTGGTTTTAAAGAAAATGTTTTCAGTGTGTTTTTTGGTCCCTAAAAAAATGTATGAGGTTGAAATATTACTGAAGGCTAATTATGGCAATACTGTGTATTTTAGCCATCTCTTATATTCACTGATAAAATCTGAAAATTTAATAGTTAATTAGTGTAATTAATTGAAATTCTCTCTATTCGGCATCGTATGTGTTTGTGTTTGTCTAACATAAAGATCTTTGATGTAAGCAAATGGAAATATGTAATTTCTCATACCACAAAATAAAAATCGAGCCATAGCTAATATTTTTACCTTAACTTTTTGCATATACTTACATACTTAGTTACATATTACTACTTCAATAACCACATAGTGCCAAAAACTTAGAACAACATATTTTCGCAATAACAAAGATAAATCATAGATTCACAAGAACCAACACAATAGCATAAAGAAAAACAACAATCACAATTAACATATCTAGTTAATGACTCAACTTTTGCTATTTATCTGTGAGTAAGAAAACTAACTTTATCTAAACTTTTCAAGGTAGCCGCATTGTATCTTAATATCATTTATCTACACAGCAATAAATCGTTTCGAGTTCTTGAGCATAGCAAGCAGTGAGAACTTTGAACGTTTGTCCTTTAATTAATCTAGTTATTATTAACTAACTTAAGAAAAGTAGCTTATATGACCCTTAATTCGACGTGGCCGATACTAAAACGTTTTATTAAGCTTAGAAAATAGTTTTATAATTTCAATAAATTACACAATTAGTCATACTAAGTTTTAGTGTCATACTAAGTTTTTCGCAATCAGGTTTGAATCTCGAGATACACAGATTCTTGATATTTGACCTTCAAATTAAAAAAGTTAAAAAGTTATTTTTTTTAACAATTGCTTTTTTTTTGTATTTTCAAAAATATCTCAAACGTGAAAATCGAGTTAGTCTTGTTGAAGCCATGATTCAATTATTATAAGGTTATTCGTATTTTTGACGTTTTCTCAAATTGGTATGCTTATTTGAAAATGAGAGCAGAAAAAAATCATGAGAGCAATGTCATTAGAGCTAAAAATGCACACGGTTGCCCAAATATCATACTAATTGGTACTATATTGACTACTATTATTTTGTTCCAGTACTTTTATTGCTCCGATTTCTTAGTGCACTAATAACTTTTTAAATTATTTTTATATATTAACTTCAATGAAAATTATGTTAATAAATTATAAGTAATATATATACAAAAATCAATATAATTTTGATCGTTTATTTTAATAAACACATTAAACCTAACTATGAAACCTAAATAAGAGCGTTTAATGGCACGTTCTAAATAAATTAGTTAACCGAGTTAATTGCGTAATTGTATTAAAAGAAATTGCCAAAATTATTAGGATTTACAGAAATTTTAGATCCATTAATGGTAAGTGCATTTATAATTTTTTAAATTGTTAAGAAAGAAATTGTTAAAAATTCGTCAAAACTAAAATGAAACCAGTCACATAATACGCATTATACGTACTTTATACATAATGTGACCAACCGTACTCCTTTTGGGAGTGTTTTACTTCTTTTTTCTCGCTGTACTTCTTGTGTCGAAGTACGCTAAAAGTACTTCTTTTTACTTGTTGTACTTCTTTTTGACATAATTTTGACAATTTTTTTTTATAAATCTATTCAAAATACACCTCTCTAATTACTGCAAAAAATTATAGTGTACTTGATACAAGTAACTTTATATATTTTAAGGTATTAGCCCAGTGTGACGACCGAAATGTTGACTTTTTTCATATTAAATAAGAAAATAAAATGCGATCGTTTTGAAATTTTAACATGTTTTTATTGATGTCATAAAGTGTGCAAAAGAATTTTTTTGACTTGATTGTACATTAATTTGCTTATAGTTATCTATATCAAAGAATAGTACTCGAAAAAGGGGTGATTTTTGGGGGAAGCAGCCAGCCTTACGCGTTCATTTGAAATAAAAAAATCAAAGAGAGAAAGCAGGTTTTATTGTAGTGCACTAACCTATAATATGTATATTTAAAAAATCAAATAAAAAATGGCGAAATGGTGAAAAAAAATTTGTAATCTAACTTTTTTTAATTTGTTTAAAAAAATTAACTTATCGAAAAATTGATTGTTTTAAAGCTCCGGAACTAGCTATGTATGCCTTAAATAACAGGTGAAATTTTTAGCCAAATCGATCGAATAGTTTTTAGTTAGTGCTTCTCCGAAGTTTCGAAAACGTAGTTTCGAAGAAAACGTGTTTAAAGTTTTTACAGCACTTTAATATACGTTACGACGCTTTCTCTTCTTTTGTCTGTAACCTTAAAAATATTTTCAATTTTGGTCCACGACTTTTAGAGCATATTTTATAAAATTTAATTCTATTGCGAAAAATTAAAAAAAAAATGATTTTTTGAATTCATCAAACTAGTGGACTACTTTAATAAGCAATGAATTGTAAGCTGGATCTAATTTTGAATCTCTTATAAACTAAACTATTTGTTTAATGGATTTATTCATGCATCTTTTAATATCTTTTTTGTGGATGTACTTCTATTTTGTAATTCTATATTTATTCTATATTTATTCTAGTCTTTTGTGTCTCTTTTTAAAGTCTGTGTGTGTACTTCTTTTTGCAAATAACGCTGCTGTAAACTTACCGCACATACGCTGTTTATAATTTCTGTTCTTTATAATTTGTTTTTTGCCTTAACTAACTTTCTTCTAAATTACACTTTCAATTAATCGAATTCACTAATTAGGTTTTGAGCAATGGCAAAAATAACTTTTTGTTTTAAATTTGCAAAGGACCTTCTAAATTCCTAGAATATACTTACAACATAGCATACACTTACGACGCAACACCTACATAGTTTCTTTTTCTTATTAACTTGGCAAGAAATCATTGAAAAACTACTACATACACTAGAAAACTACACAACGAAACACTGAAACATACCTTTTTTTTTCCAACAGCACAAAACACTGTTAACAGATTGTCAAAATATGTTTGTTTATAAAAAATAAGCATACGTCAAAAAATACGAATAACCTTATAATAATTAAATCATGGTTGAAGCTATCAGTTTTCAAAAGTTCAAAAAGCTTTCTTCTCCATTTTGACCAAATTTGAATTTGAACGAAAAACTTTAAAAAATCTTAATATTTTTTTACTCAAATTAGTGTTTTTATTTCATAAGAAAATTTAATTGTGAATGTTTATGCAAGATCGGAGTTGGGTAAAATTTTTTATTTCCAAAAATAGGAAAAATTTAGCTTAAAATGGGTCTAAAAGTGACTAAATGTCAATCGCAAATATCTCGAGATTTGCCTGTGAAGACTCATAATCATTTGACCAGATTGGGAAAAACTGAGCATGCCACCAAAAATTAGGTTCACATGTGTCGGCGTTTTCGAGTGTCTTTTTGTCTTCCCTACAGAGTGTCTTTTTTTGGCAGACGGGCGGAATGCAAAAGAAGGCACATCGCTCAGATCAGAGTTTATAAGCTAATAAAATATGTACCTCTCCCGCTACAGGAGCTGTACCGAAACCTAGAAACAAGAAATGCATTACAAGAATTAAGTCGTAGGTGAAGAGAAATGACATAATGCAAAATATCAAAAATTTTGAGCGATATACGATGCGAAAAATGGACTCTTTAGATCTTGACAAGTTACCGCAAAGGCTGCAGGAAACTGGCGAGAGTCTTCACAGGTCACTGCATGATAGCAGCTCGTGAGAGAAAGCTGGGTATCACTACGGACGACAACAGTAGAAAACAGTCTTACCTACAGAGTGTCTTTTTTTGGCAGACGGGCGGAATGCAAAAGAAGGCACATCGCTCAGATCAGAGTTTATAAGCTAATAAAATATGTACCTTTCCCGCTACAGGAGCTGTACCGAAACCTAGAAACAAGAAATGCATTACAAGAATTAAGTCGTAGGTGAAGAGAAATGACATAATGCAAAATATCAAAAATTTTGAGCGATATACGATGCGAAAAATGGACTCTTTAGATCTTGACAAGTTACCGCAAAGGCTGCAGGAAACTGGCGAGAGTCTTCACAGGTCACTGCATTATAGCAGCTCGTGAGAGAAAGCTGGGTATCACTACGGACGACAACAGTAGAAAGTGTAGGGATCCAGCAATGACCATGGATGATCTCTTATCCACATGCCCCGCTTTTCTAAATGGAGACTTTAATACTAAGACTCACCAGCACAGTGTTAGATTTCCTTTCCTGGGTGATCAAAATTATATAATTTTTGAAAGGATGATATTTTCCTTTGGCTTTTTTCAGTTTTATTAGAAATCGATGTGGCATTAAAATTATAAAGAAAAATTTTAAGACTACTACGAGGGGTCAGCAGGTTGCCCCAAATTTCGCGGAAAAGTTAAGGTTTGTATTTTATTACTTTAGTGTATTAAAAGTGTATAAGTATAAGTTCTAACCAATTGGCAAGACGTTAAAATAGTATTAACATGGTTTTTAGACGATTTTTAACCCTTTGGTATTCATTGTTTCTAAAAAGATGTAACTAACAAATTATTTATAAAGATTTAAATAAGTTTAAAATTTCCCTAAAAATGCAATAAAGAATAAAAATCGATATACAGTGTTGCGCAAAACAATAGCAACAAAATAAGTGCGCTGCAACAAAATCGTGTATCTTTTTTAATATTGGGGACACACAAAAATGATTATAGGAATCAAAGCATATATTCATACATCATATATAAAACAAATAAAATTCAAATTTGGTTTTGTTTTCTTTATTAAATTTAAAATTAATGTGACTACATTCAATTTGTCTGTGAGCAAAATAATAACAACAAAACTTAAAAAATGTTAAAAGAGAACACAAGTTCGAAGAATTATTGGTAAAAGTTCCGTTATTGTAAAGCACGTATTGTTTGTAAGTCATACACATTTAAGTTTAGTTTTTTTTGTGCCAGTTGTGACATTGACTGTTCCATTTATAATGGCAAGTTTTAAATACTGTCAAGCTCTTAAATAACAAATTATTTCCGAATATAAAAACGAAAATTCGCAAATAACGTGAAACAGTTTGATATTAATCGGTCAATAGTTTGCAGATTAATAAAGAAATATACCTTCACAAAAGACGTAACAACGGTACATTAAAGAGGGCGACCGCAGAAAACATCGCTGCGTGATGGCAGGAACATTTGTGGTGTGTTCAAACGAAATGCATTTGCCACAGCCAAAGAGGTTGTTCGGATACTTGATTTAGATATCCACCACAGCATTGTTTGAAGACGAGCCGTTGAGAACGATTAAAGAAGTTACAGACCGGCAAAGAAACCTTTGCTTACAGCTAAGCATAAAAAACAAGGTGAGGTGTTACAATTTAAACAATTCTGTCTAAAATTGTGACAACTAGTTGCAATTTATTGTTTTTTAGACTCAGTCTTCCAAAAGAGCACCTAAATTGGACCGTTCAAAAATCGAAAACCATTTTTTTAGCGATGAATCAAAGTTCAACATGATTAATTCAGATGGGATGTGCACGTTACGGCGCCACCCAGGTACACGACTTGAAGCCCGAAACTGCAAAATAAATTTTGAACACGGATGCGATGTCATTATGGTCTGGACTTCTTTTTCCTATAATGAAGTTGAACCATTTCAAAAAATCGATGGAATTATGGATCGATTTGTATATAATGACCTTTTAGAAAGCAAGATGCGACCACATTCAGAGTGGAATATGTCGCTTCAGTAAACGTTTTAGCCCGATCACGACCCGAAGCACACTTCAAAGCTCATCAGAGATTACATAAGAGGCAAAGGGATTCAAGTCCTTGATTAGCCGGCACAGTCACAATGACTTGAATCCCATTGAAAATCTTTTTGGGATTTTGAAGGTAAAAGTTTCTGGTCAAAGGTTTCCCCAATAAGACTGCCCTGTATGAAGCGCTGAAACTAAACTGGGAACATATACTAAAACTAACATATCTACTTTAATAGAGTCGATGCCGCTCAGCTGTGTAGCGGTTATCAAGAAAAATGGATTTTACACCAAATATTAATTATTTTGCTTTTGTTTTGCTCTCAGACAAACGGAATGCAGTCACATTAATTTTAAATTCAATAAAGAAAACAAAACCAAATTGGAATATGATTTGTTTTTAATATGATGTATGAATATATGCTTTGGTTCCTATAATCATTTTTGTGTGTCCCTAATATATTAAAAGATACACGATTTTGTAGTAGCTTATCGATTTTGTTGCTATTGTTTTGCGCAACACTGTAGCTCAAAAACCAAAAATAAAAATATTTAGATTATAAGGAATGGTTTTTTTTCATAATCTAATTAATTCATTAATAAATTTTTTTAATAATAATTTAAAACCATTTTATCATTTTTAAAAAAATTTTAAAAATATTTATTTCGAATTCAACAAAAAAAAAAAACAAATAATAAAAACTTAACAATATATTCCGTGTGTACATCAATTGCTATATTTTTAGTTTAAAACATTAAAAATAATTACTAAAAAATAATATACATATAATATAGCAATATATATTCCTGATCAGTATACACCATATTCGCGCACGTAACGTTCGTATGTCTTTTATTTTGCTAAAAATTAAAAAAAGCAAAGAAAAACTTAAACTTTTATGTCCTGGTATAGTGTAAAAGGTGGAAGCGATCGAAAGTATTGTCCAAAGATATAAGCGAACAAAAAAAATCGCGTTACGTAACAAAAAATAGAAGTGGTTTTTGTCTGCATCAATGTAAAAGAAAAAAAAAAATGCGCAGTGTGCACAAATTTTTAATAAAATTGCTTTAATATAATCTGGAATAAAGATCCTTTATATTTATAATTGTTTCGTTGAAAAATCTTTTTTAACTATTTTGATACTAAGCATAATATGATACGTTACGATAAAGATTTTTCCCTTCAAAGAAGTACACATATTTTTAAGATTTATTTATTTAATTATACTAGAAAAACCTAAAAAAGTAATGCAGGACCATAAAAATCAAAAACTGAAAAAATTAAATAAGACTTTGTATTATACAAGTATGTATTGTACTTATAAAATTCCAACTTTCGTTAAAATTTTTCAACTTGTGTCGCCATTTTTCAACTTTTGTTGCCATTCATTATGTTTATTGCGGTTATTTTTTTAATTCGAATTGAGATCTGTAGTGGAATTCTCAAACGCGTTAACGATGATTTTCAATATCGTTAGTAGTGCCTGACCGAATATTCGGTTTCGGTATCGGTTACGGCCAGTTTCGGGTCTTTTTGTCAGTAGTTTTTTCACAAGTTTCGGCCATATTGAGTAAAAATTTCGGAACATTTCAAGAATAGCGACAACTCCAATTTTCACTTCAGACGTAGAAATACGTCTTACAGCGCGGTTTGTAGGAGGGTCATTTTCACAAATTTTTTAAACACATTTAGGGAGCTTAGTTGACACTTGGGGGTATACCTACAGCCTTTAATATTCATCGTACAAAGAACAAATATATGTCAAAATATCAGTTAGAGTACGAATAACACGAATATCTATCTTTGGATTTTGTCACTAATTCAATGAAGTCACAAAACAGCAAAATCTAAGAAGAAAAAAATGAGAAAAACACACGCTGCTTGAGTAGCTCTTATGCTGTTGTTGTTGTTCGTTTGGTTCGCAATCGTGTCGTTTGTTGCTTTGCTGCTTTTGTTGTGGTTGCTGTTATTAATAGATATGCAAAATGTACATATATAAATACACATAAGATGTTTTCGTTTTGATAGTTTGTTATTGGTTTTGTTTATTTTCAGAAAGATAAATACAATATAGAATCCAGATGCGTGTATGGCTTAGAGTGGACTTATTTGTGTGGGAAAAATTTCCAAGCATTTCATGGAGCGTCTCAAAAGCTCAAACTGCACTAATGGATAAAAAAAAATTTGTGTAAATTTTTAGTAAGATTGGATGCATATAAACCCGTGTGCACAAGTTTGCACGAGTGCATGAAAGAAAAACAATTTTTTTTTAATATTTTCATTTGCATTTCACTTGGAATAAGGAAACAGTTCAGATTTTTTTGTTTTTTCCGAAAAATTTCAGATAAATAAGGTTATTCACCTCATGGTACTTGCATAAATCAGGGGACAAAATTTTTATTTTTGGATTTTCCCAGCAATATCTGCATTATTTTCGACTAATTTTGGTGCGCTGATTTCAAAACTATTATATCTATTTTTTTAGCATCACCAGTTTTTGAGATAAGCTTCTTTGATTTTTAAAAGCTGTATTATAAGTTTTTATTTTTTTATGTTTATTTAAGTTGAAAAAAAAATATTACAACAATAACAACTCAATATGTAGAGATATAGCTAATAAGATATAAAGAAAATCTCTTTCTTTAAGGGTACTATTACAGTGTGTAGGTTAATAACTTTTTTTAACAACTCGTTGAATTGTTTGAACAAATTTTGATATAATAAAATTTCACTTAAGTTTTCATTGAACAATTTTACTGACATTTATCTCAAAAACTGGTGATGCTAGAAAAAAAGTAATAATAGTTTTGAGATCAGCTCACCAAGCTTAGTGGAAAATAATACAAATATTGCTGGGAAAATCCAACAATAAAAATTTTGTCCTCGTGAGTTATTCAAGTAATTTGAGCTGAATACCCTTATTAAATTGAACATTTTTTGGAAAAAACAAAAAAATCTTAACTGTTTCCTTATTCCAAATGGAGTTTCATATGAAAATAATAAAAAAAAAATTGTTGATACAAATTCTAAATGTTTGAAAGTTTGAATTATACTTGATTTTAAATACAAATTCTAGTTGTTTGGTAGTTTAAAATCGTTTATTGAGTTTTAGGTCAAGGTAATAATAGAGTAAGTTCGGTAAATATGGCCTACCCTTAACTTTTTTGAAATAAAACAGGCAGTTTAATTTGAAAACATAATTTTTTTTTTAAATTGTTTTAAATTAATTTTATATTAAGTCTCCATAAAAGAATTACGTTACAAAAAACACAACAAAAAGATATTATGGAAAAATGAAAGGAACTTCAAAATATCACTTTTCAAAAATGTGCGACTAATATAGCCCACCGTGTGTTGAATATGGACTAGGGTGGTCCATATTAAACACAACTTATACACAAAATTCACAAATAAAATATTCTTTTTCGTTGCCACTGCACAGTTCATGTGACCACATTGCGCATAAAACGCACTGCAACCATGTTTCTCCACCTTTATCTTCGGAAAAAAGACTTGAGCAATATATGCATTTGGCATCTTCCATATTAGTCCTATCAGGACTTGCATCTGATGAATCATCTGCTGTAAAATTGTCTTCAAAGTCTGATGAAGACTCTGCTGTACGTTGATTTTTCTTCTGAAAAGTAAATTTTAAGGAAAACCTTTTTCAAACCTAACTACAAATATAATTCATATCTACCTTCTTTTTCAAAATGTTTTTTTCCCCGATTCGTTTTCCGCGTGTGTTTTGATTCTTAAATTGTTTGTCATTGTTTTTTTTAATAGATTCCTCTAGATTTTTTTTATGCAGTGATGATGATATCAGTTGTGCCTTTCCTGGTATTCGCCCTCGATTTGAATTTTTTTAACTCGGACCGGAATAGAAGAAATTTCTTGAGGCATTATGTAAGAAGTTGACCGAATGCCAGTGGAAGTGGAAGGTGTTTCATCGGGAATTTGTTCTAATTGCACCATTTCAGGTAAAGCAGTTGGTAGTTGTAAAGGATCTACATTTTGCACATTCTCAACTGTTGCATCAACTTCGTCCGCTGCGAGAAAATCGTGATCGCTAAAGATTTGCCTATTAAAAGGACATATTCCAGTTGACGAAAATCCTTTGACAGCAATTTCACCAGTTTGAGCTTTCATATAAGCTTGACCGAACAGTTGAATTATATCAAAATGTGTTAATGCTTTTCCATTATTTATGACCCAACATCTTATTTCCTCAGTCAAATATTTTTTTCTAGGGTCCCATGAAAAATTTATCCAGAGGTTGAATCTTATGGCTAGAGTGTGGAGGAATCGAAAGGATGCGAACATGGTTACTTCTAGCCAAGTCAATGATTTCAATGTTTCTCGTATGGCTTGCATGCCCGTCCAATATGAGCAATACAGGAGACGATGCAGAAGGTTTAACTGTTGCAAGAAAGTGCTCGAACCATTTAGTAAATAAATGCGTTTGAATCCATCCGGAAGGATGATTTGCGTGAAGTGATCCTGGCGGTGCACCTTTCATTAGAAGAGGATTTTCCCTTTTCCTAGGGAAATAAACATAGGTGGTACAAATGACCCGCCTGCGCTCATACACAAAACAGCTCCTATCTTTGCTCAGCAAAACAGCAGTAAGTGCTCCTATCTGCTTCCGACCATTCAGAGACAATACCTGTGGCATTTTTGCGGGCACAACAGAAATTCCTGTTTCGTCTACATTGTAAATGTTATTTGGAGAAAAGATGTACGTAGCCATTTCTTTTTCCAACAAGTCAAAGAAAACGGTGACGTTTTTTTTTTTGAAAATCCTCTTGCACGAGCTATAGATGTTCCGGTCGGCTGACGAAAGGACAGAGATGGATGGCGTCTTAGAAATAAACGCAACCAATCTCTTCCTGCAGTTCTCTTTGCTACTGAAAACGGGTTTGGGATATTGTTCTTCAAAGCTAATTGAAATGCTAATGATCTTATATCATTTCTTTTTAGACCAAACAATTTCGCTTCCATAAGCAATACATAGTCAACAAGCGATTCTTCGAGCTGTGGTGGGAAAATCGGTTTTCAGCCTAATTTGGCTGCTACTACTTCTTCTAACGGCCTTCCGTGCTCTCCCACCAAACGTCGTAATGTGGTTTTAGGTACATTGTACTGTTTCGCTTTTCCCCCATTCGCTTTTCTTTGATGGCCGTAATTGCATGCGCCATATCTTCTTTGCGCCATGTCTGTCGTTGCTTTTAGACTTGCTTAGAGTTCGGAGCCAT
Organism: Dichetophora obliterata; assembly: GCA_963920525.1. Lineage (NCBI taxonomy): Eukaryota > Metazoa > Arthropoda > Insecta > Diptera > Sciomyzidae > Dichetophora > Dichetophora obliterata. Next base: position 284,023,680 of record OY986435.1, read on the forward strand.
TTATATCCTTGTAGCTAAAAAAGAAAATAGAAATGAAATATTAACTAGAAACATGTGTCAAATATGGTCCACTAGTCCATATTATCAGCATTTATGATGGGCCATATTATCAACACTGTTTTTTCTACTATGCTTTTAATTTTCGCAAACTTTATTAACTATTTTCCAGATTCGATTTTACATAAGCAAACAAAACATTTAGCACTATATAATTTGCACAAATCCAAGAATATTCACACAAAAATTTTATTAAAAAAGGCGTAGTTAAACTTACCAAAAAACTCCAACGACAACTCCAAAAAATTATCAAGTGCTGTCCTGTACACATCTGTTTCGACTGACCAGTTCGTTCATGTCTGAATTGAGTAGACAGTGGCGTGTCTAGCCTTTCTCAGTTAGGAAATATTGCTATGGGCCATATTACACACATGGGCCATATATGCCGAACTTACTCTAACATAAGCATAAAGACTACGGAGCGTTTATTTAAAAAAAGTCTGATTATATAAGCGCCGACTTTAAAGGTTTTATATTCATGGAGAAATTAATATATTTATGATAACAATACAAGATAGAAAAAATTTATAGTAATAAGATTTCCAATTTAATCTTTTGCCTTTTAAAAAATGAATATACGTATTATATATAAAATGGAATGTGTGTTTGTTTATTTGTTTGTTTGTTTGTACCTTATAGGAGACCAAACCTCTGGACCGATCTTCCTGAAATTTTCACAGCATTTAACTGGGACTCTGGAATGATTAATTGGGTACTTTTTTCGACCACGCCCACTTTTACGCTCACTTTTTAAAAATTATGTAATTGCTCATATATAGTTTTTAACAGATTTACTTCAAATTGTATACACATTATACTCCAGGCGAGGTAGAAATAAACATTTCTTACGCCACGCCCCCTTTCACGCCCCTTTTCGTGCCAAATTTAAGTTTTAAACTTTTTGTTCTCTGTACAAATTTGTTCCTTCCAACGGATTATTTTTTATTTGGTAGTATATTGCTCTTAATACAGTTAACGTCGCCATATTACTATGAACCACGCCCACTTCACCGCCCCATTTTTTTAATTCAGATACTTACTTATACCACTAACAATGTTTGCTATACAAAATACTTTTTTTGTAATATGTATTTACCTAAAGTTTATATATACTTTTTATCTACAGGTAAGGTAGCCATAGATTTTTTTATTACCAAATCCCCCCTTTTCGCCCCATTTTACTATAATTATAATTAATCTGCTTTCAATCTATATATATAAAAATGAATGTCTGTCTGTCTGTTTGTTTGTTTGTGCTTTATAGGAGGCCAAACCCTTTGACCGATCTTCCTGAAACTTTCACAGCATGTTACTATGACTCTGGAAGGAATAATAGGCTATACGAAATTATTGGACAACGGGGCATCGCCCATATTACCCAAAAATTTAAATCGCCATATTTTGGACATTTTTTAACCTACGTAGATGATATTTGGTACATGTGATATTGGAATAATTGGAAATACGTGCCAGGAAAAAAGTGGGTGGTACCACGCCCCTTTTTAGGAACATTAAAAATCGTAATATAGTCTTAACTACTGGACCGATCGTCATTAAATTTTCACAATAGGATATTCTTACGAAATAATAAATTCTTGACTATATAAAGTTGTTAGTGGACAAAGGGGAGTGGCCTCGTCCATATAACCCAAAATTTCAAATCGTCATATCTTGGACATTTTTTGACCAACGGCGGCAGTATTTGCTATATATGGTATTGGCATGAATAGAAATACGTACCAAAAGAAAAGTGGGCGGAGCACGCCCCTTTGCTTGCGATATATTGGAGGCTGGACCAGTTAACCGATCTTAAATTTTCACAGCGTGCAGCTTTGACTCAGGAATACTAATAACATGATAATATTTTTCAACCATGCACACTTCTGCACCTACTTTTTTTACTACGTTTATTAACGGCTTTACTTAAAATTTAAAATACATATGAATTAAAATAGTGGGGTAGCCCCATTCTCTTTCTCCCACAACTGTCTGCAAATCAGCTGATTTTGTAATATGTGTTAATTAAAATAGAGAGTGGGGTAGCCCCATTCTCATTCTCCCACAACTGACTGCGAAACAGCTGATTGTGTAATTGCTGCTTTTTGATTGGTCTAAAAATAAAAAGGGGGAGCATGAAGCAAATTACATGCGGCTCAGTGCTGAATTCTCATTGGTTTAAAACAAAAAAAGGGGAGAAGCATTGCAATCATTAAATTAAAATAAATAAATTTTTGTAAATATATATATACTTTTAATTTTATTTTATATATATAAATAAATTAACAAATTTTACCAAGAATTAATATGAAAAGTAGTTTAAAATTATTTCTTACTTTGTAGTGGTTTTGAAGTTGGTTTTTTTTTGCTAAAAAGTTTTGATTTCTTCCTTTTTAGAGATTATGATAACAATTTTCCCATTCTTGTAACATATTTTCGTACCCTAGATTCAACATTAACTGAAAAACAGTATTTTTTTATATTGCCACGCCCTTTTGTCCTGTAACGCCCACTTTATTACCGTAATTTGTAATAATTGTTCTAGCCATTGTACCAATTTCCAGTACCCTAGTGCCAATATTAACTGAGATACAGTATTTTTCTTATATTGCCACGCCATTTTGTCCAACAACGTCCACTTTCTTCACAGTAAATTTTCAAAAGTATGCCTACCCCTTTACCTAATTTCAGTACCTTAGTGTCAATATTATTTGAGTTACAGCGTTTTTATTATATTGCCATACCCTTTATCGAATTACGCTCACTTTTTTGACCATAATTTTTAATAATTGTTCCTAACCCTGCACCAATTTCCAGTACCCTTGTGTCAATATTAACTCAGATACAGTATTTTTCTTATATTGCCACGCCCTTTTGTCCAACAACGCCCACTTTCTTCACAGTAAATTTTTAAAAATACGCCAAATATAAGATTACCACACAATGTCTATAATTGAAGCAAGTGGGAGTGGCAGCTCCTATACAATTAAACACATTTTGCGCCCTATCTTAGAAACAAAACATGCTACAATAACGAAATCATAGATAGACGTCAAATATATGATTACTAAACACTCGATTTTACTCTTAAAAGTACGCTTGCCTATAGTTCGACCACGCTATTTCTTAGCACAGTTTCCGACAGTCACCATACGAAAATGATACAAAATTTTAGTCTTACATAGTACTATAAGATCCGTCTGAAATATAGCATTCTTATTGATTTGTGGGCAGTAAAAAGGGGGTGTTGCATATGTTTTTCTTCTTAAACCACCTAAAGGTTGAAAAAATCTCGCTCAGCTCAATCGGCCCAGTAATTTTGGAGTATATAGAAAACACACAGCTAATAATTGATTAAACCATTCTTCGTTGAATTAAATTGCGAGCTTTTGATCAAGTAAGTTTTTAAGAAGGCAACAACAACAACAACAACTCTGTATAGAGTCAATCACTTAGCTGACTAGACAGTCCTTTTCGGAAATCGCTACATTTTCCTCTTCAGTAGTCTTTGAGTGATTAAGCTGTGATCAACTCACTGTTTAATTCATTTGTATATGACTTCACACATTTAGGAATTCAATAATTTCAATTATATGGCTACTAATCATATAAGATTTTAAAGCAGTAGGCTATCTTTAGATCACCGCCATCAACTCTGCCAAGGTTGCCATCTGTTCTAGTTGCTTCTTTATTTATTTCAATATACATTGGTGTTCGGCAGTTTGTCGAAATGCACCATAGAAATGAAACAAGTTTTTTTGCTTCGCCAGAAGCTCGTGGTTCTAATTGAAGGGTGGCTATTTTCACAACCAAATGTTCAATTACACATGACTTTGACCGAAATCGATCATTTATTCGAATATATAATTAATTTGACATTAATTAAACTTATTTGGCCATCCTCCGCCATAGTAAATGGCCTTACAATGACTCATTTAACAACGCAAAATGTTCTTGTAAAGAAAAAATTCTTTAGTATACTTCATAATAACTATGGTAAATTGCGTAATGGACGCTTGTCATTCTGAATAAACCATTTTAATATGCGATTTCCATGGATATTTCAATTTAGTACCACACGAAAAAGATAAAAATAAATATGATGTAAGCTCACGAGAAGTTTTGTATTTTTATATAAGACATATACAAAGCTAGATGTTCCAAAATATTTAAAAAATAATTTTAGCTTAAAAAATTTACTGTTTTAAATATAAGGAGAAAACATAATATAATATATATTAAAAATAATATATTAAATATTTTTTGGTGCACTAAGAAACTAATATACACACTGTAACGTTTACAAAAAGTTTTCAACGGTTTCTGTTCAACTTTTCGTTCAGGAGTTATGCCAATTATAAGAAAATGGAAAAATTACAATGTAGGCAAGCGTAAATGCTCATTTTTCCATACAAATTTTGTGTAACTTTGATTTCACAAGGACTTTCATGTAATAGACTAAATCCTACTGAAATACTGTGCGGCAGAAGCGAAGACTCGTCGGTGGTGGTTTTTTGGTGGTGATTTTTTTTATTTGTTCTGTTAAGACGCTCCTCTTTCATCTGACTTCACAAAAAGACGTAATAAACATATGTATGCCAATGCTTTCTGCTGTCCGGTGCTCATCTTTCTACCTCGGCTGGATACGCTGCTAAAATATTTTTATATTTTTTTAAAGGAATTTTTTTGAGAACTAAAATAGTTTCTTTTTCTTTTCAAAATCGAAAAATAAAATTTCCAAAAAAAAAAATAAATTAAAAATTAACAACTCCAGCAGTCGTAAGTATCATCGATGCATCAGTAATCTCAATGTTCTCAAATTTGTATAAATGATAGTCTTTCTTATAAAACAAGATCTCTTTTTAACGAAGCACAGAAGCTAAAAATAGAAAAATAAAAAAAAGTACAGCAGTGAGGGGACTGCCGACTGAAGCGAAAACATGCAAGACTTGTCCATGCAAGACCTGGAAGACTTTGTCCGGAAAAAAATTTTATATTTTCACCCCCTCAACCTTTGATTATTTCTTTCAAAATATTTTTTATTCAGATAGCATTTTTATTTTATAATTACACCAAACTATATTATTACATTTAAATTGAATATTGTTGACATAAAAATAAAATACAGGGAGCACTATTGAATGAAAAATAATATTCAAAAAGGATATTAAATATATAAAAGGACGGAAAAATATAATTCATAAACTTTTAATGAAAGCTGTTCATTAAATTTTTCTTGACCATTTTATGAAAAAATTCATTATTTTTAATGGTTTTTTCGTTAACTTGACGAAAATTTTAATTAAAGTTTATGAACGAGTTCACAAATTTTAATGAAAGCAGCTCTGAAATATGAATTTATGAATAAGTTAATGCACACTCTTCATTAAAATTGCCAAACAATCTCGTCGTCTAACGGAACATTGCTTTATTGTAGCTTTATTGTGGGTAATGAATAACACAAATTTACTTCATTGTTGTTTGTGAAAAGTAATAAGTTGAAAGTGCTTAGAAGTAAATTAGAAGAAGTAAATTAAAATATTTAACGTAATTAATAAAAAATGTTTTGTGCTTTGTGCAAACAAGAATACAAAATATAGATATCTTTGTAGGACATATAAAAAAAACTGCATTTTATTTCTAAAAAGGACAAGTTGTGCTGTCAATTTTGTACACAATTGTTTGGTGGTGTTAATATTTATAAAAGACATCTTAAAAGAAAGCATTCTGATTAAAAGTCTTATTAACTATAGGCAAATGTTTGCAGCAATCAAAAACAAAAAGAAGCGCTAGCTCTCCGAGCTGTGCAGCCGACGAGTGTGTTGCCAACTAGTGTATTACCAACGAAGCCGATAGTATTGCTAGCGCAGACGATTCAGTCAATTTTGCTTAAAATGCTTCTTAATTTTGCGAATCAATTTCTTCCTTAAATGCTTTATTTTCATTTTATGTAATAAAATAAGACTTATTATTTGCCATTTTTACTCAAGGCATTAAACATATTAATAAAATAATGAAAATGTATGAAATATTTACTTTTGAATATGAAAACAATACATTTTCATTTAAATTTATTAGGTAACGTGTGTAAATATTCCACCATTTCTTTCAACATTTTCATAAATAAAAATTTACTCAAATTTCCATTAAAATTTAAAAAAATTTTAATGAACTTCTTCATTAATTTCAAGACCTTTTCATTAATTTTAATGAAATTGTTCATTAAATTTTAACGAACATATTCATAAAGTTTAATGATTTTTTCGTTTATTTTAATGATTTTATTCATTAAATTTTAATGATTTTATTCATTAAATTTTAATGAAATTTTTCATTAAATTATACGTTATCATTAATTTTGTTCATTCAATTTCAAGTTTATGAATACAGTTCATTAAATTTTAACGAACGTGTGCGGTGGTTCAAAAAGAACGAATATTTTCATTAAAACAACGCACAAAATCACTAATTTTATGTACATTTTCCGTTCCATGTAGAGCTGTAGCTAAAATAAAATAAATTTACTTTTTTTATATTTGATATTTTGTTTGATGGGTCTTGAAGTCTCTTTTAATGCCTGCATTTGAGATCTTGCTACAAGGAAAACAGAAAACATAGCAAGCAAAGTGCAGTTTATTTTCTGCCCCCGATTCGGTTCATCCGTACATCCGGTTCATCATTAATGCACATTATTTCCTTCTTTTAATACTTCATTATATTTTAAATTATGGGTTTTAATATAAAAGACAAAGTAAAGCATAAACAAAAATATAAATTAAACTTATTGAAATAATTAATATACACTTAAAATACATATTTACACAAAATTTACACATACATAAAATTTGTATTTACATACATTTCATTGAATTTCGTTTACATTATTTTCACTGTTTGCATCATTAATCATTGCATTATATTTTTAAAAAAGATACTATAGGCTTATGGTAGCTGAAATAAGAAACAAAAAATTTTGGACGATGCAGTCCCACTCATGATAAAATTATTATTAGGTAGCCTTGACAACTACTTATTTTCTCACGAGATGCAATTTCTAACAAAATAAAACAATATAAAGTGCGTGTGTCACACACATTGAACGCTTTCAGCGGAGTCAATAGTTGGCAACTGTTTTTTTTTAAATTTGAGTGAGAAACCTTCGCAATTAAATGATCCATTCACAGCAGATGACTCCTCTGAATGCGGCCAATGTGTGTGACACACGTTTCCTATTTTGTTTTCTTTTGCTTGACATTCGATGGTCGAAACACGAAATGTCACTCCTACCTATTTCTTATTATACCATGGTCCCAGTCAGAGAATATGCTGGCGACATTTATAAAACTACAAAAGTTTTTATGTTGGTCATGAAACTCAAACACACGCTCTTGAATATTGGCTACCAGGCGCTCAGCAAATGCAGCAAGCATGGCAAAATTAAACAAGGTAGTGTTAGGGCGGAGTAACCGAAACTGTCAAAACGAAGTTGACATTTCATACAAAATCTGCAACCAATGAGAATGCAATGAGAATGCAATATGATGACAGTTATGGTCACTTAGAAAGAGAACACATTCAGCCCAAACACTACCTTGTCTAATTCTACTATGGCAGCAAGCAACCATCAATAAGGTTATCTGCTGACAAATCGTTCCATCATAAAGAAATCATGAAGGATATTTACTGTTTTTCTGTCAATGTATATGTAGATCTGTAGCTGAACTAAAATACATTTACAACAACAATTACCAAGCAAACGATGAACAAAGAAGAGCAGTATCGGTTGCGCAACTTTAGAGGGGATAAACCGAATTGGCGGCGGAAAATAAAAAGCACTTTGCTTGCTATGTTTTTTGTTTGCTTGGTAGCAAGATCTCAAGTGGAGGCATTAAAAGAGACGGCCAGAACAAAAACAAAAAGCAAATATCAAAAATTTTAAATTTATTTTATTTTAGCCTACAGCTAGCTCTACATATGCATTGAAAAAAACAGCAATATTCAATAGCTGCATTCCCGTGGTCGTTGATCTAGAGCGCGGCTCTATTTTATTCACAAAACAAAAACAAAATTTAAAACCAGCTCGATTTCTAGCTTTATTTCTGATCTTAAAATGCTGCCTTCAAGCATTTTTTATCAAAACGAAGATAGCTTGCAAATCTAAATAACTATGCATTTTCTAATTTTGACTTTTTACCGCTCAATGGGCGTTTTGGTATTGTTGTTTTATTTTGTTATTAAAACATCTGTTTCAAGACTGTGATGACAAATTGATATAAAGTTGAACTAACGTTGTTTTACTGAGATTTGATCTGTTTTAGTGCCACGGGAATGCAGCTAATGTTTCGCAGTGGAGCAAAGGAAGGGAAAGAACGATGCGTCAGCAGAGGAACTTATTGATGGTTGCTTGCTATCTTGCTTGTTATCTTTGCTGTCTGTATTGATGACGAGAGTTACTCGGAAAAAGACAATGACGCAAGCCAAAGATTTTCCTTCAACCAAAATCGTTCAACGCGCCTAAAGAAGTTTTCACTTCAAAAACTTTAAATATATTTGAATTAGGAATGGTAAAGTTTTGTTGCGAAAGAAGGAAGGTGATAATGTTGTAATTATATAGTCATGGGAGGACTTATACAAATTATATAAAGCACTAATTTGTTATGATAATTGTAATTTTGCTTTTTTGTTGATATGAGTATTGTTAATGTTAGTCCTCATGCAAATTTATTTAGTGTTCCTCTTGCGGCTAGCCGCCAAAAACCATGTATTTAATTTTTCGTTTTGATTGCACTCAAAAAACTGATTTTTTGAGTTAAATTTGTGAGAAACAATCATATATTTAAAATAATAATAAGACTTCCGGTCTATCCAAATTTTCTCAAAAATCACTCAATGATGTTCTAAGTATATGGAGAAGAGCACAAATTCCAGTTGTATCAAAAACAACAATTCGAAAAAAAACTTCAAACATGTTATTTTAATACAATTTTTGAAAGTGTAACCATTTTTGATTTTGTATTTTTGTTCCAATTCAAGGCAGTGTGGTACACCACAAATAATTTTATATGTAATTTTCCCCCAAAATTACTGCGTAAGCTGTATATTAACTTTGTCACACCATTTGTAAGAAGGTGTTTTAGTTATAGAATAGTTTACATATACTTGATCAGCATCTCCTTCTGAGATGATTTAGCCATTTTCGTCGGTACGTTCAGCCATAATTTTGCAGTTATCGCAAAGAAATTCAGTAAAAAAGCTTTTTTAAAAAAGTAAAGATGAAGTTACCGTACAAAGTGAATTGGTACAATATCTTCAAATATGGCAACTAATCTAATGGCTTGAAAGAATTCACATAAGCTTCAAAACGCATTGATTTTAGGGTTCTTATCGATTCATTGCAGTAAGATGCAGCTTTCGGCATAATTAGCAATTTTTTCCTCTATATTAAAGAAATTTTTTTTTTAACTTGGAACTTGGATCTATTCTGTGTAATTAAATTAAAAAATGCATATAAAATTGATAGAGTTATTGCAAAAACGTAATAAGCCACATTCTCAAATATATAGAATATTAAGGTTTGATAAATAAGTTAATGAATTAACAGCATCTTCTGATGAGATTCTGGCCAATCCTTTTCAAGTTTCATGATTGGATAATTTGTAGAAATTTCCTGTTCAATTTAATTTATTCATACAGAATAAATTTTTTCAAAACTTTAAAGTCGATTACATATTTCAACATTTTTGGTATGTGGCATATCATGTTTCTTCAATTGGCAATGAGTCCTTTAATTGTTTTCTACATAGATATTAATTCGATAAAAAAGTCGAACTGAGGTAGTCCGGTCGATAATCGGTGCCACTTCCTTACTGTTGGGAGGATGGTTGGTCCCTAACGATTCTCTTTTACCAACTACGTGTATGAACATGACCAGTAGTTCACGGCATCATTGACGAACTTTTCTTGACGATTTCTTGAAGGAAGTTTCTGCATGAGCTGCTGGACTTAAAAAAATTCATACAAAATATAATGCAAAGCAGCGGTTGTCAGCGCCTAACTTTTTCCACTCTATTACAACAACTTGAAGATTTCATGACTGTTGTAGTTCGCCGAATCGTTCAGAGGCTAAGCTGCAACAATACAGCGCTTTCGGTATAACAATTCTTCACGAATTTTATTACACGTTTCGATTTTAATTCCTTGACGAATTTTCTTTATATTTCTGTCTACTTCTGTCTACACACACACACACACACACTCACATAAAAGCTCGCAGCGTATGGGTGCTTGTGTGTCTGTAAAGTTTAGACAATTTATTTACAGTGATAAATTACCGTTTTTAGCCTTCTGTCCCATATGCTTCAATCCTTTTTTTTAGAATTTTTCACCGTGTTGTTGTGTATTGTCATTACTATTGTTGTTGTTGCTTTTGTTATGTCAACCGATGTCCTCATTTAAATTGAGCAAACTCCCACCAAGCAGCCCAATCACTCAACGGCAAAGCAAAACCACTCAAACGCTTTTCTACAAACTTACTTCAAAGCACGATACTTATTTTTAATATTGCGGCAAATTGCCAGAATATCCCTAATGGAAAATTTTAATAATGAGCAGCAACTAGCAAGCAGCACCAGCACCAACAGAAGAATGCGATGCGATGCGAAATTATTTTAATTTGCGGTCTTTATGACAGTCGCTGCAGTCACTCTGACTGACTGTCGACCTCGAAAGTCTGAGCAACCCTTGAAAAAAATGTCTGCAACATGACAGTGTCGTAAGGCTTGGGTTAGCTATTAGTGAGTTTTTTTATTTCCCACACCATCACTTATCAGTTAGGGATACCACCGGAATTACAAGCTTTTTAAGGTGGCATTGATGCTGATGAGCAAAATTTTGTCATAAAAATGTTTGGAGAAAGAGAAAACGACATTTGAATTGCTTAGAAATGGCTTTGCCGGAGTTAATTTTAGGGAAGTGTGCCTATTTTCCTAATTTATATATAAACGAGAATATGTGCTAATCTCTGAAATACTATATGTGTCATTCTTTTACAAATCGCACATTTTCCAGAATTTGATGTCTTACATTCGGTTTGGAAAATTTTTTTAAATTTTCTTCACGAAAAAAAAATTTTACACGTTTATTGGGATTTCTCTCGAAATTTTTTTTTTTAGCGGAATACCGATTGGTCAAAATTGTAAAAAATTACAAAATTTTGTCAATGTCTGTGTTACTTAACCCTTCGTTACATGAGATTGCACATATGCAATGTTGACTTCTAAGAGATGTAGCGTACACACCCTGTTAATATTCGTAACTGGACTAAAAAAATAAATAAATTTAAACATTTTTTATTAGTTGTTGTTTCCTTTCGTTAAATTGGTGATTAAGTTTGTCCAAAATATTGAGTCAAACAATGTCTTTCTTATACGTAGACAAAATAAGTGAATACTTTTAATAATTATTCAATAAATATCATAAAAACTTTCAAATGTGAGTAATATTCTGGAATCTAAGTTCATTTTCTTGAAGCATAATAAATTTCTTGTGCAATATAACTTGAATTACATGAAATTAATGGCTTAGTTGCAAATATGCAATATCATGCATTTGAGAGATTTTGAAATTCCATTGCAGATATGAGGTTATATTGCAGATGTGCAATTCCATGCATTAAACTTTAATTAACGCTGAAGACTTTTAGTAAGCTTTTGAAAAGTGCTTACCAGAGATCTGCATCGGATAGCTTTTTTGCGACTCTGAGTATATCCAAAAAAAATAAGTATAAAAACCTACTCACCCTTAGCGCACGCAACTCGACTCATATTCTCTTCTACGAAGCTATAAAGCGGCGGCTGAAATAAATATGAGTATCCTAAGTCATGAGTCGGATCGGGAAAGATCGGGTTTTTTCAGTTCATAAATACTTATGGTTGTTGTCGTCTTGCTGATACTTATCCTACTTGCCGAAATACTCATAATCGAGACAAGGAGCCGAATCACTCGGCTCATCTGCCACAGACATGAAAGAGAGCGCAATACTGCGCAGCAGTAAATAGTGAGCGAGTTTTTTGTATTTGTTTTGTGCTATTTTTTTCTAAGCATATCTAAATGCTGAATAACGGATGTGTTATTCTTGTGTTGCTTTTTGTTTTTATCATACACAGTGAAAGCTGCGCAAGAGGTAACGTAGAGGTAACGGCTTAAAAATAATACGCAGTTTCGATAGTATCGTAAGTGTCATTCATTTTCTGCAATCAGCAATTATTATTAAATTTGTAAAGTATTTTTTTTCTCTGTAACCTTAAGTTGCCAAATCACATGCGCATAATTTAAATTAAACTTCTATTGCACGTGTTTACGCTCAAGAAGCAAACAGACACGTGCGTCGCACAGTGGTTGAGCCCCATACAAAAGCTGTCAATAAATAGAAGGACTCATCGTTAACCAGATAAATTTTGTGTATTATTTGGAATTTGCTTTATTAGAAGCGCAGCATCTAAACTGTTTAAATTAGTGATTTATATTATTCAAAGATATTATTTGTTAGCTTTTTATAAAAACAGAAAAAAACATAAAAAAAAGCTTATCGTTTCGTTTTTATTAAAAAAAAAAGGAGTGAACCTTATGATTTTTGCCACAAATTGGCGCTGGTTGTAAATGTGATACTATAAACAGTTAAAAAAGATAATAGCATACATTTTAGCAATATGATAAAGTGAGCATAGGTCGTGTAGCATAAAAACATGGCTTGCATACACGGAAAAAACTGTTTAATTAATTAGTTTAATTAATACCACTTAAAAATTAAGCTACATTTCAGCAAAAAATAAAAAAATGTGCTATTTTAATTTATAATAACTACGCAAATATTTGCTTGAAATAAGTAAAAATTTGCTTTTCCAATTTATATTAATTAAGCAAATATTTGCTTGAATTAAGTAAACATTTGATTTTAGTGTATAATAAAATAGCAAAATTTTGCTTGAATTTAATCAAAATTTTGCATTTTTCCTAAATACATGATTGCAATTTAGCAATCGTTTTCTTAAATCACATTCTGATTGAGCAAAGTTTTGCTGATTTGCTTTTAAGCAAAACATTTGCTTGATTCAATCAAATTAATTTTCTCCGTGTACGTATTCTAATTCTGTTGTTCAGAATCAAAGAATATATATTTCAGTTTCAGCTAATTGAAGATGTTTGAAAAACATTTCTTGACAAGGGAATTTGAATATTTAAATAGTTTTGAAAGCATTTTATTGCGAAATTTATTAAAATGTTTCAAGGTAAGCTATAAGATAATGTGAATTAATTTAACTTTACTTCACATTACTGTTTCACATTCAATTTAACTGTAATTATTTAAAAAATGTATACTATATATTAACATAGCAAATTAATAGACTAAGAAACACACTATAGAATACTTAAGTATTCTGTAGATATATTCTAGCATTGCAAAAGAAGAATTACAACATTTTAAACCATTTATCGTATTTAGTAAGTAAATGCTTTCTTTATTTACATTCAAAATTCAAAAAACGATTTTAAATAAAAAATATACCTATATATTAATATGCCGCATTTTCGTAAGAAGTGATCGTTAACTAAAGAAATGCCTAAAAGCATACTAAAGAAAATGACTATAGTAATAAAACTTGAGACTAAACAAATCTATATTTTCTTCGAAACGCATTTAGTTTTTACCAAATGTTGTTCATTCACGCAAAAAATTCTGTCAGTTTTTTTTTAATCGCTCAACTTAAAGTTCAATTTATTTATTTATTTATTTATTTAAAATATCGTCGACATCCGAAGATCATTATGTTTTATTCTGCAAAGTTCTGCAAAATAAAAAATATTGCTTTTTGTACTTAAAAAAAACCAGAGTGCAATACGTTTTCTCAATTGTCTGCAATAACTCTTGAAAAATATCAATATTTTACGAAATTTTTTCAACATTTTTACATCAATCGTATTTTAAGGCGTCTACACAGAAAACCTATACATATTTCTGATAAATTTTAATTTCGGAATCATGCTAGTTATAATATTCTTAAACAACGCAAAGAAAAAACAATCACAAAGAGATTATCAGTTTTGGTATTTATTTCCATCTTTTAACCACTGTGCGCCGGCCTTTTGATTTTGTTTTGTTTATGTCTAACAAACCAAAATCACAAGCGTTGTTATTGTTTTTTTCTCCATAGGAAGCAACAATAAAATACCAAGAACGAGTTTTCGAGAAAAAACAAACAAAAAATGAGAGCTCACATGGCCTGCAGACAAGAACTTACGAAAAGTGCATACGCCACAAAAAACTAATTTACGCTGAGAGACGTTGGCAGAGAAGGAGCAGTACTCAGAGTACACTCAAAATACATTTGGATCGAGCGCCTTTGTAATAAACAACGCACTCATTGAAAACGGCTCGAAGTGGATCGGATCACGCCGCTCTCGGATATGAGAATGTACTTGTACCCGAAAAAAATGCTAATGAGCCGAATGCCAATAGGGCTGTTCACATTTCAAACCGCTCATCAAATCATTTGTCAAATCGTTTGACCACAAAAGTGTTCAGACTCATCAAATTTTTCATCAAATTTCATTTTATCTTGAACACCGAAGTAAGCACATCGCGATGACGGAAAATTATTAATACCACTTGTTATTAAAATCGTATTGGAAGAAGAATAAATTATTTTATAAATTATTATAAATTATTTGCAACAGTTATTTATTAATATTTTGCTATTATTTTCTTCCGCTCCCTCTTTTACCGCGATGTGCTCAGGTTGAAAACTTTTTAGAACTGATAAAATCGTACTACACAACTTGACGAGTGTTCACACTCGTCAAATCATTCGTCAAATCAGCAGAAAAATCAAAAAATTTTGATTTTCATCAAACGATTTGACCAACGATTTGATGAGTGTTCACACTCGTCAAATCGCCATCAAATCCATACAAATTCTGTTGGTCAAATCATTTGTCAAATCAGTTGATGATCGATTTGATGAGCGGTTTGAAATGTGAACAGCCCTTATAAGTATTTTACACATATTATTAAGTATGGTAGAGCTGAGAACAGCACGGCACTCGGGAATGATTTGAGTATCCGAATTCTGTCTGATACTCATTGCAGTTCTCTGGTGCTTACTGACGATAAAATTCGAAGATTTTTTGATTCATGGGAAAATAGCGAGGATGAATTAAGTGAAGATGATGCTAATGATCATAGAGATGATAACGTTGACGTCAGTATAAATCGTACAGAAAATTTTCGAACATCTCGAAGTTGAAGTAGACCTTTAAAATAACCTAACATTGAAAGAGAAATACGCACTCACTGTTTGGAAAGAACAACATTTTATTTCAAGTAAAATAAAAGCCAGACTATCCATCTAATACAGAAAAGTCAGATCCCTGCAGTGTAAGACTAGTCAGCATTAAAACATGAGTAGTATTTATACTAGTCAAAACAAACTAGTTTATATTTTGTCACGATTTACTAGTTGCAAAAGTAGTTTAAACCCAACTAGTTTTTGTCAAGTCACATTAAACCAGTTGTAAAACTAGCCAAAATCAAACTATACTACATATTATCAAAATCAACCAGTTCCAAAACCAGTTGGAGCTGGGTACCCCATTGGAACAAACTAATAATAAACAAATTAAAACATATAAAAACTAATTTAAAAACATGTAGTATACCATAAACATGGTATTTCATCAAATAGCTTTAACTTTAGCCTTTAGCTAATATTTTGTTGTAAAAATATATGTTCTTTGAACCTATGAACTATTGAAAAAATATGAACCTATGAACTAGTTTTAATTCGATAATTACTATATTGGTTAAAAACTAGTCACAACCCAACTAGAACTTTACTTTACATAAAAAATGAGTTGTTAACTAGTTAAAACCTTATCTATAGTAAGACAATTGTCTTTTCCAATGACATCACCACGTAAAAAATACCAGTCGGTTCTATGAGAATAGGACATAAATCGAACTAGTTGTTGGATATTTCCAACTAGTTGTTGACTGGTATAAATCTAGTTGATTACACTGCAGGGATTTAAGAAAATTTGTTGGCATATGCATTCTAATGCAAGTTATTCAAATACCCAATAATCGTTATAACCAATGCCCAATACGTTATTGGACAACTATGAACTTTAATAAATAAATAAATAAATAAAATGCAGGAAACACTTTTAAACAGAAGACGATGTCAGTCAATCAATGCAAAAAAAATTAAATTATCTTTGCATTTGAATGACAGTGCTAATGTGAAACAAAGGAATGATCCAAATTTTGACCGGCTTTTTAAAATTCGACAGCTAGTTAACCACTTGCAGAAGCAATTCAAGTCAATTTCATAAAAATTGCCTTTCCGTTGGCGAACAGTTACGCTCCACGAAATTTAAGCCATTATAAAATACTAAGATAATTATTATACAGCACTACAACTAACGATTGAACTAGCCAAAAAGGCAATACATTCATTGGGTACAATCCGTCGGAATATATTTCAGAACTCAAAACTACCGAGTGATGCAATATTAATGATGTCAAGCTTCATATTGTGGTAAAAGTCCTGAGATCATAGCTGAACGACTTGAAAACTAATTTTTTAAAAACATATCCATTGAGTGTCCGAATATTGTTTCGAAATATGACAAATTAATGGGGGAGTCAACTTGTTAGACTCATTTATTGGATGCTACAAGATAAAAATACGCTCAAAAAAGTGGTGTATGAGATTTATTTTTCATTTCATTAGTAAATGCATGGCTATTGTACAAGCATGCGGAACAACAAAGCAATAATCATGGAAACATAACATTAGCCAACTTTCTTTTGCAAGTGGCAGAAAGTCTTTGCAAAGTAGGAAAGCTATCCACAAAACCGTGGAAGACATAACGAATTATCAAAAAACCTTGAACAAAAGACGTAACATCAGAAAAGTTCCCCAGTTCCAAGTTCGGTTAGACCATTTTAATCACTTCCCACAATGGGACAAAAAAAGTTTTACATGCCAATTATCAGGATGAAATGGATTCACTCATGTTAGCTGCTCAAAATGTCAGAATAGACTATGTTTTAATCAAGTAAGATATTGCTTTAAACGATTTCTTAATAAATAAGGTTTTATGTATCTAATAAATTGTAATGAGCTTTATATTTAGAAACAAAAATCCTTACAGATCAGTGTGATATTTTATAAATTTTTTTACTATCCTGTGCTTAAAATTGTCTTCGTTATAGATGAAGGTGCATTTTAACTCTTTATTTTTATTACTCTAATCACATATAATACCACAAACATTTTTTATACTCAGGGAGAAAAAGTCATGTTACTTCTGGTGCACCAGATAAAATAAATTATATTATTTTTTTTGGAAAAGTTTAAAAATTGCATTCAAGTATACATTTCTCAAAAATAAGGAAATGCATATGCAAAAAATATGCAAATAATTTTTCGCTAAATTTAAGAAAAACGCCAACACTATAATCAAAATTGCAAAAATTTAGACAATCAGAAAGCAAACAAAAGTTCTGTGCTACCTCGAATGTACCTTTATATTCGAATATCCTTCACACAGGACCTTTTTGGTAAAAATCGAGAAAAGCATAGTGTTTGGCAGGATATTTTTAGTTAGTCTTTTTTTAATTTTACTTTAAAACATATGTAGATTTTCTTGCAAAAATCAAAGCATTTTGAGATCGTGATTTTTTATTGTTTTTCTTAAAAAAAAACTTTGTCCTTGCGGGAGAGGAAGACATCCTTATTTTTTACAAACATTTTTTTTGGAAGATCTTGACCACCCTATGCAACTTTTGAGACCTCTTAGCATACGATCTAAATTTTTCGACACGTCCTAATGTACATACAATGTTTAACAGTTTGAATTTTTCAGAAAAACTTTACGTCGCCACATATATTGTAAATAAATATAAACTAAAAAAATCTTACAATTAAAACATATATCCTATTTAACGTAGACTTAAAGCTAGTGAAATTATCTATTCAACGGGCAAAGTGAACTAAACCAGATCAGCATAACCCGAGATATTGCGATTAAATAGCACAGGCATTGCCAACATTTTGCAATTTTTCACAAATTTGACTTAACGGTATTCCGTTACAAAATTTTCCGAGAGATATCCCAATGCACGTGTAAACTTATTTAGCAAAAAGAAAATTTAAAAAATTTTCAGACAATTTAAAAGTGTCAGCTTTAAGTTTTTTGCAAACTCCAAGCGCTTTGTTAAAGAATGACCCATATGAGAAATGATTGAAGGTATGGAATAAATCAATGCCATATAAATAGGAAAACAAAGAATTTTTAATTGATCATCAATCATCAGAAATCCTTTTTCATTGCCCTGCAGCTTCAATTTTAGACTGTTCTAGGTTATATTGAAAATGAAATACACAATGTGTACAGTAAAGTCGGAAGTTTTATGCAATCAACGGTTGATACGAGTTGAGGTGAATAAAGGAATTGTATTTGGGCTTAAATCAAGTCGTTATTTTCAATTATTTTACGATATGCGCCAGCGGTTTAACTCGCATGGCTTCATCGGAAAAGCAATCAGTTCAAAGCAACTGGTGCCAGAAATAAATGCGAAAAATCCTAATTGTTTAAAAAAAAATTTATTTTTAGTAAAACAGGCGCGGAGTAAAGAAATCTTAACTATTACTATGCCCATACCATAATGTGGAATATTTATATTAATAAACCTATTCCAATAAACCATAAAACCGTTTGTACTTTCTGATTGTGTTTGTTTGTTTGTTTTTTTTACACACTTTAAGTTAAACAAGCTTTTAAGCTTACACACAACTAATGAAACATTTACAATGCCGTAAGGAACAAAAAATCAATTTTATTATTTAGTCATCACTTTGTTTAAACCAAACAATAAATTGGCTTTTTATTTATTCAATAGTTGTAATATGATTGGAAATTTTAACGCAAAAGGCATTCAATTAAACAACAAATAAAGCAGTGGCGTAGCTTAGGGACCAAAACCAAGGGGATCAAAATAAACTAAATAATAGGTAAAGTCAATTAACATTTTCTACAAGAACTAAGAACTGTAGTTAGGATAACAATCACAGCAAAACATATTTAATTTAAAATAAATAAAAGTTTTACTACTTACTATAAATATATTATAACTACGATCGAGCTGTTTTTATAACTTGTCGTATATAAGAAAGAGAAAAGTAAGATGTATACAGTAATCTAAACCATTTTAAATTTGTTATATTAAATAATTATATTAAATACTTAGTTAATTAATTGTGATATATTATTTAAGTTATTACATGAATTTAATTGCGATCTTTAGATCATTTAGACATTTGGTTGTGAAAATAGCCATCTTTCAGTTAAAACACTAGCTTCTAGCGAAGCAAAAACTCGTTTCAATTCTGCGGTGCATTTCGACAAATTGTCGAACACCAATGAATATTGAAATAAATAAAAAGCAACTTGAACTGATGGCAACCTTGGTAGAGTTGATGGCGGTGATCAATAAAAAATGATTAAGTTGCCAAATGACAGGCGTGACAGGCCGAGTTGCGGATTGTATTGAGGAAGGTAAAGGGTTGCGTTGGTCTTGCGAGAAATGTAGATTGGCTGACATCAACTTCTACAAGCTTTTCAAGCAGACAAAGCAAGGCTTCTCTGAAATAAGTAAGGAACTTTCTTCGCTTTCTGCAAAATTTTTTAAATATCAGTCTCTTTTCGACGATTTTAAATATATTGAAGAGTCAATTTCTTCTCCCAAAAGGAAAAAAAAAAACACATGTCTTTGCGTAGTAAGCAAAAAACGGATTCAACATATATCGATTTCTGCTCCTTTGCCAGTGCTGGCACCTCCACCTTCATTGCCAGTCATGTCTTATGCCCAAACTGTTTGTCTTTCACCAACTTTGGTCGACTCCCAGGTTGTTCCTCTTACTACTCAGGTTTCTGTTCCACCTAAGCCAATCATTGCAATTCCACCAACTAAATCAATCTTTGTTTCTCGCTTAGCTGCGGATACAACAGAGGTTGATATAGATTTTTTCATTAAATCAAAGTTGAATTGTTCCTTGCATCTTTGGGTTCATAAATTCAAATATTCAAATGTAAGATCGATTACTTCTTTTAGATTAACAGTTCCTGAAAATTTATTTAATTCCATAGTTGATGTAAACTTTTGGCCGCCTAACACAATTGTACGCGAATTTGAATTTAAAAGCAATCCAGGACCGGTAAATGTTGGACATTGCCGCGTCCCCGAAATAGCCCTGAATCTCATCCAAAAAACGATTAATAAACCGCAAGTCTAAATTAGAGCTTGTGTATCAAAATGTCAGGGGTATTAACTCCAAACTTTCCGATATTTTCATAAACAGTTTTGATTTTGAATATAACATTATAATTTTTACAGAGACTTGGCTTCGCTCTAATATCTTAAATTCTGAAATAATGTGCAATAAATATCAAATTTTTCGTAAAAATCGGTGGTGGTGTTTTGATAGCTGTTCAAAACTCACTTGTATCTGAAGAATTGACAATTCTTGACACCAGTGACATTGAGTTCATTTGTGTTGCAATTAAATTAAATAATAGTATTATTTTATGTTACCTGCTCTTACATTCCCCCTAAATGTGACTTAACAATGTATTTAAAACATTTACACGCAATCGAAAAAGTTCATAATTTGTTACAAAATAAAGACGTTCTTTAGTTTTCAATCCACCCTGGCTAACAAATGATCTAAATGCACTTAAAAATTTAAAAATCGTTTATTTAAAAAATATAAAATATCTGGTTCTAGTTTAGACTTTGCTTCCTATTCTTCTTGTCGTTATAGATGTCAACTATTAAATAAACAATGCTATTCTGCTTACATAATTAACATAAAATCTCAAATTAAAGATGATCCAAAACTTTTCTATAGTTTTGTTAACTCAAAACGTAAGGCCTCCAGTTTTCCACCCCTTATGAAATTCAATCAGGAAGAATCATCTTGTGACAATGTGATTTCTAACATGATTGCAAACTTCTTTAAATCAACTTACTCCGATATACCATTTAATACTAGCACGGTGTATCCTTTTCTCCCGCCAGTTAACTCTTTTGAAACTCCTGTAATAGACCCAAATATTGTCATGTGTTATCTTCGACAAGTAAAATCTTCTTTTACGACCGGCCCTGATTCAATTCCAAGCTGTATTTTAAAGCAATGTGCTACAAACCTGTGTACTACTCTAGCAAACATTTTTAATATTTCCTTGCATAGTGGTTATTTTTCTATTATATGGAAGGATTCTTATATTATACCCTTTCATAAATCTGGCTCCAAGATAGATGTTTCTAGCTATCGATTAATTGCAAAATTAAGTGCAATCCCTAAGTTATTTGAGAAAATCATAACTGATCAATTAACCCACTCCGTGTCTTAAACCATTGCTGTCTTTCAACATGGTTTTCTGAAGGGTAAGTCCACTACAACAAACTTCTTAGAGTTTACTACGCGTGTTATAAATGGTTTTACTTTGGGACTGCAGACTGATGTTATTTATACGGACTTTAGCAAAGCCTTCGACAGTGTTAATCATAATCATCTTTTGAAAAAACTCCACCTTATTGGGTTTCCTGTCACATTATTAAATTGGATAAATTCGTATTTATCTAGACGTACTCAAAAGGTTTTATATAAGAATTCTCTTTCAAAAAGTATTTCGGTCATTTCTGGCGTTCCTCAGGGCAGTCATCTTGGACCGGTTTTGTTTTTACTATTCATTAATGATCTTCCTTCGGTAATAAAATACTGTAACGTCTTAATGTACGCTGACGACGTGAAACTTTTTCTTTTTACAAATCACCCGAAGAACGACATCTTTTACAATCTGATCTAAATAGACTTGTGGACTGGTGTAGCTAAAATATATTAAATCTCAACTTAAAAAAATGTAAGCAAATGACATTCTCGCGAAGATCTGCTAGTAACATAAATTACACTATAAATAACACTAACTTAGAAATAGTTTCCAGTTTTCTCGATCTTGGTGTTATTATGGATTCAAAACTTCACTTCAATCTCCACGTTAATATGGTGATAAATAAGGCAAGAGGAGTCCTTGGTTTCATTAAAAGATGGGCTAAAGAATTCAGTGATCCCTTTACTACTAAATTATTATATACCTCTCTCGTAAGGCCAATTCTTGAATATGCTTCAGCTGTATTGAACCCACAATATAATGTCTACATCGACGCCATAGAATCCCTTCAAAAACTGTTTTTACTTTTTGCTTTACGTCATAGTCGTTGGAACCCCAATATTATGCTTCCATCGTAAGAAATACGCCTTAAAATTATTTTACTACCTTCCTTAAGAAGCAGAATAATGATGCTTAATGTCATGTTTCTGTATAAATTACTTCGTGGCGAGATTAATTCGAAATATCTCATCTCAGCTCTAAATTTTAACATCCCAAGGAGAGGAACTAGACATTTTCTGTTTTTCAAGTTGAGTCAGTGCAGTTCTAATTACGCTCTTCATGAACCTTTACGATGTATGTGCAGTGATTTCAATGATAACTTCAACATGATTAATTTTTCTGATTCGGTAGACGTCTTAAAACGGAAAATTATATTACATTGAGATTGAGATTGTTTTGTTTCTCTTTTTTGTCTCAATATTATGTTTTATAAAGTAAGCACCATCAAATATAAATCGTTTTTAAAACTTACTTTTTAATTATTCAATAATTTAATTTTTAATCAAAATGGGATTTACGTGCTCACGTGGTTTCCTGATTTGAAATTAGACTGAACTCACACTATCACCTGGATTGGTGTGCCAGAGTATATCTCTTTTCCATACAAGTTTATGCCTGCGTTGGCCCAAATGCATATCCAACTAATTGGGATTTTGATTTGGCGGATATGAGATTTATAGTTACAATACAGCCTGTAACCCTACCCATACCTAACAATAAAACGTACTTTTAGTAATTCCAAGTACACTCCTCAGAAAACGCATGTTTGCATTCCCACTTGTGTCGCAAACATGTCACATTATTTTATGTCACAACTTGTGTGGCAATAGCAAATTATAAACAAAATTAAACAGAATTCTTTTTCAATTGACCAACCTAGCTAAAGATTGCTCAAGCGAATTCCTCCGAATCCACTTGAGTAAACTAGTTTATATCACTACTTTGTGACACAGTAAATTATAAATATAGATTAAACAAAATTCAATACACCAAGCGCTTAAAAGATTGCTCAAGCGAATTCCTCCGAATCCACTTGAGCAACCCAAATACTAAGCCAGTTGACACAAGTGTATTCTGCCGACCTAACAAAATTCTGTGGACAGAAAAGTGAGCATACACATAATTGCGCAAGCGATACACACGCTTACACAATTAACCAATCGTTCAGTTATCGACCTAAAGACAGAAGCGCAGGCAGAATTGCACAAGCGAGTCAAACTCACTTACTGACCTAGTTCGTTTCTTAAGAAAGAACTGCAGGCAAATTTGTGCTGGCCAATTAGCAACTCACACAATAAAAAGAACGAAACTAAATTTTTGAAACCAATGAAAACGGAAAGAAAGTGTTATACAAATTCTGCGTCACTTTCTTTCCTATCAAACGGGCCCTAATAGAAGAGCAGAAAGTTAGCTTGAGACATCCAGAAAATATAACAATTAACTATAATAAATACCAATGTAAAATTTGATATTAAGGGAGTATTAAGATAGATTAAAAACTTTGAAGTTGGAATAAAATTAAATCTTTTTATAAAAATAATTATGTGTTTATTTCAAAAGTAATAAATTCCTCCAGTATAAAGTTAAAAGTGGCGCAGTCGGCAGGATACAACAAGTGAATATAAAAGTTTTTAAGAAAAAATATACATATTTACTTGCATTTTAATGCTTGAACGGCGTACTGTGGTTTACTTGTGGAAAAAGTGAAAGATTACTTCTCTACAAACAACTTTGGAAGATCAAAGTTACTTCAACAAATTGATTAAGTAAAAGATTACTTGTCTACAAACAACTTTGGAAGATCAAAGTTACTTCAACAGATTGATACGTGAAAGATTACTTCTTTACAAAGAACTTTGGAAGATCAAAGTTACCGCAACAATCAAAACTACCGCAAAAATTGTGAAGGACCACCAAACCAAACTTTGGCCATCTATGTCTACATCTTCCTATTTTAACGACGACGAGGAAACCGTGGACATCTACAGTGAGATAGTTTCGAGAAGGGCAACTGAAAACTCATTCTTCACGGACGACGAAGACACCATCGTGTTTCCATATCCCGACCTCTATCATCAAACACCATACAAAGGAGAACAACATCAGATACCAAGGAAAAATCAACTACCAAAACTACCAAGGCCGAAACCCACAGCTATAGCTATAATAAAGCAGAAATTACGTACGAGAAGAGTAAGAATTATTTGTAATTTATAAATTAGAGAAAAAAAAAAAACAATTAAGTACCTAATTTTACCCAAAATTAAATAAAATTTTTTTTTGCTAATTAATTGTTGAAAAAGTGCAAATTTCTGGTGTAAAATTTAAAAGTGACCTTATCTTATTCGTGTAAACTAGAATTTGATTAAATATATATGGACGAAAGTTTAGGGTTATTAGGACAAAACCTAGAAGCACTGCAACAGGACTTAGCAAGACAAAATAGACTGTTACTTTCAGAAAGAGTAAGGAATCTTCTAGAAAACACAAACGGAATGGCAACCTTAACAATTGACCCCCTTTGCTACCTTAATAAGTTACCTGAATTTTCTGGTGACGTCAGTAGTCTACAAACGTTCGTAGATCTAGTAGATAGAATTCACCCAATATTGAGAACCTATGACCAGTTAGGTCAACAAATTTTTTCCGACGTAATTAAGTCAAAATTTAAAGGGAAAGCAAAGGAAGCAGTAGAAATTAACGGACATGTCGACTCATGGACTGACTTAAAAGCTATACTTTACAACAACTTTAGTGATAGAAAATCAGTTGACGAATTGTACAACGAATTACGAGGAGTTTCATTCCGTACAAATAGCATGGACCTCTATAATGACATAAAAAGCTCGTTAAGACGTCTTAACATGAGAACAAAACAGGACTTAACAGACGCAGTTAGCGACGACGAATTAAAACACTCACTGAATTTAAATATAAAAACAGCCCTACAGCTGTTCAAATCTAAAATACCCGAACCGATGAAATCTATACTATATTGTAGGGACCCGGGAACATTAGAGGAAGCAATCAGTATACTCCATGACGCAAAGTATACATATTTCAATCCCTTTAGGCAAAATCAAAATACAACAAACCAAAACAATAGGTATGACGGTCAACATAATGATAGAATCAGAAATAACCAGTTTGCACCTCGAAGTAGGCAAACAAATAATTATCCCACACCACAGAACAAACAAACCAGTCGTTCAATACCTCAGAATAGGCAAACAAACAACAATCCAAGCCGCTTTATACCTCAGAATAGGCAAACAAATCCTAACTTTAATAATCATTTTAGACCTCAGATTAGTCAAACTAATTTTACACCACAATACAACTCCCCAAATCAAAGCAGTTTCAATAACCAACCGTTGCCAATCATCGAACCGATGGAAATTGGGAAGTTAGAGGTAAGAGAAAATTTTCGGCCTCCAGCCTCAGCGGAAAACTTCCACATATAGTTATTCAAACTAAATTAGGAATATTAAAGTTTGTCATAGATACCGGAGCAACAGATTCTGTTATAAACCCAGAAATTTGCCACCCAAAATGGAAAATACCTACTCATACGTTCACCCTTAAAACCCTACAAAACAACATTACAGCTAGAGAAAAAGTAAGAATACCATTATTCAATGAATTAGGAAATTCCTCTAATATGGTAGAATTTATTGTACTTCAATTTCATGACGAATATGACGGACTAATAGGAAATGACATCTTAAAACGTTTTAAAGCAATTATTAATTACGAAGAAAATATTTTAACCATCAATAAGAATCGGTTACCCCTCATTTTTGGAAACAAAAATATATTAAAAGTATCGATACCAATAAAGCAAAAGGAAGGTCTTGCCTACATTAAAGAGCAGAAGTCTTTAAAAGGAGATCTAACTATAAAGGAGGGAATTTATAACGTCCAAAATTTTAACATTGAATGTAATGTTGAGACAACGGATTGTCTAAGCATATTCCCAAACGATGGATCGATAATCTCTGAAGAAGTTAACAATAGAAACTTTAGCGTTATAGAAAAAAATGAACAAGGAATGGAAATATCCGAGAAAATTCGAACAGAACACCTTAATGCAGAAGAAAGGAATCTGCTACTAAAAACTATAAATAAATATTCAGATATATTTTATCAAGACAATGCAGACCTGACTTTTACGAATGTTATTAAACATAGAATACGGACCACTGACAACATACCAATACACACCAAGACGTATAGATATCCTTATGTCCATAAGGAGGAAGTGCAAACACAAATTCAAGAACTTCTTGACAATCAGATCATACGACACAGTAACTCTCCATATTCCGCCCCTATCTGGATTGTGCCTAAGAAGGTAGACGCCAGCGGGAAAAGTAAATGGAGACTTGTTATCGATTATCGTAAACTCAATGCTGTTACGATCGACGACAAATATCCTATCCCCAACATTGATGAAATACTAGAAAAATTGGGTAGATGCCAATATTTTACCACCCTCGATTTAGCGAAGGGATTTCATCAAATTGAAATTGAGGAAGAAGATAGACACAAGACAGCGTTCAGCGTCGAGAATGGACACTATGAGTTTTTGCGTATGCCATTTGGGTTGAAGACAGCCCCAGCTACGTTTCAAAGACTTATGAATAACCTACTACGTGACTATATTAATAAAATTTGTTTGGTTTATCTAGACGATATAATCATATTCTCAACATCACTACAAGAGCATATTGATTCTATACAAAAAGTTTTCCAACGATTAAGCGAAGCCAATTTAAAAATCCAATTAGATAAATCAGAATTTTTCAAAAGAGAAACAGAGTTCCTCGGACATATCGTCACTCCAAATGGTATTAAACCAAATCCTGTAAAGATTGAGTGCGTCCTCAAATTTCCTATCCCCAGAACTCCGAAGCAGATAAAACAATTCCTTGGACTTACTGGATACTACCGCAAGTTCATAAAAGATTATTCTGCAATAGCTAAGCCAATGACGAAATATTTAAAAAAGGACGCCAAAATAAATGTATCTGACCCAGCGTACCAAAACAGTTTTAACACATTGAAAAATTTGCTTACAAACGACCCTATACTCCAGTACCCAGACCTCAATAAAAAATTTACCCTCACGACAGATGCTAGTAATTATGCTCTTGGAGCAATTCTTTCACAAGACAACCACCCAATTTGCTTTGCAAGTCGCACTCTTAACGAGCACGAAATTAACTACAGCACTATTGAGAAAGAATTACTCGCAATCGTTTGGGCCACTAAATATTTTCGGCCCTACCTGTTTGGACGAAAATTCCTAATCGAAACTGACCATAAACCTTTAACTTGGCTCTTCTCAATTAAAGAACCTAACTCAAAATTAGTCCGCTGGAGACTAAAACTATCTGAATTCGATTACGAGATAAGGTATAAAAAGGGCACTAAAAACAATAATGCGGATGCATTATCCAGGATCATACCAGACGAAGTACAAATAAATGCAATTGAAGAAATTGAATACTACGTTAGAGAAAGTGAATCACCAATAAACATTTTTAAAAATCAAATTATTTTCAAAAAAACAGCTACAGGGTCCCTGAAAATTAAAAACACTAAAATATTCAAAAACAACAGAAAAACTATACACATTAAAAATTTAGACAAAGACACTGCCAAAATTTTGCTTAGAAATCACTTTCACCCAACTCAATTAAACGCTATCCTCATTTGTGAAGAATTACTTCCTACATTAAGCGACACAGCCAAAGAGCTATTTCCAAATATGAAAATTATTCGTTGTTACAAGATAGCAGAAGATATAACGGATGAAGAAAAACTGGTAGAAATTCTAGAAAAAGAGCATAAAAGCAAAAACCACAGAGGTATTGACGAAGGTTATAAAGAACTTCGTGATATCATTTATCACCCCAATTTAAGGAACCGAATCACTCAATTCATAAACAACTGCGAAATTTGCAACCTAGAAAAATATGAACGCAATCCCCCCAAAATTCAGTTCAAAATTACCGAAACACCCAACCAACCCAATGAAATACTCCATTTAGACGTATTCTATTCCCTAAAGAATGAATTATTTTTGACCATGATAGATAAATTCTCAAAATTCGCAGTAGCATATAAAATTATTGGAAGAACTTGGACGGAATTTAAGACAAAAATCTTGCAATACATAAGTGCACACGGAAAAATGAAAAAGATTATAGTAGACAACGAGTTAGGATTCAAAGCAATACCTATCTGCGAATTCCTCAAAAACGAGAATATCCAAATACACTATACTTCAAACAGCAATCACACGTCAAATGCAGACATAGAAAGATTGCACAATACCATAAACGAACACATCAGACTCTTAAGACACGACGATGACAACACTACCGAAACAGTGGAGGAAAAAATATTAAGAATTATCGGATTCTACAACAACACCATTCATAGTACAACAAATAAAAAGCCAATCGATTTCACGAACGGAAAAATAAAAGAAGCCGAATTCCCAAGGATCCAAGAATTAATTCGTATTAAAAAACAAAAAACCATCGACAAATTGAATCAAAATCGAGTAGAAGTATCACTAGAACCAGGAACCAATTATATAAAAGAAATAAGAGGGGGAAAAACCACGCTAAATATAGGAAAATAAACACGGAACAAATTGACAACGAACATTTAATAAACTCTAAAACTAGACATAAATACTACAAAACACACATACGAAAAAACAAAAGACTACAAAATAAAGACAATCCAACCATCAAGTCTAAAGCATAAACTTTATACTTACAGGTAAAATCAACTATACACAATGACTTGGCTTGCATACCCCTTTACGATTATTCTATTTGTTACAAGCATGAGTGCACAAATATTGGACATCCAAAACCTTACTGACAACAATGGCTACATACCCATCAAAACGGGAGAAATAAAAGTCATAGACCACAATGATAAGATTCTTCACAAAATAAACTTAACAAACTACCAAAATACCTTATTGATCATTAAAAACAACATTGCCATCTTAAAACTTGCTAACATGGAATCAAGATCAACACTAGATACAATAAAGAAAAATTTTGCTTTACTTCAGGCTAAAATAAACAACCTAACACCACACTTTGTACGCAAGAGAGGCCTTGTTAACGCGATCGGGCAAGGATTAAAATACATTGCCGGGACTATGGACAACGAAGACGAAATTCAAATAAAAAACATACTCGACAGAAACACACAAAACTATGAGCAACTAACAAACAAACTTAACAACGTAATTCTCACTAATAACATTTTATCAACTCAAGTTTACAACATTACCAACCACATTAACAACCAACAACACGTAGTTCAGACTTACCTAAACAAATTCAAAGATACGATCATGAATAAAATAGCAACACTGGAAGACGAGATCACATTCCTCCAACAGATATACCATATAGATAATGACATAACCTTACTAAGAAACCACATAGAAGAAATAGGTCAAATTATATTTTCAAGCAAGTTAGGTATTATACCAAAGGACATACTAACAGATATAGAACTAGACAGAATGGACAGCCTGGACAGCTACACAAATACGAAAATATCAGTCATATTCCATGAAGACAGTATAATAATCGTGTTACAAATACCGCAATATCAAAAAGAACCAATCTCAAAAGTAACATTAGAACCGATCCCTACCACAAATTATACATCCCTACTATCCGACTACTACGAAGTCCTAATAGACAGTAAACACAGAGTCTATCAACCTTTTATAAAAGACAATATGAAGAAAAACCTAATCGAAATTCATGACACATGCATAAAAAGTATAGTTAATTTAGAGATAGCTCATTGTAAAGTTAAGATAAATAAAAACCAGGATGTAAAAGAAATTCTACCTGGCATTCTAATATTTAAAAATTATAACGAAAAAATTATTCAAAATTGCACTAAATTAGAATTAAACCCAAGAGGCAACTTTATTATAAAATTCCAAAATTGTCAAATCAATACATTTAACCAAACCTATTTTAACACAAACTTAAAAACACAAGACAAGTTTATACTACCCAACTTAATAACATATGTAAAACCAAACGAAACAATTCAAGATATCAAATTAGAAGAACTCTATTCAAAACAGATAAACTTAGAGGATAATTTTAATTATGTAATCCAGAAAAATAAAAACCAAGATTTGGCTAATTTAAGTATAGACATAAGCATAATAATTATAGTTATACTAGCAATAAGCACATTTTATTTAAAGAAACAAAGAAAATGTATACTTAATGTTTCGTCGGTGCCTCAAACTAACGGTGGGGGAGTTACAATACAGCCTGTAACCCTACCCATACCTAACAATAAAATGTACTTTTAGTAATTCCAAGTACACTCCTCAGAAAACGCATGTTTGCATTCCCACTTGTGTCGCAAACATGTCACATTATTTTATGTCACAACTTGTGTGGCAATAGCAAATTATAAACAAAATTAAACAGAATTCTTTTTCAATTGACCAACCTAGCTAAAGATTGCTCAAGCGAATTCCTCCGAATCCACTTGAGTAAACTAGTTTATATCACTACTTTGTGACACAGTAAATTATAAATATAGATTAAACAAAATTCAATACACCAAGCGCTTAAAAGATTGCTCAAGCGAATTCCTCCGAATCCACTTGAGCAACCCAAATACTAAGCCAGTTGACACAAGTGTATTCTGCCGACCTAACAAAATTCTGTGGACAGAAAAGTGAGCATACACATAATTGCGCAAGCGATACACACGCTTACACAATTAACCAATCGTTCAGTTATCGACCTAAAGACAGAAGCGCAGGCAGAATTGCACAAGCGAGTCAAACTCACTTACTGACCTAGTTCGTTTCTTAAGAAAGAACTGCAGGCAAATTTGTGCTGGCCAATTAGCAACTCACACAATAAAAAGAACGAAACTAAATTTTTGAAACCAATGAAAACGGAAAGAAAGTGTTATACAAATTCTGCGTCACTTTCTTTCCTATCAAACGGGCCCTAATAGAAGAGCAGAAAGTTAGCTTGAGACATCCAGAAAATATAACAATTAACTATAATAAATACCAATGTAAAATTTGATATTAAGGGAGTCTTAAGATAGATTAAAAACTTTGAAGTTGGAATAAAATTAAATCTTTTTATAAAAATAATTATGTGTTTATTTCAAAAGTAATAAATTCCTCCAGTATAAAGTTAAAAGTATTTATCTCATTTCCACGTAGGTCCTTGGGTTGAACAATGGCCGCAAACCAGTTAAAATGAGTTTAGTGTTTTTGATTGTTTTTCGGGTACCTTAAATTGATAATTACTATTATTTAATTCGATGTTGCTTATTTATATAGAATCAAGTATACTTAAATACGCGTTTATATATATTCAATTTTTAAATTCCGCTGAAAAGCCAATTAATGTGCTTAGTGGAAAATCCTAATTGCCAATAGGGGGTATGTTTTAGTACGTAGGTGCATTCTGTCTGTCCCGGCTGATTCGGGCAGATTTTAGAATGTGAATCGTGCATGCGTATAGGACGGGTATACGTATCTTTGGAAGATTTCATACCTCCGGGCGAATCAAAAAAAAAAAAAAAAAAAAAAATTGAACGTTCAATTTGTTCAATATAGTTCAGATGAATGAGTTCCAAAATGTGTGAAATCATAAACGACTTTAAACAGTGAGTTGCTGTCGCCTTCTTAAAAACTTACTTGATCTAAAGCTCGCAATTAAATTCATGTAATTAAACTAGTAAGGCCGTGTGGCATTAAAACGCCAAAATCAAACATACCTAGATTTTATTTTAAGCTATTGAATATATTTTCAACTGATCAAAATTGATATGCGGTATTACTTACTAAATTTTTGTGTATATTTTTAAAAAATAAAAAATTTTCTGATCAACAGTTAGAAATCTTTTTTCAACTGTAAGAAATCATTCCAGTATCACTTTGATATTGAATATATCAACTTATAGTTTTAGCTGTGAAATTATAAAAGATTATTCGTCAGTATAACAGTTTCATAGCTATAAACCAATACGTGGCGCTAAATACCTCACATATTTTAAGGCATATGCTGAAATTAAGAAGAGAAAAAGCAACATAACAACAACCGTTATATACAAATTTTAACTCGCTGTTAATTAGAAAATATAAATTTTAAAACCTACCTACTCTAAACCTACCAAACCATACTAAATTTATTAAGATTGGACTTGTACTTAAAAAGCCTTACGCCGGACAAAATTTGCGTAAAAAAAGAATACTTTAATAAAAGCCTTGAGTACTTAATTTTTCCTGCAGCTCTTAAAAAAGCTAAAGTTATACCTTTATATAAAAAAGGTGATAAAAAATCGTTAAATAATTGTAGACCCTTTTCCCTTTTATCGTCTTTTTCAAAAATTTAAAAAAAATTGTTAAAAAAAGAATGGTGAACTTCTGAAATAAGAAAAGTTTTATCAGTTTGGTTTTCGAGAGGGTCTGTCCAGAGAAGATGTACTTCTAAACGTTTGTAAAACAATTTATAATAGCTTAAAAAATAAAATTGCTTCTGCGCTTTTTGTGACATAACAAAAAATCTCAAAAAGTAAGGGTAATAACACAATTCAGTTCCTTTAATAATAATTATATTGGTGTTCCTCAAGGATCTGTTCTTGGCCCGATATTAATCTTAATATATGGGCATTTCCAACGGTGACTAAAAACTTAATCCTTGTTAAAAACTTTTTTTATGATATTATCTAAGAGAAACATTTTAATTTTATTAATTTAAGAAATTTCTATATAAATTCATTAACCATGATGATCAAATCGTCTGCACTGTTACACAAATGTAGTTTCCTTGTTCGTAAAAGTTAAGTAAATGTTTCGTAAACTTTTTGTTTTAGTGAAAATGGAAGGCATTTTCTAAAGATAATAGAAAAATGGTTGAGGCAAGAAAAGGAAAATATATTAAAATTGTTTTTTAATTACTAAATTACATAATTACTTTACTTCCTAATTACTTAATCACCCAATTTAAATTTCAGGAAATTTTGTCGCGTGGGTTATGCCGCGTGAGCTACGGCAAATATTTTTTGGAAACTCAATATATTTTTAAATAAGCAAAGTCTATAGGAAAAGTGGGTTTATTATGAATTTATATATGCTTGTTATTTAGCTTGTTCGCCACAATGAAGGTGTTTGGGGACCAGTTTCCACAGACAATAGTTAAAACATTCTTTGCCGTTTTGTGTGTTTCTGCCTGTGCATCTTTGCAGTAAATTATCACTTGAAAGAGTTTCATTCACGAGTATACGATCACGTTGTTATGGCCGCCATAAATTTCGGCGTCGTCGTAGTTCGTGTCTTTAATTTTTTTCGCTGAAGAACTAGTATTCTCAGTTTTCACTTATATTTTATACGGATCATAATCGGGGAATTCCTTCTTTCGAGGCCGAGCTGGCCGATCATTTCCCACTGATTTTCGCGTATTTGGCATTTTGGAGCAATGCTTACTTGCCACTTGTTCGAAACACAACTGAAATACGTTACGGCAAATATAAGTGTATACAACGCTAATTCGACCGAGGGTACGCAGATATACGAGCACACAACAGAGGAGAATGTACAGACATTCGTTGAGATAGTCACAAACTTACTACCTGTTCTCGATACACCGCTTAGGTAGTCAAAAATGCCCGTCCCTCGAAGGCGCTCCGAGTGCGAATTTATACCTGTTTTTCGACCGACGCACTCTCTCGTCTAATACGCTATGACTCGTAAAATAAATTAGATTGGGAAAAATCCTAAAATATCTGGAAAAATTACAATTGCTTCTTCTTCAGTTTTACTTAAAACATTTTTTGAACCTTTGTGGAATTTCGGAAATTGTTGGACCAAGATATAATTGGAGTGGGGAACGTGGTATGCCATATATTTTGGATGACACGAGCTTTTTGTAAAATTCTTTCATCGTACAAGCTCTTATTTTTGGCATTTGTAATATTTTGAAAATATGAAGTATTCAATTATTGGCACAAAAAAAATATTGCCTGGCAGTGCCAGTTATTGTAGTAACATCAAATTCAGTTATTGGCATCCCCTGCCAATATTTGAATTTTTTATGGCTTGGAATCAATTATTGGAACCCAAATTAAGATATTAATACGAAATTTAACTATTTAATGATTAATCAATAAAAAAATTCAAACTCGTCTACATTAAAAATCCATAAATAAATAAGAAACAGTACTCCCCAAATTTCAGTTGGCTATTGATATCAACACTGTAAAACCAACATTTTTTTCACTGACGATGAAAACACTCTTTAAGATCCGATGTTTACAAACAGCTGAGTTACTAACAGCCCTATTCTGGCAACTTGACAATAGTCAACCAGTATTTTTAATATTTCTATGTGATGTTGTAATTTTTTTATTTCAAAACAAAATTTAAAGCTCAAAAAACTACATTTTTTAATGAAATTGTCAATATCTGAAAAGCAGTAGACAATTTTTATGAAAATTTATTATTTTTGATTTTCAAATTTTGTTTTGAAATAAAAAAATTACAACAAACTCATACAAATAATAAAAATACTGATTGACCATTCTCATGTTTCCAGAATAGGGCTGTAAATGTTATTCAATACAGAAGAAATAAAGGAAAGAAACCACTGAATATAAAAAGTAGAGTTCATAACCAACGGGAGTATAAAAATATTTAATAAATGCTATTCAAGTAAAGGGTGCCGAATTTTTGGGTGCCAATAATTGTAGTCGGTACGCTATTAGAATTCAGTTTCTGTGGTATTAACTCTATGCTTCATGTTGATCAATAATTGATATCAAATGTTTTTGTCACGTTTGCATATGTTTATTTATGTCTGGTCGCTGCTTATTTGTTTTTATATACCTATTTTTTTATATTATCATTTATCATCCTCACAGAAAATAACGTAAATCTTAAGAATTCATTTTAAGTTTAATATTCTCTTAGTTCCTTTAATCAAAGTGATTATTTCTTTTGCTTACCGATGCTCATTATTCATATAGTTTTATTGCTTATTATTTTTAAAAATTTTATTTTATTTAAATGTATTATAACATTATCCTTGTTTTGTATAAAATTACTTGATTCAAATAATTAATATGTTGTTTTCTCAATATTAGTACTTCGATATTATATTAGTCATGCGTTCGCCACTAGTTCGCTTTGAACTACAGAAGGTATAAAAAATTTTAAGGAAATAAACAATGATAATAAATAAAAAATAAATCTCTCTCTCTAAAAATCAGATACTTACACAACTAATTTTAAAAAGTTTTTTGTATTTCATTCCTTAATTTACTAAGCATTTAATAGTTCAATTAATATCAAAATGTGGCAACTCAATTTGATTGCAATAATCGGATTACGAATGTAAAAACTCCAGCGAGAAAGTGGTACGAAAAGACTATGGCCCAATAGCCTGGCAAGAGCTGATAATGTCGACCGTAACCCAACCCGAGGTTGTTATGGCTACATACTCGTAAGTAAGCAAGTGATGAAGTAAGTAAGTTAGCAGACTACATCACTGAACCCTTAAAAAACTTAATAAAAAACACTGCTTATTGCTATTTTATTTGTATTAATTTATCTCCCTGCATGTTAACAATAACAGCCGCAGTAAGCTTTAATATATCATAAAATTGGATAGAAAAAAAGTGGCCAAATATGCACTGTTGCCAACTTGGTGCTTTTCCCCACCAGATTTGGTGTATTTTGAAAACCTTGGCATAAGACAAATTAGATATAGTTCCTGTTGCATTTATTGGTACTTTTTTATAAGTATATAAGTAAAAAAAAAAATTATTAATTTTTTGTGTTAAATTCGTTAAATAAGCTTAATTTTAGAATTTTAAATTTTTAGTAACCTGCGGCGTAAATTGTTTTTTAAAAATAATTAAACTATTGGCAATTTTGAATATAATTTCATTTTCATATATTCAAAAACCTAATAAATCTGGTGCATTTTTGGAGGAAAAAGCGCATTTTTGAGCCTTTTTGTAGGATTTTAGAATTGAAAAGTTGGCAACACTGCAAATATGTATAGCGATATCCACAGTAGGAGTATAAACTGACGGAATTTTTTATCTATTTTTTTTATGATTAAAAAAAAATTTCAATTTAGTTTATTATTTATAAATTATTTATAATTATTAACAAAGGAACAACTTCATTGATATTCTTAAATCTCTCTAGATCTAAATTCAAAAGCTTAGTACAGTGAAGAGTGAGATTAAATAGGTGGCATATTTTAATAATTGCTTTAACGACCGACAATTAAAAATGATTTAAGTACATAAATCCTTACATGTTCAAGCAGTGTTGTGAAGTCAGTGTATGTAGCATTTTTACGAGTTAAAGAATTCTAACACAGAGAATGAGTTTATTAACATAAATAGTTAAATTGATTTTTAGGGAAACCTTTTAATTAGGAAAATATATTTGGACAATTTTTTTTCATAAAATATTATCAAATCTTGGCTATTTAAAAAGAAACACACAAAAACTACATTTTTAAGAAGAAATAAATTTGGCCAAAAAAATGAAAAGCGCCTTTGGTTTTTGATGACAGATACAGTTTTGCTAGTAATTGTTATGTCATATGAAAGGCAGTAGAATACGCAATTTTAAATTTGTTTTTTATTTTTACAACAAAAAACTTTGGTGTTTAATTTTGAGTAAAATGTAATTTTTTGGACCTATTTTTCATATTGGTTCATACACTTTATATTTCATTGGTGAAAGCATTATGCACACATTTAAACTCTGAATATATACAAGTGCATTTATAGTGTTTAAATCTTCTACATAAAGTGTTAAGCTTATCAATAAGATGCTTTACCTCTTGAGTAAACTAGGGGTGTATTGACGTTATAAGTAAAAAGTTTAACTAGTATATTTGTATTATTAGTTGTATAAATTGCGGACCAATCTGAATTCCGACACTCGAAAAACAAGTGATTTAAGATAATGTTTGAAAAATCGGGATAATTGAAGCAAACTTCTTTGCCAATAGCTGTAGTTTCGTCTATTTAGAGAAAACTTATGTCATGGTGGGAGAAAGAGGGTAGAGATAATTGGTTGTAGTGTAATATTAAGTTTGTATGGGAAATCAAGAACATATCCAAAAGATATGGTCGGCAGCCATAAGCCTGAAGTGTGTTGGGTATTGTTGATTCGCCAATTTAAGGTTGAATTAAACAATTGAACAAAATGGTGCGATAGTGAACTAAAAAAAATAGTCTATATAAAAACTGTAAAATCAGTTGTGATTGGTGTCGATATAAAATTGTAAATAAGCGCTGCAAAAAGCTTATCTAAATAACCCGGCGTCTCGACAGGCAATAATCCATTGCTTACCATCTGTCAAATTCCATTGCAAGCAATGGCAATATTTCAAGGGTAGGTTTTGTCGTGTTACGAAATTAACATATAATTTTATCATTTATTATATAAATTTATTATTATTTAATTAATTTAAATTAATTTAAATTGCTTGGCAATACATCGAAAGCAATACTGCTCGCCATGAATTGCCAACCATGGCTCGATTAGTAATAATTGCCAATTGACAGATGGAAAGCAATGAATTATTGCCTGTCGAGACGCCCCGTAAAAAAAAATTATTATCTTGAAAACAATATCTCTGTCAATCGTCAAAACAGTAAACTAATGTGGAAGTGTTTAAAGGACACTGTTAATTTGAAGAAATAAAATAATGGAAATTGATGACTTTGTATGTAAGTCAAGTATGGTCCCCACATTACAATGTGCATGTGGATCGTATTGAAAGAATTCAAAAACGTTTTGTTTGATTTGCTCTGAGAGGCTTGAGTGGAACTGACACATTTAAACTGTCTCCATATGAGGATCGTTTAAAATTATTAAAGATGCAATCTTTAAGTGAGAGAAGGAAATCTGCTGATATCGTATACTTACACCAACTTGTAACTGGTGTATTCGATTTTCCAGAACTTCTTTCTCTTATAAATTTTAACACTAACCGTAGAAGCAGTAGAAACTCTAACAACTTGATTTATTTACCATTTAGTAGATTAAATTATATGCTTACTGCTCCATTAAATCGCATGAGTACCTTTGTTAACTGTAGCGTGTGTGATGTTAACTTGTCGAAAGGTCAACTCAAAAGTAGATTGAAAATTTATTTATGATTAGATCTGCATATGTAAACGCATGGATAGTTATGTCTTGTGTTGTCCCTTTTAAATTTGTAAATTTTTCTCCCTTTTTGTTTTTTTTGGACCACTATTATCGATATCGTTGAGATATTTCAATAATATTTGGGTTGGTTCTTAAAATGATTTATTGCGGAGAAAGTGTGAAAAGGTGTTATAGCTGAACTCTATTGTTATTGCATGTAGTGTCCGACCGAAACCGATTATTCGGCTATTTTATTGTAGTGTCCGAAACTGAAACCGAAACTGGTTATTTATATGAAAATTTATGTTTTTACAAATAATTTTTTTTTGTATGAAAAGGAAACAAAAGTACTTTCATACATATAAGAAAAAGTTTAATATAAAAAAAGTATTATTTGAATATTAAAGTTTATAATAATTAATTGAAGCTTACTATAATATTAAATGAGATCATTTATTTTATTATTTATTACAAAAGCATTGCATACTTTATATCTTCAGTACACACCAGTGATCTGCAAGCGATGGCATTTTCGCTACTTGCAATTTACCCTCAACAAATACAGTGACAGTCTGACCGCACTACGCAAGCGCTGCGATTGTTGTATCGAACATACTCGCAACATTGAAGCCAACTGTGTATGAGCGTGTCGTAAGACCACAATAATGCATGTTGGAGTTGTTGGTTTGATAACCAGCGCAGGGTCTTTTCAACTTCTGGTATGCAATCGTAAGTATGGTCATTTACAAGCAACAAAACAAAGACATAAAGCGTAACTCCTGCATAAAAAAACCAGCGCTTATTTTGTTCTCCGAACGCAAAGTATTTGCAGTAACATTGCAGTAACATTGCAGTTACTTTGCGTGACTTTTGAGAGCTTGTAACTCATAAGCTAATGCTTCAATTGAGCTGATTTCTTTTTTAAAATAAATTCTAAAGTTTAATTGAGTGAGAAATAAAATTTGCTTAGTAAATTTTTAAAGATATTTATTAAATTTAGTTTTTTAAGAAATTTTATCAGACGCCATTTTACTATAAAACACCTTTAATCACTGATTTTGATAAGATTTTGTATGCATGCAGATCTTTAATAAGGCTACAACTTTTGTTCAATTGTTAAAAATTTTGAAATTATAGGGTTGGTACCTAAAAATATGTCTTTTCAAGAGTTTAAAACTGATAAATGACGTTTAAAACTCTTGAAAAGACATATTATTAGGTGGCAACCCTATTATTTCAAAATTTTATAATTTTGAAATTCTGACAATGGATTCGGATTCAACGACCCATTTTTGGTGTACTTTTTTTTGCCAGCCCCGAATTCATAAAACTACAAAAAATTAAGGTGGCAGTCCTATCCACCATCTTGAATTTTAAAATTCTGACTTTAGATTCGAAATCAGCGACCCCTTAACACTGATAAATGATGTTTAAAACTCTTAAAAATACATATTATTAGGTGGCAATACTGTGGTAAAAATTTAGGTGGCAACCCTAACCTCCATCTTAAATTTTAAAACTGTGACATTATATTCGAAATCAAATCCGTTGTCAGAATTTCAAAATTAGAAGAATTCGCAAAAATGAAAAAAATCTAAGTGGCAACTCTATCCGCCATCTTAAATTTTAAAGTTTGACATCATCTTCGAAATAAGTTACCCCTAAAACTTCCTAAAACTATTTACTCTATTCATACTGAAGTAATCTACAAACACTTGAGTAAAAATGCAGTGTACGCGCTGATTTCATCGTTCGTAAGCTTACTTTTGTATCACTGCTTAGCCGAAGTTGAAATCAACCTGCAGTGGTACACGAGGCAGTAGCTCAAAACAATGCATAATTATAACGATTGCCGTTCGTGCGCTGTGGTTTATACACATAATTATTTTATGCAAACATCTATACTTTCCACTGAAGTCGAAGCACACATCACACAGTGTTTGACTTTGGTACAATTGGCTAATGCAACATGCTTGATGTTGTAAGTGAACTCGATGGCGTAGAATATGTTGCATGGTATTAATGATATTGAAGTCATACCATGGTACAATTATTTTACAAGGTAGCCGCGTAGACTGGCTTTTTTCTCACGAGCGGCGATGGGTAGTTGTCAAAATTAGCTATTTATGCAATTAATCAAAGAAAAGTGAAAAAATAAGCGACGAATTAAGCATAGCTAGTCAACCGCAACAAACTAAAAGCATTTCAATCAACTTCGCGAATAAATTTAATGAATCAAAGGTAAGTTAAAAATAAGCACATAGCTAT
Organism: Dichetophora obliterata; assembly: GCA_963920525.1. Classification (NCBI taxonomy): domain Eukaryota; kingdom Metazoa; phylum Arthropoda; class Insecta; order Diptera; family Sciomyzidae; genus Dichetophora; species Dichetophora obliterata. The sequence goes on from OY986435.1 coordinate 284,064,520, forward strand.
TCAACAGCAGCAAACTACAACATTCTTTAGCTGTTTTTGACAACTACCAATCGCCAAAAAGCTGTCACGGCTACCTTGTAAAATAATTGTATCATGAAGTCATACAAAAACCAAGTATGTACTGAGTGTTAAAGCAGTTGCAGTTCATCGCTGCAGGTCTCTGGTACACACTCAAAAAATTATGCCCTACAATGTACATTTTTATAGAACTACAAAACAAATTTTTTTTGTTTTTTTTTTAAAGATTTAGTTTTATAAAAATCTAAATATTTCGTTTTCCTTTATGCCACACACCAGTGCTACCAACTTTTCAATTAAAAAATCCACCAAAACAGCGAATACTTAAATTAAGCTTATTTAACGAATCTAACACAAAAATTTCTAATGTTTTCATATATTTGTACCATTCAATCACATCTTGAGATCAATTTCTATTAAATATTAAGCACAATTAAGCCTATATTTGGTGCCTCTGAAATTAAAAAAAAAAACAACAAAAAATGCACCAGGCACCAAAACTCATTTTTCTTGCGCCAAAATGTTCAAAATGCACCAAATCTGGTGGAAAAACCACCATGTTGGCAACAGTGCCACACACACAGAATTCGTTCGGAAGTTTAATTATCACTTTTTGGCTTCTTACTAAAAAATATATAATATTAATTGCAATAAAGATGATAAAATCGGAAATGATAGTATCGAACGCATAAAATTAACAAAAATGTTATGCGTTAACATGAGAAATCAAATTATAGACGAATTAATATTTTTTTTTTTTGTACAATGCGTTGTAAATATTTTTATAATTGAATTAAATGACTGATGCAAGAAATTTTCATAAAAAGTTTCGGCTAGTTTCGGTCATATTGAGGCCGAATACCCGAAACTGGCTGAAACTGACAAAAAGGGCCGAAACTGGCCGTAACCGAATATTCGGTCGGACACTAATTGCATGTAAATGAAGATGAAAAAGAAATAGCGGATAAATTTAACAAATTTTTCGTAAACAGTAAAAAAAAACATTAACAATGAGATTGAAATTGTGCAAAATAATTTTAATTATGTGTACAACGTGCACACTGATTTCACGTTTAGTAATAAAAAAGGCGGCAAAAATCTACTAACTAAAAGTGTTGTTAAAGACTCAATTGAGTATATAGAATCAATAAAAGTTTCAGAAATGGAATCAAGCCAGATTGCTGGAAGCAAACAAAAGTGATACAAGTTCAAAATATGAAAAATAAAATTAAATCAAGTAACAAAATTACATCTATAAAAACAATCGTACTCCAAATCTGCATATTTTGCAAAAAACATTATTGATTCGGAATTTTTATGAACTAAAGATTAAAAATGTTTATTTGAATGTGTTTTTCAAGTTAAAATAGTTTCAATTCCTGCAGCTCTCCATAGGTAATTTTTTTTTTTCAAACGTTATATTTTCCCATTTATGAGCCATTTTGTGCTGGTGTCTAAAAGACAATATTTTACAAATACTTCCAAAATAATTTATAATAGAAATTGTTTTCATGAATTCTTTTTATTTAGCTTCAAAACTCAAAGAGTAAATTTCTCAATTTAAGCTTTATTTTGCTAGAACACGATATTAAGAAAAAAAGTGTTTATTCCTGAAACATTTGCTTAAAACACTTGAATATTTTTGTTGGATTCAAGTTGGATATTTGCTTAGGTTTGGTTAGGTTAAAGTGGTGGCAGGTCCTTTGAAAAGCCCATTTAGACCAAATTATTGATCCGTTGTGATACCACAGATTGGGAGAAGGGAGTAATCAAGTGAATCTTTTGTGTAGGTGTTCTTAAAGTGGAAGAAGCTGTAGTAGAATGTGATATTAAATCTGAAGCATGCCCTCTGATAATTGCTTGTAAGATTGGCAGGGCCTAGAACGATAAATGAGGTATCAAATGAAAGTGCTGGATGCGGAGGCGTGTAGAATTTGGTTGATTTATCGATTAGTGATCTTTGACTTGAAATATGAGCGTTTAAAGAGAATTTTTTAAATAAAATCTAAAATAAAAAAGGTGGAAGAACATGGTGTAGGAAGACATTTTAAACATTGCTTAGATGTAAAACCAACATTCCAGACATTTTTTGCTATCTCTTACGGAAACTTACAATAAGTTCTTTTGTATGTAACATATGTTAATATATTTTGCGATGGTTACATTTCTTTCAAATAATAAATAAGAAAAAGTTCCCGTTATTTTGGCATTAAATTTATGGCGATATCTCAAAAGCTGTAGCTTTTCTCAGTATAATGTATTTTTATAAGCTTTTATTTAACTTGCTTCGTTCGTATGTATTGTATGTATGTATGTGTGGATGTATGTCCTCAAAACTTGCAAGCCATTTTTCTACAACTTGTTGTTATCCGATTAAGCTGAAATTTAGCATACATATGTAAGTCCGGTGACAATGCAATATTATGATAAAAAATTTTGCCACACCCCTTATAACCGCCCACAAATAAATAAAAATGCTATATCTCTAAAACTATTGCGCCGATTTAGCTGAAATTTTGGAAGTCTATTTCCTTCGAATAGAGGATGATTAAGGAAAATTTGTTGCCACTCCTCCTTTTACCGCCCACAAATGCATAAAATGCTATATCTCTAAAACTACGGGACTGATTCAGCTGAAATTTAAACAGTGAAGTTGTATCAAATAAAGCATGGGGTTTATGAAAAACATTTGGCCACACCCCCTTTTACCGCCCATAAATCAATAAAAATGCTATATCTCCAAAACTACGTGGCTGATTCAGCTAAAATTTTGGCAGTTAATTTTCTTCAAGTAGAGGATGGTTCAGGAAAAAATGGTGGCACACCCCCTTTTTTACCGCCCACAAATAAATAAAAATCCTTTATCTTCAAAACTACGGGGCTGACACACCCTCTTTACCGCTCAAAAATCAATAAAAATGCTATATCGCCATAAGTTTTGAAAAGAAAAAGTGTTTATAATAAATCTTTAAGACTAAAAAGTAAGAAATAAATAAAAAGAAAAAAATTTTTTTTTTAAAACTAAGCTTTTATGTAAAAACGAAGTGTACTGAAAAGTAAAAAATAAATTTAAGGGACATTTGTCATATCTGTATATATAAGGTATATTCTAGGTGTAGAAGAACTCCTCTCTTGGTTACCCATCATCATAGTATAAGCGTACGTAAATTGGTAAGTTCTAAGGACTTATATAAATTTAGAATTTTTCAAATACATTTATATATAAAATCTTAAGGCACTGATATTGTGTAGTAAACCTGTATAATGGATCGCGGACATCGGTGCCTCAAGCTTTTAAATATAAATGTATTAAAAAATTCTAAATTTATATAAGTCCTTATAACTTACCAATTTACGTACGCTTATACTACGATGATGAGTAACCAAGAGAGGGGTTCTTCTGCACCTAGAATATACCTAATATATACAGATATGACAAATGTCACTTAAATTTATTTTTTACTTTTCAGTTTACTTTTTTTTTACATAAAAGCTAATTTTTTTAATTATTTTTTTTTTACTTTTTATTTATTGTATGAAAAGTCGTTGGTTACGAAGAATAACGGTATACAAAAGTTTTTTTGGTAATATTTTCCACGAACACCATGTTAATAAAATTTCCATTATTATGACATCAAAATTATTGCGATATCTCGGAAACTGTAGATTTTTTCAGTGCAACACATTTCCTTGAAGCATGGAAAGGCCATCACCTTAGAATGAGAAAAAACAATTGAAATTTTCAGTTTTAATTTTTCAAGCAAATATCTCCGCCATTTTCCAATAAATTATATCATTTTTTTTTGTCTGAAAGTTCAATTAAATAACGTTAGAAATAAAGAAAACTCACTAATTCAGAGTTTCATATTGTCTTCAAAAAACCTCTAAAATATTAAATTTTTGCTTAAAAAATAGGCTGAAAGTTGTTTTTGTTGTAATTTTTTATTGTTTAAATTTTCTTTTTTCACACTCTCATATCCATTTGACACACAATATATAATTAATTTGCAACAATTGATTTTTTTGGACACATAATTCAATAAACAGTTTTTATCATCGAAAATCATGAGCTACCTCCTATGATTTTTTTGATGAAAATTAATTTTTCAAAATGGTTTTATATTTTTGACGAAGTTCTACAGCTTAAAAAATAATTTATGTAAAAAAAGTTTAAATATTTCTAACCACTCCTTGGCCAGTGGTGCTAAAATATCATGTTCAGGAAGGAATTAAAACTTGGTGACAGGAAGGTGGGTATATAAGGATAGTTAAATTTTGAATAATGTTGATTTTGAATAAAACACAAATTATTTAGGAAATTATTGTCATTTCATTTTATTGGTTCAATGGTTCAATAATGTATGCAACAAAATATCGGCCAAATGGCCGCCGCGACCTCGGTGGCACACCTCCATCCGATGATCCAAATTTTCGATGACGCTGAGACGTAATTTAGGTTCTATGCCGTTAATGTGCCGAATTATCTCATCCTTTAGCTCTTGAATTGTTGCTGATTTATCGACGTATAGCTTTTCTTTCAAATAACCCCAAAGAAAGAAGTCCAACGGTGTCAAATCACATGATCTTGGCGGCCAATTGGCATCGCCACCACGTGAGATAATACGGCCATTGCATTTGTTGCGCAAAAGAGCCATTGTTTCGTTAGCTGTGTGGCAAGTGGCACCGTCTTGTTGAAATCACTTATCATCCACATCCATATCTTCTAATTCGGGCCATAAAAAGTTTGTTATCATCTCACGATAGCGAACACCATTACCAGTAACTGCCTGACCGGCCTCATTTTTCGCCCAAATACGGTAATTCTGCTTATTGACGAATCCACTGAGGTGAAAATGTTCCTCATCACTGAAGATGATTTTCTTGCCATTTCTTGCCACCATTCTGACCATTGACGACGATTGAAATGGTCAAGAGGCTTTAGTTCTTGAGTCAATTGCACCTTGTAAGCGTGTAAATGCAAGTCTTTGTGCATAATGCTTATCAACGACGAGCGTGAGAGGTGCAATTGTTGGGCACGACGACGAGTTGAGGTGGACGGCTCTTCAGCCACACTATCGCGAACAACAGCAATATTTTCTGCAGTACGAGCATGCACTGGTGTTTCACATCACGATTTTTCCGATGGTCGCACATTTGGATGATTAAATTGACCGCAAAAATCACGAAGTGCACGATATGCATTTTGATATGAACGTCCATTTTCATAATAAGCCTGAATAACTTTTACGCGTTGCTCGACTGTGTATCTTTCCATGGTTCGAATTGAATTAGTCTAAAATAAAGAAATGTCAAATGAAATGCAGAAAAAAACTTGACGATTAGGTGTGGTTCTCATTCAACGTCGGCACTTAAAATTTAACCAAACTTTATAATATGGGGTGGGGGACCAAAGTGTGTGACATATATGATGTGATCCCTAATAAACATAATTTGAACTATAATTTTTGTATAACGAATTGTGAATATGTAAAAAAAACCCCAACAACTTAGAAAATAGGAACGCAGAGTGACCTCGTGCAGAGGAGAAGTGGTGTCAACATTTTGTGACAACGTGTAACATAAAGAAAAAGGGTCTTAAATATACCCAAATCGTGTGAAAAATATTTGGAATATTTGAATCCTTAACGAAAAAACGCAGCTATGTTTCGATTCTTTCAAAACGAACTATTATTTTGTTCTCTTAACTGAAAAGTACAGAATGACATCAAATTTACTTTACATTCACACCTATTTTTAGACCCTTTATACAGAAACAAGTGATTTTTCGATAACAATTTTTTTAACAATGCAGATTAGGATAGTTTAATTGAAAACAATATTACAAGTTTTTTAAACGTATTCAGTTTATATTCGAAGAAAGATGGAAAATATTTTGGGAATAAGCTTAAAATAGGATCAGTGGTAACATTTGATCCATCAAGGTGTTATTTGAAAATATTGAACTATTTATCTTAGTTGAGTTTTTTATTTGTTTTCTTTATTTTGTTTTCATTAGGACTCCCAGAAGGGTAACACATTGTTATTTTTTGTGTTTTTGTTGGGGGACAATTAGAAAAGTGGCAAATATGAATGTGTATTTTGAAAAGAATTGTTAGGGATGAGAAATTAATAGAACCTGGTTTTTTATTTGGCACCTCTAGAGGTCACACCGGCGCACAATGGGGCAGAACGACCCTATTGGTGGCAATAAATCGAAAAATGAAACTGTCCGTATGGGGCCATTGTTATTTTATTTTAATAGTCAAATACCCCACTATTAATACTGTAAAAGTTTTAAACCATTAAACCGTGGTTTTGATAAAAAAGCTGCTTTAACCCAGATATGCCTAAAATTTTTCCGTTTAAAATAAGTACACGACCATTTTTGTCTTTGATATTTTTAACATTTTTCAATAATGAAAAGAAAAATTAGTAATTAAAATTAAATATAACAAAATTGAAATTGTTCTCCATTGAAGAATTTTTCTAAGATATCATGAATCCAAATAAGGATCCCAACTCGTATAGCAAAATTGTTTTTTGAGGTGTACTAAATGCAGTACATTAGGCATATCTGGGTTAAAAAATGTGCTTTCTGACAAAAAAATGTGCTTTCTGACAAAAAAAAAATTGTAAGAATTTCTAATATTTGTTTTATCCGTTAGGTACTAGTTCAAACACAATTTTTATAACCCGGAGGGAGCTTGTCAACATAATGTGGTCAGTTGAAAATATTAATTTACAAGGGCGATTTGTGTTTCTGGAAGAAGAGTTAAAAAAACGAACAGGAAACTTCGATAACATAGGTTTAACTAAAACACTTTCTCGATTCAAATCTGAGTATAAAACTCGTTTTGAAAAGGCTTTTCGAAAATTAGAGACGTTTTTTAAAACAAATAATTCATGGCTTGAGACATCTGTTTCTTTTCTTTGTTGCCCTGAAGAAAAGCTTAAGCGTGGTCGACCAAGTGTTTCATTCGATGAAAGTAGTGAACGTACAAAAAGAATGAAAACAGAAAAACTAAGAGAGTCTACATCGATTTCTATGTTGAGTTTTGCTACTCAAATGAGCTTGAGAGCAGTGGGACAGGTTAGTGCTTCTAAAGTGTTAAAGGATATAACAACAACTACCCCTGACCGAGCAAAAAAATATCGGAAGTCATATAAGGAGTCACTGGAACCCAAAAGTTGTAAAATGTCAGGCCAAGAAGCACTAGGGGTTGTAGTTGAAGCGCAACTATCTCGACATCAATACAATGAGTGCACCAGAAAAATTTCCTGCATATAAGGTCCTACAAGCTGCGAAACAAAAATGTTATCCACCCCCCGAATGCATCGAAGTTAGCGAAACTTTAGTAAAGGTTACCCTTCAGGCACTACTATATTTAACAACAAAGCGTTTGTTGGAATCACAGATGGAAGTAATTGGTGTGTTAACAGCATTTGAAACGGAAAATCTGTGCTTGTTTTGCTAGTGGGGCTTTGATGGAAGTTCGGGACACAGCTCCTACAAACAAGCTTTCCATGGCCTTGAAGCAACTGATTCTTCGGTCTTCATTACTTGTGTTGTTCCTCGTAGACTTTCTTCCAGTTATAGGGTTGTATGGCAAAATCCACGTCCAGGTTCTACAAGATACTGTAGGCCATTAAAAATAGAGTTTGTAAAGGAATCTACACAAATGTCTATTGCAGAAAAGAATAGAGTTGAAAATGAGGTGAAAAATTTGTGAAAGACAACAATGTTAATTGAAGAAAGAGAAGTACAAGTCAATCATACTCTACTTTTTACAATGATTAACGGCAAAGTCTGTAATGCTATTACGGAAACGTCATCAACACAAAAGTGTTTCATATGTGGTGCGTCATCTAGAAGCTTTAATGATATAGATAGTATGTTGACAAGGGAAGTTAAAATAGAAAACTTAGAGTTTGGACTGTCCGTTCTTCATGGATGCATAAGGTTTTTCGAAAATTTACTTAACTTAGCCTACAAATTGCCTCTTAAGAAATGGCAAGCTCGAGGGGATGATGACAAGATAGTTGTTGCTGAAAACAAAAAAAGGATACAAAAAGAGTTTAAAGATCGTTGTGGTTTGATAATAGACACATCAAAGCCCGCATTCGGGAACTCGAATGATGGCAATACAGCCAGGCGTTTCTTTCAAAATCCTGAAATTTCCGCTGAAATTACAAAAATTGATGTACAACTCATAAAAAAGATGCATATTATTACGATTGTTGTGGCTAGTGGCTATGAAATAGATGTAGAGAAGTTCAAAAATTTCGCAATCGATACTGCCAGATATTATGTAGAAAAGTATCCCTGGTATTACATGTCACCTACCCTTCATAAATATTTCATTCATGGACTGGAAATAATAGCCCATGCACTATTACCGATTGGGCAACTGTCTAAAGAAGCTCAAGAATCAAGGAATAAGGACTTCAAAAATTATAGAGAGCACCATTCTCGGAAATCCAGTAGAGAAAACACTAACCGAGATATTTTCAACTCTTTTTTATTAAGTTCTGATCCCATTATTACTAGCATGAGGAAACTACCCGAAAAAAAGAACAACACATCCCAATTGAAGCATTGAGTTTGCTTAAAGCTCCCCTGTTGATAATACAAATTCTGAGGTACAAGAAGATAGCAGTGATGAAGAAAGGGATGATTTTATTCTAAATTAATGAAAAATCAATACATTTATGCAATTCTCAATTATGTTCTATTTTCTGCATTAAAATAAATGTTATGTGTACTTATTTTTTTGCAAATAACAAATATATAATTGTTTGTATTTATAGCCAAATTTGACAGCCCTAAATGTTTATATATTAAATACGGTTGGTATCTTCATTTGACAATTTCTTCCGAAATTAAAAAAGTGGGCGTTTTGGTGGGCGTGGTCATTGTTGGGTTTTGAAATATCAATATATTGATTCTATAAACAATTTCAGAAATTTTCAGGTTGCTAGCTCTATTCCCTGATTTATTGCCACCAATAGGGTCGTTCTGTCCCATTGTGCGGCGTGCCATGATAAAAGTTTTTGTAAAATTAGAGCATTTTCGGCCTTCATCACCGAGTGCAGAAATTATATTGGAAAGAGTTTATATCATTGCAAAAACTTCGTAAAGAGAAAAATTATATGAGTGAAAAACAGAAATACAGAAAGTTTTGTTCAACTTAGTTTATTTGAGTAGCTCTATATTAAAGCGAAAACTATTCAAAAGGAATGAAAAAAATTTGATCGCTATGAACATTTAACAAAAGAGCGCTCATGTTTTTTATATTCACGAGTGGGGAAATTAAGGTGAATCGTACGACAAATGAATAATATCCGAAGTAGTTTTAGCAAATCCTGTATGAAGTCACGTAGTTGTTGCTTGCAACTTATTCGGTCAGTTACAGTACTTTAGCACGGCTGTACGTACAATGGGTTAAAGTGTTACTATCAAATTGCAGTGTGAGGTTAATTTTATATTAATTCATGAAAAGTTACTAATATTAGATTTTTGAACAAAAACCACACTCTAGACTCTTAAAATGAATATATCAAAAGGTTTTTATTCAAACCATCATAATATTTTTAATAAGATCTTTAAAGCTTATATCAATCAGCCCATCCGATTTTCGGGGGACAACAATCACTAGTAAGAATAATTAATTTTACTAATTAACATTCCTTGTAATTAATTTTCCTTGAATTGAGAAAAATTGGCTTGACTCAAGTGAAAAATTTATTGAAAACTAATAATAAAACTAAATAATTTGCTTGAATTGAGAAATTTCTTTTTTTTGTATGTTGTTTTTATAATTTTAAAAAATATACAACTTTTTTTAAAATTATGTTTCTGGGTTATTCTTTTACAAATCCACCCATGCCAGTGGCACACCCCCTGGAACCCCCCTGGGGGTTGTTTGTATGGGGAACTTTGTTTGTATGGGGAACACCCCAGGGGGACTCCAGGGGGTGTGCCACTGGCATGGTTGGATCGGCCTTCCAAAGTAAGAAGGGGTCTGTCATACATTTGGACTCGATTGGGGCACTCTAAATGGGTCAAAGAGGGATTTTTCAAAATTTAACCCTACGGAAAAGTTGGGGCATTAGAGGTATAGTTCCTCGGGAAAAGTTTTTTATTTTGATCCCTAGAATACGATTTTCTCTGAGCAATGGGCGATTTTTAAATCGACCCGCCCTAATATAAATTGTATAATTCATAAAATTCATATTTTCTGGCATAATAATACTATAATAAGAACGGTACATTTTTTGAGATCACTGAAGTTTTTGAAAGGTGAATTCTTTGCAGCAAAATTTCCAGCCGAAGAGAAACATCGCTCGAACTCAGCACTAGTTGGTGGAATTTTTATCAATCATATCAAATGCTTTTTGAAGCAGATTACAGCGAGTGCCACCATTTAAATATATTTTTATGTAATTTTTGTAAATTAAATTTTTTTTTAAAAATTTTTACTCGAATGTCAAATTAAAGTGTTGCATTTTTGCAATTTGAAGGCGATCCCGGGATCCCGAAAATTCCGGGATCTTAGGCCTTATAATCCTGGGATTATCGGGACTGGAAAAAGTCCGAGATTCCGGATTGGAGACCTTATTAGTATTTAATTATTATTTATTTAGATAATATTGTCTGTTAATAAATCCATCTATTCTTTACTTCAGCTGTTACAGCAGTTGTGCCCTGTCTCTCACCATCAGTAAGACGTAGACAAAAAACATAAATCCATGAATGCAAATTAGTCTAAAAGATCACAAGGCAAAAGTATTCGTAATGATGCTTGTTTCAATCCTTTCAATTTAACAAAACATTCAAGAAAAATAAACCACTAAAATTGCGAAAAGTTACTGCAAGTCAATTACATGCAATGGAAATACTGGTAGTTAATAAGTTATTGTAAAAAGAATCTGTGATTCCTGCCGCTAAAAAGCTACAATTATTAGAGATACTTTAAAATACCACTGAATGATTCCAATCTCACTTCAAGAGTTGGAAGCAAAGCAATTATCTTCGTATGGAAAAAAAATATTATAAAAATTAGTAAGTAAAGATAAGTAAGTTCGTGCAATTAAAATATCGTTTTTTTAAATACTTTGAGTTTAGTCGTTATTCCTTGTGACCACAGATATTGAGACAAAAAATGTACGTGTAGAATACTAATGAATTGAAATCGTAATACAATATATCACTTTATTTGCTGAACTAATGTTATTGTTTATTAAAGTTTGACCCAATTTACATATATACTCTACTATTGGTCATATAATACAGAGAAGAACGGTATGAGACGAGAATTTGAGGTGTACTTTGCAACTAGGGCGCCGACGTCAGGTACCGCGCTAGTTTATTTAATTTTTTGCAGTAGTAATAATCATTTTTCCATCGATAAAAAATTGTTTTTTATGTAAAATTTGACGTAGAATACGATAGTTATGTTTAAAACACGCTAAGTGATGGGTAAGATTGGTTAAAATTTATTTAAATATTTGAATTGCATATGAAAACATAACAATATGAAAATTTTCATAATTTTTTTTGAAAATATTTAATTCTTAAAATTCACTTTTTTATCTTCAAAATGAAACAACTAAATTGTCTCTAGCTTAAGCAGAACCGAAGTTATGAATTTTTGAAAATTAGTCTCCAAGGCAAAAATCACGAAAATCACAAACTTTAAACGCCCTCTATTTAAAAAAAAATCCTCGAACTTGTGTCTCTTTTTTTTCGATATAAATAAAAATAAATAAACTAGCCATTTCAGCCCTTGGAAGGACTTTGATCTAGCTTCTATTGATCAATTGTGTTGTGCGTGTTATTAAATGTTTGATCACAAATGACCGAGAACTGGGCCTACGTGTTTTATGCCGACTCCGAACGGCTTATGTTCTCAAGAAGCTTTACATGGCAGTTTTTACTCTCTGAGGTTTGCCATTGTCTGCTGCAGAGAGGTGACGACCGAACAGAAAAATTAATTCAATTGAAAAAACTTTCTGTCTGAGCTGGAAGTGAACCTGGGCTACCGCGGTTCTTTAGCTTAGAGGCCACGCACTCTACCCACTAGGCTACGGTCGCCACTAACTTTTTCATGCAAATCAAAAATGTGGCGGTCAGAATGGTGGTCGGTTTGTAAAAGAATGACCCATATGTGAGCTTAATGTCAAATAAGTTAGTGAAGCAATAGGTTGCAACAACAAGTTTTTTGCAGAAAAAACTATAAAGCAGACTAGACAGACTGTATCTCTTCAGTAGTCTTCTATGGTTTCTTCAGTTCATCCACTTTGATAAGCTTATACGCACAACTTCAATTTAATCTAAACAGAATTATTTGTCTATTTGTTTGCCTTTCAGTGGAAAGTTTTTCTACTATTTTGCAAAAAGCAAAAGTTCAAAAAAGTGACTGAAAGTGACAAAAAGTTCCCTGAGTTGAGAACAATTTGTTTGATTCAGGTAAGCAATTTACTTAAAATGGGAATTTTTTCAATTAAGTTATTAGTTCAATAATGTTTTTAATAACCAACTCTGCAGTAGCTTCAACCAAGAGAATATTTTCTGGATTTAAGTCTTGTTCCAGATTCTAGAATCAAGTATTTTATTTTTGTTTTAAGCAATCATTTCTTTTTTTCAATTGTAAAAATAAATTCTCATTATAAAATTTTATTCCTAACTTTAGTATTTAATGCTTGATTTCAACAAATGAGATTTAATTTTCAACTTTCTTAAATCAAGCAAAATATTTGCGTAGAATAGGTAAGGTTAGGTTAACCCTTAAATGCGCATGAACGCCGATTTTGATAAAAAATTTAATATACAGGTAAAAAATGACAAAATAACAGCTGCGTACCTGGTTTTCCGAAAAAAATTTTTTAAGAAGTTATTTAGAAAAACTTGGTTGATTCTTAAAAGATACAATGAGCACTCAACCGCATTCTACTTTCAAAGAGAAGTATAACAGAAAAAGTAAAAAATAACGCAATTTAAGTTTAAAAAGTTTTTATTTATAAAAATTTATGAAAATCAATGTAAATAAGAACACAAAAAATTAAATACAAATACAAAAATACACAAACTTAAAAGTATTTTTATCTGATGATAATCATAGAAACAATTTTTTTCAGAGGTTAAACACAAATTTTCCTTACATTTTGTGCAAAACATCCTTGTTTGTGCGAACCTTATTTTTCAGCTTGCACGTTCCTTTTTTTCCATGGTAGTCCAATGGTCGATCATGTCTAGTCTGGTGTCCTTGGGTGGCGCTGACTGTACATTCGGTTTACGACGTTTTTCTTCGTTATCTTTTTCAAGAGGTGAACGACCACGTCCAGGAGTAGCTTTGGTATTGCATGAAAACAATACGTCAGCAACCTCCAACTTAAAATCCATCGATCTCATATCCGATTTTTTGCGATCTTTGTTTATTCTGCTGTATAGTAACCAAGCATTTACACATTAAATCAACACAGCCCATATGACAATTATAATCTTTTATAATTTGTGGAGAAGGAATATTTTTGACAGATTTTTTCTTTCTGTCAAATCGCTTCACAGTTACAGGTTGTGTCTGTGCATTATTCGTTTCCAATGTCGGTTTAGTCCCAACGTATGTGGAAACTAGATTAACAATTCGTTTGTATTTCCATGAAATTGTTGTCACATCGACACCATATATATTAGAAATAAACTTCTGACTCGATCCCCGTTCATGTTTTATCATTACTTTCTCATCAGGGATCTTGCAATTGCCAACTTTTTATCTCCATGGCAATTTGAGTAGGACAAATAGTGTTAATCTTACGTGAGTTTTGGTGACGAAAGGAAAAGAGTACACTTGCTCTGTACTGGCAAGTTTTTGTTCTAAAATAACTTGCTTTCAAGTCTTGAACAATGTAAAAGGGGTCTTTTCAAATGCCATTTCCGAGTGATGAGACAATTTGGCAAATAAATACATATAAACAATCGATCGAATCTAATAATTTTTTATAGTTAATTTTTCAAATTAATTTTTCATATGTTAGGTTAGCATACGTTGAAGTGGCTGCTTCAATTGAGACACACTTAGGCCAATAAGGCTCATTGTGGTACCACAGGGTTCACTTTCATTCTCTGTTTAAACCAGCTTGAGCTGTTCACAAAGCTTAGGATTCCGCATACCGAGAGTTCTTCAAGGTCCTTGAAAAATCAGTTGTTTAAGTGAAGAAACCGTTTTTGAGCCAGCGCTGGGCAAGTGCAGAGTAAAAATTCTGCAGATTCTTCTTCTTCATGTCTATAGCTTCTGTAAAAGTCGTTGTGAAGGATTTCCAGCCTATGAGCATGCCTGCCGAACAAGCAGTGCCCTGTAAAGACCTATACCATGGTACTAATGTGGTCTCTACTATGGAAAATGAGTTCTTTTGAATGCTTAAGGCAAAGTTTGGGCTATATTTGCCGCTTTTTGTTACAATTATCTCTTGTTGGTCTTATTACAGAATAACTCTTATGCACGGAGTTTGCGAGACTATCCTTATATGTAGATAATTGTCTGGTAGTGCCTGCGCGAGCGAGTTCATCTTCTTTGCAGATGCCTAGAAAATCTTCATGTCCGGGAATCCAGCATAGAAAGATCCTTAGCTGCAGTTGAGGACTGTTAGAACTGTCAGATGTTATATCAACAGTTTCTAGGGCTTTCAAATGGCTTGATTATCAGATAGAATGCAGATAGAAGAAATCTCATTTATCTGAAGCCAAGTTACCGCTTCATGTATAGCAGCGACTTCAGCTTAGTCAATTCAGCGACTTCAGCTTAGCGCTTATGCCAATACCAATCTGATTGCTCTAGCGCTAATACCCAATGACAAGTTTCTCTTTATGGCAGATGATGTAGTGCAAGGATCTTTGACTGCTTCACTTACGATACACTTATCTGCCAAAGGAGTGGTTTTTTCTTACTTCCTCTGATTTCTAATTTTTTTGACGTTGAGTTTTTCTCTTTCGTCACTTTGGCTATGACACATGGGGACCGAATAAGTGCACTTAAAATAAATTTGTAAGTTTTTCCTTTACCACGCATATACCTTAGAATTGTGTGTTGCTCGACCCATGTCTGCTTTACAACTATTTATATCCAAAAACTCCCTACACGTTGCAAATAAACACAAAATACTTTCTGCATTATATTTTTTTTTTTAAAAAGTTATTCTCGAACAATTTAAAATCACTTTAGCATTCTTATTATTCTGTACACCACTAACTTAATTGCATCCAATCAAAGTAGTGACACTTTTGTAAATTTGAGATATATTGCAAAAAAGTATCTTCTTCATTTTTGTGTTTCTTGTAGAAAGACGAGAAAACGCTTTGTTCAAAAATATGCATTTTATGCTGAGTCTTACACATATTTATCGATAGTTTCTTATGCTTTGTTAAGACAATAATAAGAGTGAAACTTCTCTAAATTATAATCAGCAGATACTAAAATACAAGCATGTGAACTATATACGTTTTCTTTAAAATACCACCTTCATTCACAATGACGGCTTCTCTGGAAATAACCGGCAACCTCTTAGTACAAAAATAGTTTAAGATGAAGTCTTTGTCGGAATTAGATAAATTAAACTTAAATACGGACTAATAGTTATTTTTGCATTAAATCTCGATTCAACCAAAGCTTTTATTAAAAATTAGTCAAAGATTTTAAGGTGTCTTTAAACATTTTTAACGCTTTTCTACATATTTTAAGAATATTAATTTTTCTATATCATGTTCAGAAAATATCAGTGCCTTTTTGGAGGTTCGAATTTTTTCCAAGTTTTTAACGAAAGGTGTATCTTTTGTTTGAATTTTATTTCGTTCCTATCCAAACAAAAACGCACACATCGAATAAATTTAATAACTGATTTTATTTATATTATGAATAACTCGCATGGTACGCATGAAGTACAAATAACCAAATGAACAATGAACCATTTCACACATAAGAGCACCACTGTAATTGGCTGTAGCTAGTGCCTTCAACAGTCAGGCTTTTTATCTTTAACAGACACACACGCACAAACACATGGTTGTGTTCAGTCAGTTTTACTCTTGCAGAGTTCCTCATATTGAATAAAGTATCCTTGTTATACGCCAGATATTGTAAATATTTATTATGCATGCACGCGTGGAGAAGAGATGTTCGAAAACTAGAGACAACAAATACTCGTACGATTACTGAATTTAAAGAACCGATTTTTTTCACACATTTTTCGTTGGGCAAAAAAGTTAATAGAAAATTTACAATTCAAGAAAAACAAATCATACAATCAAATCTCATCGTTATATTCTTATATTTTCTAAAGTATACACTCTATCAAAATAGGACCGGGAATCGATAATTTATAAAGCCTGCTTGAGGGGGCTCAACTATCTGGGACGTACAACTGTGGTATTATTTTAGGATTTTTTTTTTGGCCACATATTAAAATAGTTAACAAACTTTCTGTTTACATGGAAGATATATATTTGAAAAAAATATTTTTTTTGACAAAATATTGAATTTATTAGTGGAATAATATTGAATTTATTAGTGGAATACGGCAATTTTGCGAGGGATAAGAAAAAGTGTTTTACCGTGATCACTGCTGCTCGTCACTGGATCGTTTAAAATACAAAACGGATCATTAGTATATGAAATAATGCTCCTGTTGAACGAAGGGATTTGAAAAATTTTGTTTTTTTTTTGGATGTTAAAATTCAAAGTTGCTTGTTCGATCAAAATTTCACTCATATTTTCGGCTATACATAAACAAATTATCGTCCAAAAAACTATTTGTTCATTAGGAGGAAAATTATGTATAAAAGAAGTGAGAAAAATTTCAAACTGATCGGAAAAGCCGTTTTAAAGTTACAGAGATCACCGACTACGAAAACATGGTTTTGAGATAAACGCAGTTTTGACTACGATGTACATCCAGATAAGAAAACCCATATTAAAAGTTATTTATCTCCATAAAAAATAATCCTATTAGTTTTAATTAAATTTTTAGAGAATACTTTTGAATTACTTTTAGAAAATGGAAAACATAATTTTTATTTTTTCCCAAAAGTTCTAACTAGTTGTGCTGCTTAAAATGAACTGTAAAAATTCATTTTGTGCCTAAGTTGGCCCAACTGCTAAGATGCATTTTGTCGCAAAGTTGGCACAACTGTCCCCTTTACTGGCTTTAAGTCCGTCTGTTATATAAGTCCGTAAAAATTTAGCTGTGCTTTCATTTATTTTTTTAACAGGTGTAGACATCTTCCTGACGTTCTTATAATTGAACTTCTTATGTATCCCGAAAAGCAGATACACTTTCGTTTTGCATTTTGGTACTTTGTTAACACAAATACTTTAGGAATCGCCATAAGATAGATCAAGGTTCATTTTTAGTCGGTGGCATCGACAACATTTTTTTTCTATGGACGTCGAGGCACCTTAATGTACATTGATGTAAAAATAAATAGGGACACCTGTATTTTGATATTTAAGGCTGCATGAATTATGTAAAAAGTGCCACAGATATAGATTTAACTCCTTCGGATGGTGATTCTTCTTGATTAGGCGAGTAAAAATATGCAAGGATGAGGTTCACCCCTCCCTCTTTATTAAAATATTTGTTAAAAAATTATTTTAACCTTGCCGGCTATTTAAAGAAAGTTATTTTGATAGACCCTGTTTTTTAATATCCAATTATAACTGTAAGTAAGATACAGGATACAGATATAATATTTTACAAAAATGGGCTAAATAGTTATCTAACTATATATTGCTTATTTCGTGCAAGATTGTCAACGCAAAATTTAGTATTTTTTAGGAGAGCCTTTTCAAATTTTGAAATGAAATCACGACCATTAATAGTAAAGCTAGACTGAAAATTTTTAAGAATATTTGTAGGCTATTATATTTTCTGCCAAAAATATCATAAATTTTTCATTTTACTAATTTTTTGAATTGATACATATAAAAGCTAAAATAATAATTTTAAAATAAGCACCTACTGAAAAAATATTGCAATAAATTAAAAAATAAAATAGAAGTAATGAAGTTATTTCAATTTTTAAATTTTTTGTATGGAAATAAAATAAATTTATAGCATTAAAATAAATAAATAGCATTATTTTTAGACCGAACAATTTAAAAAATTTTTATGCAGATTAAAATAGATTTTTTCCGGCCTATAATTTCTGACAGCTTACTTTTTTACAACTATTATACCCGCCAATATATTTACGAAAAACATGCTTTTTGGAGGTTATTTAAAAATGGTTTAGCCCACTGGCGGTAATCGTAAAAGCCGAAATATTTTAGGAATCGTCATAAGATAGATCAAAGTTCATTTTTAGTCTATGGGCGTCGAGGCACCTTAATGTACATTGATGTGAAAATAAATAGGGACACCTGTATTTTGATATTTAAAGCTGCATGAGTTATGTACAAAGTGCCACAGATATATATTTAACTCCTTCGGGTGGTGATTCTTCTTGATTAGGCGAGTAAAAATATTCAAGGATGAGGTTAATATTCCCTCCAATTCCCTCTTTCGGAGCTAGAGAGATAAAACTTGATAATATGTGTAATTACGTCTTACTCTATATTTAATGCATTTCTTAACCGATCTCCAAAGTCAATAGCATCTTGAAAAAGAGACTACATGACCTTTAAGCCAATGATGCAAAAACAGTTTTCTAATCGTATCACACTAAAAGCTAACTGTTTTAAGTGTGGTTATTTAAAATGAAAAAGTAGTTATGTTTGCATTTAGTACTATGGCAAGATTCAAACTAAGTCAAAAGAAAGCTTTGTCAGAAAAAAAATTACAAAATAAAAATCAACAAATATATTTAATAATCATGATATTTATTATCCAAGTTGAATTAAAAAAATTTTTAGAATTTAGTAGTTCATAACATTCTTAATTGTGACTTTAAATTTGATTTTCTTATCAACAAAATATAAACTTTGGAAATCAGCTAAGAGATGCATGAAATATAGAGTAAAATGGAACGACACATATTTTCAAGTTTTTTCTCTCTAGCTGCCAAAGAGGGAGGGGGTGAACCAGATCCTTGCATATTTTTACTCGCCTAATCCAAAAGAGATTCCACCTGAGGGAGTCAAATCTATATCTGCGTCACCTTGTATATAATTCATGCAGCTTTATCTACATTTTACATCACTCTATATAACCATATTCGCACAGCTCTATCGTATACTTCGTATATATCGGCCATTAAGTACACATGCAGCCAACTTTTGATTAAAATATTTTGTAAAGGTCTCAGTTCCATTCAACTGGCTTAAACGAATACTTATAATACCTACCAAAGCCAATTGAAGCTTACAAATAGTTTAATTCGTGACAGTGGGCAAGAAAATTCATTTAAATTTTAAGCTTATTTACTATGAATACATAAAGTTTTATTACTATATTGCATAACTTATTATTTATGGCACATGTTTGTTTATACTAATTTATACTTGTTTTCTAAAATCAAAAACGCTCATATGCCTCATTTATTTGCTAGCTTAGCGAAATCAGTTTCAATCAATCTCTTTTCGTAGTAATGTGAATATAAAAGCTTGCAATGATCTGCATAGATCAAATTTTCGGATATTATTAAAAACTTTCAGTCAAACCTCAAGTTAAAACTTTTTTTAAGAAGTGGTTTTGAGATCAATTTTAATTAAATTTTATGTTTGTAAAAATAGGCTTTTTGATCAAATTTTTTAAATGCAATTAAAATAATTTTAATTCATTTTTTTCGTACCTTTCTTGTTTTTCTCCACTGTACTTGTGTACAAGTAAATGGACCATTTTTTTTTAATTTTACTTTGCACTTATTTGATTGGGCTCTTATTTAAAGTAAAGTAAGTGGAAATTTATAGACATCGATGCCATCATTATGAACGCCTTTGAATTCTGAATGATTTTATTTCATTCAAACATACAGCAATAATAATCAAGGCTATTGTAATTGTGTTGTACATATATTTGAATATGACAACAAGCAGCAATTAACTGAAAAATATGAAACAACGTATTGACGTATTGAACCAATAATAAATATTTAGAACCAACTTTTTCATTTTTTTGCGCAGTCAAATGCACGCTTCAGTGCGATTTATAAATAGGATTATCCTTTTTCTGTTTTGTTAATTTAGCTTTAAATGGCCTGTGTTGAATTTTAATGTGACAAAAGTTTTTATTTACATTTTGCAAGAACTTTATCTTTGATTAAGGATATTATTTGAGTTTTGATAGCAACATGAAGCCTGTTCATATGTTGCGTGTCTTGGTTTCGTATGGTTAAAATACAAATACAAACAAAATACAAAAATAAATACAGTAATTTTAAAATAAAAAAAATAAAAATTTCGTGCCCAAGCCCAAGAATCTGTCAACTTAACCATTAGAACATGAGTTGTTCAAAACTCAGAACTCACTCCATTTCGTACAAGAAATTGAATTTGCATATTCTAGATATTTCGATGGTTTAAATTGAATGAAGAAGCCTCAGCAGCAGCAGCAGCTACGAAGCAGTGTCAGCACCGGAAAATTAGATTTAACTGGACTGGCTTTAAATTCGATTCTTGTCAGTTGCAACGTGGCACGTGATGCAAGTTTCAAAATCCTATCTGCTAGAGGTGCGATGGACTTAAAATAAATTGTTTTTGCTTTTGTTGTGCTTTTTTCTGCGTCTATGCAATTGTAAAAGTTTCTACCATGTTTCAATATTCTTTTTTTAAATTCTCCGCGTAGCTTTTTAAATCCCCTAGAGGAGAGGACGAGTAAATTCAACTATGTAGCTATGTTTGTAAATAAATTCATCACTACTAATGGCGTGCTAGTGTCTATTAGGATTTTTTTTTGTGAAACTAACTCATTGACGGCGATGTGGAGAGTCATGATTTCGATAAAGCAAATAACTGAGTGTCGGCGATGACTGCATGAGTTAGTATTGAAAATCATTCCATATTCGTCGCTTAATTTACAAAAAATAATGTGTCTCTAAAATAACTTTATAAAATGATCTTTCGAGATACCATTTAAAAATACTGTAGAAAACAATGAATTTTCACGTAATTCTCCCAATTTGTTTGCTTGTCACAACCACTTTTATATGGCTTTGCCTTAACCTTAAACTTAAACCTAGCGTTCAACGCTTGTTTTGACAACTGTAATCTTTTTCTGCTGACATTGATTCATGGGAGATTATTGAAAAAGTAAAGCAATTTGACTGCGGTCTCTTTTATAAACACTATTTGATTTCTAAAACAGTTCATTTCAACCATTAATTGATACACCCGGTTAACGGAACCACAAGAAAAAAGAGTATATTTTTCTTAATATTCAATTTAAAATTTAATTTAATTATTGAAAATAGTTCACAAAATAAATTCTTAATAGAAAACATTATTTAAGACGTTATTAAAAAAAAACAACTCGAATTTCTAATTAAATTTTTATTTTTTTAGCATTTTTAGTTGGTTTGGTTCCTGGGACCAGGTGCACTGTTAGTGTGTTTTTTTTGAGGTGTACCAGTTAAGGGTTAAAAAACTTCTTAATCTTTTTGCTAGACTGTACATATACATATACACATTTTTCGATAATTGATTAATAAACTATACGCTTATACAGTTAAGAACTAAATTTGTTCGGGCATTTCCGCTGAAAAACTTTTGACATCTACCTTACACAGTAATTAACGATGGGAGTAGGCATGGGTGTCCGCAGGATTTTTCTTAAGGAGGGTAAAAGGCATATAGAAGGCTAGGATGCGACTTATGAAAATGTAACCTCAATAATTCTATTTTCTGAGATTTTTGTTACTTATTTTGTAAACATGATAAGCACACTACACCGGTGTACAGACGCTTATCCACATAAGAGAATCCTATGTAAAAAATGGGGTAAACATTTACTTCGAATCATACCCGAAATATTTTCAAATTTAATTTTTTTTTTCGTCATGTAATAAATTTAAATAATTTTTTTGCAAAAGAAAATATTCTTATTTGCTTAGTTAAGTAAATAATGTGAGGTCTCCTTTATCTTCAAATGGTAAAATGAAATTGCATAAATTAATTTTGTGCCCCCAAGTATTTAACTTTTCAAATAAGAATATTAAACTCTCCCAATATTAAACAATAATTGTTTATACTAAATATACGATAAGGAGTTATGAGACCTATATATGGGGCAAAACACATCAAGTGTGCCACTGAAAAACTTCATCGCTCCGATTGTGATGAAACTTGGTAATGTTATTGTACCAGTCATAATTAATGTGACCAACATCACAAAATACTATATATATATATACCGTGAGCAAGCCTTAATTAAGCAAAGATGAAATGCACAGTTAATAAATATATACAATGAAATTATAATAAAATAGAATAATGTTGTTTCAGTTCTATGATTTTATTATTTTTGTTAAATAATAATAGAATTATTATAAATATCCAAAGACTCAATAAATTTACTTACTTACTTGTTGTATTATCTAGTTTCATAAAAAGTGCGAAGGATGGGGGAGTAAAAATCGCGGGTTGCTGAGTTAGGGCTTAAAATTTAGGTCTGAAAGATATGTTTTAAATTATAAATCAAATAATATCGTTAAAAAAATAAATTTAAGTTCTTAAAGAATTTTTTCCGTACTTTCTGATTAAAATATAAACTTCAAAAATATAAATATATAAAATATATTTTTTGAACAATATTTAACCGAAAAAATTAAATTTAGTTTTATTTTCAAGTTTAAGCTAAGTTAGGTATTTTTAATATTTATTTTTTTATTAGACATAATTGAAAGCACCTTTTATCTTTTTCCTTTAAAAGCATATCCACAAAATGATGGACCGATGGAATGATCCACAAATGTATTGAATGCAAGTGCTTACTCGTCGCTGTATGCGCTCATCAGCGATGACCAAGTTTCAACAGTTCGAATTACTCTATAATTTCAAGAGTACAACATCAACAAATCAAGTACAACATTTTGTATTAAAATTTTGCTCTGTACGCCATTGAATCTTATTTTCAGGCCAAAAACAGCTTGCAGACTTGAAAAATTTGGTATCAAAAACCCGGTATGGTACTGTAGTGTTGGACGCGCGACTCGTATTAATACTCGGCTTACGCGGTTTAATAGTTTTACGCGTTTTTAAAGTAATCTCGCCTCTATTAATTTTGAAAGCGCTTAAGAGCGCTATTGGCCTGCTTATAAAAAAAAAAGATTTTTTATGCGCCGTTACCCGAAAGTGCATTCAGGCACTAGAAATGAGAACAATGAGCAATTCGTTTAATGCTCAAGATTTGATTTGTTTTATTTTCAAAATTTAACTTAGGAAAAAAACACTAATAATAAATATCTATCCTAGTTCAAGAAATATCTTTAATAGTGAGAGTGCAACAGCATTAGCTTATCTATACTATTATAAAAAAGGCTTCTCACATATCTGCGACGACGCTAACCTTAAAAACTACTGAAACGATTTAAGTAGTTTTTTCACTAATATAAAGCTCAATGTTTAACTCAAAATCATGTATCCTTTATTTTTTAAAAACCACTCTTTAAAGTTATTACAATTTAAATTTATAAAAAGCCAAAAAAACCAAACATACAAATCATTGCTTCATTAAATTATTAAGCGGAGTACACATTAAGCACTTGATATCCAGCTCATTTCTCCAAGTCAACTCCAAGATGTTGGCTTGAGATGCATTAGTTTTCAAAAAGGCAAAGACTGTTGAAGTGTCAACAAAATAATTTGTTTTTGTACCTGGCAACACTAGGTTGTTTTAGTTATTGTGTTTCTTGTTGGAATTTGTAGAAAAGTGAATTGCAGCAGAATAATAAAAATTGATTGAATAAAGTATGAAGAAACTGCAACAAATAAGGCAAACGTGCAGTTTACGACCCACGCGTAAATAGTTTTTCTTATTTTTATTAAACGTATTTTGAAATCCTTAGTCTAATATATAAAATGTAAAATGTAAAAATAAAATATCGGCATCGAATGGCTTAGGAGATAAAATTTGCGAAATTTTCAATATTCAGTGCTAAATATGAATTTTGTGGAATAAAGCCGATAATAAACAACGGCTGGATTCAGCGAAAGGAAGGAGTGGAACTTTAATATATTTATTTTATTGTATTTTTAAAATAAGCGAAAAAATCAAATTAAATATTTTCATTAATTTATAAAAATTTTTAAACATGTCTTCTTTTAAAGAACATAATTAATGTATGTCATCAAAATGCTTCAATTTAGTATTAAATAATTATTAAATAATTTTGAAATTAAATTAAATAATTATTAAATATTATAAAATTATATAATATTAAATAATTTTATCAAAATCTGTAATATTAGGTTTAAAACAACTATTTTCATTGATTGAAATAAAAAATAATTGGAAAAGCTTTTTCTTAGAATACTATTTATTTTTTCATTTTGGGTTGGAGATCGGTTAGAGAAAGATCTTGGAGATCAAGTGGAGATCCAGCCTTATCTCAACTGGAGATCGAAGGTCCATTCCCTGGAGAATGGCTTGGATCTCAAGTGAAGGTCAAGTTGATATCCAGCACTAGAGATTGGAGAAACGAACTGGAGCTCCACTTGAGTTCAAGCCAATCTCCAAGGTAAATCTTTATTAGGTTATGCTCAAATTCTCTCTTTTTACGCAGGTTTGCTTGTGTGTACCTTCGTCATTCAACAGGCAACCACCAACCAGAAATTTTTGTAGTTGAATTTTTGAGTGTCAATCTGGAGTGTTAATGTGTACCCCGCTTTAGACACACAAGCAGTACAAAGCTTTATCTCTCTTTTCCTCTGCTATAGTGTTTCTCATTGTTTCTACTGCGGTCAGGGATGGGATGAAAAAAAAATCGTCAGTTTCACACCATGAAAATCGACAAAAGCGTAATTTATTTACTACAAATAAGTACTTCAACACAATGAATTTTTCTTCAAAAGCATATTTATTTATATATGTAAGTATGCTCAATTTTAAAAAATAAAAAAACAGATGCGTCGCTGAGAGGAGCGAAACTTTTTCGCAGTTTTATACGTTTGATAATTTAATGGTTTTTTAATAAAAACATTTTTAAATTGAATAATTTTAAATACCATAATGTTAACTAAAAAAAATAATACTCCCACCAGTAAATTTTATTACCTTACATTTTACATTCATTTTTAAATACTTTTGTTAATGTTAATGGAATAATTGGGTTTTAATATGTAAAATATAAAACGTAAAATTAATAGATGTAATGTTATCGATATTTCTAGCAAAAATTACAATCAATAGTTGTCCTAATCGTGTTGTGCACATATTTGGATCGCTTATAATTTGCAAATTACATTTATCAAAATGGCATTGTTTTAGAAAAAGAATTTTTATAAAATTTATTTTATTTTTTATATATCAAAAGTATAGTCTTTCTGACGTTATTTTCACTTCTACAGCGGTTTTAGTAGGTGTCGAGCCACAGTGTTTCGTCCTAATTCATTCTCTTTATACTCACTTATCTCGAAACTACTTTTTTTGGCATGGTGTTGTAGAAAAAACAAAAGCTATTCAGCCGAATCATCTGAAATATCAATATGACATCAGTGGCTATCGCTGGAACTAGAATCAAAGTTTTATTTCATAGACATCGTAAATTTTACATTTAATAACCGGTAGAAAACAAGCTGTGTTAAAAACTTGATTTTTAAAGGCGCGTCATTCTGTAAATTTTTTATATCTTTTTTTCTAGTGCCAGCTATAGCTGCACTCATAGTGATTAATAATATGCTATGTTTTTATTTTTCAGATAAATAGAAAAGTCAAAATCTACAATACCGCCCCTTTTCCTTGAGAGCGTCTCATTGACCACCATTTTGAATAAGATAAACAATTTTTTAAATTAAAATAAATAATTTTTTATGATGAATGAGTGTTACAATATACCTTAAAAGTTTAAAAATCGTTGTTCAGTATATTAAATTTTTAAAAAAATCCTAAAAATACCTTAAATTTTCGAGCGCTAAACCACCGGCCTTGTCTTAAGTGCCTATGAACATTCATGTCCGAATTCGCAATTAAAATCTACACCTAAAGCAATTGGTATCTTTTGGTATAGATAATTGGTATAGATAATTTTCAGCCCGTTCAATGGAACCTTGCTACTTTTGTTGTTTGGATAGTTAATGCACAATGCTTTTTACTACGTTTCTATGGTGAGCTAAGCCTGAGTTGGGTTTTCGTCAAGTTGACAAAATGGCGTTTCTAGCTCGAAAGTGTTTTCATGCACAATATTAAGTCGAGTTGGACTCGGTCATTCTATTCGCCATTTCTTTTAGTATAAATGTATGCGCTCAGAAGGTGCAAAATTTAATAAACATGTTGAGTCTTTGATCAGTATTAGTTTCCGCTACTTTGTGTGCCTGCTGAACGGTTTGTTACATTTTATGTCAGCGCAGTGGCAGAAATAAAATAGTAAATAATCAAGAAAACCTCGCTCAACAGTTGAACAACTGTTTCATATTCTGAACGCATCCAATCTAACTCAGTTAAATCTAACAAGTTTCTTGAAGTTTTTTGGATTTAACGACATTCAACTAAACTCGCGTTTCCATGGGAAGTTAGTCCCGAGTCAACCCCAACTTAACTCGCCATGAAAACGTAGTATTTGATTGATAATTGTGATCTGCTACATTATAGCTTCACGCATTCACAATAGAATATGTAGGAAAGCTAATGCACAATCTCTTTAATAAAGTCCTGTCATCTACTGCAACATAGCTTCAGTTAATACTTAATATTGAATGAATCACATCATAATATGAAGGGTTATGGAGTAGTGGTTAGTGTGTAGATTTCTCGATCTAAATGGTGCGAGTTCGATTCTCACTGCTGACTTACAAAGGAATATTTTTAATTTTATATCCTCTTGTTATAACAGACGCAAGTAAAAATACAGCAACAATTCTAAGAAAAAGGTGTATAAAAAAGTCTCGTTTTTGAGATTTTACTCAAGCAAATCACAAATCGAGGCGTAGGAAGCTGCTTCGTTTCAAAAATTAAAAAATTAAAATTAAAAATTCAATGACTGTTAATATTAAAAAAGGTAAAAATTATTAGATTCAATTAGAGTTTGAATTTCATAAAAAATTCTGATTACAATTTGATTTCAAGGTACTATTTACCGCAAGGTAATTTTATATCAAGATTGGAAGTAACGCTTAATTTTTCAGTAAAAATTGCAGAATAGAATACTTTATTTAAACTACAATATAATCCAATTGAACTGCGCTTGGCGGCAAAAAGCAAGAAACAAAGAAAGAAAGAGAGAAAAGAAAACATAAAAGGCCACACACACTTCATTGTTGTTACAGTTTGACAGCAACCGCAACAATGCAGTGTTGGAGTGAACTTAAATTTCTTGCCAACTTAAATTTTTAATAGTAATTTTTAATAAAAATGAAAGAAAATCGTCACGTCATAATTGATGCCAAAAATCGGCAAAATGACGATAAATCGTGAATGTTCCCAACACTGATTGCGGTGTCGGGTAGCTTTGCACATTTATACTCTACCATATTGAGTTTGATTATGTATTAATGAGCGCTTTAAAGAGCACACTGAAAACAACCCAGTGGTAAATGGACACATGACGTAATCAAGTATTTCTTAAATACTGCGAGGCCTCCAACACCTGTACGTAATTCGGAATAACATTAGTTCGGGCATGGCCGCTAAGCCACTGATGACATCTACCTTACACAGTAAACTGCATTTTGCAGAAATCTTATCTCTAATCTCTTTTAAATAGACGGACATGTACAAATGCAGACGGACATGTACAAATGCAGACGGACATGCAAAAATGCACACCCTCATTACTGCCCACAAATTCTCAAAAATGTTATATTTTGGATGGTTTTGGTCTTATTAGATTAAAATTTGGTAATTCAGTTCATATGCTTACTTTCGGCAACTATACTAAAAATGGGGATAATATGTATGAAATTTATTTTTCGAATAGAATAAAAATTCATATATGGCAGTAAGACGGTCTGCGGCTCCTGCAGCTGTCGAAGAATACTTTAGTTCATTAAAAATACTAAATAGATAACTAAATTAAGGACTTTGAGGACTAATAGACTATTTGAATCTACAACTCATAAAACAGATTACGCTTTAAATTAAATCTTTATGCTTTATATAATTAATTGTGTATTTATTAGTTAAGATATTTAAGACAATTTTGTGTAGTCTGTAAGATATTGTCATCCGAAGACTAAAATAAATAAATAAATAAATAAATAAATGACTCAAAACTAAGATTTATGTAAGTACATAACTTTGGAAAAGTTTCAAATATGTGAACATTTTTTTACAGAAATTATTTTTTGAGCTGTATAACATTGTAAAAAATATAATTACATTTTATAAATATAAAATGTTATCCAAAAAATAATAGGGGGGTGGCCCATGATATATTATGATAAAATAACTTATTGAATTTTTCGTCAAAATTAAGCAATTTTTGCAGGTAAATGATATGACATATCAAAGAGTTTGGAAAATGGTAACTGAAAAAAAATTACAACAAAAAAAACTGGGCCTATTTTTTGAGCACAAATTTAATATTTTAGAGGTTTTGTGAAAACAATATAAAACATTGAATTTTTAAGTAACGATAAATCTTTTATCATTTCTCCAAATGCACTTAATTGACCTTTCAGATAAAGGAAATTTGATGAACATCGATTGGAAAATGGAAATGTTTGCTTGCAAATTAAAAAAATTGAAATTTCAATCGGCTTCTTCTCATTCTAAGGCTACAAAAATTTGATATATTGCGAAAATCTGTAGTTTTTAAGATTTCGCAATAATTTTGATGTCATAATAACGGGAATTTTTCAATTTACTAGATATACCAACAAAATATTTTCGAAAAATCTTTCGTTTACTGTTATTCGTTTACTCTAATCTTATTGTTGTTACATAATAAACAAGTAATGCAAATAATGATTATGTGTTTGTTTTTTCTAATGTATGCATAAATGTGTTTAGGCTATGTTTATAGCAATGTTCATTTCGTATAAAATTATTATGTGTTAAATGTTTGTTTGATATAAATAAATGTGTTTAGGTTGTAGTTACATAAATGCTTAATTAGAGTGCAAAACAGTACCATTAATTCAAAATAGTCAAAATGGCGTATGTAGCACATGAATCCCCTTTGCAACTTAACCTTGCAAATACTTCCCCATACAAACCATATACGCACAAACACACAAACACACAAACACATATAAATGTATGTATGTTTACTAAAATGCCTATAACTCATGAACCAGAAACAAAATCGGTTTACGCATTGCAAAGAACATTATTTACTAACATAACGCAACTCATTTTTACATAAGGACATTTCCAAATTGGCGTTACGTACAATTTGTACGAAGAAATATTAAAAAATAAAATGAAAAAGTCTACTTTTTAAAAATATTTTTAAGAAGCACTATATTAACTTTCAGACGCTTTAAGTGTCAGTTTGACACTATTTTTAAAATAAAACCTTATATCTTTCTTATCTGTGCTCAAATCCCCTTGGGATTTTGGCTCAGTGTAAAAACCATGCTTAAATTTATATTTTACCAAAGTAGAAGTAATAAATGTCGTTGTTACCTTAACCAAAAATTCCCCTCGAATGACGTTCAGTGTTAAATCGAAACTAACTGCATGTTTATGTAAAACGAAACGAACGTTGATCGTGGTGCGAGACACGGTAAGCAATACATTTTTCCTTATCAAAAAATACGGTTGCTCGTTTCTTTTACGACGTTCAGTCTTCGTTTCGTTATACATAAACATGCAGTAAGTTAAGAACAGAAAGCAAAGAAAAAATAAAAACTATAATTGTAAATATTTTTGTCTATTTCATAAAACACTTGTCTTTCTTTGTTACTGGTCATCTTGTCCAATTTTTTTTAATGTATATAAAAAATTTGCTCAAACTTAGTGTTATAAAAATAAAATTTTTATTTTTAACATTTTATAAATAATTTAAATTTAGTAGTTCTAGTGTGACAAACAAATCTGGAACATTCATTTTTGAGTTTTTTTAAAATAAATATTTTAATATAACATAAATAGAAAAATCGAAAAAAGTTAGTGGTTAGTTGTATTGAACTTAAATCTTTGGTTGTAATGCATAGTATCAGAATGACACTAAACGTCTTTAACGTTACAAAACTTCAAATGCGTTTGAAGTTTAAATAAAATAAAATGGAAAACAATCGACCCTGAGGATTTAAAGATATAAGCAAAAATATGTGCTGGCGTACAGTGCGTTTTTCCCATACAAATATTGAGCAATAATAGAAGGAGTGCTCCTATGATAGTGCAATTTTGTATGCTTAATAAGTTGAAGCCAATTAAAAAAATTTCTTAAAATTTTCCAAATCGGTTAGACCCTTCCCTTGGACCTATATTAAATTTTAACTTGATTTTGTATCGGAGGTATATACTTGTTCGCCGATATTAACAAAAATTTGTAAGAGTGGTAGCCAGGTTAGAAAATAGATGTGTACTGAAAATAGTCGAAATCGGTTAGACCCTAGAAGACCTCCTTTGGGCCTATATTAATTTTTTACTTGACTTTGTATTAGAAAGGTTGACCGTTACAAATAAAAATTAGTCAGTGAGGTAGTCAAATGGAGTAATAGATGTGAACTGAAAATGTTCGAAATCACTTAGACCCTAGGGGTACCTCCCTTGGACCTATATTAATTTTTTACTTGCTTTTATTTAAGAGAACCCAAAACGAATTGAAAAAACATACTTTTTTTTAAATATCTCAACTTTGAAATGTCACAGCTTAGCTAAAATTGAGTCCTTCCCCTAAAGTTTTTGTTTTTGTCTTATCTAAGCAATTACCAATAACGTTAGCTGTCGAGTCATTAAAAATTTTGATTTTTGTCAAAGGGACAACGCACTGTGTGGTGTAACGTCACAAAAAAACTGAAGTGATTTTTGACTCGGATCACAAAATTTGCAACACTCTCAAAAGTGGGCAAGACTTTTTGTATACAATTTTTTGTAGAAGGATTTGAAAAAATATAAGTTTATTTTCCAAGAGATTCCATTTCAAAATCTTTTCTGATTTTTTTACTAGTCTTTAAGATCTGGCGTTACGTTACTAACGTTACGCTGCTTCTATTTCTATTGTGGTGTAATTGGGTATTTAATTAAGTAATTAGTTATCTTATACATATAACGCAAACTCAAATTTTTGTCCGGCGTAAGGTACAAGTTAAGTACAAGTCCAATCTAAATAAATTTAGTATGGTTTGGTAGGTTTAGACCTGTAAATGTGCAAACTGGACTTTTTATTTCTTAAAAATTTATATTTTTTAATTTATAGCGAGTTTAAGGGCATTAATCTGTATCACGAAGCAGCACACCAACGACAAGCAAGACACGAGAAGCAATACTTTTTTCTATACGAAATTCTATTGCTTCTCGTGTCTTGCTTGTCGTTGGTGTGCTGCTTCGTGATACAGATTAATGCCCTAAGTTTGCATTTAATTGTTGTAGTTATGTTGCTTTTTCTCTTCTTAATTTCAGCACATGCCTAAAAATATGTGAGTTATTTAGTGTTACCTATCGGCTAATAGCTATGAAACTGTTGTACTGACGAATAATTTTTTTATAATTTCACAGCTAAAACTATGAATTGATATATTCAATATTAAAATGATACTGGAATGATTTCTAACAGTTGAAAAAAGATTTCTAAGCTGTTGGTCGGAAAATTTTTTAATTTTTAAAAATTTACACAAAAAATTAATAAGAAATTGGAAACTATTAATGAAACATTTTTGTTCAAGCATTTTTCAACTAGAAATCAAGAGTTTATGTCCGAAACTCAATAGTGCGTTAGGTCGGTCGACCCTAATAATATATGCGACCGATTTATACCAAAATCATGGGGTACGTTGGGTTTAGTCTGTAGATAGTTTATTTGGAGATTGCACGAAATCGGTGTAGTGGTTCTGGAGATATGGCATTTTAAAAATTTTCGTGCGGGTTGGTGTCCGTTAAAATCTCAGGAACGCTAACACCTAACGGGATAAAACTTACAACATTTGTTGCCAAGACCCATATCTCAAATAATAAAAAAAAAAAATTACAAAGCCCCCTATTACCTCCCACAAATTAATAAAAACGCTATATTTTAGACGAATTCGGTTGTTTCGGACTAAAATTTTGTAATTTGGTTTGTATGGTTACTCTCGGAAACTCAACAAAAAAATGGGCGTGTTCGAGCTTTAACTTCGCCCACTTTTCAGAAACGATTGCAATTTCCGAGTTGTGCATCTATATTATTATATAAAATCATTTGTGACACGGATGTTCCGCAATCACACGAGAGAAACTGAATCGATTTAGACAATAATGGTACAAAAGATTTTTGATTTTAACTAAATCATGCTAGGCTATGTTAGATTTGCCACGCCCACTACATGCAAAAATTCTAAATTTAAGACAGTTTTTATTGTATTAGACTAAAATTTGGTAATTAAGTTTGTATAGTTACTGTTGGCAACTGTACTCAAATGTTTGTTTGGCCTTTATATAAATCTAAACGGTTCAACACATTTCGCTCAAACTTAATATGTATAAAGTGCATTCCAGATTAAATTGTTATATACTTAG
This sequence comes from Dichetophora obliterata, assembly GCA_963920525.1. Taxonomy (NCBI): domain Eukaryota; kingdom Metazoa; phylum Arthropoda; class Insecta; order Diptera; family Sciomyzidae; genus Dichetophora; species Dichetophora obliterata. The sequence continues at coordinate 284,097,277 of OY986435.1, forward strand.
TTTTTGCCACACCCTCTCTGACATTTTTCAGCTAACGGTTATTTTATTATTTTAATACTTTTTGCCATCGAGTTTTTTGTGCATTTAATTTAAAAATGTTTTGTTATTTTGACATAAAAAACGCTTACATATCTGTAAAAAATGTAGAAATTTTTAGTACAACGACTTTTTCATAAAACATTTCCATCGTTACCTAAGAATGAGAAAAAGTCATGAATATCAAAATTTGGTCTTTCGATGCAAATATCTCCGCCGTTCATAAATATATTTATTTCATTAAATATTTTTGTTCAAAAGTTCAATAAAAGCACTTCACAAAAATAGGTTGAACTGTACCGTTAGGTCAGTGTATACATTTTTTATGATTTTTTTCAAAAAAGGTCTTTAATATTGACTTCAACTTAAAATATGACTTAAAAGTTGTTTCTGTTCTAAAAATAAAATTAAGTTATAATGGCACATCTGAAAACCTTTCTTATGCCATAGCACTTTTTTGAAAAAAATTTTACTGTTTTTGTCATCAAAACAACAAGGGTACCCCTTTGATTTTTTTTGGAGAAATTAATTTTCCAAAATATTGTTTTTAAAAAAAAATCAAGTCTCAAAAATAATTTATAGGGGTATTCACACTGACTTGGGTAGTTGGGTAGATTGGCGAATGCCGTACATTTTGTTTTTGTAAATTGCCATTCTACCCAAGTACCCATCTACCAATCTACTCTAGCTAACCCCCTGACTTGTTTGGTACATTGTTTTCTTGCCAAATTGAGTACTTTTTCCATGTGTTACCACCTTTTGCAAAAATAGGCAAACATTGACCTAAGGACATCAAATTTACAATATATGTTGTCAAGGCTAATATATCAAATGATTCACAAAAAATATTGCCACACCCCCTTTTTCCGACCACAAGTTAATAAAAACGCTATATTTCAGACGAATTCGGCTGTACTGGACTAAAATTTTGTAATTTAGTTAGTATGGCTACTATCGAAAATTCGTTAGTAAAACGTTTTCCCTGGATTACTAGGAAATGATAAAAAGTTCACGTTAAAGATTTCTCGTATATAAAATCACTCTTTTTACTCCCAATTAATGGCATAATTTTTTCGCACATAAAATGACAAAAAATGATTTGGTGGCTACACTCTTGAGCTGTCACTCATCTCTCGTCAGCTACATAAGCCGGGGAAATCAAACAAGCATGCAGCACTGCCCAAAACTATTCTAAAAAGTTCTCAATTGCATTTTAGGGTGCTCGCAATTACCAAAAGTACTCAATCTACCCATACCCAACTACCCAAGTCAGTGTGAATACCCCTTATGTGAAAAAATTACCCCAATATCTGTTTCCAATCCAAAGTTATGGCTTTTATGATTAAGTAATTTTTTGATTTATCAAAATTCTTTGACGTTATAGGTCTTACAGCCACGAAATTAAGTATTTGACCTCAATTTACACATGCAGTTTCACTGGTAAAATTTTATGAAGTTTTAACTAAACGCGCCGGATTTGAGCAAATTAAAGGTTCAGCTGGAACCTTAGGGGGTGGGGGGAGGGGAGGTGGGCGTAAGGGTTTGCACTCCTGAAAAATCTATTTACTTTCATTTTCTCTTATTGCTAAACTTCTGAAGAATATAGCTGAAGAATATTTAAAGTCAATCAGAGCAAAACTGCTTACTAATTAGTCCCGTCTCCTAATAGCTCTAATAGCTCTGACAGTGACAATTTTAAACGGGTTTTTCTCAAAACCACTTTTTTAAAAGTCAGTGTTCACAGCCATTTAAAAACTACATTACTTATTTATTTAAAGAAATCGTTGAAAAGCCAACACTTGACAATATTCAATAGGGGTATTCACGGGTTGATGCGAAACGCAGTTGCGACGATGCGAAAATGCCAGATTGCGAACTTTCGCATCATTCCAACAACAAACACATTGGAAGCAATTTTGCAACTCTTCTTGAATTACGCACAGCTCAAACCAATTGCGAGAATGCACAAGCAGTGATGCTTAACAGATGATTCATGTTTTGGTTGTTTTCGAACGTAGTTGCCACCTGGGTAAAACTTTAAAAAGGTTAAGTTTGTACGTAGATTTCAAAAACTTTTTATGATTTTGAAATAAGGTTGCAATATATTTACTGTTCATTCGACATTTAATTTTATTGCATAATTAAATTGCAATATTGATGTTCACGCGTTAGTGTGCAAATTATCTTGCATTTTCACACTCTTGCAATTCGCAACAACCCGTGAATACCCCTAATATTTCCTTGCACCAAATGGTGCGAGAGCTTTTAACAACTTCTTGTTTCAGTGTTAAGCTGTGCACTTGGAAAGCTCTCTTTTTTGTTGTTTGAACCCTGCGTTGATGATCACTGGCTTAAGCGTTGGAGTTTGTGCAAGTGATTCAATTTTAACTATTACATTTAAATGTTAACATATTAAATATTAACATCTATATCTATATTATTATATAAAAGGCTTCTCACGTAACTGCGACGACGCTAAACTTAAAAACTACTGAACCTTTTTTGGTAATTCTTTCACTAATGTTAAGCTACATGTTTAACTTAAGTTCATGATTTATTTTTTAAAACCAAAAGTTATTGAAATTTAAATTTATAAAGTAGCTAAAAAAACAAAACATAAAACTCATTGCTTCATTAAATTGTTAGACACACAAGCAGCATAATGATCCAGTTATGTTCGCGTAACGCAACGCAAGGTGGCCATAGCAAATTACAAAAGCAGGCATATGAATTTACAGTAAGGTAGAGCGAAATATTTTGTTATATTAAAGTTTATGTTTCTCGGCCGCGGTAAAGTTGAATATGAATGTACAACTTATTATAAAGTGTGTGCGCATTAGTTAATAGGTACTGCTAAGTCTGCGGACCGAGTAAACGCTGGAGCAGGCAGGCAGGCAAGCAGGTAGGCTTGCTTACTTGTCTCAGTGCGAGAAAACTTGTTTCATACGATTTCATATAAACCTGCTTGAAGTGTGCAGAGTGGAAGCAGGCAGGTCAGATCAGATCAGATCAGATCAGATTAGATCAGATCAGATCAGATCAGATCAGGTTGTTGCGAGAAACCCGCGTCAGCCTGGTTTCTCGGAACTGAATTTTTTCTTTTTGTGTTATTTTTTAACCGACTTCAAAAAGGAGGAGGTTCTCAAGTTGGTTGGTTTTTTTTTTTAATGTATATACATCGATAACTCCTAAAGTACTTGCCCGATTGCCACAATTTTTTGTCAACTTTAGTAAATTTTTTGTTAGAGATATCACACGCGGAGGTGCCTGTCTAAAAAAGAAGGCAGTATTCGAAACAGGGGCGTAGCAATATAAGAAACACTTTTTATACCGAATAACATGAACACTAGAGAACTGAAATTTAGTACAATGGCTGGCACAATTATTAAAAGTTATGTTCAAAAAAGTGGGCGTAATTTGATAAAAGGCGTGGCAATATAATAAAAACGCTGTAACTTAAATAACATTGACGCTAGGGTACTGAAATTAGGTATAGGGGCATAATAATGAAAATTTACTGTGAAGAAATTGGGCGTTGTTGGAGAAAAAGGCGTGGCAATATAAGAAAAATTCTGCATCTCAGTTAATATTAACACTAGGGTACTGGAAATTGGTACAAGGGTTGGAACAATTATTACAAATTACGGTCAAAAATGTGGGCGTTGTTTAACAAATGTGTAGTAATATTAGAAAAAGCCATAACTCGAGTAATATTGACACTAGGATACTAAAATTAGGTACAAGGGTAGGCATAGTTATGAAAATTTACGGTCAAGAAAGTGGGCGTTACTGGACAAAAGGGCGTGGCAATATAAGAAAAATAAGGTTTTTCAGTTAATGTTGATACCATGGTACGAAAATTCGTTACAAGAATGCGAAAATTGTTATCATAATCTCAAAAAAGGAAGAAATAAAAACTTAAAAAAAACCAACTTCAAAACCACTTCAAAGTAAAAAATAATTTTAAATTACTTTTCATATTAATTCTTGGTCAAATTTGTTAATTTATTTATATAAATTATTAAATTGGAAATCTTATTAATATACATTTTTTTCTATTTTGTATAGTTATCATAAATATATTAATATCTCCATGAATATAAAACCTTTAAAGTCGGCGCTTATATAATCAGACTTTTATAAAATAAACGCTCCGGCTCTAAAGGTTTTATATTCATGGAGAAATTAATATATTTATGATAATAATACAAAATAGAAAAAAATGTATAGTACTAAAATTTCCAATTTAATAATATATATAAATAAATTAAAAAATTAAATTGCTTGGTTTTGCATATTTTTAATATTTTGAACAACCAGAAACTCGGGTTGTTGTCGGGATGTTGGCAGCCCTCAAATTACAAAATTTTTGTTATACAAAAATCAAAAATATTTAAAAAGCTTATATTTTAAAGTCATTTAAAATAAAATATACCTTTTTTATGATTTTTCTATGAATTTTTTTGTGTTTGAAATGCCAGAATCAAGCACTTTGCAGATTTTTGAAAAAAAATCAAGTTTCACAAGCTATAACCTTTTTCTTAGAATTTCGGTTTTTTTAATTTTGTGCAAAAAATAGCTCAAAACTATGCATTAAGCATTATTGTTGTTATTGGTTAACATTTTGCATTTTTTGATTTTTGAGAAATTTTTTTCGTAAGAAACTCAAACTCGACATTTTCAAAAAGGTACATTTCTAATAAAAAATTCAATAACGACCAAATGTATTTGTATTAAGTGTTGTTTCAGAAAATTGTTTAACAACATTTTATTGCCATTTTCTAAAATTTGGATTCTTTCGATTTTTTTTTATTACAACAAGAAAGAAAATAGAATTTTTTTCGAAAAATAAAATATCACAACTCTGGTAATTTTCATTCGATTTTTCTCACCGATGACATGTTGTAAAGGTATTTGAATTTGCTATTGATTAAAAGTATAGAATAACTTAATCAGTTTACAGAATTTTAGTACGCATTTTAATGACGAAACACCTCATTTTTATCCTTTATACCAATGTAATGAGATTAAATCACAATGAGCCTTACTCTATCGGTGTCCGATTTGGATAAAATTTTTGGAGAGTTATCTTATCGGCCAATGGAACATTTATAGCCACCGAAGGAAACTTTAATTTAAGTTTGAAATTCTCAGTGCAATTCTGAGCTGTCCTAATGGCACAACATATCGCACACCCTCTTCAAAAGAGTCGCTACTCAAAATGTTTACATATATACTTTTTCGTGTAAGACTATTTGTAGTGATCATATACATCGGCTATTTTAATTTTGTGCACATGTTCTTAGTTTTTAATAAAAAAAAAATCGTTGTCTCTTTTTTTTTGGTATGGAGTCCCTTGAAGAAAAAAAAAAAATGTGTTTTGCTCTTCCTGAAAATTAAATTTTTTGAGTTGTAGCTCTTTTGAAGAGAGTGTGCTATTTATGTATAGAAAATAAAATTTTTTCATAAACGTCATTAGCGGAGGATGCAAAATAGAAAGCAGTAAGGGTAAAAAATAAATAACAAATCTTATCGCGCATTGATCTGATCTGACCTGCTCGCATACACTCTGCACGGCTTATTTACTGAGCAGTAGTGAAATTCTGTTACACATTTTGGCCGATATTCAGTGTCGCAAAGTTCTGTTCTGTGCAATAATTTTCGGAAAGTGGTATTCAGTACATACTTATTTTCGATTTTGTCTTACATTAGCTCCAACTACAGCATTGCCTTAAGGAAGGCCTAATATTAAAAAAACTTCACATGTATTTATGTTCGTTATTATTTTCAGTTTGTTTAAAAAAATTTTCCTGTCAGTTGTTGTTTATTGAGTTTAAATGTTGACCGTTTTTCAGTGCTTGTTATATTGTTCTAAAGATACATTTAAATTGCTGTGTGAAATTAAGTAAATGTAAGAATTTTTATTTGACTTTTTGTTATTATATGTTTAAAATTGGTTTTTTTTATAGTTTTAAATAAATTGACATACCCTGAAGATGCAGGAAACTCCTACGAAACGTTGGGAAAAACAATGTAAAAAATTTTTTAATTTTTATCATTTAAAAACATATTGACCAAAACAGCCCAAACATGAAAAGATATCGAAAGATTTAGAAAGAATTGGTCGACAGATTATTTTCATAAGTATCGGAAGCTTGTCGCAAACGAATCGCACAACTTGCGATGAATATTTTGTTGACAAAAAGTGAACTGAGAACATATGTAAGTTTTTGAAATTAAAATTATTTAAATTAAAATGAGTTCAGCAAATTTTCATTTTTTTTTTTGTTGACGAAAAGTGAACTGAAAATATCTGTAAGTTTTTGAAATTAAAATTATTTAAAATAAATTTAATTCTGTAAATTTTAATCTCTATTTGTTGTTTCTTAGCTTAAAATGGCTTTTAGTTATTTGGCAATGGATGCAACGCTCCAAGCGACTGAAGCTCATGTTCGTGAAAGAAATTTAGAACGAGCATTTCTTCGAAGAGTTGATTCTCCTTTTGATTTGGAGTTGAATAAATTCAAAAAACTGTATCGTATCACGTTGGGTATAACGCATGAGCTCATCGACTCATTAGACGACCCTCTACAGCGAAATAGAATCTCTGGTCTATCAGCTGAAAATCAAGTGATTTTTTTTTATAATGACATATTGTCTTTTCCATTTTTTTGTAGGTTTTTGCAGCATTACGCTTTTATGCGACTGGCTGCTACCAACGCCCCGTAGGTGAGCAGCATGGAATTTCGATGAGCCAGTCATCCATAAGTCCATCCATTCATCGAGTTTCGGACGCAATAAATTCTAAAATTTTTCGACCAAATGTGAGATTCCCAACGCAGTTAGAGTGAGAGGCAGCACGCTATGTTTTTCGTAATGCCCGAGAGCCTTTTGATGGTGCCATAGGTGCAATTGCCTGCTCACACGTGACAATTATCGGCCCGAAACGCCATGAAGAAGCTTATGTAAATCACCATGGATACCATTCCATTAACGTCCAAATGGTAAGATATACATAGAAGAAAGCCTTTTGTACAATTTTTATGTTTGTTATTTATTTATTTCAGATTTGTGAACCAAATCTGAAAATTCTAAACCTCAACGCAAGATATTCTGGCGCCCGACATGGCTCGTATATTTGAGGGACTTCTGTTATTCGCGATGTTATGAAACGGTCATTTGATAATGGGGATCAACGAACTTTTTGAATAGGTTTTTACTACAAAATTTAGTTTTCTGTGACGATATACCCTATTATAAATTTTCAGGAGATTCTAGTTATCCTCTAGAGCCTTGGCTCATGACTCCTATACCGAACCAGCCTGAGAATTCGCCCAAGTTTCGATATAATGAAGCCCTTTGCAAATCTAGAAACTGTGTAGAAAGGCTTTTTGGCGTTCTTAAAGGAACATGGAGGTGTCTATCGCAACAAAGGATCGCAATTGTTAATGCATGCAGTGTTCTGCGTTACATACGCATACGAAAAGTTTTATCAGAGGAACCAGAAAACTTAGTTCAATCAAATAATAACAGTGCATCGTTCACTTAAAATAGATTTATGAACAAATGTTAAATATGTAAATTAATATTACATTTAAATCACTCATACGCCACGGAATGTTGTTGATCAATTTGTTTATGTGTTCACAAAAGTTTCTTTTACATTTAAATCTTTATGTAACATATAATAAATGATAAGCACTGTGAGACACGAAAATCTGTATTTGATGACTTCAACGTTTTTTACTTAATTTAAGTATGAGGAGTCTCGTGGTGACATTCGTTTTGCCACTTTACCGAACACTTTAGAGTAAAGTATTTGCTTTAAAGATTTATAGCTCAGAATCAAAAAGTACTAAAGATATACACTAATTTTCATTTTGATAACTCTTGGACGATTATTATTTTCACTTTGGTTTATTCAGAAAAGTTTTCTATTATTCTGGCCACAAAAAGTCTAGCTTAATGGCTAGTGAAAGTTCTTGAGACAATTTCCAACGATTTTTCACATTTTTTTGTTCAGAAAAGTTGGTGACCATAATAATAGAAACAACTTTTTTGAAGAAACCTATCTGAAACTCCTGGTAGTTACAGAGAAATCAACAGGAAAATGAGTGCATATTGTAAGTAATTTTTGAATTCTGAGCTATAAGCCTTTAAAACAAAAATTAGGCTCTAAAGTGTTCGATAAAGAAAACCACTAGACTCATCACACCAAAAAACAAAAAACTAAAAAAGTTAAAGTTATCTAATACAGAGAAAAAAGGGCTACAAAAAAGCCTAGTGTAATCTAACAAAAGTATTAACAAAGGATTTACATTTCATTGAATTAAAAACTAGTATTTAAAGTATAACAAGAAAGCAAAAGTTCATATAAGAAAGGGATAGAGTTAAGAATAAGAATTGGAATTGAAAGGATTAAAGAAAAGTATGAATTTAATAATTTAGTACTTCGTTTTATTTCAGCCAACTGTATCTGTATGGCTAACAGCAGTAAAATACTCCATTATGCTTTGCATACTTGAAGCATAGCTTTCAAACGTTCCCAATAAACAGTCAAATGCATTTGCTTGCGTTTTGTTCGCCTCTGCTTGCATTTTTAGTGATTCTGCAATAGTCTAAAATATAACAATAATTACATTAAACCGTTTTAATATAAAAGCAATGTAAGTAAATGTTTGCTTATTGATTTACCGTCAAAGCATCTGCTTGCTGCTTTGCAATTATCACAATTTGCTCTCGCGAGTCGTCCGCTGCAGGGACTCTCCTTTTGCGTCCTTATGTTCTTGGCACCTTTTGCTTAGCTCGTGCTGAGCTCGGCGGCTGTTGTACTTCTTCCACTTGATCTTGTTGTCCAGATCAGAGACCTGCAACGAGTCATGTTTTTGCGACTTATAGTGATTCATGCAAAATCGAATAGTTAAACGTTCACATCAAACAACAACCACCACTACTACTTGAAGCACTCTTGCTTCAGAGAGTAACACATCGTTCATTGTTTGATGCATCAATCGATCGTCATAGTGCAACCTAATACTGACTTCAACATCAAACCTTGTTATAAATCATACCAAATACTCATAGCTCAAACAGAAGTCCCATAGCTCAAGTAGCAGTTCCATAGCTCATTAATAGCGTATTTTTGTATGAAAACGCTGTGGCTGTTTTGAGCTAGCGCTCTGTTTCTGTCTCTGTTAGAAGAGTAGAACGGTTACCACCGAATTTTTTTTAATGAAATAAATATAATTCGCTTGCCTTTATTTAAGGGGACAGTACACACTTGGCTTTTTCAAAAATGACATTTTTAAAATGCAAATTTTTTAAGAAAGGAACAATATATCTTATTGAAACCTTGCACATTTATTTTTATGTAAAAATAGCATAAAATTTTTTTTTGGATTTTTCCAGAGTGTTTTTTAGCTGCTGCGGGTTTTTGAAAATAACATCAAAAACGTCTGAAAAAAATAAAAAAAAATTCTAATTAGCATCAAAGCCGCTATAGATTGAACTAAAAGAATTTTTCGGCAAAATTGACAAAATGGCGGCGTTTTTCGAAATTAGCCAATTTTTTGGACCAAAAAATCCCTTGGAAACTAAAAATACTTTACCGATCTTTCTATCCGTAGTTCAATCTATAGATTTATATATGTACAATAACATATTAAAATTTCAGAACGATCAGTGAAGTAGTTTTTTTTTATCATGCCCGCCAACTCACAAAATGTGATTTCTAGAAAAAGCGCTTTTAAGTTTTTGACACCAACTATACGATCTTGACGCTCTGCGCTTAAAACCTTCGCCATTTAACATAGAACTTAACTTCTAATTTTATATCATTAAAAATAGATTCTTTGAGGTCTTTTGAACAAAAATCAATCATAAAAAAATTTGATTTTTTGAAAATTCAAGTGTGTACTGAATTTTGCTGTACGATTTATGCCATGGTGCAAAAACGAAGACAACACACCTTGTATATAAAGGGAGCTTCTTCGAAAGATATAATAAGAAGACATATCAATTTAATGAGGTTTGTTTATTTAAACTAAGGAAAATAATTATATTCACATACTTCAAAATCATGAAAATCATAAGAATAAAATAAAAGCATATAATACAAAATTTGAAATCAGTCATTAAAATCACCAATAAGTGGTAGTTTCATTGTTAAAGTTATGCATACAAAAATATTTATTTTCTTAAATTTTATATAATTATTTTAAACTTACTTAATACGCTTTGATGCAGTCAGCAATCGAAAGAATAATGGTGCACTTAACTCCAAAAAATTATATAAGACAAACCCGTTGCGTTTCATATCGTACCGTTATGTATAGTGTTACTACACAATCAATAACATCAGAATAATTCAATAATAAGATATCAAACTAAAATTCTTAACTTACGCCAAAGTTAACCCAAAGTTACGCAAAAGGTAGGCAACCCTACAAAAGTCACGATAATTCGTTTGAAGGCCATTAACAAGTTGGAGTATGGCTTGTGAAGCATTACAATTAAGCTGCGTGTTATACGTTTAACAACATGTTGGAATGAGTCCGAATATGAAGTAGAAGGCAAATTATTACGTATATACTCGAGTCAACTCAGTTTATCACTACTCGTTGCTGGCCTCTGGTCCAGATTGCTCTAGCTGGGCTGAAACAACAATATAGCTGAGACGAAGTATATCATCTATGCCCTTTTCTAAAGCAAGTTGCAGTTCCTGAAATCATATAATAGACTTGTTAATTCCTTCATTATAAAAAAATTAGCAATTCAGCCCTTGAAAAAACTTTGAATGAGCTTCTTGTGCTATTTAAAGTGCTAATACAATTGACCAATAACTGGATCTAAAAGTTTTATGCCCGAGGCATTCAACGGCATTGAACGGCCAACGTAACTATTTATATTGTTATTGTTATTATTTATTCTTACTTGCTAATCAGGGTGACTTTCAGCACACTCTGTGCTCCCTTCAACGTACTGGGTGCCCACGATTTCTAGTACTCGCAAATCTAGCTCCAAAAGCGGCGCTAGGCTGATTGGCTGATTATCAGTGGCCGCAACCTGTTTGCGGCATTGTCTGCTCTTTATAGAGGTGCGACTTTTAAGTCGCGCCAGACCTGAAAGGCAAATATAATAAACAATAAACCTGCCAATACAATAATTAATTGAAAATAACTTACTATTTGCCATTGTGTAGCTGTTTTAACTGCACCTTGGACCGCGTTCAAAATCTCCGTCAACTCCTTCCACTTTTTTCCGTTTCTGCACGGCCATGCAGAAAGCAGAACTTGCCTTCCGCGAGGCCTTTATTTAGCTGAAAAAAATCAAGCATGTTGCATTCTTAAATGTTGCTCCAAAGAAGCTCTACCCGCTTTAACCATTTTGAATTTTTATTTAAATTTAAATTTAATTTAAATAAATTTGACATTTATAAATAACAAGTGTTGCCACTTTTTTCACTTAAATTCGTAAACTTTTTTCTACTGAATTTTGTCACAAAATACAAGCTAGTGAATACTGTTTTTGGTATGACAACCGAAAAAAGTCGAAAATTGCGATTCCGATCGGAAGTTTACAGAATCCCACTACAGGTACCAGGTACCTGCCTGCGCCTGCCTACCGGCTTCAGCGTTTACTTTGTCCGCAGACTAAGAAAGTATTGCTAGATGTGGTGTCAGGAAATTCATTAGTTAAATATATACATTAAATTCATTGCAACAATGTATAATCCAAAACTACTATTTTAAAACATGATTTCAGAAAATTATAAATCTTTCAAAAACTTTTTTTCGTGTTAAATAAAACAAAATGAAAATGTTGTTTTTTATATGAAAGGAAAATAGATTCCTGAGAGAAAATATTATCGGAATATAGTTTATCTATATCTACAATATACTATTATATAAGAGGAGACTCACGAAATTTGAAGCCATAAAGCTCGGTAACCGCTGAACCGATAATTTTTTGATAATTCTTTTTATTAATTCTTTGATTACAATTTTATAATTTTGATAATTCTTTGTTTTATTTAATTTATTAGGTTTTTTGAAAAGACTGTTTTTTTGTTATTACAAAATTCACGTATTTTGTTTGATGCTTGCATTCAACAAGCTGCACAATACAACAGCAAACAAAGGTTTCCTCTCTTCGTCGCAAGAGCTTTTCTCAATATAACACGGCAGCCATATTGTAGAGTTACTTTCAATGAGATTCTTGCTGTCATACATTGGTCCCATTCAGCAGAAAATTTGCTACAACTTTCGGGCTGTATGGTATTTATCATAATACGCTCAAACAACATGTTCCCCGAGCGGTCGCCATCTTAGGTATCGAAAAAATTGTATGCTACTTTGGTTGAGCTGCTTATGCTCTTTTTATTTTGACAGCTAAAAAAGCATGGTTGCAAATTGGTAAGTGTTGCTGAAGTTGTGCTGTGAAGTGAAATTAGATAATTATTAATTATTAGGAGATTATTCTATCATCTATAGTAATAAAACTCATTTTCTGTTTGTTTGGCCGTTATACAAATATAAACGGCTCAACGGATTTTGCTCAAACTAAGTATACATATTAAGTATATCCCAACTTAAAATGTTACATACTTAGTTTTTGCCACGCCCCTTCTAAAATTTTTCAACTAACAGTAATTTTGCTATTATAAAACTATTTACCATCGGAGATTTTTGTGTATTTAATTTTAAAATTTTTTTGTTATTTTGACATCAAAAACACTCACATATCTTCAAAATTGGAGAAAATTTTAGTACAACGACTTTTTCATAAAACATCGTTATCTAAGAATGAGAAAAAACGGTATGAAAATCAAAGTTTACTCTTTCGATGCAAATATCTCAGCTGTCCATTAATATATTTCATTCAAATTTTTTTTGCTCAAAAGTTTAATAAAATCACTTCAAAAAAGAAGGTTGAATTGTACCGTTAAGTCAGTGTATATATGTTTAATGATTATGTCAAAAAAGGTCCAAAATATTGACTGTTTACTCAAAAAATGACTTAAAAATTGTTGTTGTTGTAAAAATGAAATCAATTAAAAACTGCACATCTGGCTACCTTTCATATGACATGGCATTTATTTGCAAAAATTCTTTTGCAATAAGACACTACTCCATCTATCCACCCTCCAACCTTCCGAATCAACACAATGATTACGAATTTATAAGGGGCATCCCCTGAGCATTGATTCAGTCTAAAAAAAAAAAAATAAAAGCTGTTGAAATTGAAACCATAAAAATAAAGAATATAATAAGTTTTAACCCTCTTCTGCACACGAAGTCATGCAAATTCGAACTTCCAACGGATTTTAGAAGTTACGAAAAAGAACAGTTATTAAAATGCATTAGTAGGCGCTTGTTAATGTGTGGTGAATGTTGTTGTCTCTTTTTTTTTACACAGTTGCTAACAAAATTTCAGTTTAGTTTATTAATGCTTTATTAATAAAAATTTAGTTTTTTATTTTTAATTGAGAAATCCAGAGAATTCAGAAAATAAAACATTGCTTTTTCTAAGTTACGTGTAAGTAAGTTTACCAATATAATTTTTTATTTAGAAGTTTTTAGCCTACAGATTTATGTTTATGTGATTGTTTTTCAATTGTACACGTAAAACTCAAGAAATAACGCATTCCTTCGAACAGCCATAAACGACTTCTTATGGAAACGGAACTACTTTTTTTAAAAAAAATTTTGTTTGCGTATCTAATTATTCCATTTCAAACATAAATCCAACAAAAAAATTTATTTATTCTATTTGGATCATAATGCGTGCAGTAGAGGGTTAACAACATTTAAAACATGTTACAACTAACCCAAATATTTTTGTTACTAGTTGTCCCATGGGATGATTTCGAACATTTTGAATTATTGACTTAAGACTATAGTTGTTAATAAAAATAAAAGACCATCAATTTAAATTTTTATATATAAATGAAATTAATAAAATTACATACTTTTTCAACTCCACCAATTTACTTTTTAATGCAATATTTATAGAATTCTTATCCGTATTAAGCGGAGAACTTAACATGTTTACGCATTGAGTCAAATTTTCTAAAGTGGGAACAATAAAAATCAACTTATTGTACTTTAACTTTTTTTATGAAACTTTGAAGAATAATTTATTAAAAAGAATGTCTTAATTTTTTTTTAAAAATTTAGTTTTTTGAAAAGTTATAAGCAAAGTAGTTTATTTGCATTTTTTTTTAGATTGCGATATCTCGTTAATTATTGAGTGAAAGTTAATGAAATTTTGGTGGTAGAACTAAAAATAATTCACAATTTAGATGAAATAAAGTTTTCATTAAAATTTTAAAAATTCTTTACATACACACAGAAAAATTTTGCATAGTAAAATCATTGTGATGCATATTTGACTTCATTTTACATGATTTTATATTTCATGGTGACAGCAACATAAAGATCATTATGATTTCATGTAGAATTATTATGAAAACCAGTAAAATCATTATTGCATCATCTAAAAAGTGAATCAACACGATTTCATGTAGAGTCATTATGATTTCATGTAGAATCATTATGATTTCATGTTGAATCAATATGATATTATGTTGAATCAATATGAAATCTAGTAAAATTATAATTGCATCATGTAAAAAAAAATTTTGCATGCTGAAGAAGTTCTGTTGTTTCTAGCACATTAGAAGTTTTATCGCGAGAAGTAGCTGCGTTAAAAATTAAAATAGTTTGTAATAGCTGAAAAAGTAAATCAAGTGGAATGACAAGTAAATACAAGTGGAAGTAGTCAAATCCATAAACTTCGACGCAGACAAACAAGGTAATGTGATATGTGAATTATGTTGCTATAAAAAATTATATCAAAATGCTGTAATACTTTTCAATAGAAACAGAAGCTTCAGTTGACTAGGAAAGTTTAAGGTACTTATCTAAGGAAGAAAAATAGGAAGCTATACCACCCATAGGACTTCGTGCACGTTATCGAGAAAAACTATTTAGTTGGAGAAAAATTGGGGTTTGTTTTGTAATTATAAGTCGTATTCATTTTATTTTTCAATAAAAAAAACTTAATAAAATTACCTTGAAGTTCTTTTTATTTCAAACTGAGGTTAGGATTCAGCTGCATTTCATAATGATTTCATAATAATGATGATAATTTCAGTATTATTTCCTAAAAACTGCTTAACACTTTTCCGAAAAAAATTTCAGTACAATTCAGACACAAAAAAGTTGCAACTGTTTTAGTACCGTCAAATAGGCGTAAGTCGTACTACAGCGCGAGGCACATGAGCACGGTCAAGCGTGTTTACTTACATAATTTGTTTATTACTAACTGTTTTTCGGTTTGAACAACCTGCAGCGGTGAAATGAGTAAATCCTGAGTTAGACGCATTAGTAAAAATTGAGGCACTTGAGCACAATCAATCGTCTTTATTCGAATTTTTTTTTTGTTTTGAAACAGCGTGCAGCGGTTATATGTGTCAATTCCGAGTTAGAAGCATTAGTAAAAGCTCGTCAGTTAGTCGTCACTTTTAATCATGACACGTAAGTGCTTAAATAATGACATTGGAGACAAAAATGTAGAAAAGTTCAAAAGTTTCACAGTAGCCAACAAATAAAATTTTGCTTGCCTTCGGGTCTCATTTTATTCCTTTTGATTTTGGAACATGCACCATAGCTTCACAGCCAAAGAATTTTAAATTACTAATATTTGGCTTTTTGTTGGGCCATTTCTCCTCAGGTGAAACAAATTTCAAAGCTCGTGTTGGACAGCGGTTTGTTATATATATTGCAGTCGTAATTGCTTCTGCCCAATACTGCTTCTGTAGTTTAGCATTAACAAGCATACATCTGGCTCTCTCTACTATCGTGCGATTCATTCGTTCCGCCAACCCATTTTGTTGGTTAGTGTAAGGGACGGTAGTTTGGTGTGTGATTCCCGAATTCTTTAACAAACATTTAAAATCATTATTTAAATATTTCTTACCATTTTCAGTACGTAGAGTCTTAATATTTTTGTTGAGCTGATTTTCAACAAAATTTTTAAAATCTTTGAATTTTTCAAAACATCAGATTTATTATTTATAATATAAACAAATACTTTCCTGGTAAAATCGTCGATGAAAGTGACAAAATATTTAGCTCCTCTAAGTGATGGAATCTCCATTGGACCACAGACATCTGAGTGAATAAGTTCTAGCATTTCTTTTGCTCGGGAACCTTCTGGATCAAACGAATTTCTAGTTTGCTTTCCTTTTAGGCAGGAGACACATATTATTTTGTTTTTGTGTTCACAACTCACACCAGTATACTCTGACATATTGCTTAGATCTGCAAACTTAAATGTGCTAGCCTTTGATGCCATAAACAATAATCACTTTCTTTTGTTGTAGTCATGAAAGCTAGAGTACTAAATATATTTAAACTGTACATATTTTGGAATAGTTTTGCAGTATTATTTTTATTAAGTATTCTACAGCCTTGATCATCAAATTGCACTTGGCATCCACCTTTTATAATTTGACTAACAGACAGCAGATTGGTAGCTAATTCAGGAACATATAGAACGTTCTGCACCTTCATGGTTTCTACGCTTCCATTTTTACCGAGAACTTTTAAGTTTGCCTTTCCGCATGATTGAACAGTTAAATTCTTGTCGTTTGCTACTTTAATGCTATTAATTGGAGGTGTCATTTCATTGTAGAGCCAGTCACGTCACATTGTCACATGCATTGATGCTCCTGAGTCGATGTACCAACCACCGTCATTACTTGTTCTTGCAGAAAACACTGCAACGAAGCTAGAATTATCACCAGCCTTTGCACACAGAAAAAAATCATTGTAAAATCAACTAGAAACATAATAAGGGTTTTCATGCAAAGTGGCAGGCTTCTAATTTGGGCAATTAGTTATTTTTGTCAGACAGGTTGTATGAACAGCCCTTAAAGTCGATTGTGCATTTGCAGCATATAAGTCAGCTGTGCGATCTGCCAGCGATGCGTTCCATTTAAACGGGGACGCTTTGCGGATTGTTTGCTTGTTTTCTGAAATTTTTAGAATTAAATCTTTATTAGTTTTGCTCAAATTATAACTTTTCCTTCAAAAAAGAAAACAGCTGATTGATCATATAAGTTTGCCACCTCGTTTGCTCACCTAAATCGAAGAGCAAATTTATCTGGTTTGTGCAAAAGCTTTTTCATACGAATTTTGACAGTTCATTTATAAGGCTGATAAACTTATAAGGTTTATACCATTTATAAGGGTATTGCCCATTTGCATGAAAACCCTTAATGATTTTACATGTTTACCCTATAATTTTGCTTCATAGAGATTTATAGTAAAATCATTGTGATTTTCATGTAAAAATCGCAACAAATTTTCATTTTGAATCATTATGAAATCATGTAAAATCATTATGATGGTCATGTTGAATCATTATGAAATGCAGCTGAATCCTAACCTCAGTTTGAAAGAAAAAGAAATTCAAGTTGGTTTAATTTAGTTTTTTTTATTGAAAAATAAAAAAGTACGACTTCTAATTACAAGACATACCTCAATTTTTCTCCAACTAAATATTTTTTCTCGATAACGTACACGAAGTCCTATGGGTGGTATAGCTTCCTGTTTATCTTCCTTAGATAAGTACCTTAAACTTTCCTAGTCAACTGAAGCTTCTATTTTTATTGAAAAGTACTACAGCATTTTGATATTATTTTGTTATAGCAACATAAGTCACATATCACATTACCTTGTTCATCTGCATCGAAGTTTATGGATTCGACTACTTCCACTTGTAACTATTTACTTTTCATTCCACTTGTTTTACTTTTTCAGCTATTACAAACTATTTTAATTTTTAACGAAGCTACTTCTCGCGATAAAACTTCTAATGGGCTAGAAACAACAGAACTTCTTCAGCACGCAAAATTTGTTTTTACATGATGCAATAATAATTTTACTAGATTTCATAATGATTCAACATGAAGACATAATGATTCTACATGAAATCATAATGATTTTACATAAAATCGTGTTGATTAACTTTTTACATGATGCAATAATGGTTTTACTGGTTTTCATAATAATTCTACATGAAATCATAATGATTTTACATGAAATCATAATGATTTTACATGAAATCGTAATGATTTTTATGTCGCTGCCACCATGAAATATAAAATCATGTAAAATGAAATCAACTATGCATCACAATGATTTTACTATGCAAAATTTTTCTGTGTGTGGTTCCTTCTTCTTGTTTCTGCAGTTTTTACTGATGTGCCCATATTTATTACAACTGAAACACCTCTGGCCCTTTTTATAATAAGCTTTTATTATAAGCTTTTATTTAACTTGTTTCGTTCGTATGTATGTCCTCAAATCTTGCAAGCCATTTTTCTAAAACTTATTGGTATCCGATTAAGCTGAAATTTAGCATTACCATATAGTGACAATGCAATATTATGATAAAATTTTTTGCCACGCCCCTTTCTACCGCCCACAAATTAATAAAAATGCTATATATCTAAAACTACTGGGCCGATTCAGCTGAAATTTTGGCAGTAAATTTTCTTCGAGCAGAAGATAATAAAGGAAAAAATTTGCCACTCCCTCTTTGACCGCCCACAAATTCATAAAAATGTTATATTTCTAAAACTACGGGGCTGATTCAGCTGAAATTTAAACAGTAAAGTTTCATCAAATAAAGCATGGGGCTTATGAAAAACATTTGGCCACACCCCTTTTTACCGCCCACAAATCAATAAAAATGCTATATCTTCAAAACTACGGGGTAGATTCAGCTAAAACTTTGGCAGTTAATTTCCTTCAAGTAGAGGATGGTTCAGGAAACTTACATCATTTAAATATAAATGTATTTGAAAAATTATAAATTTATGTAAGTCCTTAGAGCTTACCAATTTACGTACGCTTATACCATGATGATGAGTAACCAAGAGAGGGGTTCGTCTGCACCTAGAATATACCTACTATATACATATATGACAAATGTCACTCGAATTTATTTTTTTCTTTTTAGTTCACGTCTTTTCTAAATAAAAGCTTACTTTTTAATTTTTTTTTTGTACTTTTTATTTATTTCAATACAGCTCCTTAGCTCCTCGTGTTCAAGATATGTTTAGACAGCAAACCTCCAGGATGGATACTTATCTCTTCCAGTCAGCTTTTCAATCAGTGCCATCGTGTTGTTTGACGACATATTGCTGATTAGTTGGTTTCGTTCCTTTTTTTTTACAACCGGTGCACTTTGCAACTTTGAGGTAATGTTGAGGTTATATGGTCGGGTTTCTTTTCTTACTTAGAAATTTTTAATTGTATTATTTTAAATTTCTTTGTTATAAAACAGAAACTTTCTTTTAATTTTTAAATAAACCAGATGGATCTGGGCCCATAACCTGATGAAATAAACAAAAGCAGATTAAAGTGTTAACAAAGTTTATTCGTTTCAGTATGATAGACTAACAGCAAGTAAAAAGAAAAAGAAAAATGTTGTAATATAGAAAGAGCAAACAAAAAAAAAAAGAAAGAAAAGAATCAGTGTTGTTGCTTTTACGAAAGATTATGAAGAAAGGGAACTAATTTAATTATACCATACAACACCTTTATACGATCTGTATGAGAGAAACTGTATGTGAATGAAAAAATCATGTGTATACGAAAAATGTCTCCCTTTCGTGTATACCTTTAAACAATCTGTATGAAAAGAACTATACGTAAATGAAAACATTCGAAGTATCTTTGCAATCCTTCATCATGATTACAGCAGCACATGATATTCTAAACGTACGAATTCGACAAAGACCGTAAAAAGACCGTATTCGAACAGTTCGAATACGCATGTATTTTACCCTGAGATACCCGGGTACCTTCGTATATGACGAAGGGATAGTACTTAAAAATCTTTCATAAAAATTTGCTAAAACATTTTCTTTTCAATATAAAAACAAACATATAGGTTAAGTTTGTATTCGAAAGCAAATAAAATGTATTTTGTGGAAGGTTTCAAAATATTTTCTTTTAAGTTTTTGAAATGAATTTTTGTTTTTGTTTTTAAGTGTTTTTCATACACATATTTTTAACTTCAATTATTCAAATTTCATTTAACGAAAAGTATTCAATCACACAAGTCTTCTTATATGGGTATGCTTTAATTGCGCGAATAACGTTTTAAAAGCCAGCGCACTCTCTGCTTTGCAACGTGAAATAACGTTTTAACAATCATTGGATTTTGGAAATTTAACGTTTTTCCATTTTAAAAATTAATAATACTTGATTTACTAACCAAATATTACAATTAAACAATTTTTTTTTAGTAAAATAGTTTATTTATCTAAGTATTTCCATAATGTATTAAATACAAGTATGTATTTAAAAATTGTCTGCTGCATTCAAAACGTTTTTTACGTACTGTAAGCAATTAAATTTTTGTCGCTTAAAACGTTATTCGCGGCTGGGCTTCAATTTAATTTTGTCTTTGGTATATGTTATAATCAATTTATTTTGGGCTTAAATTTTCTTACCTTTCAGTTTATATATTCCATCGGTCATTCCAACCCTATTGCAATTTTTTTTCGAAAAATTTATCACATGCCTTTTGATTTGTCTGAAATTTTGGCTAAATGTTCGTATTTAAATTATTTGAACTAAAGTTGCTTAGTTTTACCTCTTTTTTACTAATTTATCTCTTTAACTAACACATGCATACTACGTGTTGTATTGACTCAAATGGTATGTGCTTGGCAAGTTTTCGATTTCGAATTTGCAAGATTAAGTATTACGAATTGATCATTGCTTTTTAAACGTGTCTTAGAGGCTCATTGTTTTCCAAAGCAGTTGTTTTCGACTTTTGTTATTTAGTTTCAAATACGCAATGCAAACGATTTGACACAAACGTTATGTGTGTAACATGTTTTGGTTTTCGCATTGCTATTAACCCTATGATTCTTTCTTGGGTTCTTCATGAACGAGCTAATAATATAGTTTTATTTAAGGTACTTTTTTATATATATCTTACACTTACATTGGAATGATTATAATAAATACCATAATATTGAGCCGTAGTCGTAAGACTATTTTTCGGCAGCAGGCTAGTAAAACAATTCGAGACCCCCAAGAAAACAAAAGCGGTTATGAGTTTAACGCTTTTTATAATTTCTTAGATTCAGAGAACTAAAAAAATAAATACTTTTTATTTTTAAAACTATACCATAAGAAAGTCAATCTCTCATCAGTGAGATATAAGTTTCTATTTTTTTTGCATAAATGACTTAACATTTTCATGGTCAATAAAATTAACTGATTTCGAAACGTCACACAATCTAAACTAAATGTTTTTTGCATAAACGTATAAAGCTTAGGGACAAGCTTTTTACTGCTACTATGAAGGCCGCATTGTTATCAGCTGCATAACCATCTTTATAAGAACCAACACATTTCTACCAGTTAAGTTTGGTCAATTTAAAAAAAATCATTAGCAGTTGTAAAAATATCAAAACACCCTTTGTTTTTTCGTCGAGGTACAAAGAAAAATCCAGATTGTTTTTTTTCATAAAATTTTTTTATTTTTACATTGAAAATAAGCTGTTTTGGCTCCAATAGCTCAGCTCCTTGAAAAACCATACCTTTTCATATTCAACATAAATAAAATACATGCATTTTTTAGGTGGAAAAATACACTCAGAAAAAAGCACGTATCTTTGTGTGATAACAAATTTCTCTATTTTCGACAATAGCAAATTTCTCTTTTTCAAATAAAATTTTCTTCTATTAGAATTAATTAAAAATTTTCTCTATTGTATGTAAACAATTCACCATGCGACCTATTCTCTTCAATAAAAACAAATCCTTTCTCAAAAATAAAAAGTTTTCTTCTCTTAAAACAATATCTTTTTCTTGTATACATACGAAAAAATAGAAAGCCCGAGAGCGATTGAATGATGTTGTGAAAAGCAAGTGTTGCATATTGTGCATATTATGACGATTATTCCTTTAAAAGGCTTTCAAAGGAACACAAAGCGAAGTTGTTTATTACCAATGGTTCTTTGGATGCATTTATAAAATTGTTTTTTAGAAATTTCTGGAATATTTATACGAGGTCTCGAAAAACAATGACAGAACAATAACTCTGTCTCTACCGCTTAACATAATTTTTACTAATATTTTTAGAACCGAATCACAATACCATATTTATACTTTTGCTTTGCTTAGAACTGAGTTAAAACAAATGGTTCACGAAAAGAAATTTTTAATTATAATTGTCGATATACTTCTCTGGTTTAGAGAAAAATGTAAGGGACAGTGGAAGTTTTGGAGCATGGGGAGTTGCAAAGCACGGCCATAGATATCGCTTATTAGCAGTGGTTTTGATAGTTTTTACCTACTGTACGCATTTGTTCACTCGTCCCGATAGCACACTTTTTCGTATCTCTCCAGACAGTGTGTTCTATATTTTGTTTGAAAATTTTTTTGAGCAGTCGTGTTTGTTACATTTACAATTGAATTGAAATGGTGATAATCAGTAATAATCAGGCTTTCGACCTTCAAAAAGATTTATGACAAAAAAAATGGGATGTGTTAATGCTACGGTGGCAATTTCAAAATTATAGCGAATGGGGAAAATTAGGCACATCAGTGGGAAGATGTGAAGCACGGCATATATGGGCATTTCCAGAAAAAAATGAACCGTGACCAAAAACTTAAAACTTATTAAAAAATTTTTATTTTATGATATTATTAAGAGAAACATTTTAATTTTATTAATTTAAGAAATTTCTATATAAATTCATTAACCTGTTTTACAAATGTAGTTTCTTTTTTCGTAAATAATTAGTAAATGTTTCGTTAACTTTTTGTTTTAGTAAAAATGGAAGGCATTGGATCAAGATAATAGAAAAATGGTTGAGGCAAGAAAAGGACAACACATTAAATTTGTTTGTTAATTACTAAATTACATAATTACTTTACTACCTAATTACTTAATCACCCAATTTAAATTTAAGGAAATTTTGTCGTGTGGGTTATGTTGCGTGAGTTACGGCAAATATTTTTTGGAAACTCAATATATTTTTAAATAAGAAAAGTCAATAGGTAAAGTGAGTGTATTACGAAACCTCACTGTTTTCCCATTATTTCAAAATTAAAAACAATAACAAATTATATGTTAAAATTCGTTACCAATATTATAAAATTATATTCGTATCTCTCTTTTGAAGTAAATGTTCTTTGTTGTGAGAAAATAAAAACGCAATTTAAAGAAAAGATTTACTTAAATAAAATATACATTTCCCTTTTTTCAGGAAAAATTTACACAATCAAGAAAACGGTTGAACCTGTTATAAAGAAATATTTTGTTAAAAGAGTGTCTTTATTGATGAGAAAATATTTATCTTTTTCATGGAAGCTTTTTAGCATTTTAAGGGAATTTTAAGGATCACATTTAGAGAAAAGCATTCTCTGGAGCAAAGTCAATATCATTTTTCTCTAAATATGATACCTTTTTTTCTCATATTCCGATAAATTTTTTCTGAGTGTATGCATTAAAAATCTCGTTTTTATTGCTCATAATTAGGGTTTGGAGTCTCACGCAAAAGCACTTTTTTCTGGGAATCTTAAAATGGAAACGATAAAGCTATATTTATGAATCATAAAATTTCCTTTAAAATTTCATTGAATCGTTGGTGCATATTTCTGAGTATTTTGCAATAAATGCATGGCTTTTGCATTTTATTGCTTTTTTGATTTGTAACAATTTAAATTTAGTGCGACATATTTTGGGAAAAGAAAACTTATAATTATTACTTTTATATATTTACTTCATATTTTTGCTATTTTTGATAATTGTTTTTAGTTTTTTTGTTAAATTACAATTACAAAATATTTTTAATTGCATATTTTACCTGTTTTTATCGCATATTTTGGAGTTTTAAGTGCATGTTATATGCGCATAATTTCGGTTTTTTAGTGCATATGATTCATAATACGTAGCTCTAGCTTTGAACTATAAACAATTTACTCGCACACTACTCTATCATATTATACTTAGCTCAATACTTCGTAGAATATAAACTAGGTCAATACAAAATATAAGCCCAATATAATACATTACCGCAATATTATACACTTTAATATTTGGTACACTTCAAATAAACATTCAGGAAGGGATTGAAAGGGAAACAAAAACAATTCATAGCAGGGCTGCTGTTGCAACTCTTTTAGCTTTTTTTAGCAGTAACATCGAATTCGATAAAAAGTGTCATCGAATCCGATACATAAGCGTTGATTTTTTTAGACAGGGAGACACATTCACAAAATTCTCTACACATATAGTGTAACATGCTGCTGGCAAAACTTATCCAGAGTTATTGATTTTGTCTTTTGATTTATAAAATCAAAAAGTTTTCATTTTAAAAATATAACTCCAGTTTGCAATCTTTTCGTTTTTCTTTTCGTTTGCTAGCGCAAAAATACCAAAGATCGCATATTTGTCGAATAAGTACGTATTATAAAAACATGATAGTAAGAAAAGGTGATTTAAAAAGAACTTAGGTTACATTGAATTTTTTACCAACAATAAAAATTGTTTACGATATAAAATTTGCATTTATTTTCGGGGTCTCCTCTGAAATCAGCTTAGCATTTGATAACCGCTGATGTAGAGCATTGAAAGAGTATAAAAAAATAAAAGCCCATTCACGTCTGCATAAAAGTGTAATTTAATCAAATAAGTTCATTGTTAGAGGGTTAATTTTTTTGGATTGATTCAAGAACCAGAATATTCCAACAGAGTAATTTGAACATAATTCAACAGCTGTTCAATTACTAGAAAAAAATCAACAGCTACGAAAATTGTATAAAAACTCTCAAAACAGCAAAAAATTCACTTTCAAACGAACAGTCTTTATACTTTGTGCATAATTTTTGAAACTAAAATCATTAATATACTATTAAGCGTAAAAATGAAGTTTCTATCAGTAGTCTTTATTTTTATGTGTAAGTATAAACTTTCTAACTTTTTGCACGAAGCATTTGATTTGGTGGCAATTTATTAAAATAACATAAAACTAATAAAAAAATCTTAAACTTTTTACAGGCTTAACATCTGCATCAATTGCCAACTCTAACAATAGTATATATGATTTCATAAGGAGCAATAGAACTAGCAATCTTATTCCATTGCCAGGTTCGGATCCAACATGTCAGGAATGGACTCCGACCTGCGGAAATAATAGAGTTCGTCATTGCACAATTCGCCCTCGTACCAATATATGTCAGATATTCGGATGTTACAATAATTGGGCGAAGTATAACTGCTTTAAAACATTAGAAGGAAAAGGGAATGGTAAGTTGCCACAATCTAACAATATTAAGAAAATTTTATTCAAACTATGGCAGAGAGGTTTCAGGCACTAGCGACTGAAATTAAGGCATATTTTAGTAGATGTTTTCAAAAAATTTATTTTGCATGTTAAAATCGGGCCACGTCATAGCTCGGCTCCAGATCATCTGAAAAAAATGCTTTCGAAAAAATATTAAAATCGGTCTACAAAATTAGTTTGTTTGCAGGAGTATGGCAGGTTTTGAAACAGTATGTTTCAAAAAAGGGGTTTAAAGTTACTCTGGTTTGTTGAAGTTATTCTGCCGCACCGGGATTGAAGCGCTGTAGGGATTATACTGAATTCTTTTTTACATATTCTTGAATAGTTTTACAACAATAATCAAATTAAAAAATGCAAGAACAAATATAAAAAAATTAACATTATCCAAAAACTATTGTAATTAATTTTCACATCATAATCAAGTATGTTACAAAATATATACAAAAATAACGACTGTCAAATATTCAATTTAAAAGTTTTTTATTTGCCACAAATTATTTAAGATAAAAATAATAAAATATCACATGACAAAATCAAAGCAAATTATTAAAATAAAATTCTTTTTTTTAGAAACTTTCAATCTTCTTGGTACTTACCTTGATTCAAGTCCCCAGACACCAAACTGCACTGGACTTATTTTAGAGCAGGAAGGAGCATGCAGTGTTTAACCTAGGCTACCTAAGGACACATGGTTCAGCGGTGATGATAGAGTTTAAGAAAATATTTATGTTGTTTATGAACACCAAAGTCACACAACTATCTGTAACCTAAACTTTTAAATGCCCAGCGGTGCTAATTTCAGTCAAAAATTATATTTTTATTAAATGATTCTTGATGAACATGAACCTGTTTTTATTTTATTCTAAGAAATGTTTTTTTTTAAGAGTTGTTCAAGAAAAACATGCTTGTATCCAAAAAGATACACTGGGCATTCCGATGTTTACCATGATTGTTGCATATGTTGTTATTGAAATAGTTTGAGTGTATTTCGTTTTTTTTCATCAAAAATAATTAAAGAGTAACAGAAATTAATAGAAAAAAATTATTTTCAGGCTTAATTCAAATATAATTACATATTTTTTACATGGGTACATAAACGTTAAACCCTGAATATACACTGAGTTTGAATAGTTATTTTGAAATGCAAGAACAAATTAATTTTTTAGAATTTATGGAAATTAAGAATCCAATTGTTATCATAAGTTTATTATTATTATTGGAATAATAGGTCTCACAGCCTCAAGATTCGGTATTCGACCACAATTTACACGTGCCGTTTCACAGACAACATTTTATAGGCGTTGGGAATGGGGGCGTGGCACCTCACACAGAACCCAAATTTGCGATATCGAATAGCTTTGGAATTATAGGTCGCACAGACTCGGAATTCGATATTCGGCACTTCCATTAAACCCAAATTGATTAGCTTTGTAGTTATAGATCGCACAGCCATGAAATTTAGTATTCGACTACAATTTACACATGCAGTTTCACTGATAAAATTTTATGGACGTTTGGCAACGAAGGCGTGACAGCAACGTATCGGGTGTCAGATATCTAAATATATAAAAATGGATGCATGTATGTTTGTATATCACGTAAAGACTCCAAAACCGCTTCACCGATCGTTATGAAATATTTAGGGAAACTGAAGCCACATCTTGAGAGTGTTCCTGTGATGTTTGGTGGTGATTGGACAAAAAGGCGTGGTACCTCTCATACAAGCAAAATTTGCGCTATCGTCCACAAACCAAAAAAAGAGGGTCACAATTTACACATGCAGTTTTACTGATAATATTTTATGGACGTTTGCAAATGAGGGCGTGGCAGCAAAATTTGATAGTGAATTTTTATTGCTGGTGTATTAGTATTTATACAATTTTCTTAGCTATTGAATTATAGCTAATACTTGAACAGCTGTTGAATATTTTTAAAAACTACGTAAATTGCTAGAGCAAAAGAACTTGTTTTGTACAATGTAGGAATGCTCTAGTTGTTGAGTCAATCCAAAAAAAGTATCCCCTTTACGAAAAAGAATTAAAGAGAAATTTTCATAGCTGAAATAAAATTTAAAATGATAATAAAATAGCCTGCTTATAATTTTTATTACTTCTAAGCCTTCTCGCCGTAAATAAAGCAATGAACATATTGGCATTTCCACCGAATGGTAGACCATTGAGATAGACGTAGCAAAAGACGTAGAAAAAGACGTTAATAAATGATTTTTTTAACATTCTATTAAAAAAATGCATATATTTTTATAATGTAATGCATTTACAGGTTATCAAAGTTGCTATTAGGCGAAAATTAGCCTGAAAACTGAAAAGATGTGTTAATGGTTTTTGTCATTTTTAATGGTTTTTCTCTTTCATCTCATCTCATGAAATTTTCATACTAACAACAAATAAATAATAAAAAACTTAAAAGAGATCAAACAAATCTCGACCAACAGTAATTTTTTATTTTGCTTTTATTGCTATTCTATTGCGTTATTGTGCCTGAAATATCATTTGTTATCAGTACTTGTAATGGCCAACTCTGAACAAAATAACACATTTTTCGCAATATCTTGAGAACCAGTAATACCACAAAAACAAATCTTGAAAAAAATTATAACATACGCTATTTAAAAGACATGTGCTAATATAAAAAAGGACAATCTCTTACTTTTTCTCCAGATATTGCGAAAAATGTGTTTCAGTTGTATGGGAGGTGCCACTCCCACTTGTCCAATCACGCCTTCTTTTGACACATTTCCTTTAAATGATGCAGTTGATGACTGACTAAGTTTCTGTTGTCGTGGCTTCACTAGTTTTTCAGATATTGCGAAAAATAAGATACATTTGTATGGGAGGTGCCACGCCCACTTGTCCAAATATTTTAAAACTCTTTTTTTGTACTTTTCTGTGCCTAAATCACTAAAAACGTCATCAAAATAATTTATTCTCTCTAGTTTGTAAAAATCATTCCATTGTGCAGTGCTCTGTATGGCTCGCACAAGACAGGTAGTGCAGATCACAGATAACCAGATAGGAAACTTCGATGGGCGACTTGTAGAAAGGGATGGCACGATGTACGATTTTACGTCAAATTGCCCCAATACTATCGCAAAATGTTTGACTGTGGTCGTAATTGTAACCGGAAAACTTCCCTGGTTTTTGGTAATCGAAGAGAATCTCACCTATAATAGGTTACAACCGCATACTTTAAAAAGTTACATTATTGGAACAAAATGGGTAATAAAAGGTATGACAAAAAAGAAATCAGAAGTGCACAGGAAAACTTCCCTGGTTTTTTAGTGGTGAATAAGCCATGTTGAAAATCTTCGACTTCAGTGTTGCCGTTTTGCTGCAAATCAATTTGGGTACTTTTCTCTTTTAAAAATGGATGGATACTTTTATTTGAGCTTCTGTAAGGATATTTTTTATATATGAATATATGTTTTTGTATGCAAATATATAAAAAAGTTGATAGTTCCTTAAATTGGACAAAACGTTAAGACAAATTATGACATCGAGACTTTTTTGGGTAATATTTTCTTATCAAAATATGTATTAAAGCCACCTCTTTACAAATAACTTTCAAATTTTGTGATAAGCCTTTTAAGTTTTCCTCAGCTGTTTTTTCTGATGTAATTTAATTTTTGTAATTCAAAACTTGCAATAAACGATAAGACTAATAAATTTTTCTTAGCACATTTTTTCTAATATAGCTACTAACTACTAGCTAATAAGTTTGAACTTTTAAATTTAATATGCAGTTTTGGAAGGTATCGAGCGCACATTAAAAATATCCATACTTACTGTTTTAACACTTATTTATCTCAAAACTACTTTTTTCGGCGATGTGTTGTAGAAAAACAAAAGCTGTTCAACCTAAACATCTGAAATATGTAATTCACAACATCAGTGGCTATCGCTAGCAAAATTTTATTTAAAAAAATCGTATATATTATACTTAAAACCGGTTAAAAACCCTGTTTTTAAAACTTAAATTTCAAAAGCACATCCTTCTGTTATTATTTAATAGTTATGATATTCAGTAAAATTTGTTAAGTTCTGCTTAACTGCTAAATTGTTGAAGTTAGCATCTGTGGATATGAATGAACCTGCTAAGACATTTTACAATAAAGTGCTAAACTGATTGTCAAAATCGAAAGACAGACTTCTGCAACTATAAAAATATGTTGTTTTAATAACTCGTGTAACCAGTACTCTGTAAAAAAATGTATTTAAATTTTTATATTACAGTTCGGTGACCCTTTTTAAACATTTGCTATTCAGAACCTTTGAAATGTTTTGCATCTCTACCAACCCCGTAGCAAAGTTTTTATTTTTTTATTAATAAGGAGCAGTTTTTAGAATTTAAAGCTACAAATCAAAAATAATATGGTTCTTATTAGAACTCAATCCAAAAACGATTTATCACTTCACTCAATAAGGTTGACGTTTTCAACTTAAGAAATGGTATCGGCTAAGCAAAAACACGGAGCTGAGCTTGTTAACTTGCTGAATCCCATATAAAATTTTGACAGGACTTAACAAATTTGTTAAGTTTAGCAAATTGCAGGGCTTAAATGATATAGTGAATACCATTAATAATCTTTGTTTTTATTTTGACTACAAATAAAAGAGTGAAAATCTCCAACACCGTCCAGGCTCATATTTTGAAAATTTATCAAAATAAAAAAATTATTTCTTATGTGGAGTGTTACAATATACCATAGTCTTATTATTATAAAGTAGGAGCGGCAGTTTTTGCTGCGATAATTGTATGTCAAACAAAAGAAAATCAAAACGAGAGCGTGCTATGGTTGCTATGGAGATATCAAAAATGTTTTGTGTCACATAAATAAAATAAATAAATAAATTTCATTTGTAAATAATGATTATGATCCATAATTAATCTTTGTCTTTGTTGATAGATGACATCCACTCATCAAAATAAGCATAAAAAGAGTTATTTCTTAGAAAGTAATTAATGGAATTTTATTGTTAATAGATTATTGAATAGGTAATGGAATACCTTTCTCTTAATGCCCATTTTGCTTAGTTTTGTTTATATATAACAAAGATATGGCAAGTTTTTTTTTTAGCCCATTTTTCAACTTTGGATCCATATGACTTCTAAACCAGATGAGAGCGACCATTAATTTTTTCAGATTTTTGTAATTAGAAGGCTTTAATACATATGTTCCACGAATAATAAGAGAAAAAATGTATTTTAGCTAAAGGTTAAATATGCCGTTTTTTTCAGTGCAATTGGTATTAAAGCGTCAAAAATTGGGTTTCATTGTTTGAAAAATTTTTGTTTTTATTTTTGTGTTAAAAAAAATGAATATATTATTTATTTTTCGAATTTGATACGTGGATGCTCTTTTTTCTAAAGTGGATACATTTGGGACCTTTTCTAGGGTACTTTTTTAACTTCGTCGCGGCAACACTGTTCGACTTTACTGTTTGTATAAATTCACCACTAAAAATGTTTTGTGTCAAACAAGGAAAATAAATAAATAGATTTCATGTAAGTTGTAAAAATTGTATTCTTAATTGTTTAATTCCATAATTCGTTTGTTTCTCAACAGAATTATGCCAGAACTGAAGCCGTCTACTGCACTGGCTTGGTGGTACGTCGCACAGTGGGGATGGCTTCATACATTTCTGGGAAAAAATTATAAGGAGTGCTTGTAGAGTGATAAAACTTGGCACCTAGCACTTAATTAACGTTATTAAGAAAAATATAAATTTTCATAAAAATCTGCCACGCCCATCATATACCGCCCATGTAACTCAAAATGAATTTTTCATACAAAATTTTTCTTTTGCTCCGAACATGTTGAAATTTAGCATAGACATTACAATTAACAAAATAAAAAAGTTGTGAAAGTTTCATTAAAATCGGCCACGCCCATCATATACCGCCCATATAACTCAAAATTAATAATTCATACAACATTTTTTCTTTTGCTCCGAACATGTTGAAATTTAGCACAGACTATACAATTAACAAAATAAAAAATTTGTGAAAGTTTCATTAAAATCGGCCACGCCCATCATATACCGCCCATATAAAAACAAACGAATTTTTCATATAAATTTTATTATTATTATTATGTATTATTATTCTAACATGGACATGGGGCAAAAATTAGCGCAATCACGAACAGTCGTAAAACTCTTTTAATAACACAACTTCTTTTAACACGTTCTCTTTGAATTAAAAAATAATAACATAAATATAAAAAAAAGATATAAAAATATAATATAAAATATAAACCAGTAAGGAAGCTATAGTCGGTCGAGCCCGACTATGAAATACCCTACACTTAGTGTGTTTATATAAAATTTGAGTGTTGTGGGTGGTATGGAAGGTGGGCGTATTTGTAGGCGTATCACGCCCATTTTTGGTACTCAACTAAGAATTGATAAAACATATACACATACAAAATTTTGTCTTTCTAGCTCAATTATTAGCCCATTTTTTGTGTTTTCTCAATAGTTGGTGGTATGGGAGGTGGGCGTAATTGTGGGCGCATCCAAAAAAAATCATTGGGCTCATCCCCGGGTCCATATCAATATGTGTGCCAAATTTCATTCAAATATCTTACCTGGTTCTCTTTATTCTTTGCAAGATATAATCACACAGACGGACGGACGGACGGACGGACGGACATGGCTGAATCAACTCAGGAGCTGACGCTGATCAAGAATATATATACTTTTCCATACCGGCCACGCCTCCTTCTATGCGTTAAAAACGTTTGCACAAAGTTAATATACCCTGACTTTGTCAAGTGTAGGGTATAAAAATATAAGTTTTATTGAAAGGCGCACCTGGCCGCAGTTGAAATTGATTAAAAATGTAAGAACAGATATGAGGCAATGTATTAGTAGTGATTTCCAAACATAGGCAAGTACAGCTAAAATTTCAGATTCAAATGTTTGGAAAAAACGGGATTTTAGTTATAAGTTCATAAAAAAAAAAAAAAAAAAAAAAATTAAGTCTCTGCAGAGTTTATTTTTTAAATTTCAGTATATTGACATATCCTACTTTAAATAAAAAATAAAAAAAAACACGTTAGCTCACATAGTAAAATAATATTCGTCTTGAAATTCTTAGGTTTATATTAAGTTAGTTCGGTAAAACATACAAGTTCGGAGTTTGAAACGGCATAAAAATAAAACTACCAGTCAGATTGAAGTAATTGTTTTTGATTTGACTGTACCATTTAGTCTTTAATATCAAAATACCACTGCATGTTGCATGAAGACTATGTTGACAATTTGACTTTTTTCCGCGAAATCCCCAGTGTGCGTCGTGTGCTCAACAAATTGGGTTCAGACTCGATTTATGCTGGTTGCTCTGAAGTTGCCGGTGAGGAATACAATGTTGAACCTGTCGATGATAGGACCAGGTGCATTCCGTTGTTACTTAGATGTCGGTTTAGCACTTACCACTACTGGCGCCGTGTATTCGGTGCCATGAAAGGTGCTGTCGATGGTGGTTTCAATATTCCACACTCCGTCAAGCATTTCCCTGGCTACTCTGCAGAGACTAAAAGCTTCAATGCTCATCGTTCATATCTTTGTTCAACATGTTGCCGATTATATGCGCACTCTTGAGGAAGAAGCTATTCCTATCATGTAGGTCCTATAAAAATGAAAAAGCATAGCTTTGTTTTTTACCTGCTCTACTTACGTTTTGCAAGCTTGTACAAAGAAAAAATTCGGCACAAAATTGTTTTTTTTCGTAGTCCCTTGAAGGTTTTTCAACCCTTTAGGTATTTTTTTTTTAAACGCTCTTATAGTTTTTTTCATTAAAAAAATAAAAGGATAAAAAACATAAATTTGATTTAAGTCCGGCTGATGTTTTCTTATAAAAAAGCCAAAAAAATTGTTTTGCTTTTCGTCGGCAAAAAATCAAAAATCCAACTGACTTTAAAGTCAAATATCTTTTACTATATTCTTGTCATGTTGGTTCATCTTTTTTCATTATGATGCACCGTATCAAAATACATGTTGCTGCAAAATTGTACACTCCTGCAACTAAAAACGACGTTTTTGTTAACAAAATTCTAAAAGCCCTCAGTGCAAGCACTTGAGAAATTGAGAAAGTTTTTTGCTTCGCCTGTAAAATCATGAAAAGTGTTGTTACGCCTTTTTGCATTTCAGGTGACGATAAACTCCAGCGATGCATTAGAATGCACAAAAATCTTCGTTTAAATAACTTAGATATGATTCGTTTGTGTTTATTTTCGTTGATTGTTGGATGGAAGTAAAGTGAGAGCTCTACAAATAGCCACCTAAAATGCAAGAATGCGTTATAACAAAATGTTAAAAATCGACTTTTTGATTGATTATGATGCACCGTATCAAAATACATGTTGCTGCATTTTACACTCCTACAACTAAAGCCGACCTTTTTATTAAGTAAATTCTTAAAATTTTATTAAAAGTAAATTCTAAAATTCTCAGTACGCTTAAAAATTTAGAAAGTTATTTGTTTCTCGTGTAAAATCATAAAAAGTGTTTTTACACCTTCTTGCATTTCCAAAGCTGCGATACATTAATTTTATTTGGCAGAAAATGATATATAAATAAGATAACATCTTCTAATTATTACTAATAAATGTTACATGTTAAATTTAACTAATTTTACCCTTTACATTGCCAAATGTAAATAACTTGTTGATTTTTTTATTATTAGCCTTATTAAGTTGCCCTGTAAGTCAATAAAAGTGGAAAGATTAAAATAATTTCTCCAACAAATACTAGCAATTAGCGCTTCATCTTACCTTGCCATGGAACTTTGGCTTAAGGTTTGCTTCTGCAACTCGTTTGAAATATCTTAAAGTCCACTTTTTGACAGTCGAAATTAGTTTGCTGCACTGGTGTGTCTGAAGATTGATTCGAATGCGAATTCTTGTGCCCCTTTATATTTGTTTTTCTAATTTTTATTGTTAGTGTTTTGCCCTTTATTGCTCTTGCTGTTGCTGCGGTTTATTGTGGGCAGCGGATGTAGATCGGATTTCTGGCCTCAAAAAAATCTCTTGCATTTGTCGTTTCTTATTCTCGGCCTCGTTTTTCCTTTCCCGTGGACAGTACAATTTCATCATGTGGACAGTACAATTTGCTGTTGTAGTCTGAGTGGCTTTTATCAATGCGATGCACCACGGCTGTTTCATGAGTTAGCTAAGAAATATAACAGAAGAAAGTTAAACCAACTTATATTAAAGTTGTCTTTTTATTAACCTACCTTCACCAAAGGCTGCTCTCGAGCACGCAGCACAATCTGATGCAACGTATGCAGATTCTGACGCACCAATGGAGGTATCGGACTGCAGCATGACAAAATAACTTGCATTTCATGTGGAAAACTCAGATCTGCATCATATGATTGGCATGTAGCCATAACTTTTATCTTCCAGACGAGCAACATTATCGCGGAACGCAAAAATCTGGCGCAGAGCGATTATTTGACGATTATCAAATACACGCTTTGACTTACGAAACAGATCCAAATGGGTATCCGGCCCAATAGTAGGTTTAACATAGCGCTTCTTACAGATTTCAGTGCTACGTTGATATATGGTCGCCAAAACATTTGTTTGATTGTGCGATGCATCTAGGATATAGTTTGTTAGGCGCTCATCATCAGAAAGTGTAGATTAACTGCAGTTTTCCATCTTTTTACCAGCATCATAAAGGATCTGCGCTGGTAAAGTTGCCAATTCCAACAACAGCACACACATCAATTTTCTGTTTGCCATTTCTTTATTAATGATTAATTATTTTACATTTTCTGTTATTTTTCACACAAGTTTCTTTAATAATGAAACGATTTAACTGATAAACAAAAAAATTTACAATTTAGGAAACTTCGATTTTTAGCATCCGACATTAAACAACATTGACAGCTATGAGGTGAAAAAAAGGTGAACTCACGTACACAATACGTGAGTTTCACAAATTGCAAAACCAATCTCAGATCAGCTGATTTTTGACTGCAAAATCGAAGTTTCCTATCTGGTTATCTGTGGTGCAGATTAAAAAAAACATTTCATAACAGACTTGTTATGGAGAATACATCATTTTTATTTTTTTGTATTATTTCTAAATTTGTATTTGTATGTAATATTTTTTTTAAAATTTTCCATGAGGTCCAGAACGTTTTTTTTTTAAAAAAATTTTATAAAAAACTTTTTAATTTAAAAAAAAATTTTTTTTAAGAAAAAATCATTTTTGTTATTAAACGTTTATTACGAGTATTTGGCCCAAAAATCAAGAAATTTTAACAAGCCGTTGCTTAGCAATATTAATTTTACTAAAACAGTGGCCTAAAACTAAATTCTTTGTAACTCATTGAAAACAAATTAAAAAAAAAAATTGCAATTTCTTTTTTTTTCATATACACTTCAATAATATTCATAAAAGATATACAAATTACGACTTCTTGTTTTAGGTGGCTAGTTTCACGAATTTTCACTCATTATGAAAAAATGGTCGCACCGCCGTTTTGAAGGTAGAATTAGAATGCTCTCACATTGTACAACTTGATCTCATATTGATTTTTAACATTTTAATTTTCACAATTTTGAGTAAAAAATAATAATTATTTCTGTTTTTTATTTTTTTAAGGCAAAAATAAAAATCTAAATTCGCCCAATATTTTTTGGTCACAAAATAACTGGTTTTTATTATTTAAAGCAAAAATAAAAAGTAAAGTTTGCCCGATATTTTTTTGGTCAGAAAATAACTGGAACGTTTCGATTTTTATTTTTTTAAGCAAAAATAAAAAGTAAAGTTTGTTTGCCCGATATTTTTTTGGTCAGAAAATAACTGGTAAGTTTTGATTTTTATTTTTTAAAGCAAAAATAAAAAGTAAAGTTGCCCGATATTTTTTTGGTCACAAAATAACTGGTATGTTTTGATTTTTATTTTTTAAGGCTCCTTCCATACAGCCCAAATTTGCGATATCGAATTGCTTTGAAGTTATAAGTCGCACAGCCTCGGAATTCAGTATTCGAACTCAATTTACACATGCAGGTTTACTGGTAACATTTTATGGAAGTTTGACAACGCGGGCGTGGCTGCAACGCACCGGGTTTCAGCTAGTATAAAATACATTTTAAGTTTAGTAATGTTTTACTTTAAAAGGTTTATTTTTTGTTTATTTTTGATGTAATTGTTTGTGTTTTTCAGGTAATTGTTAAGCAAATTTTAGGTCGTTTGTGTCATTTCTTTTACGTAATTTTTTGTAGTTTTTTTGGTTATAAAAATCTGAGCCCTGCTTTTTACTATACAATATTTTTTTTCTTATTAAAGAAATATTTTATTAACATCATACTTTTTCCTAACGGCTTACTAATTTATTTGAATAAGAAGTTTAGTTTTCTATTAAAATTGTCTTTAAATAGATAGAATTATACTGTTTGTTGTGTTTACCTTATTTATTTTTACATTCGTATGTTTATAATAAAGTGAAATAATATTTTATTATAAAATATTATATTAAAAAGTTTCATGTTATAAGCTTTTATTTAACTTGCTTCGTTTGTTCGTATGTATGTTTGTATGTATGTATGTATGTATATATGTATGTATGTCCTCAAAACTTGCAAGCCATTTTTCTACAACTTGTTGTATCCGATTAAGCTGAAATTTAGCATACATATGTAAGTCCGGTGACAATGCAATATTATGATAAAAAAAATTTGCCTCACCCCCTTTTACCGCCCACAAATCAATAAAAATGCTATATCTCTAAAACTACTGGTTCGATTCAGCTGAAATTTTGGCAGTAAATTTCTTTCGAGTAGAGGATAGTTAAGTAAAATTTTTGCAACTTCCCCTTTTACCACCCACAAATCCATAAAAATGCTATATCTCTAAAACTACGGGGCTGATTCAGCTGAAATTTAAACAGTAAAGTTTCATCAAATAAAGCATGGGATTTATGAAAAACATTTGGCCACACCTCCTTTTACCGCCCACAAATAAATAAAAATCTTATATCTTCAAAACTTCGGGGCTGATTATAAGGTGATTATAGCTTGCTTCATTCGTATCTATTTATGGTTGTATGTATGTGTGTCCGTCAAAATTTGCAAACCATTTTTCGCAATTTGCAAACTTGTTGGTATACGATTAAGCTGAAATTTAGCATACATATGTAAGTCCGGTGACAATGCAATATAATAATAAAATTTTCTGCCACACCCCTTTTTACCGTCCTCAAATCAATAAAAATGCTATACCTATATAAGTTTTTAAAATAAAAGATGTTAATAATAAACCAGACTAAAAAGTAAAAAATAAATAAAAAGTAAAAAAAATTTTAAAAAAATAAAATTTTTTTTAAAAAAGACGTGAACTAAAAAGAAAAAATAAAATAAAGTGACATTTGTCATATATGTATATAGTAGGTGTTGAGAGAGGAAGAGGTGTTGAGGAGAAGCCTCGCTAATGATTTCCACGGGATTTTGAATAAAGACTGCAATTGATTTCAATTCAAATTTCGATGTATTTCAACCAATGTATCTTATATTAAAATTCCTATAATTACAATTTCAGTAAGAAAATTCTTAGAGATAAACAAGTTTTTAAACTCACTTTTTGGTATGAAAGCCACTTGGTTCAAATATTTAAAAAAATGTTAGTTGACGATATATATTTAAACAAATTTCGCGGACTAACAATAATCACCACGCCAGCCAAGCTAAGTTCAAGTTTTTATCATATCAAAAATGGCGATGTGAAATTAAAGCGGAACTGACAAACTTCGAAAAATACGTTCTCATTTCTGACATTTAGAATTTGTAACTATTATCTTTTATATTTGATCTAACTTATTGCAAGTTTTGCCAGTGGCGGCAACATTCTCCCCCGCAGTATGGCTGAAAAGGTCTTCATAGGCATACTCTTCTTGGAATGCCACATCCAAAACTTTCCACCATTGTCGTACATTGATGTACACCACTATCATTACTTAAGACCATTAGAGCTACCCACTAGGAAGTGATTAGGAGTCACTGCTTCATCGGTTTCATTATTTACAGGAACGTAGGCAAGAAGCCTTGAATTAATAATATTTTCAACCTCGAGCAGCATGCTCAAGAGCAACTCGTCACTTGGAGCTCTTGATGGCATAATTTTATATAGAACAGTTTTCACTGATCGTATAAGTCGTTCCCAAGCACCTCCCATGTGAGGGGAAGCTAGTGGATTAAAATTCCATTTTGTTGTAGTACTGGTAAAAGTCTTATATTCATATATTCATATAATTCATTTTTATCAACCTCTATAAGCGCCTCCCGAAGTTCTCTTTCCGCACCAATAAAGTTTGTGCCGTTGTCACTATAAAATTCTCTGGGAATACCTCTTCGAGTCATAAAATTACGAATGGCTAATATGCATGAACTCGTGGTAAGAGAATGCGCAATCTCTATATGAACTGCTCTAACTGTCAAGCATGTAAAGAGACATCCATATCTCTTTTCTGTGTGTCGATTTACAGTGCCCATAATAGGGCCAAAAAAATCCAAGCCTGGAAATGTGAAAGCGGCTTCGTATGTTGGGAGACGAACGCGTGGTAGCTTTGTCATTTGAGGAACACACGGAAGTGCCTTGTATACTTTGCACCATTGACATTTTCTAGTTACTGACTTATATGTAACACGGAGTTTCGAAATTGAATATTTTTGGCGGATTTCGTTGATAACGGTTTCATGGTTCAAGTGGTGCAATTTAGCATGATAATAAAGTATAATGAGGCTTGTTGTGTAGCAAGATTTGGTTAAAATTAAATTCAGAAACATTTGCGTTATCAATTCTACCATCGACTCTTACGATACCAAGTTCGTCTAAAAAAGGTGATTTAGAATAAATCTCACTAGATTTTAGAATTTTTTTATTAGATAGAAATCTTTCTGCTGTTAACAACTCCTCTTGCGTAAACTCACCTTTTGTTGTTGATTTTGTCTTACAATTTCGTATATAGCGTGCAAAATAAGCAGTAGCTTGCAACAAGCGATTCCATTTTGAAAACCGCTTTTCGTTAACTAACTTTGCACTAAAAGTTATTTGGTATGAATGATTGAACATCTCTTCAGAAGTAGTGTCAGTATATACATTAACTCCAGGCCATTTATCTTCTTGCTGATAGAGAAATTCAGGAGCTTTAAACCATTTACTAGAACTTGAAATTTGAGGGACTCGAGCCCATTTGGTAGCTTCGTCTGCTACATTTGCTTTAGTAGGAGTCCAGTTCCATTGTTTAATCGACAAATGACACAAATTGATTATATTTTCGATGGTCAGAATTAATCCAGCTTAAAACCGTCTTAGAATCTGACCAAAAAATTTCTTTGATATTTTTAGTTAAATTTTTTTTAGATATAAATTTAGCATAACGAGCTCCTATTAATGCAGCCATAAGTTCTAGGCGGGGCACTAAAGTAATTTTAATTGGAGCTACTCTGGTTTTTGAACCAATTAAGGAGCAAACTGTTTGCCTTCAAACGAAAATAACAGACTGCTGCATAGCCATCTTTGCTGGCATCAACAAAAGTGTGTAGCTGGACATCAACGCTATCATAATTAGAAAAAATTTTCAAATAGCAGCGAGGAATTCTTATTTGTTGAATATTTAGCAAGATATTGAGCCATTGGGTCTATTTATTCATCAACTCTTGCGATCTTTCCTCGTCCCACTCTATTTTAGATCTCCACATCTCCTGTAGCAGTATTTTAACGTACATAATAGTATTACCGATAAGTCATAATGGGTCATAAATTGACTTAACTAGACGGAGCATTTCGCGTTTAGTTGGTACTTTTCCGCAAGAAAAAACACTGCTTTCCAAAAGCCGTGACGAGATTTTAAAAGTTATAATATATTTTTTATGCTCCCAAAAGACTCCAAGAACCTTTTCAACACTCTTTTCTTCATTCAAATTTAAGCATTTCTTTTCATCAGAGCAGCTGTCAAGAATGGAAGTCATAACTTCCTTACTATTGGTAATCCAGTTTCGTATATTAAAACCACCTTGGCGATGAATATATTTGACATCAGCAATCAGACTTATAGCCTATTGTAGAGTATCCACTGAAACCAGAAGATCATCCACGTAATGATTTTTCTTTACTGCTTTAACAGCGTCTGGGTATTAATTTTCAAATTTTGAAGCATATAAATTTTTTAATATATTGTGAAATGCTGGGAGCGTATGTAGCTCCAAAAATCATGACGTCCATTACAAAGACTTCAGGAACTTTATTTTGATTGCAGTCACGCCTCAAAAAACGTTGAACATCTCTGTCCTCTTGTCTTATAAAAATTTGGTGAAACAGTTCTTCAATCCCACCACAGATAAAAATCATTTTTTGGCGAAATGAAAAAAGAACAGCTGGTAATGATGCCAGCATATCAGGCCCCTTCAAAAAAAATGAGTTCAAGGATACTCTCTTTGATTTTGCAGCAGCATCCCAAACAACACGTGTTTTACCAGGTTTATTTTTATTATACACTGCAAAAATTGGAAGGTACCACACTTTATCACTAGAATTGATTTTATTTTTATTCAATTCGAATATAACCTTTAGAATGGTATCTTTCAGTTGTAGTTCTAAAAACATTCAAAAGTTCAGAATTTTGTTGCAACCTGCGCTCAAGACATATAAGACGTTTCATTGAGATTTCGTAGCTATCAGGTAAATTAAGAAAATCAAATTTCCACAGTAAAGGCCTTTCAAAATGCCCATTTTGTTTTTGTTTTGTTAACTGTTTTAAAAGGCTTAGAGCACGCTCATCATCTTTACCTTTTAGTGGATTTTCGCAATAAATTCCTAGACTATCAAGTTAATAAAAACTTTTCACTAATTCTTCTAAACCTTCATTGCTTTTGCTACATTCACATAAATGAAAATTAAAATGCTTACTTTAGTCATTGGATTCACCAACAGATCCGTAAATCAGCCAACCAATGTTGGTACACACAGCAAATGGCTCATTTGAGGAACCTTGTCGTATTTTTCTGGATACTCCCAAATTAAAGTGGTTAAGTCCAATAAGTATTTTTGGTACGGCATCTTTATAACTTCTTATTGGCAGATTCCGTAAGTGCCGGCATCATTGTGATAAATTTTCATAGTTCAAAGTCTGTGTTGGTAAATTTATTTCACTCACTGTACACACATTGATCACTAAACGATTTTTATTAACACCTGATATTTCAATAGTAAATTTTTTCGAAATATTTTCGCACCTTTCAATACCTCCGATCCACTTAAGGCACAAGGGGTTCGATGTTCCAGAGAGTTCCAATTCTTCCATCAAATTTTCATCCATTAAACTTATAGAGGAGCCCTCATCGATGAATGCATATGTTTCCATTTTTGTATAATTTCCATACACTGTTATTGGCACTATTTTAAGTAACACTTGCTTGACGTCTTCATTATGATGCGGCCCATACACACTGCAACCAAAACATTAGTGGAACTGCAACCAGATTACGTCTATTTTAATATATTTGACACACACGCTGCTATGGTTACAGCGATCCATTTTGCCATACACGCTGCAACTCAGCAACAACGCAGCAAAAAACAGCAACTGCGACCAAAATATTAAACGATTTTAATTTTGCTGCAACCTTTGTTGCAAACGTCAATGAGTTGCGTAATTTCAATACACACGCGGCGACTTCATCGTGATAACTGTCAAAAACTTCCAAGATACACTTCCAGCTTTGCTTTGGTTGCAGCGTGTATGGGGCCCATGAGTATTAATAATTTCACTGCTGACAGTAAGGCCTTTTCCACACTTGGTCAACGCAACTCCAACTCAAGTTGCTAGCCTGTGTATTTATACCGGAACCTTCAGATTAAGCAACTTGCACGCAACAAGTTCTCGACACGTTCTCAACCTGTTCAACGCAACGCGGCTTTCCGCAATTTTCATCGGCGACTTGTTGCATCAGTTTGTTTGTTTTGTTAATTGTTTGTAGTGCAGTATTAATCAAGGTGAATAAGTTAATTAATTAG
Source organism: Dichetophora obliterata (assembly GCA_963920525.1). Lineage (NCBI taxonomy): Eukaryota > Metazoa > Arthropoda > Insecta > Diptera > Sciomyzidae > Dichetophora > Dichetophora obliterata. The sequence goes on from OY986435.1 coordinate 284,139,745, forward strand.
TTCTTTTTTTCATTAATAGAATCTTAAAGAAGAAGAAATAGTTTGCAGGATGAATGAGCAAGTGTTAAATATTAAATAATAAATATATGTTGCATGACTTTTGAAGCAAGTCTGAAAGCATCCGGTTTATAGTTGCATTGCTTTTCAACTTTTTCACTGTTGCGTTGATGTTTCGTTGGTATTGCGTTGACCAAGTGTGGAAAAGGCCTAACTGCATTTACAAAATTATTTGAGTTGGAGTTGTTAGTGTTATTAATTTCTCCGGTAAAGTGTGTATATCGATGTAAGGAAGCATGGTGACAATATTGGCATCTCTCCACACCGCACTGTACTCGTTTCTGACAGAAACCAATATGTTTAAACAAACAAAATTTACATAGCTTGTGTTTTCTTATAATATTCCACTTATCTCCACGAACAAGAGCGAGGAATTTTTTACAGTTTGAAATTGTCTTACATTTGTTGCTATCACAAACAAAACACTTGCGATCATCATTGTGGGTGAGAATGTAGGCCTTTTTGTTGACCTTGTTGTTGATATTGGGTAATCGCTCTCTCTGAACATCTAAAGAGTCTTCAACTGTTATACAGCTAGCAGATATCCCTATGTTGAATACGCAATTGGAGAATTCATGCATATTAGGTTTCTTGTTTTGATTTAGCAGCTGTAATTTTTGTGTACCCCATTGCAATTGATATGTACACGGTTAGAAATCTTGGACTAAATTTTAGTCCTACTAAAATATTACTGCATGTTTTTAAACCTCGCGGTTTCAAATTGAAACTTTTCAAATACTAACTCATATTTAAAACTTTTCTGTACTACAATTGAAACCAAAAGAAATATTACAGCATCAATTTTAGCTTTTTGGTTTCAATTAAAGTACAACTCTGTATTACTTTTTGTTTTTAATACAAATAATACTAAATTCTAGTACATGTGGATACTAAATTTGGATTAAGACACGTAAAAAGTTGGCCTGGCAATGCTGCCACTCAATATAAGGCGACTCGGTTCATATGTTTGTTTATAGCGCTTTTTATGTATAAGCCAATAGCTCTGTGGTTAGAGTAATGAGTTTACAAACTCAATGTCGTGTGATCGAATCTCACGTTGTTTGTTATTTTTTTTTTAAATATTTGAATCCAAGCTTGTTCTAAATTTGAAACCAAAGCTGTATTAAAACCATTTTTTAGTATTTTGTAAATACTAGATTTGAAACCAAAGCTGGCGTAGACTTATAGGTAGTACAGAAAAGTTTAAATTTTAGTACAAGATTTCTAACCGTGTAGGTGGTAATTTTTGTATTATTGGGGGTTGGAATTAATTTTAAAGGTTTTTTTTCGGTTTTTGAGCATTTATTTAGAAACAACGGTACAATGTATATTATTCAAAGTATTGTCCATCGTTAGCTACAACATTTTCCCATCTTTCTGGCAGCATATGGATTCCGCGCCGGAAGAACGATTCGTCTTTTGAGGCAATCCACGAATCGACCCATTTTTTGGTATCCTCGTAAGAAGTGAAGCGCTGCTCAGCCAAGCCATGCGTCATCGATCTGAATAGGTGGTAGTCGGAAGGGGCTATGTCTGGGCTATAAGGAGGGTGGGGTAGCACATCCCAATTCAGCGCCTCCAACGTTTCCTTGACGGTTCTTGCAACATGTGGCCGTGCGTTGTCATGTTGAAAAACCACTTTGTCGTGTCTTTTGGCATATTCCGGCCGTTTAACCTTTAATGCTCGGCTCAATTGCATCAATTGTTGTTGGTAGCGTTCCCCAGTGATGGTTTCGTTAGGTTTTAGCAGCTCATAGTACACGACACCCTTCTGATCCCACCAAATACACAGCATAAGCTTGGCGCCATGAATATTCGGCTTGGCCCTCGATGTTGATGCATGGCCGGGTGGTCCCCACGATTTTTTTCGCTTAGGATTATCGTAATGGATCCACTTTTCATCGCCAGTGATAATACGATGCAAAAAACTCTTCCTTTTATGCCGTTGAAGCAGTTGTTCGCACATGCAAAATCGCCGTTCAACGTCTCTCGGCTTCAACTGAGAGGTTAAGGTGTTCTTTTGATACAATTTTTAATAGAATTTACAATTTTTTCAGGTCGGACTGCAGATTGAAGAGGTTGTGGATTTTTAGGAACATTTTGTGTGGAAGTAAAATTCGAATAATTTAGTGGATGTGTTATTGGAGAAGTGGCAGTGGTTACCGGCAGTTGGAATACGACTGGTTGACACTGAGGCAGCAGTTGTTGTTGAAAGCCACTAGTATTGGCAACACCTGAAGTAAAAGTTGGTATTACGGATGCAGATGATATCATTGTACCTTCCGCTGCTCTATTCGGTGGAAATGAAGAAGAAGTCCAGTTTCGTGTCATATTATTAATTCCGCTGCAATAATTGGTGTTATTATTCAAATTTGTGTCATTACATGTTTTTGATGGTATTCTGAAATAAGCAGTTTCAACAGGCAAGTGCGATGCTTGCGGCTCTTTTGTTTTATGTGCATTTGTTATTTCAGGTTGCGCATTAGACTCGGACTGAATTGGTTGTGCTAAATTACATGAGTTCGGCAGCTCTTTTAGCCAATTGCTTACTTGAATTGACGATGCATTACTTTGATGTTCTCCATCTTTATCTTCTAAAAGCTTATATTTTTTATCTAAATATTCGCGATTTACGGCAAGGGAACACGGTGTGCAGGAAGCAACTTTTATTCAACCTGAAATGTCGACACAATCTGAGTATGCAGATGTTTGAAGAACCATCTACAGATGCAGAATTCAGTGTTTTTAAAATCCTATGAGTTCGTTTAAGGGGGTTAATCGATTTTTTATAGTAAGAAAATCGTTTTTATTTTATATCATAAGTAGGTAGTAAAACAATTAAAGAATATGTACTCAATGTTTAAAAAAGGGTATAACTTCAAATATTTACAATTTAATAAATGAAAAAATTCAATCTAGTAAAGGATCCGGTAAGAAAACATGTGTTTTTATAAATCCAAAATAGCAAATAATTATAAATTGTGAAGTAAACTAGTTATATAATGTTTGTCTTTATCACCTGTAATACTATTTTCTTCATTGTGTAATGACTTTAATATTTACATATTTAGAGATGAAAAAGCAACAACTGCTTTCTGCAACTTTGGTAAATATGGTGCTTTATTCATTGCATTAACTTTTCTTCGATTCCAATATTTTAAAAATTCCTTGTAAATGGATTCCCCTGCTTGTTCAGACCGGATATTGAGTCCATCTCTATTTAGGTACTCCATACAATGAGTAAGGAGTTACATTAACTTTCAATGTATTGGAAAGTTCTGTAGCTTAAAATTTTTTTTTTCAATTTTCAATGTACTCTTTAAGATTATCACCCTTTTGAGTAGAAAAGCCACAGTTAATTATCTTGTTCATAGCTTTGAGAGCGTTAATGAACAGAACTAATCGTAAATTTCCAATGTTTTGATATATGTCAGGATCATTTAACTTATCTGCGTTTTTCAAAAGGGTACAGCAGGCATTGCTTTCAACTGTTTCGCAATGATAGTTTAATTGTGTTAAATTAAGTTTTATTGGAACTAATCCATCTCAAAACAAGTGATTGACGAATCCCTGCATTACATGTAATTCCAGAATAATACACTTTTGGGTAAAGCAAACATCATCACTTTTTTTTTAGCAATGGTGGATTCATAGTGCTATGACACACTTTACCTCTTTTTTATCCGAATCAAGAGAAGAAACTTTATTAAAGTTTGAAAGATTGTTCTTTTTGATTCAGTTCTTTTAAATTTTGTAACCTAGCAAAGCAATATGAGCATAGACATGCAGCATTAGACCATTGACAATTAAAATTAATTTAAAGTCAGCAGTAAACCTGCAGGGTCTTTCATTGATTTTTGTTAAATCGAACAAAGTAGAAATATTACTTTATGATTCTGTATGTTTGTGACAATACACAGCGTTGGTAACCGTTTTACACTTGTCAACTCTGTTTCTTTGTTTGCATTGCCTCATTTATTGTATAGCACTTAATTAAAATGTTCATCGTTTTTATCTTCAACTCGGTACGCTGATGAATAATTTTCTGGAAGCATTGTTAAACTAATTATAAAAAAGCCCTGCCCTTCGTCAGCCATTACATTCATCATAGTTTCCTCTGAAATTGCGAGCCTCCAAAACCGCTTATAATAACTCAGATGCATCAGCCAATACATGGATTGAATTTCTTTTGATTTATTATAAGTGAATTATAAGTTTTGCAAACATTTTTCAGAGTGTTAACTTTTTAAGTAGCATATGAGGCGTAATTTGTGAAATCGAATTTCAACTTTTTTACTTCGAATAAAATTAGCAACATTTCTCGTTTGTTTGACGCTTGTGCCTGAATTTCTCATAATATTATCTTAATATATATTTTTTTTAAAAATTATACTTTTTTGCTCTTTTGGATTTATAATAGACAATCGCTTACCGGATCTATTAATAAATGAAATTTGTTCATTTCTTAAATTGCAAATATTTGAAATTAAATCGTTTTTTAAACTTTGAGGGCATATTTTTTAATTGTTTTACTATGATATAAAAAAAAAATCGATTTGTTTACTACAAAAAATCGATTCATCCCCTTAAACGAACTCATAGGATTTTAAATACAATAAATTCTGCGTCTATATACTGTTCTTCAAACATCTGCATACTCAGATTGCGTCGACATTTCAGGTTGAATAAAAGTTGCTTCCTGCACACCGTGGGAAAGGGATCGTTCCTCTTCCAAACGTTGTAGTTTTAATTGCATTTGGCTTGCGTGAGAATTATTTGAGTGATTTGAGGCACGACTTGAATATTACAGACTCATTCTCGGGATGTTGTACAAGATTTATGATAACTTTTTTGACAATTCGTGCAGGTTATCATATTTTGGTCAGGGGGGTTTAAACATAGTGAGCACTCGGGACAATTTTGTTGATGATTGATGTAAATCCATTGTACTTACTGTGAGATTGGCAATACAGGACGCTGTTAGGTGCTACTGCAGTCTTTGTAGAAACGATGATTTGGTAGGAAACGTTTCGCCACAAAAATAATTTTAAATTGTTGAGAGAGGAATCTACCTCGCTAATGATTTCCACGAGGTTTTGAATAAAGACTTCAATTGTATCTTATACAACCAATGTATCTTATATTAAATTCCTATAATTACAATTTCAGTAAGAACATTCTAACAGATAAACAAGTTTTTAAACTCACTTTTTGGTGTGGAAACCACACTAGGTTCCACTAGGTTCAAATATTTAAAAAAAAATGTTAGTTGATGATATGTGTTTAAACGAATTTCGCGGACTAACAATAATCACCACGCCAACCAAGCTAAGTACAAGTTTTTATCATATCAAAAATGGCGATGTAAAATTAAAACGGAACCGACAAACTTCGAAAAATATGTTCTCATTTCTGACATTTAGAATTTGTAACTATTATCTTTTATATTTGATCTAACTAATTGCAAGTTTTGCCAGTGGCGGCAACAGTAGGTATATTCTAGGCGCATAAGAACCCCTCTCTTGGTTACTCATCATCTTAGTATAAGCGTATGTAAATTGGTAAGTTCTAAGGACTTATATAAATTTAGAATTTTTCAAATACATTTATTTATAAAAGCTTGAGGCACCGATGTTCGCAATCCGTTATACAGGTATACTACACATTATCAGTGGCATTGAATCTTATATTATGCTTACCTGTATATAAAATGCGATATACAGGTTTACTACACAATATGAGTGCCTTAAGCTTTTAACTATAAATGTATTTGAGAAATTCTAAATTTATATAAATCCTTAGAACTTACCAATTTACGTACGCTTATACTATGATGATGATTTACCAAGAGAGGGGTTCTTCTGCACTTAGAATATACCTACTATATGGGTATTTCTCTGAAATGGTCCACCGTGACAAGATAATGAATACATAAATGTTGCTCGAACAGGATACTCACTCAAGGAAAAAATTAAGTTGGATTAATTTTGTAGTATATTTTTATTTTTTATTTTTCATTTTTGAAAAAAAGTTTAATTTTTTTGTAAAAAACTTCTGAAAATATATGTAAAATTACTAAAATATGTATGAAGGTAAAAAGTGTCACGTGCGTAATGTCACGTGCATAATTTACAATTTATTTTTTTCTTCGCCAACCCATGCATAGTTGCTTTTGAACAAAACATGATTATAAAGGCCCATTACTAACCTTTATAAAAACATTTTTTCCGAAATAAAAACCTCCTACAATTCGCTTACTTTCGCACTTTTTCTTACGGTCCTAAAAGGCACTTCTATTTTTGTCACGTGAGTAAGTCAACTTTGATTGCATGGCATTTGGGTACCCAGTGCTCAATTTACCATTATATATACTTTTTAGAAAGAACTCATCACAAACAATGTAACGATTCTAGAATTCATTCCAAAATTCCAATCCACTTCTATTTTTTTAATATTCAAACACAATAAAACGCGTACAAATGTCGCGTGCATAACCAGAGAAACACCCATATACATAAATGACAAATGTTACTTCATTTTATTTTTTCGTTTCAGTTCACGTCTTTTTTAAATAAAAGCTTATTTTAAAAAAAAATTTTTTATTTATTTTTTAAATACTTTTTTTTCATTCTAAAACAAATGTTCATCTTTCCAAAATATTAAAAATCATAACGTTTTGTATTAAATAAACTTATTATTTACTTTTAATTTTTTAAAATTTAGCAAATATCTTTAATTAGGGACCGTAAAGATCATGATTTTTAATATACATTTAATATGATCGATCTAGTTTGATCAGGTGATGTTTACTTTTTCAATCATAAAATTAAGAAGTGCTTCTCCTAAAAATACGCAATGCGATTTCAGCAGTCGACTTTATCTTAAAATTATTGTTGAATTTTTACCTTATATTCTTCTTTGTACATTGCAACTGTTTTGCAACCCTTGTCAGCATAAGCAATTATTTTTTCGTCTTAGTGTTGTCTTATAACTTTTAGAATGTTTTTGAATATCTTAAGTATGAAAAACGATTACGTCTGGATTTTATTTTAGAAATCAAAAAAGAAAAAAATTATATACAATTCTTTTTGCCAAAACGCAGAAATTAAGGGAAATAGAGTTATTAACAATCGCTGCTTTTAACAGCTTAATGCCATTATTTAAAAATTTTTACATTTTGGGATCCCGAAAAGTCACGGGATCATGAATTTCAAATCCTGAAATCCCGGGATTTGCCAAAACCCTTCGGGATTGAAAGCCCTAGTGCTTATAAAGATGGTGCTGCAGCTGATAACTATGGCTGATTTATTAGAAATTCAAATTGAGATCAGCTTTCAGTACTCTCACAATATAAATTTAAACATTTTCTCACTATTATGGAGTTTTAAAACAATTTTCAGCAACATTTAATTTTTCAGTCGTGATAGACCTTTTGGTGGAAATGCCCATATGCGAGACCTTATTACGCATATTATGCATATTACACTGATCTGTAAGGTTTTACTGTTGGACAATATGTTTTTGAAGTGATTTTCTGCGAAGAATCCAAATTTACCCATCACTTCAGTATTTGAGGATATTTGAGATTATTTACACGAAGAATATGACTTAATAAATGACCCTCGGCTGTCCAATAAGAATCACAACACCATTATTTGCATATTTGTGTTATTGAAAAACGGAAAAGTCACAGATAAATAAATTTTTCCAAAAAACATTACAAGTCTTTACTTGTAAGCACCCGTACTACTACTACTTATATAGAAGCTAATAAAACGATTGTGTTCTTTGTCACAAAATCTCTTTATTTCCTAAAAAACAATACTCAATCGTTAAGATATCCCACTTATGCTCATCAGCACTAATTAAAACCTTATCATTAGTCCTTCATTAAAATGTATAATACATATACACATGGGCGTAGCCAGGATTGTATTAGGGGAGAGGGAATCCAATTCATGTAGCTATTATTTCATGTAGCTGATAAATAAAATTAATTTTTTTTTATATTGGTTTTATTGAGAAAAATACAAAATTGGATTGAAAAATTTTCATTCAGCTTCTCTGCTTTCTCTGCAATAAATTTCTGTGCACGCTTTAAAAGAATAAAAACGCCGTTGTAAGGATGATTTTAATGTGTCGAGATTTGGTATGAACAGCGGACCTTCCAATATTCGAAAGGTATTGTTGCTGGATGATTTGTAAGCTGATTTTCATTTTTGCGTGAAGCAGTATTTACTAAACTGGATGATTGGAGGATTTGTATTTTCCACGAACTGGCAAGTCGTGAAATTCACAAGAAACTTTTACCGAAATAATCGAAGACAAAACCTTTCGAATTTGTTCCAGTAATTTCTTGTGACCAGACATCAACAAGCAGGTGGGTAATGAATGCGTGAGCTTTTACAATACTCATGCAAATTTTTATATTTTTTTTGAAAGGCTTTATAAGGAGTGATCTTAAAACGTCTTGAACGTTTTTAGGTGGAAAGAGAGGGGGACCCTAGGTCATTGGAGCATTTGCAATTTCTGAGATTTTCTCATTAAAGCACATCGGAAAACCTAGTTACCGAAGTCGTTTTCGAAGAAACTGTTACTTTTGCATGTGCAAGCAGAAGCAGATGTAGATAGATTTTTTTTGCAATTAAAAGCTCGGAAGTGGGTGCAAGCAAATCATCTTTCTCTTCAATTATGCTCTAATTGCCACTCAATTTTCTTTTCTTGACTGTAAACTTTTTTTACGAAATTATAAATGTGTAAGATCAAAGTTTGTAATAAAAAATAAATAAAGCTTTAATTAATATTAAAAACTACAATACTATTTTAATTATAAAAAAAAGTTTTTAATTTCTAACTTTGACACTAAAAATAATAGTTTTCTTAATCGAAGGGGGAAGGAAACAGCCCCTTTTCCCCCTCGCCATACCCATACATATACACATACACACAAATTGAATGCGAAATAAACACATCACCTTCTACTGCCGAACTTATCGAGTTGCAACAACAAAAGCATTAAATTAACAATGATGCAACAATTAGAAACGGATTCATAGATATAAACTGCTTATAGTCCAAAGATGTAACAAATGAAACACTACAACAACAATAGGTTGGTTAAGCACAATAAACGTCTGCCAAATTGGCCACACTTGAATGTCATTTGGTCAACTATGAAGTGAAAGACCTACGACTAGCCAACCGACAGTTACACTGAAGGACGAAACATGGACGTTGCAAAAAGTAGCATATGAAACAACAATGACTGTGCCGTTTTGTTACGTTTCGTTAGCAAAGGTTACTATGTTTACATTGCAATACGCTGCACTTAAGAACCATCTAGGCGTGGTACTTAGTTGTCTCCATCAATTTGACATTGTGAGCTACGGTTTCATGAGTTGGACTGTTTTTGATGTGATTTTGCTGCTTGCTTGAGAGAAATGGTAGTAGCAGCACAGCGGCAACAGTACTTAATAGTGGCCGGCTTCATGACCAGCAATAATCATTAGCAACAAGAATAACGACAACAATGAGCTCAATAGTACCATATTTTCAAGCCATTTAATAGTTATTGGGCAAGATTTGCTATTGCAAGCAGATGATACTCAATATTAAGCCAATAAAGCTTTAAAGTTGCTGTCGGAAGAGGTTAAGTTAAATAAACATAAATCCCAAACCAAAATAAATTGTGCGACATACATGCAAATATATTATATATTCTGAGACATACATGCATATTTTCCTAAACATGTGAAAGTGCTTTGGATATTAAAACTTGTGAAAAAACATTTAATTTTAAATTTTTTTTTAAGAATATAAAAGCTGCTTTGGTTTTATATTAAAAAACGATTTTGCTGGAAAAGGCATTCAATTGTTTTTAGAATTTCAGAATGAGTTTAAAAAATAAAAAGTAAAATTTTATAAATGAATTTATCACTAGAATGTGTGGCACGAAAATTAATGAATGTGTGGCAAAAAGTTAGCCTGGCAACTTCGATGCTAATAGCATCTTTATGTAAATCGAACGATGCGTGCATTAGACGAACACTTTGTTCAAATGCCGAGAGTCAGCTGTTTTGGCTCCATGTAACAAGAATGGCAGGAACGAAGACAGCTGGTGCAGTAACGAACGATGAAGTGAACCCAGCATGAAATTGGCTTATGTAAGAAAACCAATCCTAACAGACTTCAAAATAGAAGTTCCTGCTAATAAAAGACAAAATTCATTTTAGTATATAAGAATAAATAGTCATTTCATAAGGCATTGCAATGATATTGGCAATGTTCGTCAATATTTAATAAAAACACAACAAGCAGCAGCAACAGCCGAAACCGAAACTGGTTATTAATATGAAAATTTAAGCTTGTACAAATATTTCTTTTTATTTAAAGGAAACAAAAGTACTTTCATACACATAAGAAAAAAATTTAATATAAAAAAATTTTTATTTCAATATTGAAGTTTGTAATATTTAATTGAAGTTTACTACAATAAAAAATGAGATTATTTTTTTACTTTTTTTTTATTACAAAAGTATTGCATACTTTATATCTTCCGTGCACTCTCCAAATAGCTTATTAGTTTACATTTTTATAGAACTAAAAAACAAAGTATTTTTGTTATTTTAAAGGCTTAGTATTATAAAAAAAGAAATAATTCATTTTCTTTTTCTTTATTCCACACACAATGAATTCGTTCGGAAGTTTAATTATCAATTTTTGGCTTCAGTACCTATAAAAATATAATATAAATTGCAACAGAGATGATAAAATCGAAGCATAAAATTGACCAAAATGTTTTGTGTTAACATGATAAATTAAATTATAGACGAAATTAAAATTTCTGTTTTGTACAATACTTTGTAAATATATTTGTTAAACCAAACATATATATTTGATTATTTGATTTAATTACGTTCTTTAATGGCAGTATTATATTTACAGAAGTTTTTATTAAACAATTCCAATTTATATGGGAGTAAATTTTCAATTTTGCATGGTGAATCTCCCGTATGATTGCAGGTAATTTTTGCGTAATTTTTGGAGGCTTAGTTCTGACCAATTTTCTTATATCTTTTTGAAGATTTTTTGCCGCTTAATTTGGTTAGTTTTTCGCTCCCGTGTGTTGGAATTCGAACAGCTTGGCGTTGCTGTATATATGTCGATATACAGTGCTTGGTTTGACATGACTTTTCCTAAACAACAATGCACTTGAATATTAAAAAAACAAATATTTGATTTCTTACTTTGATTATTTTACGTTTTCGTTTCATAGCACGTTTTGCATATAAAATTTTCTACTAATGGAATTTTTTGGAAAAACAATTTTATTTTGAAGTTAAATATCTCTGCCAACGACCTACTTAGAGGTTTAATTTTTTTTAACGATTCGACTCCTACTAGATAAGATTGCACACATAATTTTTTTTTGTTTTTAACCGGGTGACATGTTTTGGAAATGAGCTCCTTAATTGCCCTAGCTATAGCTATAACAAAATCTAAACCTTGGTATTTTGGGTGAGAAAACAAGTATTTCGTGAAGTGTTATTAAGAATTTTCTGCCTATTTAAGATAAGATGCTTTTATAATAACTTAGCCTAGTTTAAAACTTTGGACACTTGGACATGATTTCCTGCATTCACTTAACTTTGCCAATATATTTTTCTGTATAAAAAAGGACACATACATACTCACTTTAATTCATCCTGCAAACGTAGCAAAATAATAAATTATAAATATATAGAATGACTAAAAAAATTTTTTTCTACGCATGTTGCAAGAAGTGCTGCAAAAGAAAAATGACTAGAAAATATTACACATTAAAATAAAAACAAAAAAGATAAAAAAATCGCCAAGAATTAGTGCGTCGCCAAGAACCGTAAAACTTATACCAACTTGAACTGTTCGGCAAAACTAGAAAAAAGAGGCATAAATCAGCAACTACAAGAAACAATTATTTTATTTCAATTATTTTATTTGAACACTACGCCATTTTTATTGTCACTTTACTTTTTACGCTTTTCATTTGCTGCATTGTGTTGTTGTTGTTGTAGTTGCTGTTGTATTTGTTTTTGTTTTTATTGTTGCTTTGGACAATTTTTAAATTCCGAGTGCAGACTAAATTAAGTTCTATTGTTGCTTTAACTTAAAACACACACACATTTAAACGCGCCAACACACTAAAGAATACAAATTACAACAAATAATGTCAAAAGCAAAAAAAAAAAATGTAAAATATATTGTTATATTGTTTTTGTGCAGCAGTGTTCAACAACAAAAATACATATAAAAAAACATCACAAAAAAAAATGTATAGCATAAAAAAGTGTTGTTGTTCTTGTTGCTGCTCGTTTTGTTATTGTTATTGCAAAGTGTTTGTAGTTTGATAAATGCAGCAAATTAACGAAATAGCGTCTATTGGCGCCGAAAAGTCTAAAAACTCTTACGTCCAAGCTTCGTACTAGCCCGAATTGGCTCTGCCTCTGGCACTGGTCTTTTGTCTAGTGCGGATTGGAGAGACATTTGCTTGGCTTACCCAAGCTGTATTCTTGTCACCGTTCCAAATTAGTCGCAAATTGTTTAAACGCTCTCGTCGTCGCTGTCGCCGTCATCATTTTTAGTTAATTGCAAAATGGTAGTCGACAGCATAAAAATTCCGCTGGTAGAGAAAGAACATAAAAAATGAATATAGTTTTAATTAAATTGAATAAAATAAGTGCGGTAAATAAATATTTGCAAATATGTACAAGCATGCTCTGGACAGACGCCAGTGTCATACGTTTAACATATTTTATAAATAATATGGATTGAATTTCCATTTTACGTAAATTTTTAATAAATTAAAAAAACTGCTTAAAATCTTATATAACGACGTGTTGAATAAATATAAAAAAAATTGATGACGACAACTTGTATTTTTTTATATTATATTTATTTACTATTAACTTTAAGTCTAGAGCCTAGTACTTTGGCAACCTTAACGCCGTGTCCAGCGTAGACACGGATACGATTTTGCGCAATAATTTGCGGAGAATGCGGAAAGTATCCAATTAGAACACGACAATTCTTTAATGTGGGTGGCTAAAAAATAGTTTGTTATTCGGTGTGAAATGTCCTTGGTTTCCTCAAGTAAAATTTTATTTATTAGCAAAAAGTTGATTGAGATTAAGAATTAAAGTATTTAAGTAAGTATTAAAAAATAAAAAAAGAAATTTATTAAATCGTAGAAAAAATTATTGAAATATAGATCTTCGGAATAATTCAAGAATAGCTACAACTCTCTTTGTTTATATTTTTCTTTCATCTATTTGATACCACGGTGAGTAGATACTCGCATTACCTTTCTTTTAATACCAATGAAGCTCAATTTTGATGGAAAACTAAAAAAACCAACTAGATTTTTAGGCCATATTTCCCACATTTGAATGCCTATAACTCCTAAACCCATTACAAGCGGACTGACATTTTTTCAGATTTAGATTTAGGAGGTCAAAGCCGATATGATCCTCCAAAATAATTAATAATTGGAGTTTTCGCTATTCTTGAAATGTGCCCCATTTTCTTTCAAATAGAATCCGCACGATCAAACAAGTTAGCTAGTGAGTTAGCTAGTGATTTTTTTCCTTTCATATTGAAAACTTTGTTGTTGTTGTTGTTTCTTTGGAAAAATTCGTTAGAACAATTAATTGTTCTAACTTTGACCTTAAGCTCAATAAACGATTTTAAACTATCAAACAACTAGAATTTGTATTTAAAATCAAGTATTATTTAAACTATCAAACATTTAGAATTTGTATTTAAATCATATAAAGTCAACATAATAAATATAGAGGTCATTTAGAAAAAACTTTAATTTTTAAACAATTTTAAATAATTAATGAATTGTTTTTGTTCAATAAGCCCAAAACAGGCAATTCGAGGACAGGATTTTCGAAAAAATTCTAGTTTTAACATCTATGTCATTAGTATCCGAATTTTTTTTCTTATTTTTTTGCACAACATAGCTCAAAACTATGCTAAAACTAAACTTAGGTAATTTATTAAATATTTTTTGGACATTTAGGGGTGTTTTTTACAAAAAACTGTTGCACTTCTAGCTAAAAATTTCAATTCGTGCAGCTTTGTCAACGTCATCGTTAAAAAAAATATTTCTACTTGATTTTCTAATTTGTAATTTGAGTTCTTGCAACAAGAAAATTTAGATTTTTTGTTAAGTAAAATATCAAAGCTCGGAAAGTTTACGTCCAATAATAAATTTCAAGAAAAATTTTTATTAGGAAAACACATTTTTTGTTTGTTTGGCTTTAATAAAAATCTAAACAGACGGATTTCGCTCAAATTTCGTACATTTTTTATTTGCATCCTAAATAAGATGGTTACATACGTTGTTTTAACAAAGCACTTTTTTAAGTTACGTTATTATTGTTATTGGAGTACTTTTTACCATTGGAATGTTTAGTCAATTAAATTTTTGCTATTTTGACATCAAAAAATTCACATATCTTCAAAATTGTAGATATTTTTAGTACAACGACTTTTTCATAAAACATCGTTACCTAAGAATAAGTAAAAACGATATGAAAATGAAAGTTTTTATATACTATGCAAATATCTCGGCTGTTCTTAAATATATTTAATTCAAGTTTATTTATTAAACAAATAGTTACAAGCACTTCATAAAAATATTTTTAACTCTTCTGTTACTTCAGTGTATATTTAGTTTTTATCTTTCCTTGAAATGAGTTTAAAACATTGACTCAGAAAATTTTTACTCAAAATATTACTCAGCAGTTATATTTGTTGTAAAAAAAAACAATTAAAAATTGTTTTACTGACTACATTTCATATAATATAGCATTCCTTTGCAAAATTTTTTTCAGTTTTGAGCAAAATTTGTGTACTTTTTTGTTATCAAAACACTCTTATTGTTTTAATTTTTTTAGCAAAATTTATTTTTCTTATACAATGTTTTTTTCACAAAACATATTCAAAATTCAAAAATTGTTTATGTGAAAAAAAGATTCTAATAACTCCTTCCAATCAAAAGTTATGGCTTACAATCAATTATTTTTACGCAACTGACTTTATCTATATTAATAACACCCATTTTCTGTATTAAAATTCTCTAATGTTCGAGTCCCCACCCTACTTATCTAAAGAAATACGTATAGTGCTTGGTTTTAATTTTTAAATGTTTATCCCATCAGAAAAGCTACCGTGAACTATAAATATTGTGAAGAACAGAGATAAAATAAACTCAAAATCTCAATACTAAAAGCCTGAAGAGTTTTGTTCCAAGATATCAGTGTATAACAACCAATAAAAATATTCTATTTTTCTTACTTTATGAAAATCTATTTATGCATCCACTTTATTCGAGTAGGCTAAACTGTTAGTTTAAAAACCAAGAGGTGTGAGATCGATCCTTGCAATGGGCAAAGAAAATTTTTTCTATGTTTATTTATAAGTATTTTATTGTAGTGTCTTTAGTGAACACTTTGGGGTAAACCTACAGCCTTAATTATCGTACAAAGATAAAATTGCCAAAATATCAGTTATGGGGCGAATGAAACGAATATCTTAACTTAGGATTTTGTCACTTCACCGTCACCACAAAATAGCAAAATCTAAGAAGAAAAAATTCAGGGGCCGAATTACAGCAACCGTGATCGAGCAAAATTACGAAGGGCACGACGAGACAAATGCCTATTTTGCTCGATCACGGATGCTGTAATTTGGCCCAGATTTCTGTATGAGAAAAACAAGTATAAAATGTTTTAGTTACTGCTTATGTTGTTGTTGTGATTGTTTGTTTAGGTCGTGCCAAAATTAAGAACGCAAAATTGTGTCGTTTGTTGTTGTGCTGCTTGTGTTGTTGTTGCTATTAATATGTACAAATATAAATCACAGATGTAAAATATAAGGAAATAGTATTACCCATACATACAATGTACGTGAACTGTGGCAAGCTTCGTTAATTGAGCGAGCGAGACAGAGAGTGTATTTTATATTATTTAGTTCAGTGGCATCTGATTGCAAGCCTCTTCAACGATATGGATAAAGTTATTTCACTAAAAGCAATTTTCATGGCTAAAAAAACAATATTAAAGAAAAAAAAAACACAAAAATAATTGCAGTATGCGTTGTGCGGTTACAAATTGTAAAAGTTCCCGAAAATAAAAAATTAATTGCTCTAACGAATTATTTCCAAAGAAACAAAAACAACAACATTTTCAATATGAAAATATAACTAGCTGATTTTATTACAATTTCGGCCCTGCTAAAGGCTTTATCAGAAATCTTTGTGATGCCGGCGGGAATCGAACCCAGGCCGTGCCGTGATTTCCGCTGGCATCACAAAAATTTCTGATGAAGATTTTAGCAGGGCTGAAATTGCAATAAAATTAGCTAGAGACGTTTTCCTTTTCATACTGAAAATGTTGTTGTTCTGTTCTAAGCCTACCTAAAGCTCAATAAAATATTTTGAACTATCAAACAACTAGAATTTTTATTTAAAATCAAGAATGATTTAAACCATCAAACATTTATAACTTGTATTTGAATCTTAGAAAATCAACATAATGTTTACAATTTTTATAATTTATAAAATAAATTCATGCTTTCTTCATATAAATTAATATTAATTAAGTAGATAGGTTTAATCATATGAATTTTATTGCAAATTAACATCTTATTATTGAGTTATTTATTAATTTAGTGCCTAAGCCTTAACAGGTTTTATAGCAAATTAAAATTCTAAACTAATACTAAAAATAATAATTATATTGATTACAATAAAATTGATTAAGTATTATTCAATTCATATTATATCTTAAGTATGACTGAAATTATGTATTATCAACATATAAAAAAAGTTTTAACAAATTATTAAATTATTAATAACAAGAAAATAATGCTAACATAGTAAAATAGCTAAGTCAAAACGATAATATCAGCATACCAGGGTTGCGTTTTCAAAACAAACAAGGTTAAGTTAGCAACAATTTTTGTATGCTGACATCAGCGGAGTCGTGTGACAAGCAAGGTTTCATACCCAATAAAAAACCTCTCCAATAAGTACATATATATTATATATATCGTTTTGTCTTCCAATTCTTATATTCGTTACTAATATTCATTTTTGCGTTTTGGACAAATAGGCCTACAAAAAAAAAAAAAAAAAAATCGGTAATGCACCAAATTGTATAACTCAAAGGTGGTGTGGTAATACAAATAAGTATTTAAATGAACAAGTACAAACTCAAATTTAAACCCGTGTAAATGAATCTGTATTTGTGTGACACAACACGAATATAGAAAACATCACACTTTTCTGCTGTTACAACACTTCCTTATATTCTTCATTGATACACATAAGTTGCTTTCGTTTTTGTCGTTTGTTATTGTTTTTGATTATGCTCAGCAAGATTAATACCATGAAGAATTCACATGACTGTAGCTACTGTATTTGCAAGGCATTTGTTTGTTGTTGAATGATTTTTCTATTTGACTCTCATTTCGAATTACAATGCTTTGAAAAGAGTAAAACGAATGCGGAGTAAATCGATTCCTGAACAGCAGTACGAAGAAGCATCAGCATATTTCCAACAACCAATCAAAAATATCTTGACTGAGGCTGGCCAACCAACAATACACTCAGCCTAAAAACACCTTAAACTCCACACAAGAAACTTTTTATTTAAAAGTTTTCATGAATGATTTTGAGCTATTAGGAAAATCACTTTAAATTTTAACATTTAGATATAAACACTTTTCTTTTAATATTGAAAGTGATAACTTTTAAAACAAATTAAATAAGTACGCAATAAAATTTAAAACGAACACTATGAAATTGTTTTTAAAATGCCTGCATTTAAATTAAAAGGGTTTTCTTTTGATCCATTTTAAAAGTGTTCGTATTTACCTATGAATAAAGTTGTCACCTTACTATCCAATTTTAAAGTGTTCGTATATGAATCGAAACACACACTTTTAATTGCTTTTGGTCCTATTTTATTGATAAACACATTTTTGTTTTAAATTTTTTATTTATTTTTTCAATAGCTAAAAATATATAAAAATTATACGTAGATATATATTATAAATAGCATTAATATAATATGATATTAAATGTTAAGGTACCAATATTAATTAAGTATTTAAAGTTGAATTGAAGGCAATTGTTTAGAATTCAGGACTTTCCGTATAATTGTTTTAAAAAGTAAGGTGATGAAATAAGATTTAGTTATGCAACTCAATTTTTGTTTTCTCTTTCAAACATAAATTTAAGAATCAAAACAAGTTAGAACTCAGAAATTTTTTTGATAATTTTTGCAACATACAGACTTTTAATTATAGTTTTTTGAGCATTGTGTATGTCTTTCCATTGTTCATTTGATGAAAATTCATAAGTGCACTAATGAAATAGGTTAAATTTATAATTTGAAGGATTTTTTGTTTTTTTCAGTCTCTTAGGATTGTAAATGGTTATAAAAATCTAACTAATTGTATCGGAAAGAATATTAAGTAAATTACTTAATTTTTGTGAATAAAAAGTTTTATTTTATACGTTTTACAATCATTGTTATTATGGATTGCTAAATAGTTATTACCTTGATAAATGGTTCCTTAAGAGTTTACTGTTTTTGATTCAAAAATAGATTTACAATTTTTCAGTTTTAGATACTAGTCAGTTGATAAAAGGTTTCAGTGTAAAAAGGAGGGGAAAACCTTTTTGGTATTTTACTAAACAATTTAAAAAAGAAAGAGACTCTTTTATCTTTTCCGTACGCAGGACTTACTTCTGCTTCTTTTACCATGACTTTCTGCAGAATTATTTTAATAAAGCTGTCACGATGGTTATTGGACAAACTTGAGTTCTCCTGATAATATATAACAATTTGCTTTCCAGTTGATGTTTCGCTCAAAATATGAAACTACAGCTAAAAAGAAATGCATTAACTAAAATGTATACCAAGTTTTTGCTGCCATTTGTTACCTGTAGACCAACTCTATTAATTTTTATGAAAAAATTTTAAAATATCATATTTGTGCTACAGATTTATTTAGAGGCATTTTTCTTTCGATATTTTAATAATAAGTATATTTAATGAAGGTATTGAATCATTGCAGCTGCCACGCACTGCTTATTTGTTGTCTTTTGACGTGTTTGAGTTGCGATAAATAAACTATTTATTGCTCTCTACTTTTCTCCTAGTGCTCCGCTAGCACAGTGCAAAAAAAAAAAAGGATTTGATGAGTCTCGAGCAAGGCGAAAAGTGAGATACATATAGATGCAGAGCGGTGCTACAAAACTAAACAAAACAAAAGAAATAAAGACAATTTTTTATTTCTTTGATATGTTTTGTCTTAACCCAATAAGGACGATGATGCCATATGACATCACTTAGTTGGATGCCGCAAAACTAACCGTATTACATTAAAATTAGTCAAAATAAAAATTCGGTAAAATTTAGAACATGTGTAAAAAAATTGTCCCGCGTTTAAAGCGTTAAGGAGATTGATAAAAAAACGTCCGTGGCTAAATTAACTGAGACTTGCGCCAGAAAAAGTTTTTTTTCCATGAACTCTGCCCGAAATACATTATTTTGCATTGCCTCCGATTGTCTTCTTTGCTTAAATATTTTAAGCTCCTAAATGTAATTCCTGAATCTAAAGAACACGTAATGTTATTATTTATTTAAATTATTAATTTTTATTGTTGATATACTTACTTTTAAGATTATCTAAAAGGTTTTCCAGACTAAATTCTTTAAGAAGATTTAGGAAGTCCGTGTCGTAATTAGTCAATTTTTAGTTTAATGAAATAACGCACGTGTATGTTAATGCACTCGGGTCATTTATTTCGACATCATCGCACAAAAGCTGCAAACTGTCACTTTAGTTTTTAAAGTAAAATACTTTAATATTTAAAATTAACACATTAAATGAAAAACTGACACTTTTATTATTAAAAGGCAAATCTTTAGGATTTAAAATAAACACTTTATATTAGAAACGGACACTTTAATTATTGAAGTGAAAGCTTTGAAATTATAAATTAGCTATTTTTTTTAAAAAACATTTTAAGATATAAAGAAAATACTTTTATTTTAATTGTAGTTATATTAAAGATTCCCTTTGATAAATTTGAAATTAAAATTGTTTACTTTTATTTTCAAAGTAAGGCAATTTAAATTTGAAAGAGTTTATTTTAAAATAAAAAATTTTAAATTTGTTTTAAAAGTAAGAACTTTAAAACTTAAAATTGACTCTTTCCAAATTAATTTTGTTATTTTTTCCCATAAGAAAATTATAAGCAACACTTTTAAAAAATGTTAAAATAATAAATTCTAAAGCATACTTTTTCTGTGTACCCGAGCGAATAAAATGGGCAACACAACTTCTTATACCAAAGCTGTTCAACTACAACAATGCTATTTTACACCGAGGTGCAAGCGCACCAAAAAACATACAAAAGAAAATTGGCCATTCGGCACTGCATCGAAAGTTTAAAGACCATGCAAATTAACATTAAACGTCGTATCATAAAAAAAATAGAGAGCTTCCTTGGTGGCTTAACCAATCATCTTTCATACTGAAGCTAGTAGGTTATCCAAAATCAACTACAAGTCCAGCTATCTATCGACAAATTTTTGCTGACGAAGAAAACCAGTTAAAAACAAAAGGCCAAACACTAGTGTTTACCGATGGCTCGAAATCCAGGGATGGAACTTCATTTGCAGTAGTGCATCAAAATGGGAACTTAATTGTTAAAGGATTACTTCCAGATTATGCTTCAGCTCTTACCGCTGAAGCGCTAGAAATACAAGCTGCCATAGATAATTGCGTTCTTAATACAAGGAAATTTGTCATTTGTTCTGATAGAAACTATATCCAATATTCGTGATTCCTACATCAAACACATAAAAAAGCTTCAACTAGTATGGATTCTTGGCCTCTCGTGCATAACAGGAAATGAAAATGCAGACCATGAAGCAAAACACGCTGAAAACTCACCATGTCCAACTACAAGCACATCCGAAAACAAAGACTTGGTAAAATTCATTAAGAAACACCTTTACGAAAATCGCTCGGAGGAGTGGGCTATCTACAACCATCGGTACAAAAACTTTAATACAGACTGATCTAAAGCAATTTATTTTGCAGCATGTTCTCGATAATAGACCAGACTTTTTGTCTGACTTCGAGTTGGACATACTTTGGACATAAATTCACTCATTAATATCTTTAAATAGAAATTCTTTAACGAACTGCAGATTTTACAATGGACCACCAACTATTGAACATAAGCTAAACATAATATAAGCTAAGCATTATTTTCTTTGCATAAGGGCATCGCCTTTTTTATAAGAACGGATGTAGCGTATCAGTATGAGAGGAGTCTAAACATGACCGATGCAGAGTTAAGCTCAATGTGGGTCAGGTTCAGGCTTCGCTCTCACTTGCTTCATATCTGTTATATTTATAGAAGTCCGAATCTAGGGAGAGCGCCCACTTTTAACAAACTGGACTCTCTCTCTGATTCGATTACTCATATTTTGGGGTTGTTTCCTCACAGTGAGATCGTTGTAGCAGACGATTTCAATGTCCACAACCCGGCTTAGTTACGTCACTCGGGCCCACTGACACCTGTTAGGCAATATGTTGAGCTATTTGCTGAATCGAACCAATTGAATCAACTAGTGAAGGAACCTACTTTTTTCCCTGCAAGTAATATGCATAGCCATAATACCCTTGACCTTTTTCTGCCTTCATATCATGAAAAATATGATGTGAGTGTCAACCCTGCACCTCTACGCCTAAAGCCCCGAAGAGGACTGCAGGGTTTTATGGAAAGGCAAATTGGACTGCGTTAAATAATTTTTATCGCAGCATCAATTGGAAATTATGTTTCACTGATAGAAATTTGAATCGCGGCTGTCATGGTACAAGAAATTATTTTATTAGGCATATGGTCTTTCATTCCCAATAAGATGAAAAGCATTAAACCAAAAGATCACTCATGGTTTAATGAGACTTGCAAGATTGCAGTCAAGTCCAAAGAGGAAGCCTTTCAGAATTCGCCTCGATGTGAAGTCTTTTAGTGTCGGTATTCTTGTTAGAATGCCAATCGAAGGAATCGCTGTAATGCAATTATAAAACGCGAAAATATTCTGAACGAAGCTCGCATTCGAGAACAGGTTCTTCTCTTCCCCAAAGTTAGCAAAAATATTTGGTCATTTGTAAAAAGTGTGAATAATCAGACATCATCATCGATTCCAACTCTTTCAAAAGATGACCAAATCTTCACTGACTCGGCTGATAAAGCAAACCTATTTTCTAGATTCCTGCATGAAATTACACTCTCTTGGATAGCAATCAGCCACTGCCCTTTATTGGGTGTGGATCTTCTGCAATGAAGGAGACCTACTTTCAAACGAAAGCAGTTAAAAGAGTCCTTACAAATCTCAACGTAAACAAAGCCTCTGGCCGTGATGGCATACCGCCAACTGTGCTTTAAATGCGTGCTTCTTCGTTGGCTTGGCCTTTGCGCAACCTTTTCAACATTTCCTACAGAACGGGAATATTTCCATCTTTTTGGAGGGTGGCAAATGTCCAGCCGGTACCTAAAAAGGGTGATGCCACGAATCCTGCAAACTACCTTTCCATTGCGATATGCTCTACGCTTTCCAAATTTATGGAGAGCGTAATAAACTTCAACGTTGTGTACTATCTGGAGCACAACCAACTGCTCAGTGACCGTCAATATGGCTTCCGTAGAGCTCGCTCTACTGGTGATCTTATGGCGTTTTTAATCAAAAAATTGAATAAATGCGTTCACTTTTTCGGCGAGAGCAGGGCTGTTGCTCTGGATATTTCAAAAGCGTTGGACCGAGAGTGGCATAAAACGCTCGTGTCAAAACTTGTTGCATATGGTTTTGAGGGTAACTTTGCTCGATGGATCACATGTTTCCTCAAGGACAGAACGATTCATTTATTTATTTTTTGGTCTACAGAATATATCTTACAGACTATGCATAAAAATAGCAATAATTACAATAATTAGCTATTTCCAATTGGCCTGTGAGCAGTTAGAATTTAATATTGAACAAAAAGTGCTACACAGTTTCGTTATAGGTTCGTTATTAGCGTAATTAGTTCTATGGAATGTTTCTTCCAGCATACGATTGTTGCGCAAACTCCTTGGTGCATTGTAAATTATGAAAAACTCTGACAATTCAACACATTTTATGTTGTTTTGTAAGATGTTGTAAGCGAACATTAGATCAGATTAGATTCTTCGATTCTTCAACGACTGAAGACAAAGAAATTCACGCCGAGCTTCGTATGGTGGAAGACCGTCATTCCACACGCAGAGAAAAGACATCGTTGAGACATGATAACTGCAATAATAATTTTTTTACTAAAACTATTGTAATATTTCTGCAAACACAATAAAGTCATTATTTACTAATGGTGGTACTAAAAATAACATTACAGTTGAAATCATAAAATCATTGAAATGGTCAACATACTATGATTGCCTCAACTATTAGTTGCAACAAAAATGTTGTAGTTCTGTCAATCATGATAAATGTGGATATTATTATAGAGACAAACGTATGAGAATTTTGAATGTTTGTCTGAACTATTCTTTGATTGTTGGCAAACGAAGCAGAACATAACCAAAAATCGAAAGAATTTATTGTGCCTGAACAGTTTGCAGGAAAAATCTTCATTTCATTCAAACACAATAAGTTTTATCGATTTCTGGCTATGTGCCGTTTCGTTTGTCAACTGTTCAATTATTGTGTTTTGTTTTAAATCGCCTTATCCTAAAAACAGCACGCAGAAAAGTGACATTTTCGCCTTTAATTGCTAAAAACATATTTCTATTTACCGTAAATATATTTTGCAATTCTGACCATATTTTGTTTATCACACATATTGCTATTTTTGTGACAATGCACTTAATGTATTAAGTTTATGAATGGCATTAGTCAGGCGAGCGGTAGTAGCGGCTGTGGCTTACTGGTAGTGTGCGTGGCTCGTAAGTGAAAAAGCCGCAGTTCAAACCCCAGATCGGACAGAAAATTTTATCTAAAAGATTTTTCAATTGAATTAATATTTATGTTCAGCCCAGACAATGGCAAACCTCTGGAGATATCTTAATTAATAGCTGTGAAAATTGGAGTGCATGAAAATAAAAAAAAATAAAATTATTGTTTTAATAATATTCTGGATCCTAAAAATAAATTCGTAATGTAGTAGTTGCAATCACTCTATTTTCGACCAAATAAGAGAATACTGATTGTTTTAGTAATATTTTGGTTCCTACAAAAAAGTTATTTTTCTAAATATAGTTGTTGTAATCATTTTATAATGATCAAAGAAAATATTATATGTTTAAGAACATGTTAGCAACAATCATAATCCGAATCATACTATGCTCCTCTTGGAGCAACATGGTTGTTGCAACTATATTTTTTCTCTGCGTGCAATGTATTTTATTAAGAGCATATCTTGTACAATTTCTCTGTATTCTTTCTATACGAAAAGAATGTTCATTATAAAAAGGATTCCAAATGCCTAAACAATACTCCAATATATAGGATCCTTGAAGTTCTTAGTGTTTCTTTTAATAAAAGCTAGCATTGAGTTTGCTTTTGAAATTATATAGTTGAAGTGGCTTTTAAAACTTAAATTTGAATTAAAAAATACTCCTTAATCGTTTACATCAGTTTTGCAATTTTAATAGTTATTATTTAAAAAGTAATTCTCTTAAATTGGAAATGAACGTTTTTTATATGATACGACACAACATTTGTTAATATTTAAATGCAAGTTATTTAAAAAACACCAATCATAAGAAAATTGTCAATTCACTTTGCAGATTAAAATAATCATATGGATATGAAATTTTTGAGAGGAGCTTCATTTCATCCTCAAATAATAAGCATTTTGAGTACTTAAACCTCAAATCATTAATAAAAATAAGAAAATGCAGTGGTCCGCAATGAGTTCCCTGCGGAATACCAGAAGTTGCGTTAATAACAAATTCAGAGTTCGTTGATCCTATTTTAAAAAGAAGTTTTCTATTCTCTAAATAACTTTTGAAAAAATTTACAAGAGACTCCGACAGACCAAAGTTTTTAAGCTTATGCAGAAAAGGATTGCCCGGAAGGAATCCATGTTGGCAGCCGACTATAAGACTACCAATGTTATCAAAAAGCTTACTTTTAATTTCATGATCGAATTTGGCAAATGTGCACTGTTTTACAATCGCTCTATAATTATTAATTTCATTTCTGTTACCAGATTTATATATGGGATCTACCGAACAAACCTTCCAGGGTTCTAAAATATACCATTTTTTAAGCAAAAATTGTATAGAATTGATAATTGTTTACTTATATTTGCCACACAGCGCCTGAAAAATATTGGTGCGATATCTTTTTTTCGCATTTTGAGGTTGAACTAAGACTAGAAATAGCTAAGGTTACGTCCTCTTCTGAAACCATAAAGTTATCAATAATTATACGATTTGGTGACTGAAAACTTGAAGAGCAAACAGAGTTCGTAGAGTTTGTTATGGATTTCAAAGACATCTTGAAAATTTTTGCAAACAGATTCCAAGTTTCTGTGGTATTGCTTGATTTTATTCCATTATATACCGTGCTAGTTGGAAAACCGTTGGTTTTGCGCTTTGAATTTAAATATTGCCAAAAGCATTTTGGGTTCGAGAACAATTTTCTCTCGATTCGTGTCGTAGTTGACGGTATTTCGTAGGAGAAGCACGCCATCAACACCGGAGTAGCACAGGGTTCAGTCCTATCGCCCACCTTGTTTCTGGTTTTTATCAACGACCTAACTAGCATGACCCAATACATTCGTTTGCGGACGACAGCAGCATTTGTCATTCATATTCATTAAAAAACGCATAAGCTCTATGCAGATTGAGAAAAAGAGGTAAAATATGAATGACACACTCCTTAATGATCTACAAAAAATCTCCGAGTGGGGTCTTGCTAATAGAGTAGAGTTCAATGCAAGCAAGACTCAGTGCTGCCTGTTAACCCACAAGCGGATGGATTGCCCCTTAGCTCCCCTCAATATGAATGGTGTGGATTTTGTGGAATCAGCCGCTCTTGATGTTCTGGGCATATCGATCCAATCATATGAATGATCATAGATTTCGATGTGTCGAAAGAAGCGGGCAAGTGCCTAGGTTTTTTAAAACGGTGCAAAAAATATTTCACCTTAGCTGATCTTCGCATGATCTACACCTCATATATAAGACCGATAATGGAGTGCAATTCACACATTTTGGCAGAGGTTTCAAGATCTTATTTGGAGCTTCTGGATCGAATTCAATGTCGTTTGATATATTTGATATGGTATGAAAGTATTTCATCCTCTTTCAACTCTCTTGGGCATCAACGCAATGTTGGTTGCCTAAGCCTTCTGTATAGGTACCATCATGGGAAGTGTTCAAGGGAGATACACGGCCTGACGCCACCATCTCGTGTGTTTCCCAGGTCCACTCGGTCCTGCCCACCCCTTTACCATTGCATCGATGCCCAATAGAACCTCGCATTGCCGTATTAATTCGTTCCTTAGTCGCACGGTTAATTTGTGGAATAGTCTCCCTGCGAGTGTGTTTACCAGCAGTTTTGAGCTATGCAAATTAAAAACAAATCTTCACCGACCCCTTTACCATTGCCCACCCCTTTACCATTGCATCGATGCCCAATAAAACCTCGCATTCGTTCCTTAGTCGCACGGTTAATTTGTGGAATAGTCTCCCTGCAAGTGTGTTTACCAGCAGTTTTGAGCTATACAAATTAAAAACAAATCTTCACCGACACTACTACATCTATCCACCCTCCAACTAACTATCACCCATCTTCCAAATCAACACAATGCTTATACATTTATAGGAGGCATCCCCTGAGCGTTGGTTCTATCTAAAAAACTATATTATTTTTCTATACATGTAACTAATTTTAGGTATAACAGGTATATATATATATATATATTAGGGCGGGTCAAATTTTTTTGGTGGTCTGGCTCAGCGAAATTCGTAAAATACATGTAATTTCAAGACTTTTTCTCCACTACAGCATATACAAATTCTGAAAAAAAGCTGTGCGGACTTTCGTAAATAAATTTTTTTCTCAATTATAAAATATGAATGTATGAAATTTGAAAGAAGTGTATAAAATGTGTATAAAATAGATTATTTGTGCTGTCATTTCTAAGGTAAATTTGGGCGCTGAATCTGAATCTGGCATTAAAAATACATTAAATCCAACTATCAATAGAAAAAATCGTGATTTTTTATAAAAATATCGTGATTTTTGGTCAAAAAATAAAAAAAATGTTGGAAAATTTGGCGCTGAATTCAAATCTCCCATTTAAATTACTCCAATTCTCGTTTACTATTTAGTACTATTTAGTACCAATTCTAGTACTCCAAGTCTCGTTTGCTCTCAGTTTTGGGCCTTTTTTTTCTCGATTCCATCGATGTCGCAATAAAACCACTTTTGTGTTTTTCAGTAACGTGTTTGGATGCTCTAGACATCTCTTGGACATTTCGTTCGGTGCTTTGAATGTGGCATGGTATTTCGACGTTAATCATAACCTCATCAGAATCATAATAATCTTCAGTCAAATGTTGCAATGGAATGTCTCTTGTGTATGGCGGCTCGTGTAGAATATCATCATCATTCAAATCTATCATGTTGGAAAAGTGGGTGCAGTCAAAATTGATTTTCGGTTTTTTGTATTCTCTCAATGTTGTCCGATCGAGATCACTTCGGATATGTTTTATTTTGTCGATTGCCATTTGACGTATAGGTTTCACATTGTGACAAACCATTGCTAGCAAAACATTTTCAGAGCTAGCAAAGTAGCAATTGGCTGACATTACACTATGAACAACGGAAAGTAAATTCGGTGGCAGATAATTCGTCCATTGTATAAATTTGAAGTACAAAACACTTCCGTATGCCATTGAATTGTAATATTTAACGTTGAAGTACATTGGAATGTACACTTTCATCACGTATGTGGCCAAAATTCGCAAGTTTTTTGACGGTTTGTCTGTAGTTATGTACGTACGTAAAATTCGAGCAGCTTTTGTTAACCACCTAGCATGATGTATTGGTCCCAACTTGATGTTTGCTGGATCAATTGATACTGAGCGAGTTGAAATCGCGTTTGCTAATTTGAGAAGATTTCTTGCATCTGTTGAGAAAGAACGTTCATCAAAATCTGGTGATGATGGTGGCATATTTTGGAGTGAAATTATCTCAAAATTATTGACAACCTGAAAAGCAGAATTTTTTTTTAATTCGTTAAATTATATAATTTATTTACTCAAAATAATCGTATTTTACTTGTATCGTATCGCAAATGCCTAAAACCGCTGCTAATCGTCCTGTTGACGTAGTTGGCCCTTTCGTGAAACTTTTTTCTAGTGTATTGTATAAATGACGAAACGGTAACTCATTGAAATGCAGCAAACATACACTCCAATGTAATGGCCTTTGTAAATGTTGTTCGAAAAGTCTTATTATACCACTTCTAATTCCAGTGTTAACAGGTTCACCGTCAGAACAGATAGCTACCAAATTATCTAATGACAAGCCGTTTTTATCAAAAAATTCAATAAGTTTATGCGTTTTTGTTTCTGCGGTTTCTTCTTCCACAATAATATGGCCCAAAAATCTGGAATCTGGCTCTCTTACAACAACTATATGCGGTTCTTTAATTTTGCGTGTATGAATTTTATTGTTGATAAATTCGGTAACTAATGTTTCGTCTGTTCTGCCATCGAAAGCAAATGCCAATAACGTGGAAGTGTCTAATCGTTTTTTCAAGACCTCATTCCTACAACGATTGCGTTCTCTTTGAACTTTATTTTTATCGATAATTAACGTTTGATCATTTTTATCTTTTACGCTTAAATCTTTCAAAAGTGCAGATGCGAGTGCAGCCGCAGCTCTATTTGATATACCGTATCTATCGCATTCCATAGCAAAGTTTGATAAGGTTACGTTTTGCATATACGGCCCTCGAACAGCACCTGGAGCTGCCACTCCTTCTTCAAATTCAAAATCCATACTACTTGCACCCATTGATAATTCAGGTTGCCAAATCACCTCTGATCTTGTCACTTCTGTAGTTGTTACTGTTGTTAAACTTGGTTGTGGTAGCGTTTGAAGAAATTCAGTAATAGTGACATTTCTATCTGTCATCTGGTCCACAAAAAATGTTTTCATGAATAGTGGTAGTGGTGTATTTTGACATCTGCAATCCGTTGTTAATAAATTGCAATTACATGTTGAAACCCAAAACAAATTTCCTAGCAAACCACGAAAATCAACAAGAACATCGGGTGATTTGGATTTGTTTTTTGATGCTTCTCTATATTGAGCCATGAATCGGTCTAATTTGTTGCAAATGGATTTTCTCTGAATAATTGGCGTTGGAAGATTATTCCAAATTTCAACAATTTTATCCGCCACATGACGAGTAATTGATTGGAATGAAATGTGTGGGTTGTCTTCGAAATAGTGCTCTTGCATGAAAAAATAATGTAACAAAATATCGCCATACGTCGGTAGACGTTCAACGTTCAATTCTTTCGCTTCACCAAATAAAGTTTTATCATGCTGCAATATTGAAGTTATTTTACGGTCCAGCTCGGGTTGTGATGATGACGGTGAGGTTTCCATGATATAGCTTGTATTCTGAAATGTAATATTAAAAATAAGTTTATGATAAGTAATTAAGACAAAAGAATTTACACAAGCGTGTTAAATATAATTTTACTAAATGAATTTCCTGCCATAAATCAAAATAAAACGTGTTTAATATTTAATCAAGCCTTGAAAATGAGCTTGCATTTGAAATAAAGACAATTTTCCAACATTTTTTTTATTTTTTGACCAAAAATCACGATATTTTGATAAAAAATCACGATTTTTTCTATTGATAGTTGGATTTAATGTATTTTTAATGCCAGATTCAGATTCAGCGCCCAAATTTACCTTAGAAATGACAGCACAAATAATCTTTTTTATACACATTTTATACACTTCTTTCAAATTTCATACATTCATATTTTATAATTGAGAAAAAAATCTATTTACGAAAGTCCGCACAGCTTTTTTTCAGAATTTGTATATGCTGTAGTGGAGAAAAAGTCTTGAAAATACATGTATTTTACGAATTTCGCTGAGCCAGACCTCCAAAAAATTCGTCCATACAAATTGACCCGCCCTAATATATATAGTATTCCATATAAAAATATATTATGTGTGCTTAAATTGAAGTTTTAAATGACTTTAAAGAGATATATGAGTTCTTTACTACAGAGCAAATAATAAATTTTTAATTTTCCGCAATATGCTTTTATACATTTTAAAATTTTTATTATTTTTAATTTAATTTAATTATTTTTTTTTTAATAATTTGTTAGTATTAAGACAAATGAAATGTTTCAAAAATAATTTTAAAAAATATACGCCAAAAAACCAGAAATTTTCTCTTTTACTGTATAAAAAGGAAATTTACGTCATCATTTACGTTACAATGATGATAAGCAAATTGTAAGAGTCAATTTGATTTTCGTGGATTTTCCCGGATTTGGCGCAGTCAATAGTGGATTTGTCAGGTCAAACGTAACGCTGATAAGGTTAAAAATAACGGAGGTAGTTTATAATATGAAGTCTATCGCCTGCAGAAATATTCCCAATGCATCATGGGAAGGAATTTTTATTTCATAGTTATAGGGGTTTTAAGTTATGCTTAAGCACTATTTTTCTCAATTGACATACGCTGTAGAGAAATCCTGTTTAGAGAGATCTACAGCGAATTTTTCATAGATACATTTCCATAGAACAGTTCAATACTGTGTGGCTACGTTTAAAATTACTTTACTTAAGTTATTTTAAAACGCATAGAAAAATCTACCAAAAAGCAAGTTAGTGGGTTAAAACATTCTAAGAAATTTTTCTCAAAAATGTCACAACAGGTCTGTTAATTCAATAAAAATGTTAAAAAAAAATATTTAAAAGGTTTCCTACTTCGTTTTTCCTAGTAAAAAGCTGAAATAAGAGTTTAATTAAAACCTTCATTTAAAATTACTCAGAAGTAAACTTTTAAAATGCTTACTCGAAAAACAATTTGTGTCCGTACTAAACTACAAAAGCACAAAAATCACGAGTATCAGACTCAGTTTTATTTTTAAAAACTACAAGTAGTTAAGAAAAACTGCGAAGCTTATGAAAAAATATTAATCGCACATTGATATTAAGGTACTATTACAGCGTGGAAGAAATTACAAATCATTTTTTTTTTTCATTAGAATATGGATCTTTAAGGTCTTAAGAATACTGTACGTATAAAATTTTAGAAAAAAATATCAAATAAAAAAAGTTGTAAAATATATTATATTCGTAAGTCGCGTGATATTCAAGAACCTTTAATCGCTATTTAGTTTTTATAATTTAAGAAATCTTTAATCGCGATTTTCTCTAAACAAGGTTTTTCGAATCGGCTTCTAAGACATCTGGAGTTCTACTTTATCGATTTTGATGAATCTTGATTCATTGTGATCCTTATAGACGACCCTGTTAAGCACTTGACCTATAAAATGCCAAAAAATTTTACAATTTTTTTTTGCATGGCTGAAAGTTTCGGCAAAAAAGTGGGCTTTTTGTAAAGATTTTTTCAACGCATGCCAGTTTTGTTTTTTTATTTTTTTTTTCGTTTGCGTAGGTTGAGTGGTCAACTAGAACTCTAACTCAAAAATGCACTTTGATTTTTAACTTTCAGACACTTTGTAAATGCTGGAGACGAGAAGCCAATTCCAACAATTTTTTTTTCACTTGCTTACTTTAACGTCCTATAGAAAATTAAAAACAACTATAAAGACAAAAAAAATTTCTTTTTATTTAAAAAAATTTATTTTTTCCTCATGAATAATGTTTTATTGTGTAAAAAATTTGAACCATTAAAGTTGATAATACTAGGCAAAAAAAATTTATAAATAAGTTGTTTTTTATAGCTATACACTGTAATAGTACCTTAAGCCGAATGCAAATGAGCTTCAGCGAAAAGGACCCGAGAAAAAATGCATATATTGGGTCAATAACGTAGTTAATATGTATCGAAACTGGCCTGCGTCCTAACTATAATTTACCCGAAACATACCCAACAAGTAACTCGAAAGTCACCTGAAATAGTACCGTAGCATGGTGTAATTATCCAGGTGGAAGCGGTTTTTTCACCACACCATAAATTTTGCTATAGTTGTCAGAAATTGTTCTAAAAAAGAGCGTGGTTGCTTATAAGTGTCAAGTGATTCATTATAAGCTCTTAGAAAAGTATGTGGTCGTGTGCTAATGTTGCTTTAAACCCTTTTTTTGTTTTGTTTAATAGTTTCTGTTTTCAAAACAATCCGAAGTTTATCAAAAAGCTAAAAAAGCACTCGATAAGCAATTGTGTGTAAAAGCTTTAATTGCAGCAGGAGCAAATTCTTCGTTTGCTTTAGTCGCAGTTTTTTTGGTATTAATTGGGCTCAGAGCTGGAAAGTTGTCTATTACAGCAATCTCCTAGCTTAAAAAAACAGTTAAAACACGTCGACAAAATAAGATATGCTAATTTAAAGGTATTGGCAAATACAAAACAAGCACTTTAACATACTTCGTTTGTTTTTTTATTTATTTTTATTTTTATTTGAGTTCAATTTAGATGCTTACAAGAATTAACTTATAGTTAAGCATCGATTACATAAAGTATTTAATAAACAACTTGGTAAAGTTTCAAACATAGTTAATTGTAATAAATAAAAATTATTAGTTAATTAAATAATACATAACTGTTTATTAATTAAAGTGTTGGTGTAAAAAAAAAATGACAAAATATGTGAAAAGTAAGTTAAAAACACAATAAAGTACATGGAAGTCAGATGATTTGACTGGATAGATTTAAATAAAGTTGCATTGCAAATACGCTGATTGTGGGCTGGTAACGAGTTCCAAAGACTGTAACGACGAAATTCGTGGGTGTTCGAATTTCGCCATACAACATAGGTTTTCATATTTGTATTATAGAATTTAATTTAATTTTAATTTTTCATTGTTAAAGTATACTTTTTACCCACTATGCTAGGCTTTACACACACACATTCACCCATACACACATATATAGAGCAGCACAAGCAGTGGAAGCGAGACAGCATACACGCATAGCAACAGGAAAAGTAGCATGATCACACCACATACAGCAACTACCAAGATGATACGCACATAGCAACGGAAGACAAAACAAAACCAGTTTTAGCGTCATCACGCCACCGACAGCTGGTATCGAGATCATTCTGGCCATGATTCAATTATATACAAGGTTGAGTAAGCTGAAAGCACATGTCTCTCGGCGAATGTCAAAAACAGCTGTTTGTTGTTGTTATCTTTTACTTTGACATTCGTCGATCCAAATTCCACCTATTCAGCCTTTTCGTTTAAAAATGTCACTGGGCACTTTAAAAAAGGAAACGTTTTCCTTGTTTCAATAGTTTTGGCGAATCGCGTACTTTTTCGGCATTTTGAGGTAGTAACAAAAACTCAAACTTCAAGAAAATTGTTTAAAAATTATTTGAAACACAAATTTAATATTAAAATCCAATAGTTTGACTTCTAGTCAGAAATTTTAATTTGATTGTTTACTTGTCTTTTTTTGATTTACTTTGACATTTTGCAATCCAAGTTTTGTCGTTGTATGAGAACAATTTCATGGTTACTTAACCTTATATATATTTGAATCATGATTCTGGCATAGCAACACAAACTAGTCGCCGCCAAACAAGTTTTAACATCACACCACATACATACACAACCACACGACACAGTGAGAGCCAGAACGGGTTTTAACATCATGGTGCGTCAAGCAGCTACGAGCAAGGCAATAAAAGGCGTGTCGTGGCATTAACTCAGTCTCTTGTTTAGCGTGCAGTCGAAGGGATCAGGCGTGCAGTAGTCTCTTATTCAGCGTGAAGTTGAAGGCATCGGACGTATTCAGTGTGCAGACAAAGTGAACGGACGTAGAGAATTCTCAACATCGGAGTAGTCATCGTGCAATTAAAGTGGTCGGACGTCGATTAGTGATCATTCAACAGCTCGTGCCTAGGAATTGGTGAGTGTTACCTGGCATAGTTAGAACCCCTTTAAATTTATAGTAGACATATTTTCGTTGGTTAAGGTCTCATTCCAACATTAATATTTTGTACCAAGCCCAACCTAGTAGATACCATAGTAGACATATTATCGTTGGTTAAGGTCTCATTCCAACGTTAATATTTTGCACCACGCCCAACGTAATAAATACCCTATTAGACATATTTTTGTTGGTCAAGGTCTCATTCCAACGTTAATATTTTGCACCACGCCCAACCTCGTAATCACCCCAGTAGACATATTGTAAGCCAAGGTAACACCACTCAGCGGACAATAGCCCAGTCTCAACGCAAGATACACGTTACACAATCCGATTGTAACACACGTCCTACTTATGACCACTCGCTGCTCAACAGTGACAAGAAGCCCAGGGAGCGCGCCAACGTCGTATATCTCTACCACGCCACAGCCCCAGGAAACACGCTAGCGTCGCTCGCCTTCATCGCATCACTTACTCCGGAACTACGTACACTGTCACAAAGATAAAGCTCCGTCACGTCATCTTATCAAGGGCATCAGACATCGAAACAAGATCCAGGTCAAAACATCGGTGCATAGGTGTGTGTGTAAGGTCCTATACCATTAAGCCATTAGAGTAACGCCAATTTTGAATTGTGAATAAACTGAAGAAATATTAAAGAAAACAAAGCGAAAGGGTCTTTAATTACAAATTTTCTGCAACGAACGCTGGACACCGGCGAGTATACCCCAGCTGTAAAAATCCGGAAAACGGAAATTCGTTACAAGACGTATAGAATTGACGAAAAACTGTCGTTCAGACGATAAGCAGAAATGCGTAGGTAGAAATAAGTTATTTTCACGTTGCGATCTTAAAAATTGCAGTTTCTGGTACAAAAAAAAATAATTTTTTTTGTAAAATCTTTTGTAAAAATAATTTTATGCAAAGCAATCAGCACCCTCAAGTTCAAGAGACTGTTAAAAGTCAAGCCAAAGATTTGTTTCGCACGCTGTGATACATGATCTGTTCGTTTTAACCCAAAAACATAACTATACTGTTATATGCAACATTTAGTTTTCGTTTACTTGCGGCATCACAGTATGCAAAAACTTCCCACCCGTACAATAAAGTTGGAACGAGATACGTTTTGGGCAGTAGCATTCTGATATTGAAGGGGATAAAGCATTCTGATATTGAAGGGGGATTGCGTAGCCACACTTGATGTTGACATGATTCGCCCAATCGAAGGTGCTGTTAAATGTAATGCCAAGGTTTTTTTGCCGTGTTAACGACTTAAATACGAGAACTATTGAGGATGACTTCCGAAAATGATGATATACATTAGTGTGTTTTTGGAAATGATTAAACATTTTAAATAATTTGGCAGCAGATGCCCAATCATTAATTTTACTTAAATCTTCGTTCAAATGGGAAACACAAGTATCGAGATCATTCTTTCGACAACTAATATAAAGTTGTACGTCATCTGCGTACATCTGAATGCTACAGTGTTATAGAATATTTGGAAGATCATTAATATAGAGCGAAAACAAAAGTGGCCCCAATATGGAGCCCTGGGCACACCACGTAGTACTGACAAAAAGTTTGAAGTCGCACAACCAATATTTACTGCTTGGGATCTTTGGGTGAGGTACGAGCTCATGAAACGTGTCGCATCAGTAGAAAAATGAAACAAATTAAATAGTTTTGCGCATAAAATTTCATAGTCAACCGTGTTGAAGGCATTCAAGTGGTCAAGTAGTACCAGAAAAGTAATTTCATTGCGATCGATGTTATTACGAATTTCATCAGTGACGTCTAGTAAAGCTGTCACACAACTACGCTTTGGCCGGAATCCAGACTATCTGTCGGTTAAAAGTGAATTTTCAAGAAGAAAATTATTTATTTGTTTCTGCATCAGCGATTCAAAAACTTTTGAAAGAAATAGTATTGAAATTATTATTGCTTTTTTCCAGATAGCGACGAAATAGGATTTGGTTATAATTGCGTTAAAAATATGCGTTATGAAAGGGAGCAGTACAGGAAGAAGAACTTTGAGAAATTTATGATGTATTCCATCGAAACCGACGGCGTTTGATTGATCAGCAATTCCGCAGAACATCAGCGGATTCAACGCATTGAAAACTAAAATCAGTATTGTGGTTAATGTTATTTCGACAATGACTATAGTTATTACTATTTGCCATAGCCATGAGAATATCTATAAATATCCGGCTTAGATCTTCAACGTTCACATTAGTTGTGGCAGAATTGTTTTTTCCCATTCCAATTTGCCGAATTATGTTC
Source organism: Dichetophora obliterata (assembly GCA_963920525.1). Classification (NCBI taxonomy): domain Eukaryota; kingdom Metazoa; phylum Arthropoda; class Insecta; order Diptera; family Sciomyzidae; genus Dichetophora; species Dichetophora obliterata. The sequence goes on from OY986435.1 coordinate 284,176,315, forward strand.
CTCTTCTGATAACAGTCAATAGCTGAGCTGAATTTGTATTCATAGTATTGCAACTTAGCAACCTTTATAGCCCTTACCTCATCTTTCCTACATGTTCTTAAAAGATTGTAGATTTTCGGTGTTTTAAAACGTTTCCAATTCTTAGAAATTTTAGTTCTTTAAATCTAGTTTAGAAACAAGGCTAGTGTTCATTTTTGTGAGAGAGGTAAAAAAACCGCTTCCACCTGGATAATTACATTATGTACCATAGTAAGTCTATTTTATGACAATAACGTATTCAAAAACGAGCGCCTATATTCGGGCACAATAAACTGACTAGTGCCTGATCCGGTCTTCGTTCGTACATTGTACCTGCCTAAGGTGTTCCAAAACTAGCACTTCTTTCTGTTCGCAACCGAACATATATCAGCTAATTTGTAATACAGTGTAAGAAATGATTCCATTCTGTTCTTATAAATTTGGTATAAAATTGTGAAAGTGAAAACAAGTCCCATCCTCGCAAAAAAAAACTCACATAATCACAAAAATCATCTGTTCGTAATTTGACCAATTTTTTAAATTGAGATCCTTAAAGTACCTAACTTTTCGTTTAAACCCTTAGATTCGTTTTTGGTTAGCACTAAATGACGGCTTCTTCATCACGTTTATTGCTACCAGTTTTGTGCTATTTTAGCTGCACTTAAGTGTGTTGCTGCTGTCTTGAGTTTTATTTGTTATTTTTTTTTATTTTGGTGTGAGTTTGCTTTTTTTCTTTATTTCCCTTACGCGCCCTAAGGTATGTTTATCGTGCACGATAAGCTAAACAACCACCCAAAAACATTCTTTATGACGCTTGACAGTCACTTAGTGAGTTGGCTGATTCCACCCTCAACACCTCATTCAGTTGACATTAATTCGTTGTGAATTTTCTCATACATTGCTTTAGACTCATCCTTGTTGACTTGCTGGTTGGCTGACTGTTTGGCTGGGTGCTTGGATGGCTTGCATGTGAAATTGACAAAAAGGTTTGTTAAACGATATATTTATTACCATTGTTTTTGTTGAGTTATTTTTCGTTGTTCTTGTCTTTGTTATTGTTATTCTAGTTTTTAGTTTTAAATACTCACATACCACTTTTTTCAGCATTTACATTTTTCGTCGTATCGTTTTTATTTCTCGTCTTATTGTTTTTTGTTTCTCACTAGTGTTGTGTTCAACATTTGCTGGTATTTTATTGTTTTGAGCTATTTTGTGTATTTTTTTTTGTCAGCTTTGCACATTTTCACGTTCGTTCTACCGCATTTGTGCTCTTCTCACTGAGAATAAGAGTGATGTCAAAAGGTAGCTAGACAACGATAGCTTACTGCCTCCTTAGCTACACGGAGAAAAAAAATATTGTGTCCCCATCATTAAAAAAAATGTTTTAGTATTTGACATGCTCTTTTTCTGATTTTCGAATTGAGTAAGAACAATTTTGGAGTTAAGCAATATAGTTTTCAATTTGTTCAACTTTATTAGGTAGTACATTTGTTTCTTAGTGGTTTTGTTACTTTTATATTATTATTTGGTCATTTTCTGCGCGTATTGCTACATGTCTGACATTTTTTTGCATTTATTTTAACGATGACAGGAAAAACTCGCCATGCAAAATTTTCAGCGCACCGTAGACAAGAATTAAAAAAAAAACAAAACAAAAATAAAGAATTGTAAGCAGAATAAAAACAACAACAACCATATGTGTAGGAAAAATAAAACATCAAATGTTGTTTGCTCTGCTGTCGTGACGCTTTTTTTTTAATGTTGTTTTTATTCGTTCATTTTTTCCATATAGTATTATTTTTATTTCATTTACATGCATTTATTTTATTTGCCAAACTAGTTGATGTTGTTATTATTGTTGTTGTTGTTGTTGTTGTCCTTACAATAAGTCGTCGGTGCGAGTACTTTTTTATTATTATTTTTATTATTATTATTATTATTATTGTTGTTGCTTGTTGCTGCCGCTGCTGTTGCTTTTATTTGTTGTTGACATTCTCTCTTTGTTCTTCAACATGTTTTTATCTTTAAGTTTTTGTTTTTCTACATTTCTTTCTTACTTTGAAATAATGACTGCACATTTAGGACGACCAAAGCAATACATGCAAACATGCACGCACCTACCTCATGGCCACACATCCAAACAAACATTACTCGCCTGTTTGTACATAAGTTGTTGAATGACACACACATACTCGTACGCACAAAGAAATGAAACGAAGAGAAATGCCAACAAGCGACTGACATTTGAAATATGATGCAAACGGTTTGCTTTAAGTGCCTGCCATCAACATTTTAAAAGATCTCATTAATAATATGAGCTACGAGCTTACAAAACTTTGCGAGTGAATGTGTATGTATGTGTGTGCTTTTTTGTATGTTTAAATGTCTTGATAAAAGCAGCAGGGATTGTGGATAAGGTGTAGCAAGAGCAGTAGTTGATGTATTGCAACAGAGTGCATCACGTCGTATGAGCAATTATTATTTACTTCTTGTAAAATGTTACTCATACGCCTCGTTTGACTAAGATAACATTATTTGGACCAAAGGTTGCCACATGCGGGTGGGACTTTGTCTGAATGGAAAGAACGAAGTATATATATTTTTTTCGTTTTCATATGAGCATTAAAATAGATTTAGCATTTTCCAGAGAATATGAAGCAATAACTTTTTAATTGACAAAAAAAAAACAACTTTTGTAACATGATGAACATCGTTAACAACTCAGTCCGGCTTATGACACAGTCCGAAGCGAGTTTTATTACTTACTTTACAATATATAATAACCTGCTGGCACGGGCGTATAGCGGGGGTAGAAAGAGGGCCCACCCTAGAAGTTAAATGACGTATCGTTGGTTTTCTTCAGTAACGTCATAGTCAAAAAAAAGTTTAAATTGATTTAATCAAGCAGAAAAGTTTATCAAACCATGATCTAGATTATATGTCAAATATTTAAATCGTAAGTGACGAAAGGGTTGGAGAACACTTGCGTTGTACCGCCAATTTTTCTGTGTTCTTTGTGTACTCTTTGTATTTTTGGCAGAGCGTTTAATTTTTTCGCTAGATGTTCTGAATAATTTTTGTTAGGTATTTTTCTTATGTCAAGTAAGTTAATAAAATTGTTTAATTTCCTTTCGTTTTCTTTCTTCTGTTGTTCAGAAAATAAGAAAAACAAATATAAAATTGATTTCAATTCATTCCAAGCAGGGATGGTCATGATTACAAATCACGACTACTGATTATGATTGCATTTATTCGGATTGCACAGATTACTAGATTTTTCTAAATATTCAGAAAAATCACAATAAAAGCCAAATAGAAATACTTTCAATGACGTAATCATGGTAAGTAATTACATGAGGTTACAAAAAAAGGCATCACGCAATGGTATTACATGATTTTTAAAAAAATCAAGTAATCGTAACAAGGAATTACGTGATTTTTTTAATAAATCAAGTAATCACTAATAGACCCAGCTTTCAGTGATTACAGATTACTTCTTATCAGCCAAAAAAATTCTGTGCTGTTAGTTTTTGTTAGAGTGGTTTTGTTAAAGAAGTGTAACAATAGTGCTCTGAAACCTTTCCTGTATTTTACATGACTCCGTTTTACAGTTGAACTACATATCTAAAAACAGATTTAAAACAATATAGTAGTTAAAAAAATCTTCAATCAACGATTGGTTTAGCCGAAAAACAATTGGTTTGCAAAATGTCTTAATCAGAAAAATTCATTCATTTCTGGAAAATGATTGATTATTTAAATTAACCACGGATTACTTTTGCATGATTACTGATTTCTCAAAAAAATCAATGAATACTTTAAAGTGATTAATGAATTTTTTTAAGTAATCAAGTAATAAATTTGTGCATGATTAATTGTAATCAGTAATTTTTTTTAATCATTACACTAAAGCAATCATTACTGGCCAACCCTGATGCCAAGTAAAGAAGCTTTCGTTAAGTCCAAAAGAGAATGCCAAAAAAGTTACTTTCAAGTCTTGATTTTATTTAAAGGTTTTGACACTCAGATGTGTCAAAACTTGGATACGATCAGCAATGATAGAAGGCCGCTTGAATGGTTTGTGTATGCTCATTGTGCATCGCAAACTTGTGGAGAGTATGGGCGATTCCTTAGTAGACAATGTTTTTCAGAGATTTTCTGAAAATCCCAGAAATTAAAATCTTGTGTTTAAAACCAAATTATAAAAAAATTGAAATTTAATTGTACGTTTTTCGTTTTGATAACTTTTTGGCGCCTCCCTAGGTCGAAGGCTAGCTAGGCCCTTGCCTGCTGGTAATTTACTTAAAGTATTTTATTTTCTTCCAGAGAGTGGAAAAACCGTACCTTTTATTTGGAACTACAAAAGCTCTTTCTCTCTCCATTCCGTGTGTAAATCTTCGTTTCAAACACTAACACCATTACAAACGCACAGAAAAGAGAGATCGGAACTGAATGGTAACATTGTTTTCTACGAGAACAAAACATTATTTGCTATATTGTGGTTTTTACTCGCTATCGTAAGCCAAAACCGTACCAAATGTACACTCTACTATGTGTAATATTGGTTGACACGTATATAATTATTTTTATCCCTGCCATAATATAAATAAATTTTTTATTTCACCACATTTTTAATTAAAATTTCTGCCAACTTTAATTTTTTTGGTTGTTTCGCAAATGGGCTTGTATTTTTTTTTTTGGTATTGTTTACGATAATGTTATTAAAAATATGCACAATTTTTTAACTTTAAGTGTGCATCTGTAGAATTTTTTTCATTATTTTATTTTGACTTTGGTTTTGTCGATGTCTTTAATATGAATTATAATTAATATCTTCAAGAAATGATTTTTTTAAAAATTTTAATTGTTATGAAAAAGCCAAAAAAATACTTTTGTATTTTGTATGTACCTTATAGTTAAAAGATTTTATCTTAAAAACGTATTTTATATAAAAAATTATGTTTATGCATTTAGTTTTTTTTCTGAAAAACTGAATTTTGTTTTACATGTCTTCATCATCTCTTCATCACGCATATTTTAATATCATCATAAATATAAGTCATTAATTTCTATTGTGTTAATGGAAATGTTAAAAATACTGTCGAATACTTTTTATTATCAAAATACCATGTTTTACTGTTAATAAAACGTATGTATCCACAACGTTGGTAAAAGATACAAAAAATAAGAACTAGAACTATCTAACGGTGGTCGCAAACAATGTTATCGAATTTTTAACATACTTGCTACTATTTTTCTTTGCTCATTCTTCGGGAAAATTCTACTTTTGAGCAAATTTTGCTTGTCTTTCTTTTACTTGTTCTTTTATTTGCTTCTATGTTTACTCCATCCAATCATTTATTTAACATTTCTGTCGATATTGAAGTTGGTGCAAAATAGATGTTATTTTCTTAATTAAAGAAATGCGCTTTATCGAAATCAAGCCACTTTGCAGGATATTCATTTGAGAAGAGCGAGAACGATTTTCTATCAATTAAAGAGACTCTGATTTAGTTGTTGTTTTTGTTGTTACTGTTGGGATAATCACCTGGTTGCTTATTGCAGTTCATGATGCACACTTTGTATTTATATTTTTCTGTTCCTTCTTAATTATCTTAAATTGAAATTGAATTGAAGTGGTTGGCGTTGAAAGAATTGGAAAAAGAAGAAAAAAATGTATACAAGCAATAAGATACGTATTTTATAGTAAAAATAGTATTGCTGTTGATAAGTTTTCGGTAAAGGATACAACAAAAAATAAATTTACAGTGCTTACTTAAACATACAGCTTTTGGTTAACAAAACAAGAAACTGTTAATGAATTTGTGTTTTTAGCCGAGAAAATGTTAAAATGACTTTTATGTGCTTAGTAGAATTATCTTTATCTGCTTAAAACAAAAAACAATATACAATTTAAGTTTTTCCATTAAACCGATGAAGCGTGAAATCAAAAAATTAAATTTCTTAAAACAGAAAAAAACATAATATCAAACCTGTCCTAGACTACTGCAAGGCCTTTATTAAGAGGAATGGGAGTTTATTATTAACACTTCATTGAAGTATGATTACTAGGGTTTCTAATTTCAGGCCTCAAAAGAAATTTTGGGATCTCGGGAATTCGGAATTTTATAATTAAGAATGTCGAGATCCCGGGACTAGTCGGGATTTGAAAAACAGAGAAAAACCATTTTTTTTTCAACAAAAAGTAAAGTCGAATTCAAGGTATGAAACTTAGAAAATTTTTTTAATAAAAAAATGTCCAAAGGTATTAAAAAGCCACAGTTTACTTAAATTCTTATTATAATAAGTGAATTAGTAATATTTATGTCTTTCTATATCTTTACTATTATATAAAATTGAAGTAAAAATTTATAGTAATGATTTTACTCTTAAAGTACTGGGCTGATTTTTGATTTCGCTCCAAGCAATACAAGAGAAAAATACCATTTTTTATTTCTTTGATATGCATTTTTTTAACCCAATAAGTTGGATTTCGCAAAACTAACTAACATAAAACATAGTCAAATTAAAATTAGGTATAAATTAGCACATGTGTGGCGAAGCCGAGGACAACAGTTATCTGCTAGTATATATTTAATGGAAGAATATATATATATGTTTACACAAACAAAATAAAACAAGCTAAACATTAAATAGAATTCATTAAATTCATATTTTCTTGCATATTAGAACTAACATAAATAAAGTTAATTTTTTGGTATCACTGAAGTCTTAAAAAGTTAAACTGACTGATTTTTAAAAATGCTCTTAAAAATACTAATGCATCTGTATCTGGGGTGTCATCCCCAAGGATTGACCGAATTTTGGTCGCAAAATTTCCAGCCGAAGAGAAACACCTCTCGGACTAATCACTAGCAGGCGGAGTTGTTATTAAAATAACCAAATGCTTTTTGAAGCATAAAAGAATAGTCCTGTAAGCTGTTTTTAATAGAATGACATATTAAGGTGTTGCATTTTTGCAATTTGCAGTGAGTCCATGGATCCAGAAAATCCCGGGATTTTATGCTTTATAATTCCGGGACTGTCGGAACTGGAAAAAATCCGGGATCCCGGGATTGGAAACCTTAACGATTACAAAAATATACCTTCTATTTTTAATAAGATATTGAGTTATATTTGAAGCTGTGATATTATCTTTAACGATATGACCTTTAACAATTTTTTGCTTAGAAAATGTACACATTTTTGTCCAATGCATCATTAAATTTAAATTTTTCTTTATTTTTATTATATTTTTAAACTTTGTTTCACATTTGAACAAATCGATATCGTTAACTAGTCCTTAAGGTACTGTTATGTTTGAGCATGAAATTAAAATAAACGATTAAAGAATCCTTAAATCGACATTCGTTCTAAATAGCAAGGAACCACAGAAATTCCATTTGCGGTTGTTTGGCTTCGTCGTCTATAGCTAGGAATACATTGCAGGCAGCTTGCCATAAAGATTTGGTAACCACAAACAAAATATTGGGAATATTTCTATCATGCAAAAAAGCCACACACTTAAATTAAGCTTTATGATGATTGTAACGAAGTTGGTGCAATATAAAAGCATAAAGGCATAAAAAATTTTATTAAGATTAAGAAATAGTTTTGAGGTTAGTGAAAATATTTTTGGTCGTACTTTAAAGCAAGCTTATCGTTATGCTAATAAAAAAATATAAATTAGAATTAACCAGAGTCACTTATAATAAACTGTAGCTCAATCTAAAAATAAATTGTATGTGCCTTGGTTGTGCTACAGCTTATCGTAATAAATTCGCGTTGTTGGAAGTTTTACCAAAAATGCATTTTTATCGTCATTTCAATGAATTAAAAGTGATTTTTCATTTTCTTTAAGTTATTGATTTGCTCGAGAAGTTTTTTTTTATTTTTTTCCAACAGAGTAATAAATTGTATTTTTTACAGACAACTTTACATTTTAGACACAAATTTATTATATAATTTGACTGATAATATAGCTAGGCTTGCTTTTGAGAAAGTTCGATTGATTCTAAGCAGCTGTTTTTGGTTAGTGCCCCTTAATGAAAAGTAAAATGCAGCATTTATGGTATATTTTACTTTTTTACTATAAAAAAAAAGAAAAATGATTTTCAGGCAACAAAAAGCCAGTGTCAGAACTGGTTTGCAAAGTTTTGATCAGGCTATTTTGATATTGAAGATGCACAATATTTTGTTAAGCCAATTATAGCTGATGAAGACACAATAAAGGCTATAATTGATGCACATTAGTTAATAACTGAAGAATTCGGTGAGAGATTATATGTATTGACATTCAGAACATGCTTTTCTAAAACTTTACAATATAAAAACCATCTATTGTTTCTAGTGTTGATTTGTACTCAAGGTATGTCCAAATTTGACTTTTCTACATCACTTTTCCTTGTAAATTACAAATATTTTTGATTATACGAGCAAATGAAGTTCTGTGCACGCGTAAGCATATTATTTAAACCATTTCAAAAAATTCCAGCATATAATAATTAAAAAATTGTTTGATTAATTGCACCAAAATTCAAAAAACTTAGTACCTACATAGATCCGTAGGTTTGGTAGTAAATATTATAACTGCATACTTGTAATTTCGACTTTATTCTCAAAATCTCGACTTGGGGTTACAAATTAAAAAATATATTGGCCCTGCTATTAAAAGTTTGAACTCAAGTGATCGAGATCTAAACCTAAGAGATTTATGCCAACTCTGAACAGATCATATTCTTAAGAAGATTTCACATGACAGTTTTTACTCTTAAAGGTTTGTCATTGTCTACAGAGAGGAGAAATATTTATTAATTCAATTGAAAAAACACAAACACTCCGGCCACGCACTTAAACCCGTATGTCACAGCAGCAAGATTTTGGGGTAAAAAAAAATATTTATGTGAATTTATTCATATAAATAATATGGCATAGCAATTTTTTATACGTATATTAATAACACAGCTAAACACTGATTTTGTTGCCCGGCATATTGGAATCATATGTTTTGTATACTACCTACACTACTGTTTTGACAACTACCCATTTTCTCACGAGCTGCGGTGAGTACATATCAAATAACAGAAAACTATAAAATATTTTGACACAAAAAATTTTTGATATCTCCATTTTGCATTTTTTTATTTTTTTTCTTTTGTTTGTTATTTGTTGACCGTCATTATTATACTATGAATAAAAGTAACTTTCAGTCGAGTTAGGAAAAAAATTGCATGTACTTTGTTTTTTTGTTCTGTTGTTAATACTATCATGACTTCAATGTTGACAAATGTAAGTTACAAATTTTTAGATTTTATCTAATAGATCTTACAGCAAATAAATTCGAATTTGGCAATAGAGATAGTCACTTAAAATGATAAATTAAATCATTAATTTCGAAAAGGGCACAACTCTGAAATTAGAAAATGCTCACGAGATACAAAAAACCTAACTATGCTAAGAATATTAGTGTCAGGTTGCAATTGAGAATGCAGTATTATAAAAAAAGGCATAACATAAAATTATATCTTAACTGTCAATTTGTGCGTTTTTGGTGTATCTTATATCTAATTACGCGTTTTTTCTTTTTTGGAATTACAACCATTTCCGACTCTGAAGAAGACGACATACCAAACTTTCTTGAAAAAAAATGAATAATTTTTATTTTCAGCGCTCCCATGGTAGAAGAATAGAGGTAAACGCTCGGCTTAGAGCGAACTACCATAATGTCAAAAGGCAATTGATAGCTCATACAAAATCTGCAACCGATGAGATTGCGATGAGAAAGGAAAAATTAAAAAATCTGTCATAGCTAAAACTATTTTTCTTTTTTAATTTTTTATTGATCAATCAATTAAAATAGGATTTTCCAAAAAATCATTTTCATGGAAGTGACTATAACAAACACGAGCATCTTTTTTAAAATTTTTGGCACATGCCATGTTTCATCGTTGTTTCTAGGCTCGTCAGTCAGCTGGAACACGAAAACTCGGCCCATTTTCCTTGCCCAAATGTTCTTGGCACAACACTTTAATTAAAAAAAAATAAGTAATTCACTTTTATTAAAGTTTTCAAACACAACACAAAAATATCTAATTGAAGTAATTTAATTTTTCTCAATTATCTCTGTTTTCTTTAAAAAAAACTAATTTTGACAATTCTGGTAGTATTGTGAAAGAGATCACGATTAGCCACGAGACTGCCTGTATTATTACTACAGTAAACTGTAACTACCATGTGACTACCAAGAGCGGAGCGCTATAAAAATCATATACAACTTTGTAAAGCAATAAAATAAAAAAAGAAGAGCGAAACGGGATCATCTCTCAGAGTTGTGCCCTTTGCGACATTTATTCTCATTATCATTGCATTATCGGCAGCAACTGATGATATTTTTATCCCTCTATTACTCATTACTATGAATGGCCATACTAAGAAAGCATTTCAGTGAAAAACATAAATCTCAAAATTTCGAGATGTGCTTTTTTCGAAATTCATGATTCAATTATATTTATAGGAAAATTTAAGACTTAAACTAAATTTTCCTACCTAAAGGATATTGTAACTGGTGCGCCACAGGGCTGAATTCCTGCGCCTTTGCTATTATATTATATTAAAGATTATTATATTATATTAAAGATTATTATATTATATTAAAGACACCTTTATAAATGACATTTTCACCATGTGTAGTGATGTGCTGATGCATGCTTATGCCGACGACATTCAGTTGTATTGTTCAAACCGTGTTGGACTACTTGATGACTTGCTGTTATTGTCTAAAGTTAGAATTTTAAAAAATACTGTTGATTAAGTGTATTTTTACATGAAAAAAAGACATTTTAAATTTGAACGATTACAGCTCCGCTAAAACAAAAGATACAAAATTTGCTGATATTTCGTTGAATAATCTCAAAATTTTAGCTCCTCTGCAGCACATGACACGAAAGTGGTTGATATATTGATGGAAAAGTTGATATTTTTTCTAAAATACAAAATATTATTTTTTATTTTATGGTGAGTAGTTTAGATTCTAGATTAATAATACTAAACACGTACGAAAACCGTAAAACACCCTGTATCTTGAAAGTTGTATAATGTGGGAGGAAACTCCATAAAGTTTTATACTCGCCTTATCACGAGGAACCACCATCCGAGGGAATTAATACTATATCTGTTGCCCCTTGTATGTAATTCATGCAGCTTTAAATATAAATATACAGGTGTCCCTATTTATTTTCACATGACTGTAGTTGGAAGAATCTTTTACACGTTGCGATGACTTCGGCTATCTGCTAGGTTTACACCACTTGAAACCTAAAAAAGACTTGTTACTCAATTAATTGTGCCATATATCACATTTTTTGAGCTAGTACACATGTCAACATGAATTTATAAAACATGGCAACATTGTTAACTTCCTTTAATTGCTTTTGCCTAGACATTCGCAAAGATGGTGGTTTGGCTTTGATGTATCTTTAATGTAATTGAAAGAGTAAGTGTGAAAAATGAGCTGCAACACGCAGCAAGTATTTTGCGTTGTCTTTAACTCATTATTTCGAATTCTTTAAAATAAATGTAAAAAATAATAGTTCTTGTCTCGTCTTTTACTCTGACACCTGACACACAGTAATTTAGATTCACACTCATCGCATAAAATACCTGTAGCCTTTAATGATGCGACTAGATATGTTTACGGACTGAGTCGTTTTGAACATATCTCTGCGATCAGTAAGAATATTTTGGGATGAAGCATAATTAGCTATTAGAACGCAAGAAATTGTATGTTTCTACACAAGCTCATTATTTACAGAACTCCTTCTCACCTTCATCAAAAATTGCGCTTCTCTGCCTCAAACTGAACATGTAATCGTATACTACCGACATTTAGTTGTTAACTATCTAAACGTCTTTTCTTCATCAACGCCATTTAACTATGCAATTCACCACTACTTAGTATTAAATCTATCGTCAGTACGAACAAATTCAAACAATCTATTATGTTACATTTTCAATAAAAGTTTAATAAAAGCCTTACAATTTTTATGTAATTTTCTTTTAATTATATATCATTTTATGTTGTATATCTATAGGGTTAATAAATAAATAGTTACCTAACTTTAAGATTTTTATTTGGCTCTGTGGATTAGGATTTCTTATTTTTATGTTGATTTAATTTTAAGAGCTGCCTTTAATTTCAATAGTTGATTATATATTCTTATGCGTTATACTAATTAAGGATCTTTTTGTATCTAACTGTTCTAATTTATGTTCAAATAAATAAATAAAACTGTAGTACAAAAACCTATATTAATATCACAAAATGTGTAAATAAATGGTCAGACTCTTTGATTCCACTATAAAAATAGGGGAACAAGACGTTAATTAAGGCAAAATCCACATGAGGGCATAAGTGATGAAAGACAGGTTCAAATTGTTTATGAGAATAGTTTTGAGATAGTTTTTTCTTGTGCTAACATGAGTTATTTTAACTTTGATAACCTTTTTGGTCAATCGAAAATTGTTTTCTGATTCTTATTTTGGAGAGCTTGAATTATTTTTAAGTGCATATTTGCACAGTTTTCGAAACGTGGTAGACATAAGTTAGAAAAGGCTTTATACACAATTTTGACAGCATCTTTTTTTTCATGTTCAGTTGAGAGTTCTTATTCATGAGGGAATAAAGACTTGCACTACACCTAATTTCTTTAATGCAAATTCTACTCGTATCTATATGGTTCCAAATTAATAACTTCTCAGCAATAATTACTTCTAAGTACTTTACAGACTTTGAAAAAGGTATAAAGAAACATATGACTGAAAATAGTCTAGTGGGAATTCTCTTCGCAGAGTTGTTGAATGGAAATATTATAGCTTGGATTTCCACAATTAATTTTAGCATCCATTTGTCAAAATATTCAGTATGGTCAGGGCATAATGCATTTTTTAGATGATTGCATTTGACCCAAATATCAAAGCGTTGTCATCTGTATGAAAATCTAAATCAGCATGACGTAAAGATTTAGAATCGGACTTGAATAGGGAATACAAAAGAGGTTATGTGCAGAACGCTGAGGCACTGGGGCAGAAATTTGTCTTTCTGAGCAGCCCACTCCTTCTGCTTGCAATATAAAGCGGAAAGTTATGTAAATCTATACTATTATATTAAATTATTTGCAAATTTAAAGTTACCACTTTACTCCAAAAGTACTGGGGCAATTTGTATGAAAAAGTTTTAAAATATCATTTTTGTGCAAAAATTTTACTTAGGGGTATTTTTTTCAAATTTTAATTAAACGAATATTTAGGCAAAGAGTTAAGTTTTTAGGAAATCATCCTGGCTACCCATCTTTTTTTCTTTGCTTTTTATAATCATTTTGCACAGCGCAACAACAACAAAAAACACAGATGAGCCTCGAGCAAGGCGAAAAAGAAATACATATAAATGCAGAGAAGCGCTTCAAAACAAAACAAAACATAAAAACAGATGCGTAGCTGAACACACAAAGAAGCTAAGCTTTTCGCAGTTTTATAAGTTTGATAGCTTAATGGTTTTATTTAATAAAAAAAAGTTTTAAATTAAAAAATTTTAAATACTATAATGTTAATTAAAAAAAATACTATTCCTATCAGTAAATTTTATTACCTATATATTCCTATAGTAAATAATAATATAAATTTTACATTAATTTTAAACTATTTTTGTAAATGTTAATGAAATTATTTGTTTTTAATATCTATAATATCAAACGTATACTTTACAGATGTAATGTCATCGATATTTCTAGCAAATAGTACATTAATAGTCGTCTTAATCCTGTTGTGCAAATATTTAGATCGGTTATCACTCACAAATTATATTTATCAAAACGGCATTGTTTAAGGCCTTGAATTTTTATGAAATTGATTTTTTTTTAATATATCAAAAGTATAGTCTTTATGACGTTCTTTTCACTTCTACAGTCGTTTTAGTAGGTGTCGAGCCACAGTGTTTCATCTACATTCATTCTCTTTGTACTCATTTATCTCGAAACTACTTTTTCCGGCATGGTGTTGTAGAAAAAACAAAAACTATTCGACCGAATCATCTGAAATTTAAATATGCTATTGATTTCATCAGTGGCTATCAATTTTATTTCAAAAACATCGTATATTTTACAATTAATAACCGGTAGCAAACAAGCTATTTTAAGATTTAATTTTCACAAGTGCATCATTCTGTCGATTTTCAAAACTTTTTTTCTAGTGCCTGTCATAATGATTAATAGTGATTAATAATATGCACTCATAGTGATTAATAATATTCTTGGTTTTTATTTTTCAGATAAATAGAAAGTCAAAATCTACAACATCGCCCATGCCTCTTTTCATAGAGAGCGTCTCATTGAGAGCCATTTTGAACAAGATCAACAATTTTTTACATAAAAAATAATTTTTTTATGATGAATGTGTGCAACAATATACATTAAAAGTTTAAAAATTGTTGTTCAATATTTTACATTTTTTAAAAAATTGATGTAAAGGATTTTGGTGTAGTGGTTAGTGTGTAGATCTCTAGATCGAAATGGTGCGAGTTCGATTCTCACCGCTTACAAAGAAATATTTTTAATTTTATATCCTCTTCTTGTAATATATGCAAGTAAAAAACCAACAACAGTTATAAGAAAATGGTGTATGGAAAAAAGTGTACGAGGCGTAAAAAGCTTTGTGTAAAGAAAAAGATATTTGTGTATTTCTTTGACATGTGAAAGAAATACACAAATACTCAAACTTTCCAAATCTGTAATATTTTTTCGATATCACTTGAGGTTTTGAAAAAACTGCATTTTTAATTTTAACACGCGAGAAAATTTAGTCAGCCGATTAATATTTTTCTGTGTTTTGCGCTTAAGATAAAATATTGATTAAAAACACAAGCACGTTGATGAGCATTTTTAATGAATTTATTTCTCTAAAAAAACAACCAGGCGAAAAAATTTGGAGTTTCTTTTCTTTATTTTCTTTCTTTATTTGCTCGAGTAAAACTTAAGCAAATCAATTGGTAAATTTACTGTGCAAGTTAGGAATAAACAGATTTTTAATTGTAAAATTAAATTTTTTTAATAAGAAAATTGCATCAGAGACATATGATGGCCATAAATTGTCCATAATTTAATATTGTGCTAGTCAGTCTGTGTTTTAATTATTTGTGAAGTAATAAACAATTAATTTAAAAACACACTAACAAAATTTGTAAGCTATTTTTATAGATTCCTTGACAACTTGGTAGATTACAGCAAGAGACAAGGAGAACGCTTCAGGACTTAGAAGTATTGGAGGAAAGATATCAGGGCAGGCGGGACCTCCATATGATGACGGACTATTGCTTGTGTTTGAAACGAGATTTTTCCCGGGAAGTCTATAATAAAAAAAAATCTTGTGAAACTGGTTTCTCTAATGTAGAAACTTTTTGAAATAAGTTATTTTCTTGTTTTATTTCGAATAGATCTAGAACTTTATTTCATAGCAGATGGGCTACAAACTATATTTTTAATACCACAGCTTCTTTAATATTACTTATGTAGAATTTTAGCTGTTGATTGGCACACAAATTTTTTACATTTGGGACACACATTTCCGGGTGTGTGTGTATGTGTGTCTAAATTTAGGAATTAGAAGATCAGAGTTTTGGGTGTAATTAGAAAATTCACAATTTCCAATGTAAAATAAGTCCCATCAAACTATGCAGCATCTCAAAGTTTAGTTTGTAATATTTGCAGAAAAAATGTTTTTATTTCTAACCAGTTAAATGTTACAAAATAACACAAAAATGCAAAATAAAGCAATATTCTTAAAATGCTTTCGGCCCTTGTTACCAAAACAATTGCTTGATTTAAGTGGTTTAACTCAACATTCGTGGTTTGATCTTAACTTTACTACTTAATAAAAATTAAAAATTTACGTTCATTTTATATGATTTTAAATACAAATTCTAAATGTTCGAAGCTTAAATCATACTAGATTTTAAATACAAATTGTAGTTGTTTAATAGTTTACAATCGACCAAACAGAAACAGCCTAAAAGCATATCAGCAAAATCTAAAAACAACTTTTGTAACCATGCTTTTTTAGTGGAAGACTTCCAACAGACTGTTGGACTCCATAATAATAACATAAGCATAAAGACTAAAGTAAAGCAAAAATACAACAAGAAATGTGATAATAGTAAAAACCTAACATAATAATAACATAAGCATAAAAACTAAAAAAAAATACAACAAAAAACATGAAAATATTTAATGGAAGAAAAACTGAGAAATTGATACTCAAAAAAAATCTCATCGCCTCTGTGGTTCATAGCGCTAATGCGCTTGCACGGCGCACAATGGAGTATGTTATGAGCTTTTATGGCTATAATTAAAAAAAAATTGTTTGAGGTACCAACTTTTTTTTTATTTCAGTTTAAAAATAATAAAATTGTGCGTCATTAACAACAAAAACTATTCACCTGACATTACTGGTTGAAAAGTTATCGCGGTTAAAAATCAACATTTTTTGCTTTCGTTCGCGCGCAGTGAAATTTTGGAAATTTTAAAGATTTTTGAAATAAAATTTTATTAAAAAAAAAAGAAATTTGTGGAAAGTTTTTTTAATGAACTCTTCAACTTCGGGTACTTGTGGTTCTTACTGCATACAAATTTTTTATTAATAACTGTTTGAAAAATTATTTTTTGTTGATTAAAAAATGTATTAAATAAAATTAAGTTTTTTGTTATTCAAGTGGTGTTAAAGTGTTTTCTTTTGTACACCATTGTCATCTAATTATGATGTTCTTTAAGTATATGATGTCCATAATAAGTGTTGCAATGTTTTTTTATTTCCTTTTATTTTGTTATTCTTCTTAAGCTGTCGGTGTTGGTGTGCAGTAAAGGCTGTACAACTGAATTAAAAAATAATTATTTTTGTAATGTATTCACTGTTTAAATGAAACCCATGTAATATTACTACCTTTGAATATTCTGTCCTAATTGATATTGATCTATTCTCTTACAATATCAAATACATATTCTTTTTAATATTAAAAAATATAAAAGACGAATAAACTTACAATAAAAAAAATATTTTTAATGTAGCGTATATTATTTGTCTTTAATGCGAAACCGTTTGAACCTTGCCGAAAAGTCATTGTTGCATATGTTTGTGTTTTTTTTGACAATAGTTTGTTTTGTCGTATGCTAGTGAAGTATAATTGTGTGAGATAGGTATTCGGGTATTTGAGTGCAGTTCGATTTCTAAAAACATAAAAATTACTGTCTTTGTTAGGAACTGCTTTAAGAACGTTGCTTATACCTCGTCAAAACTTATTTGATATAATGAAAAGATCTGAGCATTCCGAATTCAGCCATAAATTTAAATATTTGCGAGACGAAATGATGCGTCGAATTCGTCCTGCGGTGGGATATATGAATGATTTTGATAAAATAATTAATCAGTTTATTTTCGCATTTAAGATGCGGTGGACAAAGGCACATAGAACTGAATAAAGATCTTAATTCAAATCGCGATTGGTTGGCTTCATCAATAGCATTCCCAATTTCTAATTCTAAGAAACGCGGGCGAAAGGAACTCTGCTTTGAAGATTCCTGCGAGAGAACTAAAAGTGCTGAAGGTCACATTGCAGCATCAAAATTGTTACATGAACTGACAACATTGAAGCATCAAAATTGTTACATGAACTGACAACTTCACCTGAAGGGGCAATTAAATATAGAAAATCGTATGAAAATTATAAAAATCCTACTAAAATGAGTAAAGAAGATGCTCTAGCTGTGCTTGTAGAAGTAAAATTATCCCGCCACCAGTACAACATTTTTGGAGGAGCTGCTTCCGAAAAGTTTCCCAGCCATAGCATTGCGCATAGTGCAAAAATAGATTGTTATCCTTCCCGGGAATTAATAACAATTTCTGAAACTTTTTGCGAAGTTTATTTAAATTTAACAATACAGCGTTTGCTTATATTGCAAAAGCAAGTTATAGATTCTTTGGAGGATAATGAATTATCTAATTTTTGTTTATTTTCGAAGTGGGGTTTTGATGGAAGTTCGGGCAACAGCATCTACAAGCAAGCTTTTTACGGTCCGGATGCAAATGATGCATCAATATTAGTAACGTGCATGGTTTCAATCAAATTAGTTTGTGGATCTAAAATTATTTGGCAAAATCGCCGACCTTCTTCAACAAGATTTTGTCGCCCACTTCGCATGGACTTTATTAAAGAAGCAGCAGATGTGACAAAAAAAAATAGAGTAGCAGCACAAATAAGTGGCCTCAGCAAATGCTGCACAATGTGGAGAGAGATGAATCAAGCTAAGCCACAACCTTATATAAACCATGTTAGACTGAAAGGTATGCAACGCACTCACTGAAACAACATCTACACAGAGGTGCTATTTATGTGAAGGTACTATTAAAGAATTCAATTCAATTGATTTAATGATTCAAAAAAATGTAAAAGTCGAAAACCTTCAATTTGGTTTATCAACACTACATGGTTGGATACGATTTTTTGAGTGCTTATTACATTTGGCTGACAAGCTACCAGTCAAAATATGGTTGATAAGAGAGAAAGCAGATAAGCAAGTTGTATCAGCAAATAAGTCGAGAAATCGAAAAGAATTTAGAATTAAACTTGGTTTAGTTATTGATGAACCAAAGCCAGGGTTTCGAAGTTCGAATGACGGCAATACTGCTCGACGTTTTTTTAAAAATGTAGAAAAAACAGCATCTGTAACCCAGATTGATGTAGAGTTTATTAAGAGAATGCATATTATTTTAATCGTCATTTCATGCTGACACGAAGTAAACATCGCTTTCGAGACAATGCGCTTGATACAGCAAGATATTTTGTACAAAAATGCTCATGGTATAATATGCCACCAACTGTGCACAAAATCTTGGTCAACTTTCTGAAGAGGCGCAAGAAGCAAGAAAAAGGGACTTCAAATCTTTCAGAGAACATTTTTCAAGAAAAATAAGCAGGTTATTCATTACTTCAGACCCAATCATTTCAAGCAAAAGAAAATTACCGCAAAAGAAGTTGCGAAAGTTGCCACAAATGACTGTTAATTTGCTTGTACCACCAACAAATGAAGAATATACGGAAAAATCCGATGAAGACAATGATGAAAGTATAGGTGAAAGTAGTGATGTCGATATTTTTGACACAAATGAGAAAGACTTAACAAGCGACAGTGAATGAAAGTTATTAAAAAAAAAAAAATTCAAAAGAAAATTTATCATATTTGTAGGTCTGAAAAATTTGTTTTTAATTAAAAAAAAAAAATCCACTAAAGGATATCAACAAATTTTTGTTGGTTTTTTCTTATTCGGACCCATTGTAACTAAAAAAATGTCAAAAATTTCCTCCGTCTCCTAATTGAATTGATACCATCTTTCATGGGTCAATACCCTACTGTGCGGCGTATCACACAGATTTCTGATGAAGCCTTTAGCAGGGCCGAAATTGCAATAAAATCAGCTAGTGATGTTTTTATATTAAAAACGTTGTTGTTATTGTTTCTTTGGGAAAATTTGTAAGAACAATTAATTTCTCTAACCTGACCTAAAGCTCAATAAACGATTTTAAACTATTAAACAACTAGAATTTGTATATAAAATCAAGTATGATTTAAACTGTCAAACATTTAGAATTTATATTTAAAATCATATAAAATGAACATAATAATTAACAAGGTCATATAGAAAAACTTTAATTAAAAATTTACTCTAAAAACAAATCATTACTTAGCATAATGCTCCGGTCTAGAAGTCAAAATTTTGTTGCTTCACGTTTTCACAAATACTTTATCTCGAAAACTAGACCAAATCTAGAACTTTCATGACTATATTGGTAAATTGTGTGTACGTGATTATAGTAAACAAACAACTTATATACCCAGGGCAACACTTACTTCAGCTGTTTTTGTAGAGCTGTATTATTTATCAATCTTATAATATTGGTTGAATTTTACTAACTGTATACATTCAATGGTGTATACGTGCGATATTCGCATCACAACACAATATTTCGATTAACGCTTTTTTTTTTTTCAACTTAGCTTTAGTCGCTTTGTGATGATTAATAGTAAGATTATTGCATTTTGACATATTATCAAATTTTTCAAAAACTATTACACAATATCACTTTTACATTTGTGCAGGACATCAACCAAACGACTTAGTTTTTAGTTGTAAAACAACAAAACACTTAAAAAGCTCTGCCAAAGCGAATGAGTAATTCACTTAAGTTTAGTTTGAAATGCTTGAATCAATCAATTGCACAGTTTTTGCTTAAGCAAAACAAAATGTATTAAAAAGTGCAAGAATATTATTTCTTGATGCATATATGTGTGTGCTTGCATTCTAAATATATTGTTTCAATCCAAGTTTTGTTCCACCAACTTGAATCAAGCAATTTATTTTCTGTATTTGCGCTGAACATTTGAAATATATACTTGAAATAGTTTTTATCAACATAGGTAGATGTTACCTAAAAAAGTCTATACCATTTCCGGCACATACTCCACGCAAAAATTCCGAATCAGCGGTTCCCACCCGTTATATTTCTGCTGACTACACAGTGCTACAAATTTGAATGAAGTTGAAATCCCTGGGAAGTGTTACTGTTTCTGTTGTAGATCTTGTTCAGTATAACAAAAAGCATACAAAAAATTTGCCAACACCCCCAAAAACTTGATTTACCATTAAAAAACCCAGTTTTTGTACCTTTGCGCACTTATGAGGCTGTAACTTAGCAGATGCTGCACCGATTTTCAGTTTCTTTAAAAGCTTTGGCCTTTCCAAAAGTGTACATATTGTTTATAAAAACTATACAAATCAATGTGTATTTTTCCGGCACACTAAATTTTTTAAGAATTTTTTAATGTTTTCCAACTTTTACGATTTTTGGACACACTATTTTATATTGACACCACACTATCTGTTTATGTACTTAGAAAACACATTTATTAGCAATTACGACGCAATGTAGGTTTGTAAAATCAGCTAGTCATTGACTGAGTTATTGATGAAAACAAAAGTTTTGAAAAATGCCTGCACAACGTTTTTCGTGTCCTTTTGCACATTTTTTATAGGAGCACAGATATATTAATATGATATCTTTAAAACTATACCAATAACTGATATCTGAATTCACATTGTAGGTTTCTTTAAGGCTAGTCGCGTACATGATTGGAACTGATGGTAGCATATTTTCGTTGGTCAATAAAACAGCTTTTAAACCTAGATATTACAATGTCGATTTTATATAAAGGAGTACAAAAATTATTTTTGTTTATATATATACATAATTTTACTAGAACGTCGCCATTCCTAATCATGATAATTGTGACCCAATGTCGAAAATAGTTTGGGTACATCCACGCAACACTCGAGATCACTGTTATTGACATCAGTTTAAAACATTCTTCAAGTAGCGCGATCACTTCTCCTACCAGAAGTTACAAGAAAATCTTTATCGATGCTAGGATTTCTGATTGTCGTTTGGACAATTGTAAATCGCGTACAAGATCATCGAAATCTACTTTTGAAATAAAATGTCGCTCCGTTGTCGTTGATCTGGATGGAAGGAACTCTTCTTGTTTTTAATATTTTTTAGCTGCAACAGTAGATTGGCTCGATGTCGGAACTTCATCATCCCAAGATATTGGTTTAGTAACAGTTACAACATTTGCATAATTTATGTTTTTACGAGTTTTAAAACTGTGACCTGAAACATTGGTTTGACAAATCATCTGGTTTATGATATGGCTGATGATGCCAAGTCATAGGCTCAGAAAAGGTAAAGCGGCTGAAGGTTGAACATCGCATTTTTTTATTGTTCTACAGTAATATTCACAAAAAATTCTGGCTCTTACCAACGAATGGTATTATAAGAGCGCTTAAAGAGTTTGTTGTTCACTTCAACCGCTCCAAAATTATTTTTAAAACTACGCTGATGACTGAGATCTATAAATAAGCCACAAATGTAGCAAAATTTATTTCGTTTGTCACACATTTTAATTTATGTTTCACACGATTTAAATAAAACTTCAAATTTTTTATATAAAATATTTCAAAGTTATAAAGACGTGATAAACAAAACGTCAAATAAAGAAACAAACCCTTTTTTACATAAGAAA
Organism: Dichetophora obliterata; assembly: GCA_963920525.1. Classification (NCBI taxonomy): domain Eukaryota; kingdom Metazoa; phylum Arthropoda; class Insecta; order Diptera; family Sciomyzidae; genus Dichetophora; species Dichetophora obliterata. The sequence goes on from OY986435.1 coordinate 284,198,508, forward strand.
AGCACTCATTGTATATTGTTGTAATTTTTCTTCTTCCACTTCTTCTTATTTTTTGAAATGATCCGATTTTTTAAAGCTTAACTTAAGAAATTGCAAAAAGCATTGAAAGCAAAGAGATTGTAGGTAAAATGTTCGTCAGCGCAATCTGCTGTTTGATGATTCGCGAGAGAAAAAGTCTACAAAAACAAAATGCATCTCTTAAGTAAAACTCTTAAAAGTCTGCATTTAAGAAAAATAAGAACAAATTAGAATTGCAACCACAATATGCAATGAGAGCTTAACTTATGTACATTTGTGACTTTTCAATAGATATCAGTTATCGTTATAGTTTTAAAGATATATTAAGTTATCTGTGCTCCTATAAGAAATGTGCAAAGAACACGAAGAACGGCTGTGCAGGCATTTTTGCAAAAATTTTGTTTTCATTAATAACTCAGTTTATTACTAGCTGATTTTTAAAAACTATATTGCGTCGTAATTGCTAATAAACGTGTTTGCTTAGTATACTAACAGATAGTGTAGTGTCTATATAAAATAGTGTGTCCAAAAATCGTGATAGTTGGAAAATATTAAAAAAATTTAAAAAAATTGAGTTTGCCGGACAAACATACATGGATTTGTCAAGTTTTTATAAACAATATGTAAATCATTGGAAAGATCATTAGTGTCTTTTGGAATCCGGTAAGAAACTGAAAATTGGTGTAACATCAACTAAGTTACAGCCTTATAAATGCGCAAAAGTTGCAAAATCCGATTTTTTAACGGTAAGTCAAGATTTTGGTGGTGTTTTGCGAATTTCTGGTATGCAGTTTTGTTACACTCAACAAGACCTAAAAAAAAAAAAAATGGTAACACTTCCCAGGGATTTTGGACTGTCGCATCGTGCTATGTTTCACCTGTGAGAATGTTCGTCAGTAGAAGCAAAAACGGCAAGTGTTTATTTTTGCGGATCAGCAAATTATTGCTGATCGACAACAAGTGCATTTGTGTGAACAGCTGACGTCATCGTTACGGCTGAGTGTCGGTTATGATATTTCAAAATTTAATAATGAAATATAATAATTAAGTCCAGTTTGGAAGTAGAGTTTAGCAGGAGAAGTCCTGATGCGCACGCTAAAGCACCCGGAGCGCTTCAGAGTCGAGTTCGCGGAATATATGATAAAGTAAATATATAAATTTATTTAAAAATAAAATAGTGAGTTTAATAATTATTAAAGAAAATAAGCAGTACCATTTGTGGTTTCAATTTTAATGGCAGTGTTGATATACTAAACAAGAGAAATATTAAAATAAAACAATTTACTCAGCCGGTCTGTCGGACCAGAGAAAAAAAAAACCTTAATTGCAAACTAAACAACGTGAAAGACAAATTTTTGGGCATTGTGGGACTTAATCTAAAAACAAAACGAAACAAGTAACAGCAACAACTTTTCGGACACTCAAATATTACAAGCAAAGTTCTTAATTAAATGCAATAAAATAAATAAAAAAGCAACGAGCACAATAGCAGAAACAGAGACAGCAACTAAATAAAACAACAGCAGTAAAAAATCAACAACAATAAACAAAAAATAGCCAAAATTTTCATTTTAATTTAAATTCAAAAGCATTAAAAGTAATATTTACGACAAAAAATTGCGCAGAAATTAAACTTATATTCATAAAAAAAATTTTATCTTGAAAAATCTTAAAAACAACATACATTTAGCAACAAAAAAACAAGCAATCAAGCATCAATAGTACAAAACAAGAAACAATAACAATTAGCAAATAAAAATAAATTGTGGTTTACCTTGCAAGCACACAGACAAACCAACCGTAGTGAGAAAAACAGAGTGTATCAACTAAAAAACAACAACAACAATACGCTCCTTAAATTTAAAATGCTAGAATCTCACAGTTAAGGATAAAGAAATCAACGTATTAACCAAAAACTTCAACAACATCAGTTACAAAAACTTCCAGTTAAGAGATTGAGGCCGATACGAAACAGCACGTAACAAAGAACGTAAATGCAAAGCTCCACACCAAGGTCACCTAAAAGGTTAAATAACAATTAGAGAATCCTTCATTGAGTTAATAAGTCCCATGAAAATTCCAACTTCACAAAGCGTTCAAAAATTCCAACAAAACTGGTAACTTTAAATACGAGAATGAGGAGGCGGCGAATTGAAAAAAATAATAAAAAAAAAGCACACGGTAACTAGTCTCTAAGCATTCAATAATTACAAAGCAAACACCTCCAATTATACACAAACTCCCTACTATCACTCCACCTCCCAGAAACCATTCAAATTTAAATTTCTTATATAGATACATATATAAGATAGATATCTGCTCACTTACTACAAACAAATCTATAATAAACTAGCTGGTCCTGTAGACGTTGTTCTCCCCTCTCCGCTAGTTGACTTTATGACTGAAAGAACCATTTAATTACTCAGTTTCGTCGGTTCTATATTTTCAAGGAGTATTAATTATGAACCAACTTTCACGGCCAATATGTAATATGACATTCCAAACTGTTTCATGAGTTCTTACAGCTCTTTCTAATGTTCAAGATATAGTAAAATAGATAAAATACAGCAATTTCCGAACCTGTAAAACTTTCCGTATTCAAAAACACCTCTTTGATGACGGTGAAGTATCTCAAATCTAAGCCTTACCTTGATAATTTTACAATATTGAAATCTTAAAACTGAGTTCTTGAGTCTTGCTTAACCGCGTTGCTGCCGCGGCCCCGTTGCCAAACGACAATAAAATGTTATCTGTGAAACTGTATGTGTAAATTGTGGTCGAATACCGAATTCCGAGGCTGTGCGACCTATAACTAAAAAGAAATTCGATATCGCAAATTTGGGTTTTATGGGAAGTGCCACGCCCCTTTTCCAACGCACATAAAATGTTATCAGTAAAACTGCATGTGTAAATTGTGGTCGAAAACTGAATTCCTTGGCTGTGCGACCATAAGCTCAATAGCTATTCAATTTCTCAAATTTGAGTTGTATGGAAGGTGCCACGCCCCTTTTTACAACTCCATACAATTTTATCTCTGAAACGGATTCGACCACAACGTGTAAATTGTGGTCGAATACCGAATTTCGAGGCTGTGCGGCTAATAACTCCAAAGCTATTCGATATCGAAAATGTAGTTTGTATTTGAGGTGCCACGCCCCCTTGTCCAAATCCCATAGAATGATATCAGTGAAGCAGCACGTGTAAGTTATGTCGTATACCGAAATCCGCGGCTGTGCGGCTTATAACTCCGAAGCTATTCGAATATTTCCCATAAAAAATACAAAATTTTCTTACAAAAAGCTTATTGATTTGTAGGCGGTAGTGAAGGTGTGGTAAAATTTTCTTTTTTTTTTAGACCTTCAGTGATATAAGGCGAACAAAATACAAAAAAAATATTTAAATCGGTTGAGCCATTTTCGAGCATTAGCAAGACTATTGCACAGCAATTGGTTTTTATATATATACTAGTATTCCCCGGTAGATGTTGTTCTGCCACAGACCGCCTTACTGGCATATATGAAAATGTCAAGAAATGACAAATATATTCACCATTTTCAGTATAGCTGCTGAAAGTAACCATGTGAACTAAATTACCAAATTTTAGTCTATTACGTTCAAAACCGTGCGAAATATAGCATTTTTGTTGTTTTGTAAGCGATAAAAAGGGGTGCGGCAAAATTATTTCCCTTTAACGATCTCGTAGTCGAAAAAAATCGACTGTGAGTTTAACTAAAGTGGGACAGGCCTATTTTTAGTGCACTTGTCGAGAGTAACCATATGAACTAAATTAAACATTTAACTTATGAAAACATTTTCATTGGTTTGTGGGCGGTATAAGGGGACGTGCAAAACAATTTTTAGTACAGTTGCTGACAGTTACCATACAAAATAAGCCAACATTTTAGCTCAATCGACCCAGTAGTCAATTTTATTAATTTCTCAAAAAGGGAGTGTGGCTCAGTTATTCAGTTGCCGAAAAAAACCATACAAACTTAAGTACCAAATGTTAGTCTTATACGGCCAAAACTGCTTGAAACATAGCATTTTCACTGATTTGTGGGCAGAAAAAGGGGATCAAGTTTTCGTACAGCTGCTGACAGTAACCACACAAACCAGATTAAAGTCTTATATGACCAAAACCTTATTAAATAAAGCATTTTCATTGTTTTGTGGGAGGTAAAATGGGGCGTGGACACACATTTTTAGTACAGTTACCGACAGTAACCATTAGAATTAAATTACCAAATTTAATCCTAATACGATAAAAAACGTCCGAAATATAGCATTTTTATTGGTTTGTGGGCGGTAAAAGGGGGCATGGAACCCATTTTTAGTACAGTTGCCGACAGTAACCATACAAACTTAATTACCAAATTTAAATCTTATGTGTCTTAAACCGACTGAAAAATAGTATTTTTATTGATTTGGGGGCATTAAAAAGGGGGTGTTGCAACTTTATTTTGTCCTCAACCATATCGTACCTGAAAAAAATTGACTGCCAAAATTTCAGGTCAATTGGTCAAATAGTTTTGGAGTCTATAGGCATCACACAAACAGACACACATCGTTTTGCTTTTCATATACAGATATTGATTTGTGGGCAGTAAAAGTGGGCGTGAAAACATTTATGTATAGTGATCGCCTCTTGGAGCATCTACACAGCAAGTTTTACTATAAAAATGTGTAGAACTCCGAAAAGATCATGATTTCGAAAAAGTGGGCGTATATTCTGCAACCACGTCCATTTTTCAAACAGTTTCCGACAGTAACCATCTGAAAAAAATTACTAACTTTTAGTTTATTACGGTCAAAACCGTCTGATATATACCCTTTTTTGGTTTGTGGTCGATAGTGCAAATTTGGTTTGAATGGGAGGTACCACACCCCCTTTTTAAATCGTTACCAAACCTTACAGGAACACTCTCAACGTATCGTTTCAGTTTCCCTGCAAATTTTATAAAGATCGGTTCAGCGGTGTTGGAGTATATACGTGATACATACATACATCCATTTTTATATATATAGATAGATAGATAGAAGATAGATATAAAAATTTAAATTGGTCAAAAATTTCAATAATAATAATAGTTTTTTTAGTTCACTACTTATACTAATAGTGGCGACCGTAGCCTAGTGAATAGAGTGCGTGGCCCCTAACCTAAAGAACCGCGGTAGCCCGGGTTCAATTCCAGCTCAGACAGAAAGTTTTTTCAATTGAATTCATTTTTCTGTTCGGTCGTCACCTCTCTGCAGCAGACAATGGCAAACCTCAGAGAGTAAAAACTGCCATGTAAAGCTTCTTGAGAACATAAGCCAACCGTTTGGAGTCGGCATAAAACACGTAGGTCCAGTTCTCGATCATTTGTGATTAAACATTTAATAACACGCACAACACAATTGATCAATAGAAGCTAGGTCAAAGTCCTTCCAAGGGCTGAAATGGCCAGTTTATTTTTTTTTTGCTTATACTCATTTATCAAGTGCAATGAAACTTTGAGTTTTAAATAGAGTTTTATTTTTTGTTTTTGTATACGTAAATACTAATTATTAGTTGAATCGACTAATATGCATTTCCCGAGAAACAATTTGTATCCGTACCAAACTACTCAGGCACAAAAGTCCAAAGTATCGGACTCAGTTTTATTTTTAAAAGCTACGAGTGGTAACGAAAAACTGTAAAGTTTATGAAAAAAAATTAATTGCACATTAATATAAAGCCGAATGCAAACGAGCTACAGCGAACAGGACTCGAGAAAAAAATATTTATATTGCGTCAATAAAGAAGTTGATATGTTCCGAAACTGGCCTAAGTCTTAACTATATTGTACCCGAAACATACCCAGCAAGTACCTTGAAAGATACCTGAAATAGTACCGTAGTAAGTCTGCAATATGTCAATAAAGTGTTCTGTATCTGTATTATGTCAAAAAACGAGCGACTATAATCGGACAAAATATACTGACGAGTGCCCGCATCGGTCTTCGTTCGTACATTGTATTCCAGAAATAGCACTTGTTTCAGTGCAGAGGTCGGACATTTACCGACACGGGCGCCTGACATATATCAGATACTTTATTGACACAAAAAATGAAATTGTTTCTCGGGCTTAACACTGATTTCTTGCTGCTTTTAGATATCAATCGTTAAAAAAGTTTTACATATTGCTAATCTAATATGTTCTAAGTTAAAATAATACAAAAGTTTTTATGTCTTGTAAATATATTTTAATTAAACATTTATTTATGAAAAATACTGTTATAATAAAAAACATAAAAAATAAAAACGATTTTAGTCGAATTGGCTAACGTTAGTAATCCAGGGTTTTGATACGATGTATAAAATATGTAATTTGGTGATATTCTTACACGGTCAAAAATCTTGGACTAAATTTTAATCCAATCGTTCGAATCGTGCATTTTTTAATACCCTTTCTATTAGAATTCAAACTTTTCAAAATACTAGACATTTTTTAATAAAACCTGGAATAATATTTAACACAGGTTGGACTAGTCTTTAAAAACAGCGTTCGGCTTGGTTCGGTTCTTATGCATGTTTATCATTTCTTTATACATGTGGCTTAATAGAGCAGTTGGTAGAGCCAAAAACTTATAACCTAAACGTAGTGGGTTCGAATCCCACTTATTTCGTTAAGTTTTTATTTTTGTAAAAAATATTTTAACACAAGCATGTATTAAAGTTAAGTTCCATGAGAGAATAAAAATCAATTGTAATATATACCGTTGATTAAATTTTAATACAGTTTCGGTGTCGTCATATATACAATACAGGATTTATTAAAATTTAAACCAAGATTTTTGAGCGTGTATATTCTTTGTAATCATTCTTATAATCATTTTTAAAGTTTTTATAAATTTGTAAATTTCAATATGTAATACGATTTGTTAACAATCATAATTGTTTATGTTAATTATCTTAATGTTATGTTAAATTATTTCAACTATCGATCTCACATAATTTTATTAAATACCATGTTTTAAGGGCAATAATCTTATCATCTTGCTGTGTTAAGAAGAAACATTCAAACAAATAGGTAAACAAATGAAATGGAAAACTTTCGTTTTGACGTAGAATTACGTCTTACAGCGCGGTTTCATTTTCACAAATTTTTTCAAAGTGATATTTGACACTTTGGGGTATACCTACAGCCTTTAATATTCATCGTACAAAGAAAAAAAAATGCCAAAATATCAGTTTTAGTGGGAATAAAACGAATATCTAATAAAATAGCAAAATCTAAGAAGATGAAAAATTCATATATTCGTATGAGAAATGCACAAGCAGCTTAGCTGCTTATGCTGTTTTTAAGGTTGTTGTTGTTGTTGTTGTTGTGTTTGCTTGTTTGGTTCGTAATTACGTCGTTCGTTGTTGTGCTGCTTTTGTTGTTGTTGTTGTTGTTGTTGTTGTTTTTATTAAACATACATTAAAACATACATATCTATATATTTACACATCAAGAATTATATATTCAAGATTCCGCCTTGCGCATGTCCTCTGTCTTTGTGAGCACGTCCATGTGACGTCAGAAGTGCAAGAGAAAAGAGAGTCAAACTGACTGAAAAAAACGTAGTAGACAATTTTTAATAGGGGTATTCGATTTAAATATCTCCTCACTTTCTTATAAAATCTTGGTTTTTTAAAAGAAATAATTTTTAATCAAAAAACAACGCTTGTACAGAAAAAATGTTAATATATTTCATTACTATCTTTGATAAAAATTTTATATCTTATTTTGGTGTTAACTTCCGTGTTGACCCCTTCACAAAAAAATAGCTATGTTGTTCGATTTATTTTGAGAGCAGTTTGGTTGTTTCTTTGTGTGTATTATGTTTGTTTCCCAATAAGCCAATCAGATTCATTTGATTAGTTTCGTTTATTGTTTATGTGATATTTTTTTTGTGGATGTATTTTCACATATGACGTAGACCTGCGCAGTAAATTGCAATTTCTGCGCACTTAAGGCGTGATCTTTTTTATATTGTTCTAGAATACACATCAGTTGCGTTCCTTTTTTTCCAGATAGCCAATCGGCTCGGTTGAAAACGGTGTGCACTTTTAAAAGCACTGAAGCGGACCGTTTCGTTGTCATTAAACTATGCATTGTGTGTTTCAAATAAGCGTACCATTTATTAAGTTGTATATTAATGTTGGTTTTCTATGATTTAGATTCAAACTCTAAATGTTTGATAGTTTAAATCATTATTGATTTTAAATACAAATTCTAGTTGTTTGATACTTTAAACTCGTTTATTGAGCTTTTGGTCAGGTTAGAACGATTAATTGCTCTAACGAATTTTTTTCCAAAGCAACAACAACATTTTCAATATGAAAAGGCAAACATCACAAGCTGATTAATTAGTTAGCGGATTGATTGCCTAGTTAGAGCAATTGATTGTTTTAACCTGACCTAAAGCTCATTAACGGTTTTAAACTATCAAACAATTAGAATTTGTATTTAAATCATAGAAAATCAACACAATAAATAACAAAGACATATAGAAAACTTTAAGTTGTGTATTAATTTTATTTGTTGTTAAACAATTGTATCCTTTTCTTGAAATGGTTTTTATGAAGTTGTAACAATAAACTAAACAATAACCGGCAACTCAACTGCACTACCTTGTTTTCAGTATACGATTCAATGCATATTTCAGCGTTTTTTGGCCACCCGTTCGCCAGAGGGAAAAAGAGAGGGGAAAAAGACAAGAACAAACGACACATCAAGTGAATATGACATAAATTTCAATTCGATTCTTGATAAATATAAAAAAGGACTTTACAATTATATAGAGAACGGTTTAAAGGTAAAGGGTGATCTTTTAAGAGCTTGATAATTTTTTTTTTAAAAAAAACGCATAAAATTTGCAAAATCTCATCGGTTCTTTATTTGAAACGTTAGATTGGTCCATGACATTTACTTTTTGAAGATAATTTCATTTAAATGTTGACCGCGGCTGCGTCTTAGGTGGTCCATTCGGAAAGTCCAATTTTGGGCAACTTTTTCGAGCATTTCGGCCGGAATAGCCCGAATTTCTTCGGAAATGTTGTCTTCCAAAGCTGGAATAGTTGCTGGCTTATTTCTGTAGACTTAAGACTTGACGTAGCCCCACAAAAAATAGTCTAAAGGCGTCAAATCGCATGATCTTGGTGGCCAACTTACCGGTCCATTTCTTGAGATTAATTGTTCTCCGAAGTTTTCCCTCAAAATGGCCATAGAATCGCGAGCTGTGTGGCATGTAGCGCCATCTTGTTGAAACCACATGTCAACCAAGTTCAGTTCTTCCATTTTTGGCAACAAAAAGTTTGTTAGCATCGAACGATAGCGATCGCCATTCACCGTAACGTTACGTCCAACAGCATCTTTGAAAAAATACGGTCCAATGATTCCACCAGCGTACAAACCACACCAAACAGTGCATTTTTCGGGATGCATGGCCAGTTCTTGAACGGCTTCTGGTTGCTCTTCACTCCAAATGCGGCAATTTTGCTTATTTACGTAGCCATTCAACCAGAAATGAGCCTCATCGCTGAACAAAATTTGTCGATAAAAAAGCGGATTTTCTGCCAACTTTTCTAGGGCCCATTCACTGAAAATTCGACGTTGTGGCAGATCGTTCGGCTTCAGTTCTTGCACGAGCTGTATTTTATACGGTTTTACACCAAGATCTTTGCGTAAAACCTTCCATGTGGTCGAATAACACAAACCCAATTGCTGCGAACGGCGACGAATCGACATTTCACGGTCTTCAGCAACACTCTCAGAAACAGACGCAATATTCTCTTCTGTACGCACTGTACGCATTCGTGTGGTTGGTTTAATGTCCAATAAAGTAAACTGAGTGCGAAACTTGGTCACAATCGCATTAATTGTTTGCTCACTTGGTCGATTATGTAGACCATAAATCGGACGTAAAGCGCGAAACACATTTCGAACCGAACACTGATTTTGGTAATAAAATTCAATGATTTGCAAGCGTTGCTCGTTAGTAAGTCTATTCATGATGAAATGTCAAAGCATACTGAGCATATTTCTCTTTGACACCATGTCTGAAATCCCACGTGATCTGTCAAATACTAATGCATGAAAATCATAACCTCAAAAAAATCACCCTTTACAAAAACATGTCGTTTTTATACCAGCAAATCAGACGTTGCCGTTTTAAGTACCGTTTAGCTGGCACAGTAACATTCGTGGCTTGTTGGGTTGTAATGCAATAGAGAATACAGATGCATGTAGCGATAGAGCCAGTATGTGGCTACAAAAAAATGTACTACTACTAGCCAAGGTTGCCAGTTAAAATTTAATAAAATAAAAAAATATCAAAAAAAAATTCACGATCATTAAAAATTACCACAAAAATACCACGCGTTTTAAAAATACCACCCCAAGTTCCATATGCATTTAAAATTGCCACAAAAAACTCATTCGCATTAAAAAATACCACAATAAGTCCCATATGCACAAACAATTTAAAAAACATTTAGAAATACCACAAAGAAAATTTGCTTCCTAAAAAAGAAAAAAAAAAAAATATAAGAAGAATATTACCATACTCCCACGGAAATTTCAATAATACCCCGCTGAATTTCCACGCCAATTAAAAAATACCACGCTGAATTAAAAAATTTTATAGGAATTCCCAGAACAAAAATTCCTAAGGGCAATTAAAAATTACCACGAATGGGATTTTTCCAACATAACTGGCAACGTTGCTTCGAGCTGCTGGTATTGTTGTTTTGGTTCTGCATGTGTTGCAAAGGGCAGTTTTTCACTCGGCAAATCTATGAGCAATAATTGCTTTCGCCGCAAGTAGTTTGTTGACTTCTCGGGTTTAAAGGGGACTTTCGTAAGCCCCTTCATGCGGGCGAATAATCCACAAACTGCTTCCGGCAAAGGCAATTATTGCCGAGTGAAAAGCGGGACAAAGAGATCTTGCTACCAGAGCAATAATTGCTTTCGCCGCAAGCTCGTGAGAATTTTCGTGAGTAACGAGTGAAAAGCGGGACATAGTAAGCAAAGTTCTGTTTATTTTCTGTGGACGATTCGATTCATCCCCTCTAACGCTGCTCCACCACAGCGATCATGCTCTTTTCTGTGCGTTGTTGTTTTAGATTTGCTTGGTAATTGTTGTTGGTTCAGTTAGCTGAAATTTTTTTAAATGTTCTTAATTTTTACTCGACATGAACAGCTGTATTTGACAACTAGCTCGCTTTTCTCGGCTTTGAGTGCCATGAGTTGGAGTACGAATAAAACTAATGTTTATTTTCAGCATGTATGTATACTACTACGCAAATTTGCGCATGCGTTACTAAGCATGCGTTGTGCTTTAAAAACTACATTAATTTTTTAAATACCATAATAGGAATTGTTTTTATTATGCATTATATTCTTTCCATATTAAAAATTTATTTTTTTAACTAAAATTTTAATTTTAAATTACTTTTAAAATATACATATATAATAATTCAAATTTACCCATATTTATTTCCATTAATTAAACATAACTGAATTGCATTTACCAACAAAACAAATGCAAAAGAACAACAAATTCATCACCATAAATATCAAAAGAAAAATTTTTATAAAACAAAACAAATTCAGTTCATCCCCTCTAAAGCGCCTGTTACACGTTCAATATATATTGATCAATATACAGTATCGTGATCTTTATTGAACGTGTAGCATGCAGTATTGACGGATCGTGATCCAGATCGCAAAATATTTATATATTTTGAAATCTAGATCGCGGATCGCAAAAGTGTTAATAAATATTGAACGTGTAGCATATTGTGTGTCATTAATACGCGATACGGCAGTAGGCGGTGAAATAAAAATTAGCAGTATTCACGGTATTCACTTGCCTGTGCATTTAAGTACTTGTGCAGTTAGGTTTTCGTGAGTACACTTAGCCAAAATTGTATGAATACTGACGCGATAAATATTGAACGTGTAGCATTCAACCGCGAACCATCAATCCATGAATTTGGATCGCGATCCAAGTATCACAATAAATATTGAAAACTTTTTATAAAACAAAACAATTTTTTACATGAATTTAATTGTGAGCATTTTAGATCAGGTAAGTTTAAAGAAGGGCAACAACAACAAATTTGTTTTTGAATAATTTTTATTTAGAAGATGAAATAGTTTAAAACAGTTTTGAAGAATATACATGAAAACCCAGAAATTTTCCCTATTACTGTATAAAAAGGAACTCTACGTCTATACTTACGATTCTATCAAAACTGTGTCTTTTTTAATTTTATAATATTTATTCAAATGCATATAAAACCTATTTCTTAAGCAACTTAGAAGCATATCCAGAGTAAATTGAAGTAGTTTATGCTAAAATTTCTCAAGTGAAATATATACAGCACAGTTATCTTCAAAAATAGAATTTAGGCTCTTCAAATGCATGAATGTTTATGATTATTTAGTATTCTGTCAACTAAAAATTGTAAAGTTTTAGCACAACTTAAGCATTTCATAACACACTTTACAAAGTGATGAAATAAACATACGGGACATGCTAACTCACGTCCAGGACATCTCGGCAGAAATATTTTTTATTAATTTATACAGTAAAACTATGACAGGACATCTTTATGCACATGAGAAGTAGTCGTAAGTGACATAGTGACCAGATGACATAACTAGCAATAAAACATAACTTTAAATTGTTAGTGTAACAAAATAATGTAATAATGTAACAAAATAATCACAAGCCACCAACACATTTTCCGTTGAAAACTTTTTTATCTATAATCAAATCAACAAAATCTAAAAATATCAAAATATTAGATCAGCGTTAAGAAAAAAAATTAAAATCATTCGCAGTCATTAAGCCAGGGCCTAACATAACATAAAATAGCGCATCATGGCTTCATTTGTACAGAGCTGAGCGCTCACTTCCGTTTGCGCCATATACGCTATATTTGCTAGCATTGATCCATTAAGACTACATTTTGTATATTTATATATATGTGTGTATGTGTGTGTGTGTGTGTGTTTGCTATACATTCAGTCAAGGAACGCTGACTGTCTAACTTAATTTGAGACAATATCAGCCCTCCCCTCGCCTAGAAGAAGTGGAAAAAGTTGTATGTTGCATTTATTATCTTGATTTATCTTTCTAGCACACATTGTTGGATGGTTGGATGGTTGTATGGTTGGTTGGATGGATGGATGAATGGATGAAATAAAAATGGGCATGAGTGCTGGCGCAGTCTAACGACGTGAGGTGCAGAAAAGTGCTAACAGAGTAAAAAGAATTGCCACAACTTTTCGGCAACATTTTCAGTTCAACTAGATATATGTATAGCAGCGAGTTGGACGCTAGTCTTGTGAAAGAAATCCACTGATAGGGAGCAAATGAATTCAATTTACAAGTCACGTTGTCGCTGGACAATAAATACATCAGAGTCTATTTAATAAAATCATGATGTGCACTTTGGGCAGAGACAAACATCAAAACTGAAGCGAAACTGAGCAGCATCAACACCCACCCACTCACATGTATCGCCAGTTTATCGATTTGATGTTCAAATAAAAATGTATATATAAAGCTGCTCATTGACATTCACAATGGCCAACATGCACACACTCACACACACACACACACACACATATACACAGAAATACATATATATAAAGCATATCAATTGCGCGATATCAGGATAAATAAACATTAAATATTGAAGTTAGCCGCAGCAGCAGCGGGTAATAATACCATCATCATCATCATCAAAATAAATGAAATCATTGAAACCATGACCACCCAAGGCTATAGCATTGTTAAGCTTTTATTATTGATTAGTTGGGAGAAAGTATGCGTTCTGTACTGCAAGACTAGCATAACAAATTATTCATATAGTTTAGTTAAATATAAAAATATGTAGACATCAGAATTAAAAAAAACCTACAAATTAAAAGATTTACCGTTCAATTGAAACATGTTTCTATAAAATACTTACAGATAATTTATTAAAAGTAGTGCTCTTGAACACCTCAATGTTAAATGCTAAAACGTTTCTTAATAAACAGAAGTAGTTTTGACGTCACGCATATTTTATTAGTTTGTTTAAACAGCAAAAAAAATCATGTGCATTCATAGAGATGTTTCGATATTTTGTCGCGAACAATTGCCACGTGGAATTCCGTCGTTTTGCCACGTCGGCACTTTGATAGAATGCTTGTTTCCCGGTCTCGAAAAAAACATTGACATAATAAGATTTGCCTACTCTATCATTAAAAAAAATAAGTAAATTACTATTGAAATCCCTAATATCATGCGCCAAAACAAACTAAACAAAACAAGTTTTAGTTAAAACAAAGAGAAAGATAATCGTTGTTTCTTGTGCAAAAATATTCAATTGGAAGTATCATATTTGATAGTGTTTGTTTAAATAAAGTTCAAATTAATTTAGTTTTATCTAAGACAGAGCCATTATTACAAGGTTAGTTTCAAGAAAAGAATTTATAAGAATTTGTGCTTATTTTAAATAATTTTAGCGACAAAAACTAACATGGCGAAGACAAAACACAGTGATGAAGTTAAAAGTAACCTCATTAGAGATTTCCAAAGTGGAATTGCTCATAAAGATATTTGTAAAAAGTTACAATAGAACTGTACAAGCAATTCACTCTGGAGGCCGACCAAGATGTACCACTACCAAGGATGTTACCCGAATAGTTAGGGAATTTAAAATGGATCCAACTAAGTCTGCTCCAAGTGTTCTTAAATCATTGAACTATAAAATAAGCACACGTACGATTCAGAGAAGAGCAGTAGAAGGCGGATTAAAATCATTCAGAGCAGCTTTGATATCAAAAACCTTTCATATCACAAAAGAATAAAAGGGCTCGACTAAAATTTGCACGGCAGCATCTCCACTAGACTCGAGACCAATGGAACAGAGTTTTGTTTTCAGACGAATTTAAGTTTAATATGGGCATTTCCACAGAAAAGTCTACCGTGACCATAAAATTAAAAGTTATTAAAAACTTATTATTGTATGATATTATCTAAGAGATATTATTTAATTTTATTAATTTAAACAATTTATACATAAATTCATAAACCATGATGAAGAAATTGTCTGCACTGTTTCACGAATGCAGTTTTTTCCTTTTCGTAAATGTTTAGTTAATGTTTCGTAAACTTTTTGTTTTAGTAATAAAGGAAGGCATTGATAAAAATAATGGAAAAATGGTTGAGGCAAAGATAGACAATATATTAAATATGTTTTTTAATTATTACTCAACTGCCTAATAACTTAATTACCCAATTAAGCTGCAATGGAAATTTAAGTAACGTAACGTCAGTAACGTCACGCCAGATAAAAAACCCTAATAGAAAAGAAACCAGAGAAGATTTTTAAATTTGATTAATTGGAAAATAAATTTATGTTATTTTAAGCCCTTCAAAAAAAAAAAAGTTGTACACAAAAAGTCTTGCCCAATTCAGAGATTTTTGCAAAAGTCAAAAATCACTTCCGTTTTTTGTAACGTAACGCCAACACATATTTTTTTGCTTATTTCTTAAAATCCTTAAAGTCGATTGTTGTAATTGTTTTTCTTAATACAGCGCTACTTCATTACTACGCAAATATAAAAGAGCCTTTTTAAAAATTAGACATTTTCATTATTTTTTTAATACTTTTTCGTATAAATCGTCCGTAACACCAGTTTGGAAATGCCCATATGATAAATTCGGATGCAATGAGAAGAGTACGTAGGCCCCCTAAACAACGCTTGTATCCTCGATACTGTCAAGGTACTGTTAAGCATGGAGGGGGAATGTGATGGTGTGGGGCTGCTTTTCGGGACACAGCTTAGGACCTTTACATAAAATCGTATCAAAATATTCTGCAGGAAATAATGTTGCCACATGCCCGAGAGAAAATGACGACTCCTTGGATATTCTAACAAGACAACGACCCGAAATACACCTCAAAGGTTGCGAAAAGTTGGTTGCAGCAGCAAGAGGTCACTGTCATGATATGGCTTGCACAGTCCTCCAACCTTAACCCTATAGAAAATGAATGGGAAATAGTAAATCAAAAGATCAATCGGAAAGAGGTCGGGGGAAGACCAGAGAGACTCTTCAGAGCAATCCAGGAACCTTGGTCAGCTGTACCAATGCAAATAATAGAGAATCTTATGAATTTAATGCCTAAAAGGTGCGCAGAAGTTATCAAAAACAAAGGTTTTGCCACTAAATATTAAGATAAAAGTTATGTTCACCCTCCAGGAAATGTGAACATTCCCGGATGTAACCAGGAAACATTCTATGAAATGTAGGAAGCATTCTCCTTTGTTGCTTACTCCATTGCTTTTCTATATAGCATGTCATTAGAAAGAAACATTCCTCTCCACTGTGTTAAACAGTCAAGTGGAAACATTCCTCTCCGCTGTCTTCAGAAGTTAATTGGAAGCAGTCCTCTCCCTTGTTCTACAAATTAATGTGGAAACATTCCTCTCCCTTGTTTTGAAAATGCCCGGTCAAGATTCGAACCTGGGACCTCTGAGCGACAGTCAAGCGCGCTACCACTAGACTATCGAATTCTAAAATATTCGGCTAGGAAACAACGATATTAATATTTTCTGCTGTCATTGCTTGACAATAAGAAAAAATTTCCACATGCATTCTTACAGAAGCGGTTTGGAAACAACAGAGCTTCAGAACTACCAATTTAATTCCAAAAGATATAATGGGGAATGTTTATTCATCACTTCTATATGAAAGTCTTCAGAATTTTTTCAAGAGGGAAGTAGTTTGGAAGCAACATAAATACAAAACTAAGGGTAGTTTCCGAAAGATACGGTTGGGAATGTTTCTTTATCACTTTAAGATGGAAGCCTTCCAATTTTTCCTTTAGGGCAGTTTGTTTTGTCGCGCTAATTGTGGACTTTTAAGTTTATTTAATTTTGTTATTAGATTTAAGGTATGAATATGAGAAATATATTTACTTTATTATTAAAAAGGGCGTTAACATTTTTATTGAAACAAAAAATTTGTGTAAAAGCACTGTATTTCCTGAAGTGAAGAATGGCAAAATGTTATATTTTCGGATGGAAAAAATTCAATCTAGACGGGCCGGACTGTTACAGTTGTTATTGGCCTGATTTAAGCAGCTAAAGCGTAGTACGAACAACACGAAATTTCGGTGGAGGAACTGAAATTGTTTGGGAAGACTTTTCGTACTTTGGAGCAACACCAATTTGCTTTATCACAACGAAAATTAACTCCGAATCCTATACGGAGTTATTAGAAGATAAGTTAGTCTTTTATTATGAAAACGAGCCTAACAAAGAATAAATTTTAGAGCAAGATAATGAGTCCATATATGTTTCAAGAATAGAGACCACTCTTTCTTCAAAAACATCAACTCGCTGCAATGGCCTGCGTGAAGTCTTGATTTTATTTGCAGTGGTTTAGATGAAGGGTGTAAGGGAGTTGCAGGAGTCTTTTTTGACTATACTTGGATTGGGTACACTTGGATTTTCCTCTTTAACTTTGATTTTATTTCGAGATTATTTGAGTAATACGAAACAAAAAGTACAAATTGATGAATCCAAAGTAGTTTCCATACAGAAGATTAAGTTACCCAAGCCTTTAATATGTATTTAAAAAAATATAAATGATTTAAAAAACATTGATTTCAAGGTTAATCTATTTTATTTAATTATAAACGATGGTTGCAAATGAAATAAAAGTTCGAAATGGACCCGGTTTTGACCGAAAATCCGGGGTTTTTGTGGGTTTTTATATATTTAAAAAAAAAATTAATTATGCATTTTGAATTTGCGGAAAAAGACACATTTAATCTCTTCTGATTTAAAATTTGGTAAGAAATCTGATTCTGGACTTGAAATTACGGAATAACTTACCGAAAGCTGATATTTTTGATTTTTCATATTATTTTTTTTAGTATGAAATAAAACTTTTTAAAATCCCCTAATCAACAAAACCCTATGCATTCCTGGAATGCCACCTTAAAGTTCTCCTGGAAAACACCAACTAAAATCTTTTTATTGAAGAGCTCAAAGAAATCTTCCATTGAAAAAAGGCAGGAAGCATTTCTAGAGAAGACTGAGGAAAGCATTCCTCCCTATTACTTGCATATGTTAAAGAATTGTCTTCTGAGTAGGAAAGTGAAATGGATGGAATTCAAGACTTTCCCTTGTATTTACCTTCTTTTGGAAGCATTTTTTTGCTGGGAAACTATTATAAATTTTAGAAAAACTTAATAAGCTTTAGCAACAAAGGCCTTCTTCTTTAAAATAAAGTCAAAAATTTCATAAAATACTCCTAACATTTTGAAAAATTTATTGAATATATTAATATATTTTACATATACGTTTGTAAGTGAATTCATGATTTTGTGGTGAAATCCTTTTTACTGATTTTATGACTGCAATTACAGGACATGATCCGATTATGTGTTGTACTGTGATTTCTTTCATATAAAAAAAAAACGCAAGATCCCAGCAAAATCATAGTGCTTCCAAAAGAAGGCAAGGTGGTAGGGAAGTTTTAAATTCCATCCCTCCGACTTATACACCCAGAAGACATTCTTTTAACATATGCATGTTATTTGGAGGAATGCTTTCCTTAGTCTTCTTAATCGAGCAGAAAATGGTCAAGTCAAAGTTTAAATTTCTTGAAATTTTTACGATTTTTAAAAAAAAATTAACATTAGCATTTTTAATTAATTTTTTTTTTAAGAAATTGTAAAAATCAAGAATATTTTATTATTTTAGCATATAGTTTATTTATAACAAACTGTGTAAGCCTTTCAAAAAACTTTAAAACAGATTTTGTGAATCAAGTAATTTTTCAATTTAACTGCTTACGCTGTAAATTAAATGTTTATTCGAAATATTTTAATTACTTGTACTTTTACGTTTTAATAAAAAATTCTAACTTTGATGAGCTATAAATTTTCCATTCTCGATCGAAGCAAACAATATACGAAAGGAAAAGTAATTAATTTACCTTTCCAACAGTATTTTTATTTCTTTGAATCGAAAAGATAGTTTAAGCTACAAATGAGATCATGTCATTACAACCACAAAAGTACTGTTACTAAAAAACCTCTTAAATGAAGAAAATTATAGCGATATTTGTGTTTAGGAGGTTCAAACTAAATGTCGTTCTTGACATTTTTCAGCTGTAAGGCTGTTTAATGTATTAATTAAAAAGTGAGATCACAAAAGCATATTCTGTTTCTTATACATGGGTAATTCTTTTTCAAACCGAACACCTTTTTGACCGACACATCTCCGATTTTTCATGGATTTTATGTCGAAAAATCAGAGATACGTGTTCGAGGATTTTTTTTTTGTTCGCATATATTCGATAATACAAGTGATCGAAAATTTGAGAAAATCGAGTTTTTTGGCTAAGAGAGTCATTTTAAAAATAAGTAACTTCGGTTCTATGTGAGCTAAAAACTTATTTCTTTTTTCATTTTAAAACCAAAAAACTCAGTTTTGAGAAAAAAATATTTCGAAAAAAATTTTAACAAATTAATATTGTTATTTACAATTTAATTGTTTAAATCTATTGGTAGCAATTGCCCCCACCTCGTAGCAAGTTTTTTTATATCTTTATCGTATTCTCCATTTAATTTTACATAAAAAATATGTTTTCACAATATGGTACCTTTATTAAAACATTCATTTATATAGCGCTACACGTGAAAAAAACGGTTTTTCGTTAATAAAAAAAATATATGACTCGGATCAATAAAAGTTAAATGTAAAAGTTGTTGATAATAAAAATATCTACAATTTTGTGTTTTAAATATTCTTGTTGAAATAAACTTTTAGTTCCCAAATTTTTTTATTAAACAAAAAATTTATTTCTGTGCTAATTTTAGGTCAAAATCAAAGTATTAAAAAAGACAATTAAATTGATTTTGAGGAAAAGATATTATCGGGTGAAAAACTTCAAACGCGTCAAACTTTCTACCTTTCAAACCTTTTCTTCCTTTCTATCTCATTTTG
Source organism: Dichetophora obliterata (assembly GCA_963920525.1). Taxonomy (NCBI): domain Eukaryota; kingdom Metazoa; phylum Arthropoda; class Insecta; order Diptera; family Sciomyzidae; genus Dichetophora; species Dichetophora obliterata. The sequence continues at coordinate 284,218,558 of OY986435.1, forward strand.
CAACTTTTTTCCAACTCGGTACGATTTTAAGTAACTTAACGTTAGCAGCAACACACTAATGTTTTTGTTTCAGAACTAATTATATCAAAAAAGTATTATTTATTTTTCCGCACTATTCGCAAGATAATTAATTCAACTGAATTTCACAAACATTCAAATTCAAATGATTAAAGGTTTTCGCATGGTCCAACATGTCTTCTGGGACGACATGTTTTTACATTGATCGACTTGTGAACAAAATCCTCTATTGTGACTTGTACTGTTGACACGATCACTTGCTGCGAACGGAATAAAATGAAATTTTAGGACTCCCCGGGATAGAGAAAATAAAGAAAGAAAAAAATCTCTCGTCAAAGCCCTTATATAACTCTTCATTTTAGCCGTGCGTGCAAGTGATTTTCTATTTTTTACTGAAATCTTAGTTCAAACTGTTTTCGCCACCTGGAGACCTTAAAGAAAAAAAAAAAAAATAGTAACTGGAAGTAAAGATATTTTCACTCTATGAAAAAAAACGGTTGTAAAAACCTTTAAGTAAAAAACACTACATATATTTTGTAATTGCCATTTTACTATTACCAATAATAAGTAATGAAACCACAATAATTTTTTTATCTCATAAAACAATGTTCTATCATTTATTCATTTATGTTTTTTTCACGGCATTGATTGCTTATAATAATATTTGTTTAGAAAAGATTAATAATTACCTTTATTATTAAAAGAAACGACATAAGGTAAGAAAATATGGCAAATAAATTTCGAAGAGGTGATTTTTAACATTTTTTTTCAATTTATTTGAAAAGTTTAAGGTTATAACGAAAAATATCTAAGACGAAATTGTAGATATTTTTATTATGAACAATTTTTACTCTAAACTTTTATTGATCCGAGCTATATTTTTTTATTAAAGGAAAACCGTTTCTTGTCCACGGTTATATACACGGCTTTATAAATTAATTTTTTAATAAAAGTAATAATAAGGTACCATATCTTAAAAAATTGTTTTTTTTTTGTAAAATTTAACGGAAAATACGATAAAAATATAAAAAACTTGCTATGAGGTGGGGCAGTTGTTAAAAATTAATTTAAACAAAAAAAAATTGTTAATAACAATAAAAATTTGTTAATATTTTTTTAAAAATATTTTTTCTTAAAATTTATGTTTTTTGCTTTATAGGACAAAAAAAGAATAAGTTTGTATCTGAAATAGAATCGAAGTTATGCATTTTTAGAATGAGTCTCTCAGCCAAAAAACGCGATTTTCTCAAATTTTCGATCACTTGTTTTATCGAAAATATGCGAAAAAAATCCTCGGACACATATCTGTTATTTTTCGATATAGAATCCGTTGCAGCCAGATCGAAAGATAAGTTGCAACCAGATCGAAGATGTGCTGGCCAATATTCATCCAAATTCGTACGTTTGTAAAAGAATTACCCACACATTTATTTTTTTTGTTTTTATTATTTTTTTATTATTTTTATTTTTTAGAGATCAAAAAAATGAATTCAAAATTTGTTGATCTGGTATATTCAGTGTTCAATGACGTGACGGGATCAATAAATGGAAAAGTGCAATTTATGGTTAAATTCTGAACCCACTTAAGGTTAAAAACGGTATATATTTTTTTAAATAAAAAAATTAATCAGTTGAAATTATTTAAAAATGTTTGTATATGTTTTATTGCTTTTTTTGCAATCTCTATATTTTGACACAAAGAAACGAGTCTCCATGTTTGAAAACAAAAATTTACCAAAAACAAAAATTTCAACCAGACAACGTGCTTAAAATTCTCACTTTTCGAGGAACCTTCGTTTGTGGTTCAGTGAGAACATTTTGTTGTGTGAAATAAATCTTTATTACAACAAAAAATTTGTCTTTCTAAATCCCCATTGATTGAGTAAAATTAAGGGTAGGCGCTAAAAACTCGTAAATATAAACATACTGAATATGCTAAGTTAATAGATATTTCTGTTCGAGCATGTGTATGCCACCTTTTTTCCTTTATGATGCAATAAAAATAATCCTGACGAATAACAAAAGAAATATGTGCCAGTGTATTTAATATACATATTTAAGAATGTATAACGTGTTTTCCTAAGAAAGCGCCCAATAAAAATCTCATCAGAAATGAATATAAGCTACCAATACATTCCAATAAGACTCTTAAAAGGAGTAAAAAAAAAAATAAACCAGATAATATGTTTAGCAAATACGAGAATACTATTATAGCAGATCCTGATAAAACATTGAATGACCCACATATCGAGTTGGTCAATAACAGCATCATTATTAGCACTATCACAGCATAAATATCAATATGCCCAACCATACTATAATCAGCAAACTTATCATCATTCACCATATCATCTTCGTCATCATCATCATCATCCAAACCGACAACGTTGCTGGTCGTTCAAATGCTGCCTTGAATATCATTCATATTATTATTTCCATCAGCATCATCATCATCATCAGCAGTAGTCTCATCATTAACTTAATACGCTGGAGAGTATTAACAACGCTATCAGTGAAATACTGTCGTCAGAGTAGGTATCAACATCAACATCAAGCAATCGATAATCATTTAGTGAATCCTCTTAACAGCGATGTTGATAATAGTGAAAGCTGTGAATGTATCTCAATGTATGCAAGCATTTGTGTGTGTGTGTGGGAGTGTGTATGGTAATGCGTGGGTGTGTACTTGTGTGTGTGATTTTTTATGCTCTTTCGATATGACATTTGAATGTTCTTTTGAAATTAGACAAATAATATTTCCTGATTTCAACTGTCTGTAAACCTTTCATATCTTTTTTAATATTTTTACATATTTTCTTTCTTATAGAATAGAAATAGAATTATTATCATAACAACATCTATTATAGTTGTTGGTCATTATCTCGTGAATGCTACGTTTTTTTGAGTAATCCGCATTGACTACTGCCCAACTCACTTCTATTCAACCTATCAATGCAAAAAAAAAAAAATGATTTTTGGAGGTTTTTTCAAAATATTTAAGACCTTTTGCGGCTATTTTGGAAAATAGCCAAGGTTAATTTTTAGAGGAGTGCAAATGGAACTTTTTCTAATGGAAGTCGAGGCAGCTTAATATATTTACTTACATACTTACTTACTTAGTTGGCGCTACAACCGTATGTTGGTCTTGGCCTCATCTAAGAATTTGCGCCAGCCATTTCTGTCTTTCGCTTGCTAACGCCAGTTGGAAATTCCAAGCTTCATCAGGTTGTCCTCTACTTGGTCTTTCCAACGAAGATGCGGTCGTCCTCTTCTGCGTTGACCGCCGCTGGGTACCGAATCGAATGTTTTCTTCACTGGAGCATCGTCTTTTATGCGCTGAACATGACCAAGCCAGCAAAGCCGCTCGATTTTAATGCGCTTGACTATGTCGATGTCAGTGTACAGCTAATAAAGTTCATCATTCCACCGTATTCGGTACTCGCCATTGACACAGATTGGTCCATAGATCTTACGAAGAATCTTTCTCTCGATTGCTCCTAAAGTCTTTTCATCTGAACTGCACAGCGTCTAGGTTTGAGATGCATAAAGTAGGACGGGCATGATGAGCGATTTATAGAGCGTGATTTTCGTTCATCGAGAGAGGGCTCTGCTTCTCAATTGCCTACTGAACCCGAAGTAACACCTGTTGGCAAGAGTTAAGGCTTGATTACTCAAGCGTAATGTGAGGTGGCGCAGCGGGATGTAGCGTAGTGCGACGTTGCCTAGAGGATAAGCGATTACCGAAATCGTTATCCAAAGTAGTGCAAGCGCCGTAGTGCAGGGCACTCATTTTATTCTAGTAGGCTTATTTACTTCTCCTCGTCAATAAAAGATTGCATCTTTTCTTATATAGTATTAAAATTTACAATAATGTGAAGTTAAAAAAAATGTTTCACTTGAAACACAGATGTCGACCTGTCAAAAATCGTAACGTTGCGTAGATATCTATTTTCTACAGACTTCTACGCTGCGTCACGCCACGTTACGATTACGGTAACGACTTGTACACATTTATCATTAAACAGATTTTAGCTTGACAATTGGCAACGTCGCGCTATGTTACTAGTATTTCGTCTTTTCTGCATTCACTGCCAGACCCATTCGACTTGACTCTTTTTCTAATCTGGAAAATGCTGCACTGACTTCGAGCGTATTATGGCCAATGATATCGATTACATCAGCATACGCAAGCAGCATAACACTCTTGTAGAATATTGTGCCACTACGTCTCAGATTAGCAGCTCGGATGATCTTTTCCATCATTAGGTTGAAAAAGTCGCACGATAAGGAATCACCTTGTCTGAAACCTCGTTTGGTAACAAATGGTGGGGAGAGGTCCTTCCCGATTTTAAGTGCGCTGCTGGTGTTGCTCTGTGTCATCCTGCAAAGTCGTATTAGTTTCGCAGAAATACCAAATTCAGACTTGGTGGAGTACAGGCTTTTCCTTATGGGGCTGTCGAAGGCGGCTTTGTTGTCGACAAAAAGATGGTGGGTGTCGACTTGTTGTTCTTGAGTCTTCTACAAGATTTGTCGTAGCGTGAAAATTTGGTCGATGGTGGACTTTCCAGGTCTGAAGCCACACTGATAATGTCCGATCAGTTCGTTTACAATGGGCTCCAATCTTTCACATAAAATGCTCGACAGGACCTTATGTGCGATATTAAGAAGGCTTATCCCACGGTAATTGGCACAGATAGTGGGATTGCCTTTCTTGCAGATTGGGCAGAGCACACTGAGATTCCAATCGTTCGGAATGCATTCTTCCGACCATATTCTGCATAGAAGCTCGTGAATGCATTTAAGTAGAGCTTCGCCTCCGTTCTTAAACAACTCAGCAGGTAAGCCATCAGCTCCCGCGGCTTTGTTATTTTTAAGCCGAGCTATAGCTGTCAGAACTTCATCATAGTCGGGCAGCGGACCCTCGACGCTGTCATTCGAAATTGAGGTTTCCGGAATATCATCTCTATTGGCGGGATTGTTGTCAGCGTACATATATAATATAAAAAACTTAGCTTGAAAATGAATATATTTATTATTTAATTTTGAATAAAAAAAATGGTCATCAAAACCCCCCATGGGTAAATCCTGGCTACGGCCCTGTGTTCCATACTAGCCATCAGAATTTTAACTATTATTACTGACTATGTAAATATATACATATATGACTATATAAGTTAAAGGTATAAGAACAAAAAAACCATTTTAACTCAGTGCTTTCGTTTGACCCCTATTCGGGCATTTTGCTGTCACTTGACCAAGAAACCAAAATTTAAAATAAATTCGCAGAGTAAAAATATTGTATCAAAGGATATTTAATCTTAAGCCCGTTCGAATGTGCTTTAAATGAAAACCAGATGGCTATTTTCCACTAACGATACCAATCATTTGATGCAGATCTTATTGTTTTACTTCATTCTATTAGAAAATGCTGGTGGAGCGAAAAAAAAACCTTTGCAATTTTCATATTAATTGTGGATGCTCTAATACACAGGATGTCCTACGATAAAGTGCAACCATTAAAAGAGGTGAAATGTTATGTCAAGTTGAGCAAAAATCGTAATTGAGGGCGGTCTTTTTTCTCACCCTTAGGAGTTACAGGGTTAATGAGTTTTTCATGACTTTGATGCACATTTTTGTTTTTAGCAGTAAAACTAACTCACGGAAAACTTATTTTAAGAAATAATTTCAAAGGCAATAAATTAACCTTATTAACGATTAATTAACGATGTATCAACGAACTCGCCCGACTTATCCATTCTTGAGCTGTGATCGTTTGAAGATGAAATCAATCCGTTGATACTACTAAATTTAAATGTTGACAGCAATTTTCTTTGAATTTTGCGTAATAAATTTTAAAATTTTTTTCGCATCAAATTTGTGATATACATATTTAATTTTCTATTCAATAACATCAAAATAATTGGTTCGGTGGGGTGAAGCGTTTCACCTGTGAAATTTTGACAGCCCGCTTTCATATAACCTAGTGTCATACCATCACGTGTTGCTTTCATTGACGCACAGTTTTTTATGATATAGCGAAGTGGTCACACGTACATTCTGTTGCTCTTCCAAAACAGTGGTAACAATTTTTTTAAAAAAGTTTTTTGATCGAGTGAATTTATCGTGTTTTATGCCAACTAGTCAACACAAATTCAAGGTAAATATATCAATCGTGTCGGCTTATTGTTGTTCCTAAAAAATATTAAGTGTTTATGAAATATCTATCGAGTGGCTGTGTGATGCCAGCTGTGTTTTCAAAATGAAACGTTTCACCCCACAAACTACGTTTTAACCCATTTTACGCCGCTGTTCGATTACTGTTCGAGTAATCGAACAGTAAGGTTGTCTTTTTTCACCCTACTTTTTTTCTATGACGATGTATAGGTGACAGTGCATGTATTGATACAGTATTATATTAAGTGGTCATCCCCCACCCCTTTTTTGCTCCAGGTTGGGGTTGAAAAATACCATTATTGCAGATCTATTTTGTTTGGGCGAAATTAAAGATAATTATAAATAATTTTTTTCACAAATGCACTTTGTTATTGTAAACAAATGTCGAAAATATGTAGCGAATGACTTTTACACCGGCACTTAGCACCGTCAGGTATTCTAGCAGACGCGCAAGAATTACTGTTCGACTAGTCTAACAATGGTGGTAAGCGACAATTAAATTTTAAAAAGCAAACAAAAATTCAATCGATAGATTTCAACAGGACATGTATATTTTAGTTTTGTTTTTTTGCTTGAAAGACATTGTGTGCTCGCCATTGACGCAGATTGGTCCATAGATCTTACGAAACACGACTCTGAATTAAGTGAATTTGTAAATTATTGAATCTTTCTGGGACTTTTTCGTGTAAAAAAGTAATAAAAGCAACATGCATTAAATAAAATTTTCATAGAGTTGAATCCTAGCAGGTCTTTAGTAATTCGGTTTCGTAAAGCACTTTGTGTGCAGGAAATTATAAATGAGTTACAAAAGAGCGATAGCGAAGAAACAGTGATCGCTATTCCGTTGAGGTTTTTGATGAATAAACCGATGAAGGGGAAATTGACGACGAGTTGTTGGAGCTGGAACATTTGAGATTATCCGTTGTAAGGACACCTGCCATGATAATGAATGCTTGGAAGTAAGCACGCATTGCTGCTACTGTTCACTACTGATCATAGCGATGAGCAGCTATCAACATCGCCGAAATTTGTAGCGCCAAATGTTGACGGGTCTGGTGATATATAAGACGATGAACTTATAAAGGGTGTTTTTTATAGAGTGATACAACTTTGAGTTGGCATCATTGCTTTATTTGACCACTTATTAAACAGCTGATAAATGCTTTTTGTTAAGTTTGCTTTGACATTTTATTACAAATCAACTTACACTAGGACAACGCGTGCAAATTGTGGAAATTTTTAATCAAAATAATGGTTCTGTTCAAGAACAATAGATCGTTTTCGGACCACATTTACTGTTACTGATAATTTGCATCCCGTGAGACGCCGAACAGTACGCACTGAAGAATCTGTAGCCGCTGTACAGGAAAGCATTGAAGATGATCCTAATCAATCAATTCGTCGCCGTCCTCAGCAAATGGGGTTGTGTCCTTCCACTTTATGGAAGATTCTACGACAATATCTTGGCTTAAAACCTTTCAAGATTTAACTTGTGCAGGAATTAAAGCCAAGCGACCATCGTATGCGCCGTTTTTGGTTGAATGGGTACGTAAATAAACAGATCTGTCGTATTTGGAGTGAGGAGAATCCACAAGCTTTTTTCGAAACACCATTACATCCACAGAAAATTACTGTTTGGTGCGCTTTATGGGCTGGCGGAGTCATTGGCCCATATGTCTTCAAAAACGATGATGGTCAGAATGTTACTGTCAATGGTGAACGGGATAGGAACATGATTCGAAGTTTTTTCGTACCTCAATTAGCTGGTATTATTCTTGCTGATATATGGTTCCAACAGGACGGAGCCACATGGCACACAGCGGGCGCTACAATTGTTTTACTCAAGGAAACTTTTGACGAAAATATAATTTCACGAAATGGCCCAATTAATTTGCCCCAAGATCGTGTGATTTAACCCCATTGGATTATTTTCTTTGGCGTTATGTAAAGTCACTTGTCTACGCCGATAAACCTCAAACAATTGAACACCTGGAAATCAACATTCGAAGAGTTATCGGCGAGATACGGCCGCAATGCTGCGAAAAGTTTGTGAAAATTGGTGTTCCATATTGCGCCTTGTACGCGCCAGCCATGGCGGCCTCATGGCCAAAATCATATTTGAACATTAATGTTATAAAATTTTCTGTCTAATAAAGCACGTTTAATTGATATTAAAAATATATAACTATGTTTTATTATGAATTAAACTTTTATTGCTCTATAAAAAACACCCTTTACACACAAGTACAAATTGCCGTCAGAAATCTTATTTCAGCATTCTCAGCAGTGCAATGGAAGAAAGTGCCTGAGGGGTAACTTGAAATTCAATGCAAGCTCAGTGATAAAATGCATTCCGATATTTGTTCCTATTTTTTCGATACCGAGGTGTACGACCCGATTGTCGCCAAAACAAAGAGATATTCAACCGTTCAACAAGGTCTTGTTATTGTGCAGCCTGAAAAAAAAGCCAGGCGTGCAAAATTTACCACAAAACAACACAGAGAATGTACTTTGAAGCCTACCACAATTGCTAAAATGATTTAATAATTATTACTTATTATAAATTTTATCATTAACATATATTATAATAAATAATAATATTCAATATTAATAACAAAACAGTCATGTTTTTTTAATATTTCGAAATATATTTTGTCGATAACTGCAGAAGATATCCATAAAGCATATGTGATTTTAATCTCCGCCAACCGCCATTGTTCGACTACTCGAACACCACCCCCTGGCGAAACTATCAGTGGTAGAAAAATTTTGAGTTTATTGGGTCCTAGTTATCTAAGAATAGTTAGTCTGAACTGTTAGTACGGCCGTTTAAAAACTTGACGTGAAATGGGTTAATGCGTATTTAGTGTTTTTGTGTGTGCTTAATGCGTTTTTTTTTGGTTTTTTGACATTTTTCAATTCATAGTAACAAGTGCGGCCGACCATATCACTTCAAATGCGTCGACATGGGCAACCGTGGCTACTACACCTATCGAAACTGCGACTCTGACCTCGATATTAGCGATGAATAATAAATTTGGATTCGATGAATTTTATTGAGTATTTTAGTTTCCCGAAGCCATTAAACCGATTTTTTTGATGTTTATTCATGAAAAGGGAATATTATTTTGGTGAAACGGTCCCCCACCATTTTTCAAAAATCGAAAAACAAACATTTTCAAAGTATCCCCATGACTTTTTGCCAAAATCGAAAACGTTTTAATCCGAGCGCATAGAAATTACATATAATAATAATGTATGTAATATAATATAATATAATATAATATAATAATGTCCATTCTTGCGATTTAAGCCAAAAACCTTTCAAAAATTCTAATTTTTGGGGTGCTGTGAGCCTCCAAAAAAAAAAAAGTGGAACGCTTCACCACACCGGGTAAAACCGGTTTAACAACAATGGAAAAACAAAACCAAAATCTACATCAAAATTTAAATTTTTGTGTACTTTAAAAAAGGGAAATATTAAAAAAAGGTATTTTTTAAATTCTTTCACAAAAGTAGAATTTAGAAAATTTCTACAAAAATCGTGAGAAATGTCTCGTGAGAAAATGTATCATTTAAATATGTATAAAATTTGTTATTTAAATAAATGCCTTTGGAGTTATAGGATCATACAGAGGGATATATTTTTCAAAACAAAAAAAAAATCCAAAAATTCCTTTTTCAACTTTGCAAAGTCATAGTGATTTTTATTATCTAGAAACAATAGGGCTATTCCCGATTACGGGCAAATGGCGTGGCATCGTGGCATTTGCAAAATATCATGGCAAATTTTTTTTCAACACAACAACAAAATGTACAGATTTGCATTTGCCCGACTGCGTCAAATTTGCAACACTAAAATCGCATTGCATACAGTCGAGCATGGGCAACACTTATTTGCCAATCAATCAGCTGTCACATGTTAACCAAACGCCGCTAATAAAACAAAATTAACAGACTCTGAAATGGAACTCAATTTGATAAATAATACGCTTTGATAAATAATAATGAAAAACACCACAAATAGTGTTCCTGTTGTTTTTTTTTGTCCTGCAAAACAGTTGTGAGTTTTGTTTGCAACAGTGTTCTAAAAAGTGTGCTCACAGTTGATTGCAAATATTTGGTAGGCCATTAATTTGCAAAGCTATTTGCCTGTAAATGGGAATAGCCCTTATATTAAATCGAACTTGTGATGTCGGTATTAGCGCCAAAAAATGCTGTATATATGTGTTATTAATTGTTTTTTCTTTAAAAAATTCTTTAATTTGAATATATGGTCAAAATAGAAAACAGTATTTTCTGGTTGGTCAAGCTCTAGTCTTTTCAGGCATATATATTTCATGAAAGAAATACAGAAGATATGCGTCTCAAAAGATAACAACATAAAAACTGACTAATCTTAGCAAATACAAATTTTAAAAAGTTAAATTTTGCGGCTGCTCTTTGTCTAAGTCAAACTGAACAATAGGGCGTATCGAAAAATTTAGATCGTATTCTAAGAGGTCTCAAAAGTTGCATGGAGTGGTCAATATCTCCAAAAAAAAAATTTTAGAAAAAAATAAGGATGTCTTCCTCTCCCGCAAGGACAAATTTGTTTTTTAAGAAAAACAGTAAGAAATTACGATCTCAAATTGCTTTGATTTTTGTAAGAAAAACTACATATAACTTCAAGCAAAAGTAAATAAGGACTTTAACTTACAGTATCCTGCCAAACACAATGCCATTCTCGATTTTCACCTAAAAATTCCTGTGTGAAGGATATTCGAATCTAAAGGTAAGCTCGAGGTAGCACAGAACTTTTGATTGCTATCTGATTGTCTAAATTTTAGCGATTTTGATTATAGTGTTGACGTTTTCCTTAAGCTTAGCGCATTAATATTTGCATATTTTTTGCACATGCGTTTTCTTGTTTTTAAGAAATGTATACTTGAATGTAATTTTTTAACTGTTTCAAAAAAATTAATATAAGGGCTTATTAAAACATCCGGTTAATAACTCCCAAGCCATACATCCTAGAAGGACGATATTTTTACCAAAATGTTTGTAATTACAATATACACACGACTGCACTAGAAGCGGTACCGAAAATTTCCTTAATTTTGATTCTTCAAATATTTTTGAACAACATCCTGTCCAAAAGTATCAATTTACAACACCAGGTTAAGACCACGATTTTTTTCCTATTTCGATTTTTAAAAAAATTTCCTTCCTAGTTTGAATTTTATTATTTCGTTACAACACCTCAACCCAGCATTGACAAAAGTATTATATTAAAATTTGTAGTTTCTGAGTTTGCCATTCGATGGGTCTCAATTGACTTAACAATTGTTGTTAGGAAGTATTTTATGAAACAATAACAATAAAGGAGATATGAACAAAATCGTTACATTTCATGCTTGATGTAATTTTTTTAAATACTAAAATAGGAAAAAAAAATCTTGGCTATTTCCTGCTGTTTAAAACAAGATATTTTAGACAGGGTTTCGTTCAGAACTATTTGCAGAATCCGAATTGAAAAAATTATCTTCGGTACCACTGCTAATGACCGAGATATAAAAATTTTTATTCATTTTATTGTAAAAGTTGAAAAATTGCATTCAAGTATACATTTCTCAAAAACAAGAAAATGCAAATTCGAAAAATATGCAAATTATTGATTTGCCAAATTAAAGGAAAACAATAACATTATAATCAATACCACCAAAACTTAGACAATCAGATTGGAATAAAAAGTTCTGTAGTATCTCGAGTTTACCTTTAGATTCGAATATCTTTCACCCAGGACACTGTAGGTAAAAAAACCAAGAGTGGCATCGTGTTTGCCAAAATAATGTTAGTTTAAATTTATATTTACTTTTGCTTTAAGACATATGTAGGTTTTCTTACATAATTAAAGCATTTTGAAATCGTGATTTTTTACTGTTTTTCTCAAAAAACTACTTTGTCCTTGCGGGAGAGGAAGACATCCATATTTTTTTCTAAAATTTTTTTTGGGAGATCTCGACCACCTTATGCAATTTTTGAGACCTCTTAGACTGTGAAATTAAAAAAGTATAGCAGTGAGAGGACTGCCGACCGAAGCGAAAACCTATATATAAAATATTAGAATTCCCTGGAAGACGTTGTCCTGCCACGGACCGCCTTACTGTATACAAGAATTTTCATGCTTATAGGGGGTTTCGGACTTTCCTACATGTAGGATAGATTTGACAGGTCGGACGGACATGTAAGATGTGCGAAAGCTCATACTGCAGCCCGTCCTACATGTAGGATGAAATCAAAAAGTTTTAAAAGTTCAGCTCTGATCTTGTTCTTCTCTGTGCGTCTTTGTTTGTAGATTTCCTTGCTAATTGTTGTTGGCGCAGTTAGCCGGAAATTTTTTGTAGACGTTGTGAATTGTAATCGTGTAGCTACAGTCGGCATATGAAATTAGAATTATTTTTGTTAAGAGCTTATAACAATTTATTAATTTTTTATATATTACTGAAACTATTTCTTTTAAGCAATAGTGTTACCATATCAAAATTACATATAATTAAAGTAATTTACTTAAATTATTTCATTATTGAATTAATACAAAAAATTAAAGCTTATTTATATCTATTTATATCATAACACTAACACAATATACATGTTCACCATATCTATATTGCGTTGTGTATTAAAAATAGAATATTCTAAGATTAGGAAATATACATAGCTTATAAATTATATATAATTCATATAAGAAATTAAAACTAAACAGTTTTAAAAAATAGAATGCTTAGGATAAGCAGACTTTAGTGATTCAATTACTACTGAAAATATTCATTATTTCGCAGGTTTAATACGTAATTGTTATTATATAAATATACATTTTATACAAATTTTGCACTGCACTTGCTGGTGGTGGCACTTGGAGGACGCTCGCCAGCAAAGAAAGCCAATTTAACTTTGCTGCACTTGCTGATGTTAAAGACCGTTGGCCCACAAGAATAATATATAACAGATTACACCACGCGCATGCCTGCCTACGTCATGAAAGACATGTTGTCAATATCAGCTGTTTTTCATTCATTGCAGGCCGTTCGTCTACCCTGCTAGACAGCAGTAACAAGTTTACATACACAACTAAACAAAATTTGGTGTTCACCAATACACTCTTATGTTGTCATTTCATGGAAAACAAGAAAAGTTATATGTTTGTATTTCTAGCTCTTTTGCGGGCAAAACTAAACTCAACAAGAAAAAAAAACATGCAACACAAAGCGGTTCAATCAAATGGAAGTTTTTAAAAATTTATTAAAAATAATGCATACGAAATTTAATAATTTTTCTTTTCAGATTAAGAATACTTGGGACAAATAGATGTTGATGAATACTTGGGACAAATTGTTTGAAAAAACAAGCAACTGTGAAAATAAGCTTTTGATGTTATGTGCTGTTCATGCTGAATTATTTTTTTATAATTGTTTGCTGGTTAAAATTTTATAATCAATGCCAAATCTATCCGGAAGGTAAATATTTTATTAAAAAATTAATGCAAAAACTTTAAACAATTGTGTTTATAATTTGTCATATAAGCGGCCTGAGCTCTAACCTGATGGCTAGGGGGTGGGTTAGACACAACGGCATAGGGAGAGGGGAGGATAGTGCACAACTGAATTTATAATTGGTGTGAGCAGTTTAGCTATATATTTTTCTCATTGTAAAAACATGTGTGGCTGAAAGGGATGCCAGATCACACGGATGAGAATCAGAGATGCAAACCTTGTGACATTTTGATCACCGCTTGAGCAATGGTCACAAGTTTTGTATGAAAAATTTTATATGGACGTAACGCAAAACGTGTGACCGCTCGTGTTATATACGCCGTATGTAACAGTTACTGTTCTAGCTGGGTATGTTTAGCTCATGATAAAATAGTGTAAGGTAGAATGTGCTTTTACCCTAACAGCCCATTTTCTGACAAATGAACAATTGTTAACCAGTATTTTTTATATTTTTATCAGCCCTATTCTGGCAACTTAACAATTGTTAACCAGTATTTTTTATATTTCTATATGTTCGTTGTTTGCAAAACAAAATTTGAAGCACAAAAATCAAAATTTTTGAATGAAATTGTAAATAACTGAAAAGCAGTTGACAATTTTATCAAAATTTATTATTTTTGAGCTCCAAATTTTGTTTTTAAATCAAAAAATTACAACAAACACATTGATATATTCAAAATACTGGTTAAAAAATTTGTTAATTTGCCAGAATAGGGCTGTAAATGTAAGAAAAGTTGTAAATGATTTAATTTTGAGTTTGTTCGGCGTGCGCATACGTCTGCAATATTGCATCATTGCTAAAGAATAATGTTCTATGAAGAAATTAAATGCACTACTGCAAGCGTCAAGCATTCCATTGAATATAATTTTGGCTTTACATGCGCAAATCGCGCATTGTACATTTTTTTGATGCGCAAAATGAAAGAAAAATTTGAATTTATTTGAGCGAGACTTAATAGAGCGGTCAATTCTTATTGTTTCAAATATAATTTTAGAATTTTTCTTCTTTTCCAAATCGGTCGGTTTTTGTTGTCAGTTTACAATATAATTTTGACAAGTGTAGATGTAGCAAAATAATTTAATGTCTGTGCTCACACGTAAATCAAAATTTCAACAATCTAACAACGTAACAAGACTACCTTTGAATACCCATATGTAGTTATATAAATAATTTAATTGAAAAGTGTTTTCACTTAAACTTTGGCATAGCAGTTGTCAACTGTTGACTCCGCTAAATGCGGCCAACGTGTGTGAAAAATGCTCTATACTTTGTTTTTTTTTTTTTAGTAAAACTAAACAGGGTAGTGTAAGGGCTGAATGGGCTCTATTTCATAGTTACCATAACAGTCAAACTCAGCCATTTGAAGATCATTCATGATCTTTGTGAAACCATTTGTATCTATAAATTGTTCTGTCAGTTTCTTCAAAAACCAATAACTGAAACCAAATCAGGGCGTAAGAAAACAAGGTGAACGAAATTTTGAATTTTTTTTCTGTAAAAATCCAATATTTGAGATGTCAAACCATACAAAATCCACTTTTCTTTCACTGAGTCATTTTCACTCATTTACATGTTTACATGTTTAGCAAAAGATTTAGACGTCACGTTTACCTTGTTTTCTTATACCATGAACTAAACAGAACATAAACAAACAGAACTATAGCTGGAAAATAGCTCGCACAGGACTGTATTTCATCTCATTCTTTCACGAACAGAAAATCAGTGAAACAGAGAAACTATCTTTTCCTATCTACGTCACGATAGACATAACGTCTTGCGCAGAACTGTGCAACTTTTTCTGCGTCTGTTGGCGTAATCTATTGCATATTATTTTTGGTTGGCCCACACACACGCACACACAAACTCAAGCACTTTCGTTCATTTTTTTCATTAATTTGTTACTTTTTAAGTTTTTTAAGTTTACAATATTACAAGTTTACGAAATATGTTGCAAGAACAAGCTCTCGAATTAAATATGTCGCAAATTGATAAAATGCAAATAAAATAAAATATTTACGCTAAAACACGACCGAAATGTGAAACGTCAAAATTTGCAACTGTCAAAATTTCATCGTCCATTTGACACTGCAAAAGAGACAAATTTATTTCAACACACACAAATTTTATTCAACCTGATATTTTCTGTCCTACCACGACTGAAAAGTTTCCTTTTGACACACACCCTTTATGAAAAAATTTATTAATAAAACAATAATAGTTGGCAACTCTGAAAATAAAATGGCGCAGTGGTGAAAACAAAAAACCACTGACAAATACAACAAGTGTGAAAATTGTCAAACTTTGTTTGACGATATGTAATAAAATAAGAGCATGCATGTAATTATTTGAATGTTCAATATATTCCTTTATCACTACTTAAAGATTAAAATGTTAAAACACTCAATCCATACATTATTTTTCTTGTTTGCAAACGCAGTTCCAGTAGAAAAAAGAAGAAAAAGAAGAAGATGGATCCATTTTTAAATCTCACCATGAATAGCAGCTGTTTGAGTAAAAGCAAATTTTTCAAAAATGTTGACAAATACAACAACTGAAGAAATTGCCAAACTTTAAAGGCATATATATACCAATATAAACCAAATTAATAATAAGTTTTGGTTGCAAACATCTTATTGCAACCTAACTTAAGTATTTATACACTAACAAACAGATTATATGCATTAATTTCAGGAGTTGCCAAGTGATTTCTTTGCGAGCTTGCGGCCGATTAAGAATAAGATTGACGATCACTGTTAATTTTTTTATGCACAAATACATGCAAACATTTTTGAGGTTTTTTGTAATTTTCCTTTCTTGTTATCTTTGCTGTTTGTATTGTTGACGATTTCCTTGGAAAAATACGATGATGCAAACCAATGATTTACCCTCTACCAAAATCGTTCAACGTGCCTAAAGAAGTTTTCACTTCAAAAAAATTGTAATTCGATACGCCCGATTCAATAAAATTGAATTCCATTTAAAATATTGTCTATTAATAAGCATTAAATTGATAGATAGATAGATTAACTAATTTAAAGGAAGAATTACTTAAGCAAAAACAGCAGCATTGGCTTTACCTTATAATTCAGTTCTTTGATGTCCGGTTATTTAATATAACATTTCGTTGAAAACAATTTTTTACATCAGCAGAACTTGATATTTTTTTTATTTGATATTCTACACTAATAAAGGGTCCGCCAAATAACTTTTTTTTTTTTTAAATTCTATAAAAAAACTACTGGATATTTTCTCAAATTTCTTTTTTTATTTGAAAGTACAATCCTTTCGGTTAATAATGGAAAATAATTTCATTCAAATGGCTGCCTCGGCTGGCCTTGCAGTAGCCTACACGATCGGTCCAATTTTTAAGCACATTATTGATTGTGTGCAGCTGTATTTCACCAATGGCTTCACGGATATTGTCCTTTAAAGCGTCTATTGTCTCTGGCTTGTCGGCGTAACACTTATCTTTGAGGGAACTCCACAAATAATAGTCCAATGGTGTCAAATCGCAGCTCCGTGGTGGCCAAACGACATCAGCTCTGCGGCTGATAATGCGATCATCAAAAAAAGGGCGCAAAACATCGAGTGTAGATTCGGCTGTGTAGCACGTAGCGCCGTCCTGTTGAAACTAAATGTTGCCAATATCCTCCTCTTCAATTTTTGTGAATAAAAATTCGTTCAACATGGCCCGATAACGATCGCCATTGACTGTAACGGCCACTCCTTGCTCATTTTCGAAGAAAAATGGCCCAATTATTCCTATGGACCAAAATCCACACCAAACAGTGACTCGTTTTGGGTGCAGCGGCTTTTCAATGCATGCGTGCGGGTTTTCTGTGCCCCAAATGTGACAATTTTGCTTGTTTACATACCCGCCAAGATCAAAATGAGCTTCATCTGAAAAGATGATTTTTTTTGGCAAAATCGGCATCTTCTATAAGTCGATCGCAGGCCCACTTAGCGAAGCGAAGACGCATTGGATGGTCAGTTGGCTTCAACTCCTGCACCAATTGGACTTTGTGTGGCGTCATACCAAGCACTTTATGCAAAATTCGTCTCAATGATGTCTCCGAAATGTTCAATTATTGAAAACGACGGTGAATTGATGTTGATGGCGCTTCACGCACACTTTCTGCCACAGCAGCAATATTCTCGGGTGTACGCACTGCTTTTGGCTTTTCACGCTTTGGTTTATCGATGAGGATGCCAGTTTCTTTCAATTTTTTCACAAGATATTGAACATACGGAGCTGACGGTGCGTCTCTTCCTCCAAAATCCGTACGCAATTTTCGCACACATTCTGCAACATTACCATGATTTTCAAAGTAATGTCGCAATATTTCCCAGCGTTGTTCAAGCGTATACACAACCATATTCGTTTAGCGGAAGGATAAAACTAATTATCTGTCAAATCAGACATGAGCTAAGCGTTACCATTCACAAAATAAGCACTAGTTGAAAAAAAAAGTTAGATGGCGGACCCTGTATAATAAGAACATGTTTTCTAAAGTACAAAGGTAGCTTTACAATAATATTATATTCAGATGAAACGGTTTTGACATTATAACATAGTCTATAAATTTTATTGATGGATTTATTATTATTACTATTTATTATTAATACTAAATCATAACAATTACATCTTTTATAAAGTTAAAAACAAGAGCAATGACTCAGGATCCGCGGGATCATCATACCCGGAACTCCATAACGGAATGCCATGCGGCAAATTTAAACAATTTAAAAAAAATATTATTTAATAATATCTATATCAGTATAGTAAGATGATATTAAGAAATAGCAAGAAATAAAAAAAAATAAACTGGCCATTTCAGCCCTTGGAAGGACTTTGACTTAGCTTCTATTGATCAATTGTGTTGTGCATGTTATTAAATGTTTGATTACAAATGATCGAGAACTTGACCTACGTGTTTTATGCCGACTCTGAATAGCTTATGTTCTCAAGAAGCTTTACATGGCAATTTTTACTCTCTGAGGTTTGCAATTGTCTTCAGAGAGGTGACAACCGAGCAAAAAAATTAATTCAATTGAAAAAACTTTCTGTCTGAGCTGGAATCGATCCTGGGCTACCGCGGTTCTTTAGCTGAGGGGCCACGCATTCTATAGTAAGAATTATAGTAAGAAATATATCGTCAAATGTTAATACGGAGCTAGAAAAAGAAATCTGGTTATTTTATTTTATATAAATATAATTGCAAGCAATATTAAGGGATGTTTGTAGAAAGTGAGTTTAAGTACTAGTGGAAGATGACATCGCAGTTCAAAGATTTTCAAATAATCAATTATTTATTTATTTATATATTCGTTAAACTTAATACAAGCTAATTAACTTACAACTAAGCTTATACTAACAAGGTTTATTTATTTATTATTTTTTTCGTCTCTCTTTTCCTTGTTTTAGTGTTCGAAAGATATCTAATTCGTGGTGGGCGTAGTCCCCTTACTTGAATGACGTAATTTTAAGAACACGTCAGTCAAAAAGAAAATACGAGAAGGAAAGTAATAAAGACAACTTACAAATATCATTAATTATGTGTACCATTTCTTATTTCTTAGAAAATCATTAGAGAGGGGGAAAATGGCGTACTAGTTAAAAAGAAGTGGCGTTGGAGTTAAGAAGGGCATTTCGGAGTCGAGATCTGCTCAGATGAAAATCGAATTCGCTGATCAAATTGTTGGTTACATGAAGCATCCTGGTAACAGGTTCACTGCATCCGTAGTCGGTGCGGTGAAAGTTGAGGTGGAAGAGATAAATAGACCTAAGGTTACGTGGGTGGGTATTAAAGGATATTAATTGGAGTAGTGCTGGGTAGTTAATGGTTCCGCATACAAGTTGATTAATGAAGAGTACATCGGCAACTTCCTTTCGTTTTGCAAGAGTTTGCATGTTAATTAATTTCAGGCGGTCTGTATAAGGCGGTAAGTTGAAATTGTCAGAATTGGGAAGACCGCGAAATGTGAACCGAATGAATCTTCGTTGAACTGCTCCGATTCGGACAGAATGGGTGTTGTAGATAGGAGACCAAACCTGGCTGACATATTCAAGGATGGGTCTAACAAACGTAAGGTAGAGAGATTTAGTCACGTAAGGATTGGAGAACTCTCTGGACCAGTGTTTTACGAAATCCAGTGCAGAGTTGGCTCTACTAATTATATTATCAATGTGAGACCTAAAATTAAGTTCCTTGTCCCATATAACACCTAAGTCCCGTAAAAAAGCTTACAGGAGGAACTGGCTTGCCGAGTAAGTAATAAGCTCTCGGGGGAAGCTGGAGACGCTTTCGTGAATATGTAACCGCTTGACATTTACTGTTGTTGAGCTCAAGTAGATTTTTTTGACATCAAGTGCAAAAACTAACCAAATAATCTTGAAGATTGCAGGAATCGGCGTTGGTTTGTGTTCGCCGATAGATTTTCATATCATCAGCATTCATGTACATTCCATCTACATCAGAGATTGTTAAGACGAAAATTATAAATAATAATTGAAAATAATACCTTGTGGGACACCAGAGGTAGCTATAAAAGACTCTGAATTGGAAAACCTAAAGATGTCATTGTAACGACGTTCTTCGAGATATGATTTAATCCATGATATAAACAGTGCTTTACTTAAGTCGGTAGAAACTACATCAACTTCGCACCCGCTTTCCAACGAGCATAAAGCGTTTGAAACAAATTCTGTAAGGTTAGTGGTAGTCGATCTTCCCTTGAGGAAGCCGTGTTGACAAGGAGGAAAAATAGATTTGCACAAGAAAAAGAGAATGTCATAAATAATACTTTCAAAAATTTTAGGAACACATGACAGTCTTGCAATAGGTCTGTAATTGGAAATATCATTTCATTTCAATTAATTAGAAATAGAAAGTTGAAAAAGAGCCAATAGGGGATGAGCCAACAAGTTCGAGCATTTTTTGATAACAATAGCAGGCAAACCATCGGGTTCAGTCCTTTAGATTATGTATCTTTCCTGTAAATCACATCAGATAGTGTAATATCAACAGAAGTCAGTGACGTTTGAGGACAGTTTCTAAACAAAGAAAAATATTCGTAGTCTAGTTCATCGTTATGACTTGTGTATGACTGACTGAAAAAATTTGCAAATTGGTTGGCAATTAGATCCGGGTTGTCTGAGGAGCTGTCCAAAAAAGTAAGGGTAGATGGGTAGTTGTCAGATTTTTTTTGATATTTATGAACTTGTAGAAGCTTTTAGGATCCGACAACAATTTAGTTTGAATATGAGCAAGTTAAGACTCATATAGCGTTTCACAGAGTTTGGAAAAAAGGTTATAGCGTGAAAATAATTTGTGAGATCAAGAGAAGAACGAGAAATCAAATATGCGCTCCAAAGTTTGTTTCTTTTATTATGGAGTACACGTAGTTCTCCATCTGATGGATGGTACTGATCGAGTGTTGAAAGGAGCTGGTAGCTTGCTGAGACTATACAGTTATCTGAATCCGAAGAAAAAAAATTAGGTTTGTAGAAATAAAGTACCTTAATGTAAATATATTTTATATTTTTATATTATACGTATATTATATTTTCTGAAATCATATTTATACATAATAACTATGTGATTTAGAATCATGACTAAGTTTTATTCAAAATTTATTTGCTTGCTGAAGAATAACTCACTATAAGTGACTCAAACTGAAGACTATTCCCAGTATTTATCTTTCGTTGCTCACTCAAATCATCAACTCCTAGGCATGCGCTGTTTTAAGTCATTCTCATGAGAACTACTCACAAAGAACAGCTGATTAGTGACTGGAATTGTGTGCTCCAGTTGGAATTTGTAAAAAGCAAAATTGTTACAAAAAGTCAACAACCTGAGTTTATAGCATGAGGACACAATTTTAAGAGTGACGGGTGCCGAGAGCAACCAGACCTACCACCCCGTCATGAATTATGTACAGCATCTTTGAAGTAAACAATATGTGACGCGTCTTGTAGCGTAACAAAAAAAAAAAAAAAGGCACGATGCTAAAACAAAAACAAACCCCAACAAAAAAACAAAAAGAATTAAAAAAAATACAAAACAGCAAGTCAAGGAAAGTAAAATAAAAAGGTTAAAGAAATGTGGCATAAAGCAGGAAAAGAATTTACATGCTGCCATATTTCAGTGACATTTCTCTGCATTCTGATTGCCATGTTGTGCCTGAAGAAATACATCGTTACGTGTATAGGAAAAGGGTGAATGAATGAGTTAGCCTTGTCCAAATGCTAGGAACAAGTTAAGATTCTTTGTTTTTTAGTTTATTGCTCATATACTTAAGTAATATTATTAAAGTTAGGATATCTTATTGATTGCAGTTAAACGAAATCTTTCAACATTTTACCTGCAAACATAGTAACTCTTACATGATTTTAATTGTGAACTATTTAGATCAAGTAAGTTTGAAGAAGACAACATCGACAACTCGTAATTGCCTATTCAATAAAGGAAAAAGTAATTTTAAAAAATTTTCTTACAATTTAGTAGGCAAGAAATAAAAGAATAAAGGCATTTCCACAGAGAAGTCTACCGTAACCAAAAAATAAAAACTTATTAAAAACTTATTATTGTATTTATTTATTTATTTATTTATTATTTATTTATTTAACATCTACCGGGTTGGACCCTTACAGATTACATATTAGACTAATCCTAGTGTTACATATATTATACGTTATAAATAAATTAATATTTACAGAAATAGAAGTAAATTTATTATTGGATGTAATTAACAAAAATTAAAAATGAAAAGGTACGTTACAGGGTATCAATAATGTCTAACAGCTGTTTTTTGAAAATATTGCGTTCAGTGGAGAAATCCAATTAATTTGCTACGGTGTTACAGTATGATAAGCATCTAGAGATAGTTCCATTTAGCCCATAATTTGTTCTGTGATATACTGTATGAAATAAGTTAAAACTTCTTAGTGTGCGACTAGGTACATTAAATGGAATGACCGCTTACAATTCAGATGAATTTATTTTGCCATCAACTATATCCTTTATGAAAAAAACATTAGATACAACTCGCCTCTGCGATATGTTTTGTAGACCCAGTAACCGACAACGTGCCCCATACGCTGGCATGCTTTCCCAAGAGTAAAGACGGCGTAAGGCAAATCTTGTAAAACGCTTCTGAATTTTTTCAATTCTAGCACTAGAGCGTTCGTAGAAAGGGTCCCACATGACACTTGCGTACTCCAGGAGTGATCTCACCAGGCTAACAAAAATTGCTTTAGGTGTGTGCGGATCCAGAAATTCTTTGGAGTTCCTTTTTAGGAAACCTAACTGAGAGTTGGCTTTGGATATTATATATTCGATGTGAATATCGAAAGAAAGTTTGCAATCAAAGAGAACACCAAGATCTTTAAATTGGGTAACTCTAGAAAACCTATTAGCGGAATAATCGATGTAGTTGTAGTTTTCTAACAGTGCTTCTTCTTGAAAAGTTAAGACTTTGCATTGATCTTGTCATTGATCTTGTGGAAAATTTTTAGATCATCAGCATATAAGAGTGTTTTACAGAATTTTATTACGTGGGGAATATCGTTGACAAACAGAATGAAAAGAAGAGGACCCAAGTGGCTCCCCTGAGGAATTCCGGATTTAGCAGCGATGGGATGAGAAAGCTGGTCGCATATCTTTATAAATAAAACTCTATCGCAAAGATACGATTCCATCCATCTCAACATCTGCGAATGGACACCAAGATGTTCAAGTTTTATAATAAGTAATTCATGCACAATGCTATCAAAAGCTTTAGAAAAATCTGTGAACAAAGTGTCAACTTGTGAACCGCTTTCGATGGCATCCATGCAAAAATTAGAAAAGATGCCGAGGTTAGTAGTTGTAGATCTGCTAGTGAAAAAACCGTGTTGGTGTGGAGATATACCACTTTGGACTTCAGCAAACAAAAGTTTTCCAACAATCTTGTCCAATACTTTGGGTATCATTGATAATTTAACGATAGGTCGATAATTTTGAACAAGATATTTCTGACCAGACTTATATATGGGCGATATACTGGCTGTCTTCCATTCTTTTAAGAAAATACCTGAAGAAAGTGACTTGTTGTATATGAGTCCTAATGCAGAGTGCAACGAGAAGGCAAATTTTTTTAAAAACATTGGTGGCAGCATATCAAAGCCCGGACCCTTGTTGCTATCTAGGCTATTCAAGGTGTCCAGAATGAGTTTATCGTTTATTCTTAGTATACCAATACTAAAAAGCTGGGGTATATTACAAAAGATATTTGGGTCGATTGTCTGAGAGGTGGACTTGTAAACAGATCCAAAGAAATCCGCGAATAAGTTGCTTATTCCCTTAGGGCTATCAGCAAGAGAACCATTGAATTCCATTGAGTTAGGCAATCCTGAACACTTTCTCTTAGAATTAAAAAATGTCCAAAATGACTTAGGATTCGATTTTATGCCGTGTTCAACTGACAAGTTCAACAATTTTACGATATTATTTAAGAGAAATATTTTAATTTTA
The DNA here is from genome assembly GCA_963920525.1 of Dichetophora obliterata. Lineage (NCBI taxonomy): Eukaryota > Metazoa > Arthropoda > Insecta > Diptera > Sciomyzidae > Dichetophora > Dichetophora obliterata. The sequence continues at coordinate 284,242,797 of OY986435.1, forward strand.
TAATTTTAAGCAAATTCTATATAAACTCATTAACCATGATGATTGAATCGTCTGCACTGTTTCACAAATGTTGTTTTTCCATTTCGTAAATGTTTAGTAAGTATTTGTATTTATTTACGTGACTAGCTAGTACAACAAGATTTTTTAAAAAAACCTTATAATTACAGTACCAGCTTCATGTAGCTAGTTAATTATCATGAATGTAACTTAAAAAGTAACATGAGTTATGATTTAAAATTAAGAATTAAAAATTTTGAAATACATATATAAAAAAAGAAAACAAATAAATTTACTTAAAACATAATAAAGTGATGTGACAACAAATAAAGATTAATATTTAGTATTTTATATTTTATCATTGCAACAGTGAGAGATACATAGATAATTTCTTTTTAAATTGCACAACGTTATGAACAGATCTAAGCTCAATAGACATAGAATTGTCTTTCCGAGGTTAAGCAAAAGTGTCGTATCTGGATTAAAATTTTAGTTCAAATTGAACTCGAAAAAACAGTCTATCGCGTAAATATATAGGCTCACCAGAGTATATCACTTTATGCAGCAGCACCAGAGTTCGGAATTTTAGTATATTATCGAAGGTCATATTACATATTTGCTTAGCATATTGTGAGACACTGCCACGACGTTTCAGCCCAAAGACGTATTGAAAAGCACACTAAGTTTTGCTTTGCAAGAAGTACCACAATTTGCAAATAATTCACATCCGTAGAGTAGAGTGGTAAGAAGATAGGTTTTAGCAAGAACTAATCTAATTCGTAGTGGCGTAAAGTGTTGAGTTATCCACAGTACACGTAGCATTCCGTATACTCTACCAACGGTACTCCTAATATGCGCGCTCCATGACAACGTTCTATTAAAAATAATTCCAAGATTTTTAGCAGAATCTTCCAATTGTATTGCACAATTGTTTAGGATGACTTTAGAAAAACTTGCAGTGTCTATTAGTCTTTTTGTTATAACTAAGTGTTTCGTAAACTATTTTTTTGCAGTAAAAATGGAAGGCATTGACTAAAGATAATGAAAAAAATTGTTGAGGCAAGGAAAGGACAATATATAAAATTTGTTTTTTAATTACTAAATAATATAATTACTTAACTACCTAGTTACTTACTTACCCAATTGAATAACAATGGAAATTTAAGTAACGTAGCGCCAGCATATAGTTTTGTTTATATCTTTAAATCCTTAGGGTCGATTGTTGTCATTGGCTTAACTTAATATAGTGCTGCTTAATTACTACGCTTATATGAGAAAACCTATATATTAGACCTTTTCATTCCTTATTTTAAAAATTTCTTCGTACAAATCGTACGTAATGTCAGTTTGGAAATACCCATATGGTAAAATTCAAAGAGCTATCTCTCAAATTTTGCACTGAAATCAATGAGTCTGATATTCAAAGGCAAATATGGCAGAATTTAAAGCAACGTCTCTGAACTATTTCATTGAAATCAATAAGTCTGATATTTGATGAAGTTAATAAGTTAAGTAAATATACCAGAGAAGAAAAAATGTATCATTAAATAAACGATATCTTGCCCATCTACATACGTGCAATTATGATAGGATGTCTTCCAGGGCTACAATTGTGGCTGGCTTGTCCCTGTATCGCGTGTAGTGTACCGTCTTGCTGAAACCACATGGGCACCCATTTGGGAAAAAAAGACGCTATTCATCGCATGGTACCTTGTTCCATTGACTTTTACGTGGCGATTTTCAATATTTTGGAAAAAGTACGGTCCAACTATGCCGCAGGGCCACAAACCACACAAAATAGTGCATTTTTAATGATGCATTGGCAGCCCTTGAACTGCTCCTGGCTGCACTTTAGACAATTTGGCATTTCTGCTCGTTAACGTTCCCATTGAGCCAAAAATGAGCCTCGACGCTGCAGACAATTTTTCGATAAAAAATTGGATCTTTATCCAAATTTTCTAAGGCCCATTCACCAAACTTAAATGCTTGCACCAGCTGTATTTTGTATGGTTTCGTACCGAGGGCCTTACGTAAAATCTTACTGGTGGTCGAATAACACAAGCCCAATTGTTGACAATAGTGATGAATTAGCATTTTGCGATCTTCATTGACATTGCCCGATCAACCGCAATATTCTCCTCGGTCGCACTGCCCGCATACGCGTTGGCGGATTAATGTCTAATAAAGTGAAACTGGAGCGAAATTTGGTATCCATAGCTTGAATAGCCTGTTCGGTGGGTCAATTATGACGACATTAAAATTGACGTAATTTGCAAAACACATTTTTCACAGAGCACGAATTTTTATAATAAAATTCAATTATTTGCAAGCGCTGTTCGTTTGTTAGGCTATTCATGGTAAAATGGCTTCGACATGGTAAAATGATTCGACATGTTACGAATTACGCGTGAGGTGTCTAAAAATGTACACAAGAAAAACAATTAGCAAAAAATCACCCGTTACATCTTCTTATTAAGAAGTTGCTATTTCGATGCTTGGCAAAGTTTGGAACATTTTTTAAAAATATAAAAAAAATATTTGCTGTTTTTGTCTCTAAGTTTTTGCGATTTTATTACAAGCAAATCAACAGATGATCTTCGATATGAATAGTCAATAGTTAAAACATCGATCTATCGAAAAGAATATTTCATAGAATATTAAACGATTAACGACTATTTTAATGATTAAATATTTTTATAATTGTTTGAAAGAGATCCAAAAGGATCCATTAAAAATATTGCTATAGAGTTTAAAGATTCTAAAACAATATTTCAAATACAGTTTGATTATTTTTTATTGTTTGTGAACACAAAAACTGGGTCAAAGGCATATATTTAGACGTTTTCTTACTCTTAATGTAAGTAAAATTATGTGTTTATTAAGTTCAAGTTTTAAGACTATATTATACTGGCGGTCACAAAAACCGCAGCAATGACAGACAGCCTTGTTTTTATTTCATACAAATTGAATGAGCATTTGATTTTCTTTGATATTTCAAGAATATGTAAGAAAGCAAAATTTGAAATTGTAATGCGTTTTTGTGACTTTAAAAACCGTTTTTATTGTAAACACGCAACATCTCGCAAAAATGTAGAAAATTGTCTCGTGATAGAAAAGTGAAATGTAGTGCAACTAATAAAAAACAATACCGGCGATGATTGTTTGGAAAATATTAGAAAATCAGAATCAGCAAACAAATATATTTACAAATTAAATGAAACAGTTCTAAGCAATAATTTTGTTGCGAATATCTTTTACATTTATTAAAAATTAATAAAAAGTACTATAATTGTGAAAAATATTATTGTGTTTGTAATTAAAACAAAACTTACAAACATTCAGTGTGTTACAGTTTTTTTGACCGCCAGTGTAAATGCTTGCTGCGGCGCAGTATTAAGTTTCTGTAAAACCTATTTCATATACAAATTTCAGTTGTACGGAAAAAGATCCTTCAAAATTTTGTGTAATATTTTCCTATCAAATTACAATGCTGAGCTCGCGTTCTATTTCATGTTTACATGCTCTTATGCAGCGATACCCAACCAGTGCGTTCCCGAAAGGATTACAAGTAGGTCTCAGCTCGATGTTAAAACTATCAAAAACCATCGAATAAACTGTCAGAACAAATAAGAAAAGCAAAAGAAAATTTGAGTAAATATCGTCACATGCATTTATTAACCATGAATGTGCTTTTTTATAGTTTTTGGGAAAACGAGTTTAAAGGTTTGAGTGCTTCTGAAAATTAGGGAAGTTAAATTTATTTAAATTTTCTTTTACAGAATAGTAACTATTTAGTTATTTTGCTACAGTTTAAAATTTGGCTGACCTACCACTCTTCTAAGGGATGAATGATATGAATTCTGAAAATCTGTTATTTATTAATACTTTGGCTTGCAGATATGTGAACATCAGGACAAAAATTCCAATTTATAAAACTTTTATGCTTCAAGGAATCGAGTAATGTATAAATGTTTATAATACGTTATTTCCTGACACTTAGGTTTGCAGATATGTGGACATTAGGTTCCTCGACTTACGATTTAGATTTGGTTGGCCTACCTCACTCTTAAAGGATTTTAGAACAAATTCATTTTTTTTGCATGCAGAAAAATTCAAATTTTGTTTAAATATTTGTGCCAGAAAAATGAATGTGGCACATTAACTTTTTTTGCATGATAAAAAATAAAAAAAAAAACACATTCATTGATTAAGAACTGTAGTATTACCGCAGATCTGATCCCTATTCCTATTCCACTTATATAAAATTGCTTTATATAAAATTGCAGCAGAAACAGCAATGAACCCAAAATCGCATTTTTTCATATTCAAGGTTTTGGCATGCAAATGACGATATATATTTAATGAGCAACATTTTTTTCGCTAGTTTACACGAAAAAAAATCTGGTTTCTCATAGACGTTTTTTATGAATTATTACACTTTTACGAATATTTTATGTATAAGTTCGTCCAGATCAGCTCATAAATAAAAAAAAAAGATGGCGAAAAATAAAAATTTCTGCCATAAGAGGAAAAGTTCGGGCTAGGTTGTTTGAGCTTCTTGATGAGGTACGGTGGTTCTTATCACAATTGCATGCAGAAAAAAAGTTAAAAGCTTAAGTCTTTGTAGACAACTGCCTTAACTCGAATCCCCCTACGTACATTTTTTTAAATTGTCAAAATGACCTATTAACAGCAAATATAATTAGAATGATTAAGACTAAAATCTGTACATTTTAATCGTTTATATTTGCGTTGCCATACGATGCGCAACTACATGGTGATTCGGGTCAATGATGAGATTTGGTCAATAAAGTTGGCTTACTTAGCGGATATTTTCATTTCTCTAAATACTCTTAATTTTACCTAACAAGGAAAAGATGTCCACAAATTCTTTGTGCAATAAAAAGTTGATGCTACTATCAAAAAGATACAACGATGATCTCATGATGTTCAGATAAATATCTCTGATGCCTTCCTACTTCTGAATGATTTTTTTGACTAGAGTGATCTTAAAGTAAACGAAGAAACTTAAGAATTGGCCGTTGATCATCTCGAAGTTTTGGCTTCTAACCTAAGTCCTACTTCCAATACATAGAAGAAAGAAAACAGTAGATTAAAAATCCATTCGATGAGGTCTACTTAAAGAATCTTTACCTTATAGTGGGCACGCTGTCGCAAAATTTACGACATATTCGTTTTATCGCTCTCCACTTTTACTACTTAGTCGCCAGCCTTGAGCTCCGAGCTATTCGAGGGTCAGTGTCTCTCTAAAATACCATAAAGAAAACACCACTTGCATGAAGAAAACTTGATGACGGGGAAATTATACTGCATGCCCGCTGGAAGGTTAACCTCACGATCTCCAATGTAAGCTAATACTCTTTTAAATCTTCAAATATTACAGTCGTATCATACTATTCTCTTCTATTAATTTTAACAGCTTAAGATAATTTATTTTTTAAGCAAATATTAAGCTACCTATCTATCTAAAGTGAGTAAGAACTATATTTTAAGAGAAACAAAATTTTATTAAGATTCTCGAAGCAAAACTACCCAATAAGTACTTCAAAAGGGTATTCTTCATTAAAAATAAAGTGCAAACTTTCTACTATATTGAGTAAGTTCTGTTCTCAATCAAGCTATGTTAATTTTTTGTAGAGAAAAAATGTTTTTAAGTAGAGCTTAGTTCATCATCTTAGGAAATACTGTTATACTGGCATTATTTAACACTCGAAATTCGCTGAGATGGCGCCTATTTTGCAACCATGACCACAGCTAACGACAAAACTATAGCGATACTAACTAAAGCCCTTCGAATACACAATTCGAACATTCAGCTACGAAATACGATTTATGAAATATAAAAGAGAAATTCCCTTTTCTCTGCTCGCTCTCTTCAACTATTTTAATTTCTCGATAGGCTCTTTCCTTCTCTCTGCTGAATCCTTGGCGATTTGAGTTCGGTGCATCATCCGTTTAATGAGTCGTTGAGTATCTTCGTGTTTGTATGAAATTCACGCACATTACGGCCTCTTTACCACTTTTCGCTCTTTCAAAGCATACCAAAAGCTAACTGTAATTACATCGCGTTTCCCAACCGAACAAACCAGAGCAGAAATGTAAGAAGCACATGAACCAAAAGCCTTAATGAGATTCGCATCATTCTTCGTCTCATTTGTGCGAAGCACGAAATAAAATGATTTTCGAAAATTTAGCAGCTTCGTTGACTTGAGACGAGCAAGAAACCAACGGGAGTCGAATGTAATTTTTGGATGAAGAAGCTGAGGTTGGCAGTAGATGCGTTTCGGACGTTGAATTTAACGGTCGGTTTAACAAATATAACGGCGGATAATTTTTTTATGAGGTTTGACAAATAAAACATTCATCAAATTAACGAAAATTTTAAACAAAACATTAGAACAAAATAAAGAAAAAAAAATCAAAATTTAAAAAGTATGCTTTGAAGAATATCATTTAAGTGTGCCGAAAAATTAAAAGAATGAACTTCACCTTGAATGTGACTTAAATCAATGCTTAAATGCTATTAGAAAATGTTTATACATTAATATAAATGTGGGAAAAACGCCCTTCACTTTGCTGTCCCTTTTTTTTTTGTTGTTTCTCATTTTTTTGTTTGGTTCGCATTCAACACCAGTTCATTCATCAACGTCGCTACTTTTAGTGTAAAAAACTTGGCTATGTGTGCATATACGTGTGTGTTAGTGTATGTGTTTGTGGTAGTGTGTGAAACACGTTGCGAAAGTGCTTCGTTTGCGGTTTTCATGATTTGCACCGTTTCATAAAGCTTCCTACACCACCGACCGCACCCGTGGCCAGCTTTTCAACGCTTTACCTACTCGCACCACCTCCCACGCACAATAACTCTTCACGTAACCTAGTTTTTTTTCTGACAACACACAGCACTGCTTCCTCCTGGCTGGCTGGCTGTCTTCAGATGCCATCATCTGCCTCTTCTTTGTATTCAGCCATACATTTAAAATTGTTCATACATACACCACCCTTTACAAAATTTTTGCAATAATTCCTTGGCTTGGCTTTAATTTCCTTTTAAACGTTTCATTCATTTGTTTATTTTTTGAAGTTCTCGATTTTCTTTTTTCCGTTTCCTTCATTAAGCTTTATTTTGCGAATTTCCCTTTTTTTCTGCTTTCTGTTACTATTAATTTCAATTATTGCGTCTTGACGTCTTGGCTAAGCATTTCGATTTGATGTGGCCAACATATGTTTTTCTTTTTATTGTTTGTTTGTGACAACATACTGTTATTTTTCTGTTTTGTCTTGAACTTGTTCTTTACGTGCCACTTCGTTGATAGTGGTCGAGTGTGTGTTCGTAAGTCTGTGCGTGTGAGTGTTTCGGTGATATCCTTGTTGTTTATTTATGTGGCGATTAGCTGTTTGAATTATTGCTCAGCTATCGAGTGTGCCATAAAACAAGCTTTTGACATATTTATTTTCTCACGTTTTTAATGCAGCATCTAGATTTAAGTTGTTACAGACAGATTGTGTGGGTTTCACGATGCAGCTGGTAAAGGATAACAACTAACACAGTGCATCAGTAAAAGCTGCTACACCAAAACTGCACATATTCAGCAGAGTCCAGTTTTGATGCATCAACAAAACAAAAGGGTAAGTTTTTTTATTAATCAATATTATTTTAGTATTTTTTTACAATTTTCAATTCAAGGATATTAAGATCTGCTTTAAAAGAAGCATTAATCTTTTTAAACGCTGGAAGTATAACATGATGGTAGTTTATTAGTATAACATGATTCGATAATATATTATTTTAAAGTTATAACAGATTTTTATAGAATATAGTTTAATGAAGAAAATATATAAAAACTAGGGACCAACTAAATTAAAAATTTAAAGTAAAAATATATAGTTTTATTTTTGTCTTTCCTCGGTTCAAGCTCAAAACTAATCCAAACCATAAACTATAAAATCAAAATATGAATCTACACTCATTCAAGTTCAAGTTCGTTTTGAACTGTAGCAATGTCTTTTGGTATGTATGTTTTTCTAAGTTTAACCAGGAACGGAAAAGTACAGCTATTGATTTAACAAAAAAATAGTTAATTTATTTAAAAAAAGAATAAAATTTTACAAAATTATAAAATAAAAGTGTGACATAGAATCAAAATTGAAAATTGATGAAAAAAAAAGAAAAAATAAAAAATTTAAGCTAATATCCGAAAATTTGTTTCTAGATCAAATTTGTTTCTAGTGGACAAAAACTAGTTTTAACGAATTTTTTTTTTGTAAGCAGAATTGGTAAGATCGCTTTTGCGAACAATCGTTTTCGTTGAATAGTGGAACAAAAAAGTTTTTATTTTATGGGCCTTATATGTATATTTGACCTACTTTTATACAGAAAATGCCTTGTAAAAGATTGAGAAATTTTTTTTTATTTTCAAAAGTAAATTCACCCTAAACTGGTACACAAAAAATTACACTTACAGTACGTCTGGTCTTTAAAATTACTTTGTTTTAGTTTATTTTATAAAACAAGTTAAAATAAATTATTTCATTAGACTTCATTTCAAATAATAAACAAAAAATATATATTTTTATTATTTTTGAATTTTTTTCGTTACAACAATATTCAAATTAAGTATTTTATTAGTTAGTTTTTCTCTAAATACAACTCCTAAATAAGAAACTGCAAGGTATCGATATGTGACATTTTTCACTTTGAAGTTTTTGGTAGGCAGTAACATATCTTGATTATTGCAACAGTGCTTGAGTTGGCTTTACAAATTTTTTTAATTCAGACGTCAGGTCGATTCCAGATTAAATATACAACACTTCAAGAAAATTATGACCCTTTACAACCTAGGCTAAGCTCAGGAGATGCTCTCAAGACCCCAGTGATGCACAGAGATCCCGGAATTGCATAGCTAGAACTACGGCTATTATTACGGGACATTGGTGCATCGAAGTACACGCTGAAAAAATTGTTATTTTTTCCAGAGCGTTATTGAAGCGAAGCTTTTTTTCATGTAGCTGATAAATAAAATATTTTTTAAAAATATTGGATTTATTGAGAAAAATATAAAATTAAATTCGAAACGATATTGAATTTAACGCGATTAAAAAAAGCGGAAATCAGTGTATTCATTGGCACGAATCTTCAGCAAAGTGGTTTAAAATGTCATCATTCAGCTTATTTTTTCTCTTGCACCAAATTTCTGTGCACGCTTTTAAGGCATAATAACGCTGTTGTTAGCATGATTTTAATGAATCGATATATGGTATGAGTTATCCATGCCCATTTTCAAAAGGTTATGTTGCTGGATTATTGGTAAGCTGGTTTTAATATTTGCGCAAAGAAGTATTTATTCAACTGGACGATCTACACAAAACTATAACCGCAACAATCTTAAACAAAACCTTTCGATTTTGTTCCAGTAATTTCTTCGTGCTTGAATGTTTTTAGGTGGATTTTTAGGTTAATTTTTTTTTGAGAACTTTAACCACGACGCATAGGTTTGTAACCAATTGTGACAATATTTTGTCCAATCGCGTCCTTCTTGAAGAGGAACGCGAAGGCATTTAAGCATTTGAAATTTCTGAGATGAAATAAAAAAACTTTCTAATATATCCATTTATAAAAACAATTATAAATTAAAAAATGTACAAATAAATGCAATCAGAAATTTTGATTTGAACAGCTGATTTGGTTTTATTAGTTATGCCAACGAACGTTAGTATTGCAGAAAAATCGACTATCGAATTGTGCAGGTTAGATTGCAATAAGCATATATATCAGAGTTACCAATCAATTTAAATCAAGCTTTTCATAAACTTTTTTAATAAATAATAAATTTGTCAGCACTAAGTTTGTTATAAGAAATTAATTAAGCTTTAATAAATATTAAAGTCTTTAATTCTTTTTTAATTACATGAAAAATAGTTTTGAATTTCTTACTCAAACATCAAAACTTTTTTTTTTTTATTTAGGGGGGAGGGTTCTTGCCCTACCCTCGTTACGCCAATGAATATGCCCTAACATATAAGCAAAAAGAACGTTCTTTGCACTTTTTTGGTAACAATATTTCAATAACCAGACGAGGTAGGCCAAATTGAAAACAAATTTGGATAAAGACAAAGTGGCTACACAACAATATACTAAATTTTATTTGTCCCTACTGTTTTTAATGTATTCATAACTTATGAAGAGGAAAATCTAAATTTTTTGTTTGTGCTTTTTAAACTTAAGAATGTAAAGAAAAAATACATGAATAAAAAATTCAGATGATTTTTATATTTACATTGTGTTTTTATTCACTTAAGCAAATTAATCAGGTGAACGTAGACTTTATGGGCTGTGTGTATATATTTTAAAGCAGCATTGCCGTTTGAATAATGCCAGCATTTCATCAAAGCAAATATCCCGGTGTGCAGTTTTTTTGAGTTTTCTACAAGCTTTCAAAAATTACTAAGAAAACTTCCACACAACTGAATGCCATTGAAAAAAAAAAATAATTAACATAAATGGTACAATTGGTCCCACAGACCACACAAAGAAAATTAAAACGCAATATTTAACAACAATGCACAACACAGCTGATCAATGCGAAAGCTTGAAAGGCACTGAGCGTAAGAGAACAAAATGTGAAATCATAATAGAAATACACTGTTTTGTTTTTCCTCATTGTGTTCCCACAGATCAGGTGCACAAGTTAAGGGTTAGGTCGGTTTGGCCTTAAAAAGTTTTTGTTAATAGAAATTGGATGCTTTACACCAACGGATGTAATTGGAGCATTTTTAAAATAAGTTTGTTCATTTACAGTTTCTATACATTTCTAAAAAACTTTTTGCTTCAGTAGAATGAAAATCAAATATGCTAACGATCTCTTTAAATTTTTTAAAGACATAATTTTTTTGCAGAGCCTTATCCAATTATTTTAATTTGTTAACTTGTTATACTCGTATTCACAGAATGCATTTTTTATGGTATTAGCCACCAAATTAATTTGATCACTTAATGAATAAAATCCGTTTATGTTTGTTATGCCTTCACTAAGAAACCCATAATTTGAATTTAAAAGCACTAAAGTTTGTTTAATAGATGGTAAATTTGAAGCCTCTTTAGTTAGTTTGATTGAAAAAGCATCAGAATCATTGATTCCAATAGATCTGCTGTCTTTTCGAAATGTAGTATTGTACTTAACTACATCAATCCTGTGAAAGTGCCACCGCTAGTGAAAATGGGTTCTGGTGAGTTAATTTGCAATTAAAAAACCAATGTCTTTAAAATCAATTATGATTTAATCGACAACGCGATGCATTGCGTGGTCCAAACATGTTTTGCAAAGCCTGAATTAATTTTGGATGATATATCTGCAAACTTGGAGCGGATTTAACCATGCAACTGTGGGCTTAGACCGCCTGAGCGAAAGAAAGAAATCTCGTTCGTTAGCTCGGTTTAAACACTAAGCCCGAACGAACAATTTTTGCTATAAACTTATCACGAACACTGTTTGCCCGGTGTTAACAGTAAAATAGGGCGAACGAAAGAAGATTTCTTCGTTCGCTCTGATCAAACGGCTTTCGATCTTTTTGGGCGAACCCGGTGTTGCGCCGTGTTTAAAAAAAGAAAGACGGAGTAATTTGTTTTATGCTTTTTTAAGTGCTCCGTAAATTTTTGCTGCAATGTAATTGTGTTGTTTTGAAGTTTAAGTTTTTGAAGTGAAAAGAACTCTGTATTGAAAGTATTATTTTCAAGAGACTGTTTACTTTGGGTAAGTTTTATTTTACATAATAATTATGTAACTGATAATGATAGTTGAGGACTGATATATTGCTGATAATGCATGAGCTTGTTCATCTAAAAAAAATATTTTAGGATCTGTTTAAACTTTTTGAGGTTTTAATTAAAGATTGTAGAAAAATGTTGATGTTAACTAAAATGGTAGATGAAACCCCAATTTTTGGCTAAAATCAACTTTTTTAAAGTTTTAAAATAAAAAGTAATTCTCTAAAATAAAAATGGAAGAATTAAAAGTATCTACTAATTGCAAACAAGTTGGTAGCTATCCTTTGCTAGTTTTCGAGTAATGCTGTCCATCGGATTCAAACAGCACTTTTTGAGAAAAACGCTTTTAAAGTTTTTACAAGTATAGTTTTCAATGGTTTTTCTTCTTAAGTTTGTGCTTACAACTACAATAATTTTTATTTTATTGAATTAAAAATTTTGAAGAATTTTTTTACGATGTTATACAAAAATACATACGAAAAATGTAAAAAAATTAATTTTTGGTCGTTAAAAATCTTAAATGGGCTCTTAAGTTAAATATTAAATACAAGTCTTTTATATAAAAACCACCACGAGTAATAGCTATTGTAGAGTGGCAAATCAATTGTTGCTGAGGATTGGAGCACAAGTTTTAGTACTAATATAAAAATAAGGAGTTATCAACCCTGCATTTATTGATGTGCGGCCATATGCACAAATTGCTGTTTACACCGCCTGAACATACACGATGGCGGCCAATGTTTGTTCGCGATTGGTGTTCGCGCGGTCTAAACAGTACTCCAAACGCAGAATTTATTGCAATAAATTGTTCGCGATGAATTTTTCGTTCGTTCAGGCGGTCTAAACCCTTAGTGAGGCGATAAGTCAGTTAAATACAGTAGATCCTTATTTTTCCTCTACAAAGTTTTTTTCAATAGCTAAAGTAAGAGCAATATTGGCATGCTTGGTTTTTCTAATGCAACAACGTTTAATAAAAGTTTGGTTTTACTAATTTTTTCATTTGAATGACACACAACAAAATTCACAACATCTTTGAATGTCGATTATTTTTAAAAAATTTTTGATACCAAAGAATTGAGAAACATAAAATTTGACAACATAACGCTAATGAAGTGATGAATCACTGGGAAGGAATTCGTTAGAATATTTTTTGAAGAAATTCCTTAGGTAGACGTTTCCCAATTTGGAAAGTGGAATGTCAACAGAAACAAAAGCGGTCTAAGCAAAATAGATTTTACGTCACCGGCGATTAGGAACTAGTAAGCAGGGATTGAGAGGCTTTTTTAGCACATCGTTAAAACAATTTCGTTTGTTTCTGGCTGTATAAGTGTTGGTTAACTTGGGACTTTTTTGCGAGTTTCACAGCCTTTTCGCAAACTTTAAAAAAAGAATTGTTCCATCAAATTGAAAAACCTCTTGGTGCTCGGTACCGTATTTGTTTAAGTTTAAAGAAATAGTTGCTTTAGTATTTGTCATTATTGGCTACATAAAACAAGGCATGCAAATTTATTTTAACTGATGAACATTAGATGCTTTCATTTTACTAAAGTATTTCAGAACCTCCCTTCATGGACGGAATATGAATCCTGGATGTCATAATAATGTGTGGATAAAACAAAATTGAAAAAATTCAGTAAACTGGAAGGGCGCCGCTATAAAACGTGATTTTAATGAACTAATATTTAATTCTTTTTTATTTAAATTTTTATAAACATTAAAACGGTACAAAAACTATTTTTTATAACACGTTTTAATGCAAAATTGTTTGCTGAACTCAAATTGGCTAATTGATTTTTTATACAATCAATCTTTGACCTTAAAACCCTCATCGATTCAAGAGTTTTCGTGTTTTTTTATTGATTTTTAACTTTGAATCGTACTTTTGAAGTTTTGCAAAAAAGTATAAATACACGATTGTAGACTATTTTATTTAGTTTATTGTTCAAAAAACCCGCAAACTTGGATCATTGTTTTTTTTACAATTCAGTTTTCTGTGACACCATATTACCAAAAAATTGCTTTTTTTATAGATTTTTTTAATCCCCTATTTGCATTCTATTTTGTATGTCTTCGTTTTGAATATTGTAAGGGAAAACCTTCTGGTGATTTATAATCACTTGCAGAGCCAACTGTTTTTCGTTTTTTTTTTTGTTTAGTGATATCTATATATTATTACGCAAACAAATATTTTGTGGTACTATTTTACCTGTGTTAACGTTAGCATATTAACATAAATCTTACATCGTTGGAGAGGTATATACTGAGCATTTTTTTATGATTTTTGGAGTAAATGGACTTTATATGATCTATATGATCTTGAAAATATATTTAAAGCCAAAATTTTGATATTTTCATATCCTTAAAGGATTTTCAAGAAAAAAAAGTTTGTACTGAAATAATTTTTTTGCACAAAATGACCTCAAATCAATTAAGATTTTAATATTTACTATTTTATTTGTTAAAATGTGTTCACTTCACTAAAATTGCGCTATTAGTATTTTAGTACATGAAAAAACAACTGACGTCCGCTGCTCATTTTTTAAAAAAATAAGTGTGACGCGAGAATTTCGTGAAAATTAAAAAAAATGGTTAAATGAACATCGAAACAATATGAGAAGCAAACAAACAATAATCAGCGCAATCGATACATGAAAATTTGTTTAACATTCTGATTGTGATAACAGCGAGTACTCAGTAGATGAAATGAGTTGTAGATATGAATTAGCCAAAAGTATTTATCAATGTAATGTTTTTTAATTTTGATAAACGTTTTTTTTTTTATAATCGATTTTGATATGGTCCAACTTCAACCACAGGCAATACTAGTTTGTATTAAAGCGTGTTATTAAACTTATTGCCCTCTCGGTGGTATCGTTTATAACAACAATGTTTCTCACTACGTCTTTAGCACGTAGATAAGATTTATCGTCAAACCAGCAGCTGGGATCAATGCTTAAAAAACTCGTTGATTATCTTTGTTGAGATCATTTGCAAACAATAGGTTAAAAAATTTGGGAGTATGTAATGTTACGAAACCCACGATGCCCATTTCCAAAATGTCCAATGAGTCCAAAACGATGCATTTTTCTTTTTCCCAACCTTACCGTATTCTACGTCCAAACTGGTGTGCTTTATTTTGTTGATATCACTTTTCTGTTTAAGCGCTGCGATCATTTTACGTTTCGTTTCAATATGAATTGCTCTATCAAAAAAAACAAACCCTATTAGGGTCTCAGATAGGTAACACAAATGCCGAGAAAACACGTGGCGACAGTAAGGCGCTAAATAAGCATGAGTGAAAGTTATAACATGAGTTTCTAGTGAGTTTCTTTCTAAAGCTCACTTCCCTCAAAATCACTCAAACCGGTACGCATTTGATAACAGTGCATTTGTTTTCATTGCGAATAACTCAAACAAAGGCAATTAGAAGCGAATTTAAATTGGTTCTGCATGTCATAAAAAGACACCCAGTCGTTAAAGTAAAGTCGCAGGTCACGACGCTTTTTAGAATTATAATGAAAGATATACAAAATAAGATGCAAATAGTGCATTAAAAAAAATGTATTTTTTAAAAACAATTATTTGTTAATATGGTTTCACAAAAAACTGAATTGCAGGAAAAACAAAATGACTGAAGTTTGTTGTTTTTTTTACAATAAACAACATAAAACAGTCCACAGTCCGTGTATTCCTATTTTTTAAAAAAAGTTGTAGGATCTCGTTAAACGTACAATTCAAAGTGAAAAACCAATAAATAAAACAGGAAAACTCTTGAATCGATAAGGGTTTTAAGGTTAAAGGTTGATTGTATCAAAATCCATTAGCATATTTGAGTTCAACAAACAATTTTACATAACAATCTAATATATAAAAATGAATGTTTGTTTGTTTGTTTGTTTATTTGTTCGTTCGCTATGCGCTGCAATACCGCAATCAGATTGCGATAAAACTTTGTCAACTTATTGCTTGCACTTACGCGAACAATATAGGCATATTGAAAATTTGCCACACTCCCTTTTACCTCCCTCAAATCATTAAAAATGCTATATTTAAGGCAGTTTTTGTCGTATTAAACTAAAATTTGGTAATTAAGTTCGTATGGTAACTATCGGTAACTATACTTAAAATGGGCGTGGTCCCACTATAGCTACGCTTTCTTTTTAGAAAAGATAAAGAGCTTCGAAATTACTGGTCCGATCGAGCTAAAATTTTGGCAGTGGATTTGTTTCGAGTACGAGATGGCTTAAGAAAAAATTGCCACACCCCTTTTACCGCCCACAAATATATAAAAAATTCGCGATATCAAATTGCTTTGGAGTTATGGGTCGCACAGCCTCGAAATTCGATATTCAACCACAATTTACACATGTCGTTCCACTTATGACATTTTATGGGTGTTAAATAAGGGAGAGTGGAACATCCGATACAACCAAAACTTGCGATATAGAATAGTTTTGGAGTTACAGGTCACACAGCATCGGAATTCAGTACTCGATATCAATTTATGCATGCAGTTTCATTAATAACATTTTATGGGCGTTGGAAACGGTGGAGTTTCACCTCCCCCCATACAACCAAAATTTGTGCTATCGAATAGCTTTGAAGTTATAGATCGCACAGCATCGAGATTCAGTAATCGACGTAAATTTACACATGCAGTTTTACTGAAAACATTTTATGGCGTTGGACAAGTACAGTCCAAACATGCAAAATCGAATAGCTTTAAAGTAATGGGTAGCACAGCGTCAGAAATCAGTATTCGACCTCAATTCATACATGCAGTTTCATTAATAACATTTTATGGGCGTAGGAAAAGAGGGACTGGCATCTCCCATACAACCTAGATTTGAGCTATCGAATAGCTTTGGAATTATAGGTCGCACAGCGTCGGAATTCAGTATTGGATCCGAATTTACACATGCACTTTCATAGGTAACATTTTTTTGGCGTTGGACAAGGGAGAGTGGCACCTCCCATACAACCCAAATTTGCGATATCGAATAGCTTCTGAGTTATTTGTCGCACAGCGTCGGATCTCAGTATTCGACCTAAATGTAAATGCCATTTCATTGATTAAATTTTTTGGGCGTTTGCCAAGGAACCTCTTACACCCAAAAAAAAGCTTCGTACTATGTACAAAACAATTATTATATTCTACAAAGCTGTTTGTTCTTTTCAGCCTACGAACGACTTTGTGAATAATACAAATGACCGTTTTTACATTGTACAAAGAAATATTTGTACATTTTACAAACGCATTCGTTTTATCTACAAAGATATGAACAAATATACGAACGCTGCTGCCACCGCTTTGTACATTTTCAAACAATATTCGTTCAGTTCACAAATGCATACATTATAGATTTTTACAAACTAGCGTTTGTAGAATGTACAAAGTTACGAATTCAAAAAATTTTTTCATGCGGCCAACCCTACAAACGTTTGTACTATGTACAAAACATTTGTACATTCTACGAATAGCCTCTGTTTGTATTTCTACAAAGATTTTATTCGTAATTTTATCCTAAATATTTTTTGGGTGTATTTGACCCAAATTTGCGATATCGAATTGCTTTGGAGTTATAGGTCGCTCAGCGTCGGAATTCCGTATCCGACCTTAATTTGCACATTCAGTTGCATTGATCACATATAATGGACGTTGGTCAAGGGGGCGTTGCACCTCCCATACAACCCAAATTTGGGATATCTAGCAGCTTTGGATTTATAGGTATAGGTATGAGACGAAATTCAGTATTCGCAACGCGCAACGCGCCGGGTTTCAGCTAGTTTTTTTATAAAAAATAGTTTGTGTTCCGCTTTAATGTTTATAAAAATTTATATGTAAAACAATTTATAAAGTGCATTCTATAAAGTGCATAAAAAGTAAAGAAAAGCAATAAATTTATGCATTTGACAAAGTTGATGTGTTCTCAAACCTACAATAAAATTTTTGAAAAATATTTTTGTAGAATATTTCAACCCCTAGTGCACTTTTTAGGGGCCTTTTTTAAACTGTTTTAAATAAAAGTTTGCAAAACGACCTTTAAAATTAGTCGTAAAGGATTAAAACATTATAATGATAATGTTTCTTTGAAAACTTTACTTAAGATCTCCTTGGGCAAAGTTTGTCAACAGCACACGTTGGGGAAAAATTAATTTAAAAGCGTGCATGGCTTTTATGTGTCATTTATAAAGTGAGATAGGAAACTGAAATTTGAACATCTAAAGGAAGGTTTGAAGAATTGTGTGGCATAGTTTTTTAAGTTCGCAACATGAGTACCAAACAGTTAAACCTGTAAAATAACTTCTTTTATTAATTCTTTGCAGAACCTT
Source organism: Dichetophora obliterata (assembly GCA_963920525.1). Lineage (NCBI taxonomy): Eukaryota > Metazoa > Arthropoda > Insecta > Diptera > Sciomyzidae > Dichetophora > Dichetophora obliterata. Next base: position 284,260,909 of record OY986435.1, read on the forward strand.
ATTTTAACTATGCCTTAAAGGTTTATTAAGGTTCTAAGACGTAACGGAAATTGTACTGATTACTGAAATAAGTATTTGAAGTATGTTAACGATGAAAGTTTTTTTTTTTTTATCAAACTATGATAAGTTTATTATATTGAGATTATGCGAATTGCGTCTTTAAAATATTTTTTACTTAAGAACTAGTAAAAAAAAATAAAAATATGTGGATTATTTTTTTCAAATGAGTTTTTATGTTAATATATAACCATTCAAATACATTAATTTTGCCTGTTTTTGAAAAAAAATTTATTTTTGAAAATAAATTAAGAAAATCAAGAAAACTTAAGTGAGTTTATTGGACTTGCCACCAGTTCTGGTTTCAGTTGCAAGCAAAGTAAAACAACAATAAATATGGCGCATTCTACGTGAAACGAAGCTCATAATAAATTCAATTTTTTTTTTTAAATTTTGCCATTAAGTTCACCTAGAAACACTACATTACTTGAATTTTTTTTTTATCTGCCTGAATATTTTTTTGGTTGCTGAGTTATAGGCTTCTAAAGATTGCAGTTGCGGAAAAATACAATTTCTTAAAAAACATATTTAAAGGTAAAAAAATTAAAACAAAATTTGTTTGTTGATTTATATAAAAAATTGATTGTTTTTCGAATTCCGAGATCAAAATCGGAGGGTGAGTAAGAGAGTGAGGGAGTAAGAGAGTGTGGGTGTGAGAGTAAAAAATTTCGACTCACTGCCAGATCCCACTGGTAATAAAATTTGTCAGAGATTCACGGGGTGGCTGTTGAACCGTGAGGTCGTGAATTGCGACCAGTCATTTACAACTGTATTAGCCCATACGATGGATAATGTGGTTTTTGCAGTTCCTTCAGTTAACAGTTATAAGAAAACTTATTAAAGTTTTATTAAAATATTTAAAAGCAACAATGAAGAAGTAAGCTCGCTGTAGAAGCATACATATATCAGAAACGAAATAAGGGAAATGAAGTAAGGCAACTGAACGACGCTAGCTGTATACGCAAATAATAGAAAGGAAATAATGGAACCGGAGAAAGGCAACTGAACGACGGTATTTTACCATGAAATAATTAGTGTATCATGTATTTTTGTATATTTGATTTTAATATATATTATATGTATCTGTTGACCAGATTAACTTCTTCTTATATAAAGAGAAAAAGAGGGAATACTTTACGATAAATGATATTTTTGACAAATTTTACCATAAATTAAAAAAAGTTTTAAGTAATATATCTACTTGATTTTTATGTTATTGATATGGATTTTTTGACCAAATTAATATATTCTTAATTGTGTATAAGAATAGAAGAAAGTTCTAAGAAAAAATTAATTGTGTGACCTGTGTGATTTCAATGTCAAATATTCCTTATATGCTTAATTTCATGTATATAAATTCGCTCATGTAATCATTTAATGTTAAAGTCATGCTTGTAGCTCATTTCAAACCCACTATTGTATGCTAATACATTGCAATGTGCGAAAGATTCAGCAGTTTGTTTGTCATGACACACGGTTGTTGTCTCTTTCTTTCGTTAGGTTTATTTTAAAAATTGTATATATATATCTTAGGACATAACGTCAAACGCAAATGTTTTATTACTCACTTGAGCAGGAGTATAATATTCTTTAATAATATGTAAGCCATGTGGCAATCGAGTTATTAATATACTTAATTATGTAACAGTTTAAGCTGGCCATACTATTTACAGCTGCTAGGCTTAGGAAATAAGCTATTGTTTGTATTACTATCTTGTAAAATCGTTTTGTAAAGTCTCAATAAAGTACTACTACTACTAAAATTTGTCAGTATTGACATTGTAATGCAGAACTGTAAGCAGGACATAAAAAAATCCTATCTGTGTTTTTACGCTTGAAAGTTTCCTTTTATTGTTAAGACATTATTCGTTTAGTCTTTATTGTTTTATTGTTAAGACTTTATTCGTCAGTGTAACTATATCGTGTTTTCAAACAGGAAATTTTGTAGTGAAGTGACTTACACAAAGGTGAAGTATGTGAAAATTATTAATCTTTATGAGTAAAAAAGTTTTATATAAAAATAAACAAGGTTTTATTGATCATCAAATCTGAATTGCTACTGACAAGGGTAATAACTCCTTTTATTTAATTGTAAAAATTCTTGGGAAAATACTTGTCATATACTACAATAATACAATTTTTGTTATATCTGTTTTTTAAAGATATATTGTTTCAATTATTTAAAAAAAAATTTTAATTAAAAAAATTTCGGGTAACGAAAACAAAAAAAAAAAAACGCTTCTTATAAATGACCGAATTCTGAACCTATGGCTTATTGCGACTTCGGTGTATTAAATTCTCTGAATTATGCTATCGTTTTGAAATATATTCTCTCGGCTGCACAGAATATATAAATGGATATAGATAATTTAGTTGATTATAATTTTGTGACAACTTTGATTGTGTATAGTTTAAAATTTGGGCAAATAAGTTTTTGACTTTTTAAATATTATTACCTAGGAACGTTCATAGATAGAATAATCTACCTATGATACGTATTCATAAAGATATACTATATGAAGTGTTTTAAAGATTAATGAGTTCTAAATCTTAAGTGTCGATTTAGCAATGGAGCGAATGCCATTTAAGCCAAAATTGCTAAAACCCCAAAAGTAATAACCGGTTCAATATCTCATACATTCTCTGGTTATCATTTTCTGTGGCCGTTCAGCAAAACAGCCAACACACACATGCAATCTGATAGAATTACAATCTCACTCATACACTGTCACAGCTGTTGAGTGACACTGAAAAACTTAAACAATAAATTCAATTTAGAATTTTTGCAACTCGGCACTTGCCACACAAGACTGACATCACATCCACGTATCCTCACTTTGCCGTGCCTCAAATTCACCTCGAGTATTTCAACGACAACGCAGATATATGTTTTAGCACGGTATTAGTTTGTTTTTTATTCTTGTTTACTTTATATATTATTTTTTGCGTTTAGTGTTTGGTTAGGATATCCCTCGAGTACCTGAAGTCTGAAAGAAAATCTGCGTAAGAGGAAAGCATAACTTTTTTCAATGCCGGTATTTGCGGAAATTTATTTTTTATTGTTGATTTTCAACAATTGTGGGTATTGCCTTTGTTGGGTGTTTTTTTATAAAGAGTTTTTATAAAAAGTTTTTATGACTGCAAAGAAGAAAAAACCTAAATAAATCAATCAGAAAAATTAGATAAATTTATAGTCAAAATTGTTTGGTTAACCGCAAGGATGACTTTAATTCTTGTTAAGGGGTCTGTCGAGAAAATTTAATTGAAAAATATATTGCTCTTGTTTATTTTATGTCTCTTTTATCAAACTAATTAAAAAATAGGGAAATATGCAATGATTTTGATATAAAATAAAGTTGAAACCGAGTTTAAGTTTTTTCTTTATAGCTCCGTTGGTTGTTTTTTGTTTTGAGCAAACTTTGGAGCTTGCAACACGCGCAATTAAGAGTTAAAAATAAGGTATACCATTATTTGCTTACCATCAAATACTTTATTTCGTCATTTAGCTTAAAAAGCAAAAATAAACGAGTTTTCCACTTAAAAATTTTGGCAGACCCCTTAACAACTTTTGTGCTGAAAAACGATCTATGGCAAGAAGTTAAAGTGACATTTGAGGAGGCTCAAGAAAGGCGGTTGCTTTGGGAATGTCATTGAAAAGTTTTCTTTTCAAAAATTTTGAGAAGATGTTGTTATTATAATTATTGCTGTTGTTTTGATTGTCGAGTGCATTACTGCTGTATGATACTTTGTAGCAATTTGTGCTACGTTTAATTCTTAGAAAAAAATACAGTAATATTTTAAAATCAAACAGGCTTAAACATATTTATCAATATAATTTCGTGAAATTGGTTTTAATGTGATCAATAGAGAAGGGGGGGGGTCGGTTTATGTAATACTAGTGGGCCCGACAGACTTTGTTTTAGCTACACACCAACAGCTACGAGGATGCCTTTGGTCTTATCTATTTTACTATATCTTGAACATTGGAAGAAGCTGTAAGAACTCATGAAACTGTTTGAAATGTCATCTCACATATTGACTGTAAAAGTTGGTTCACAGATAATGCTTCTTTGAAATATAGACCCACCGAAACTGAGCAATGAAATGAGACTTGTAGTCAAAAAGCTATCAAAACTATCAAAAAGGATAGAACAACGTCTACAGGGCCAACTAGTCTTTAATAAATCTTTTCACATTTCAGAAAGTTTAGCAAAATATTGGTTTGTACGTTGATGGAAAAAAATAGGGCTTATTAATTATACAATTAAATAATCAATTTGTAATGCTTAGCGACAATATTACATTTGTTGTAGACAAAATCTAATTAGTACTAAGCTCAAATTATAAACAAATAACTAGATTTTTTACAGAATTATGATATGATAAAAGTAATTACAAATACAGCCATAATTTTGTTCACAAAGCTTTACATTTGCAAAATTATAGTTTGCCAATAAAAAAACTTTTTTACTATCATTCTTCTTATTCGCCAATTAAATACTTTCGATCTAACATAAAACTGCCGAAACAGAAAAACCAATATCAAGCAGTTATAATAAGGAAGAGCAAGAAAAGCAAGCAAGTCCTTGAGTAAACAGCGGAAGTCAATTGAACAAAATTTAAATTCGAACAAATTGCAAAGTAAAATAAAGTCGTGAAACGAAACGAAAATAACAAAGTAGCTAGCGAACTGCTGTCAGCGGTAGAGATAAGTTGAGTTATTAAAGTGAAATGAAAAAATAGCTTGCATTTTTTATGCAAAATATGATAAAAAATATTCTGTTTGAAGGCGAACAGAAAACACGCGCCATCGAAAAATCTTGGACACTTCAATGCTCACAGTCTTTTCTTAAACATTGCCATTTTTTATTTTCATATTTTACATTTCGCACAGTTTTCAGTGTTAAGCATTTTGTGATCGCTGTTCTCTTAATATTATTCAACTTTTATCTAAATTGCGTTAAAACTGTCAAAGTGACAGGTGAGATTTATACAATTCTTTAGATTTTTTTCCTATTTTCCAAAAGCTTAATCTTTTGATTTTCCCAAGAAGACATTTTTAGTCCACGCTTTGCTGTTCCTTTCACACTTTTACGATTCTTTTACTACTCTTGTTATTGTTGTTTCTGCTTTCTTCTTCCTTGTCGTCATCGTCTACTGTGTGAGAAATTTAATATTTTTATGACTTTTTGACAGCCCGTTTCTGTAGTAGTGTAATTTTGACTCCTGAATTCAATGCTAACCCAGTCAGCACATGTACCCAGGAGACCAGCACAGTACCGCCTCTGGAATAATGTCTTGCCTAAAGTAAATATTAAATATTCATAAAACTGATTTTATGCACAGCGACTGTTAGAAGCGTTGTTTAGCGAACTAGACAAGTTTGCGTGCCGGTCTAATTAAATAATGTTTGCTTTTACGTATGCTGTAAATTTTCTATTTTGTTTCTTTCTTGCTTTTCACAAGCATTTAATAAATATTTTGCTAAATAATTCTTTAATGTGATGCTCAACGATTGGTTCTTGAAAAAAGATTTTTTTTTTTACTTTTTAAGAGCTTAAAAGTCTATGTGCATAAATTAAATTTAAGATTTCGTGTTCTTTGACTCTAGCATTAGCCTTTTCATGTATCAGCCATAAATGCTAAAATAAAATGCTGTTTTATTTGTTCTATTTTCGTTGCTCAAATGTGTGCTATTATTTTGTGTGGCATGTTTATCCTTGTACAGGATTGCTTGCGGCATAGCTTGATTTTATTAAATTCTCTTGTTGCATACTTTTTGGAGAGTGAAATTAATTTAACCAAAAATAAGTTGTACATCTTCTCATCTAAGCCTTGAAGCGTTTTGTTGTTACAAAATGTTTTATTTATTAATGTAGGAAATGCTGTAAAGAGTTCAATTTTTAAATACTACATTGAAAATAATCTGCATGTTCAAAAAATGACAGCAAATGTAATCATTTTTCAAACAAATTTTATAAATATTTTTTATTCTATATTTATACTATTACTAGTAAATACCCGCTGCTTCGTCTGCGATAAAAATATTAAATACCATGTAAAAATTTGAAATCTTAAAATTGAACTATTTTTTTTATCTTCAAATGCAAAATATATAAATATTTGCGTTTGCTTAATAATTAAAAAATGGTATAAATATTAAAAAATAGGTACTTAATTTCATTTGAATTACCATCTTACAGTTATTGTTATAGTGACATAAAGTTGCTTGCCTTTACTGTATTTTGATTTTTTAATAAGTCCTGCATAACAGGATTATAAAAAATATTGGTAAAATATTTTTTAAATATGTGATTCAAAAATGTAATTTTTTAACTTAGATTCTAAACATGAAACATCTTAGATTCTAAACATTTTCTTAAGTTTTAAAAAAACTCCATTATTATGACATGAAACTTTTGGCTTATCTCGAAAACTATAGATTTTCTAAGTAAAACAAATTTTTTTATGAAAAGTCATTAGTTAATAAATATAACGGTAAACAAAAGATTTTTCGAATATATTTTGTACGTATATCTAGTATATTGAAAATTTCCATTGTTATGACATTAAAATTATTGCGATATCTTGAAAACTGCAGACTTTCTCATATATAAAACATTTTCTTGAGAATTAGGATGAGAAAAAACCGAATGAAGTTTAAATTTTTTAATTTGCAAGCTAATATCTTTGCCATTTTCAAATCGATGTTCATCAAATTGCCTTTGTCTGAAATCTCAATTACGTTAATTTGGAGAAATTAAAAAAGATTAATCCATTCAATGTTTTATATTGTTTTCACAAAACCTTTAAAATATTAAATTCCGATACCGATCGCGAGTTTGCATGCACTGCTTATGTAGACAAAGCTAGAAAATTGCTCCTCCTGTAAAATTTTTTTTTTGTTGCATAACGCTTGTTATGAGATTATGGCTCGATATTTTGAAAATAAATCATGAACTGATTTTTCTAAAAAACTCTTTAAATTTTAATTTGTTTGTATTAATGCTTACTGCTATTTTTTGACCGAAGTTGTAAATATTGTTTTGGTTCTAGGCCTGCGATATAATAAATTATTAGAAAAATTTCTGTCTTCGTTTTGTCTTATTATATTTTTCAAATTTTTTCGTTTTCTAAATTTTTCGAAAATCTTCGGGAGAATTGTATATTTTAAATAAATTTTTGAACAATTTTCGCATTGTTCATACTGTCGCCAACTTGGTGCATTTTCCCCACCAGATTTAGTGCATTTTGAAAATTTTGGCGCGATAAACCTAAGTGCCTAATGTATTTTTTGTGCTTTTTTTTAGTTTCGGAGGGATCAATTCAAAAACAAAACAATTGACAATTAAGAATATGGTTAGGTTAAGAATTTAATTTAGGTTTTAAAATAATTAAATATGTACAGGGTCCGCCACATAACTTTTTTTTTGAAAATTCTATAAAAAAAAACTACTGAATATTTTCTCAAATTTCTTTTTTATTTGAAAGTACAATCCTTCCGGTTAATAATGAAAAATAAATTTATTCAAATGGCTGCCTCGGCTGGCCATGCAGTAGCCTACACGATCGGTCCAATTTTTAAGCACATTATCGATTGTGTGCAGCTGTATTTCACCAATGGCTTCACGAAGATTGTCCTTTAAAGCGTCAATTGTCTCTAGCTTGTCGACGTAACACTCATCTTTGAGGGCAACGGTGTCAAATCGCAGCTCCGAGGTGGCCAAACGACATCAGCTCTGCGGCTGATAATGCGATCTTCAAAAACGGCGCAAACCATCGAGTGTAGCTTCGGCTGTGTGGCACGTAGCGCCGTCCTGTTGAAAGCAAATGTTGCCAATATCCTCCTCTTCAATTTTTGTGAGCAAAAATTCGTTCAACATGGCCCAATAACGATCGCCATTGACTGTAACGGCCACTCCGTGCTCATTTTCGAAGAAAAATGGCCCAATTATGCCTCTGGACCAAAATCCGCACCAAACAGTGACTCATTTTGGGTGCAGCGGCTTTTCAATGTATGCGTGCGGGTTTTTTGTGCCCCAAATGCGACAATTTTGCTTGTTTACATACCCGCCAAGATCAAATTGAGCTTCATCTGAAAAGATGATTTTTTTGGCAAAATCGGCATCTTCTGTAAGTCGATCGCAGGCCCACTTCTCAGCGTTGCTCAAGCGTACACACAACCATATTCGTTCAGCGGAAGGATAAAACTAATTATCTGTCAAATCAGACATGAGCTAAGTGTTACCATTCACGAAATAAGCACTAGTTGAAAAAAAAAAAGTTATATGGCGGACCCTGTATTTTGTGAAGTGTAGGCACAAACCCTTATTCGCAATGCAGCAGCGTTGTCAGCACGTTGACAATATTGAGTTATTGTTTTGATTTTTGTTTTGCAAAATTTTATTCACCTTCGCATTTTTTTTATTTTTTGAATTGTAGAAATAAACCCTTAGCTTTAATTATTTTCAGCTATTTTTTTCACTTGATTTACTTATTTAAGCCATTTATTAAAAAGGAAAATTATGCTCTAATATATTATGAACATAAAAACACAAAACACAAAAGAATTAAAAGAATAATTCACAAAAACACTTTCAACAAATTCAAAAAACCTTCGAATTTGTTCGCCTCAATATGTTCTATCTCGCACTATTTGTCTCAACTTAGTTTTGCCGACAAGATAAAGTTCTACTGTTACTTTTTCGTAAGGGTGCAGGATTTTCTAATTTAATGAAAGCTACTCACTTGTTCAAAGAATGTTTTATTTCAACAATATTTTTGCAACAAAAATACTTTTGTAAAAAAATACTCAAGCAGAAGAACTTTACAGCGAAGAAATAAGGACAGATAACAATTCTGTTTTATGGATTTAGGTTCTCTTTCTAACTCAATTTTAAAAAATGGCTGCCAGTGTTGATTCTTTATATGTATCATTACCAGATCTGATTGATATATGACTTATGAAGTAAAGCAATAAGCTCTAAAACTATACGAAATAGCTTACTTCCGGATTTAAATGTAAATGTGTTAATTTTGCAATGCACGCCATAATCCTGCATGCATAATCTGATATTTAAATGATTAAAATGATTAAAATTCATTTAATTTAAAACAATCAAATGCGCAATGCGAAACTCATTTTCACTCAGGGAATGACGCTTATCCAGAATATATATACTTTTCTATACAGGCCACGTCTCTATCTGTGCATTACAAACGTTTTAAAAATGTTTATATATCCAAAGTCTTTAGGTGTATCGAGATAACAGACTTGACACCAGCTAACTAAAATAATGAAAAACTAAACTAAACTAAAAACTAAAAAAATTAAAATTGTGCAGGTAAATGTTTTAAATGCAATCGATGAAAGTAGGTCTACATGTATGTATTTTCATGCACTTACTTAAAAACCGTTTTCTATCTGGTCAAGTTTTTAGATATAGGCAAAAATATGCATACGGTTCTGTTTCTAGACCCTATCTTTTAAACGCATTGGCCAATTTCAATCGCCTTTTAAGAGCTTGACTAAGGAATATTAGACGTAGCCGTTTACTCAAATTCATTATATTTTTTAGTTTTGAAAATATTGGCCTTCAAAATTTCACATTTAATGCAGATTTACACCCGTGTTACTTATTTTATCTTTCAAGGTTTCAAAAACTTATATGTCGGATAGACATTCTTTGAAATTTTAGTAAGCATTTTATTGTTTGCCAATACAATTGATGGTTTAAGAATTATATTATCTATATCGGACTATATCTTTATAATGCGTTAAAAAGATATAGTCCAACTAACGGTAAAAAACTTTTTTCACATTTTTGCCTATATCTCCAAAACTTGACCTGAAATGGACTACGGAAATTCATCTTCTCTGGTTCAAAAGTTGACACTTATTTGTAAGCCTGTGTTATTGTTAAAAATTTGTTTTCTTTACGTTTAAGGTTCCTTGAGCAATTTTACTGCTCTAGATAATTTTTGACGGTGTTTAATTAAAGTGGTGGTATTTTCCATTCAAAAAGGTGGCAGCAAAGTACCGTACACAATTCATGTTGCTGTCTCTCTTTTGCGTACCTTGTTGACTTATTTTTATTTTTCTCAAAAAGAGATTGAGATAAAAGCTTTTGTCTCGCAGCGAAATAAAAAAATTTTTCCAACACCACGGATCATTCATCACAGCGGACATTCATCTCTTTTGGTCCAAAAGTTGACCCTATTTGTTTTGTTTCAAGTACTTTAAGCTGTAAAATTGCTCTAGCTAAATTTTGTCAGTGTTTTTATAGAACTGGCGGTATTTTAACATTCAAAAGGGTGATAGCATTGGTACTGCACAAAATACATGTTGCTGTCTTTTTTTTTGCGTATCTTGTTGATTTTTTTTATCGTGCTTTAAAACAACTTGAAAAGAGAGCTTTTGTCTCGCAGCAAAATAAAAAAAATATTTTTCAACACAACTGATTTTGTTAGCTTTGCACACATCATGTTAAGCGTGGCACGCAACCTTTATATTGCTCAAATAGAGCTTAATAAGGGAAACCTTTTTTTCACTGAGAATAAGAATACAGAAATTGAATGGTTATGCTCTTTTAGATTTAATTAATTATTTAAATAATGATTATCACATTTATATAGCTTAACTTTTAAATGGGTGCCATAATATAAAATATAAAATAAATTATAGAAATAGAGCCTACCGTTCTCTAGCTCTGAGGTGACTAATATACGTGAGTCTCCTTTTATATAATAGTATAGATATAAATTTTAAGTTAAGTTTTAATGTTACTACTTTACTCCAAAAATACTGTGCCCATCTTTATGGAAAAAGTTTTAAAATAGCGTATCTATGCTCCAGATTTATTTAGAGTTATTTTTATTTCGAAATTTCAATAATAAGTTTATTTAGTTAAGGTTTACATTTTTTAAGAAATCATCCCAGCTGCATAGCATTGTTTAATCAATTTATTTACACGCTTTGTGTTGCGAGAGTTTCAATGAACTCAATGTTGGTCTCTTATCTCTTCTGTTTGTTTTCAGCTAGTACCAAGGTTGCCAGTCGAAATTTGGAATAATTCCAACGATAATTACCTTTTTCCTACAATAAAATAAATTAAATACCACCAAAATTCCCATGGTTAAGGTAAGCAAAAAAAATTTCCACTGCAATTAAAAAATATCAAAATGAACCACGATCATTAAAAATTACCACAAAAATACCACTTGTTTTAAAAATACCACCAAAAATTCCATTTGCATTAAAAAATACCACAATAATTCCCATAAGCATAAAAAATTAATAAAAAAAAATTAAGAATACCACAAAGAAATAATAGTGGTATTCAATCACAGCAAAGTGGTAGTGTTTGTGATGTTAATAGCGTAAGAGCGATATATTAACTGAAGCGTATTTTGCAACAACAAAAAATGTAGGGGTTTTACATACGCAGCTTACGACAATGCGGTGCAAGTATAGCGTATAATGGCAACTGTGATTCCATTTCAATTTTAAAAGATAGTTAAAAAACAATAGATTCAATAAGTAAATATGCAATTATTTTTTATTGTTGTTTATGCAGTAATTATATTTTTCTTATTTTTGGCACTGTAAAAACTTTTGTTACCTTTACCTTAGCAAAAAAATCAAAAATTCTGGATAGTATTGCCATATGTCAAAAAAATGTCTACTTAGTTTTCATGATGGTAACTTGTTCTTAAAACAAATATGCAATTAAATCGTTTATATTAAAGGTAAGTTCGAGAAAATGTACAGCGTAAACTTAAAGCTTTACGCTTCTGTGTATATAAATCATTATTCGAATACCAGTATTAAATTTGTGCTTAATAAAAGTAAAAAATAAATTTTTAAAAAGAAAATACCCGAATTCCCATGCAATTAAAAAAACACCACGCTGAATTCCCACACCAATTAAAAATACCACGCTGGATTAAAAAATACCATGGGAATTCCCAAAAAAAAATTCCTAAAATCAATTAAAAATTACCACGAATGGGATTTTTCCCGCATTACTGGCAACCTAAGCTAGCACAGCACAATAAAAAAAAAAATTAATAAGCCTCTAGCCAGGCGAAAAGTGAGATACATATAAATGCAGAGCGGCGCTCTAAAACAAAACAAAAGCAAAGAAGACTTTTTTTCTTTGACATGTATTGCCTTAAGGAGATTGATAAAAAAACGTATACATATAAAAAGCAAGCCACTATCTGTCTGTGCTTAAAACCATTTCATTTAAATGAAACTCAAATGTTAAACTCAAACAGTTCAATATAAAACAAAAGTTTTTTTTTCAAAACAATGTTTTCAAATCGGTCATTCCATGTCAAATCGGACGCTTTTGTCCAAAAACTAATTTTGACAATTCCGATTTTTTTCAAATCTTTCACGTAACAAAACAAAAAATATTTGCATACTTTTTATAATTTTTTATTTTACTTGCAATCATACACAGTGAAAAATTAAAAAGGAAATCAGAAATTGTCATTCAAACATGCAGTCAAACAACTATATCTTCTTAACCTTTAGTTGCACAAAAAAATGTTTTAAACATATTTTAAATATCTTGAATTGGTTTTTATTATGGTGTCCTTTCTTACAAACACTTTCATAAAAATTTTTTAACTTATTTGACCACTAAAAATATCATTCACATTTTTCATAGTCAGCACTACTATTTTTTTTGCATTCTTAATGCATTCTAAAAATTTGATGTTGGAGAATCAATTTTTATTATTTTAAACGAAATTTTCAAAAACTGACATATCGTCGCTGCGCCAACAAAAACAGTAATATGTATTTCAGTATTTTTTTAGGAGAGCAAAAAACAATTTTTTTCAGAGCATTTCTAGTACTGCGAGCAATAACTGTTTTTGATCACTTCTACATAATAAGACATATAAAAAACTGCAAATTCAGAAATGTGGGTAAAAGAAAGTGTAAGCAAAATAAGCTATAAAAAAATTTACAAAAATCACATAACTGTTTTTGTTGGCGCAGCGACGATACATTGAAAAATTTTGAAAACCTTTTAAATTGTCACATTGAAAACTTTTATCAACTCGTTTAAATATACTATTACTCTGCAGATATTCTATTTTTGAAATTTGCTAAAATATTCCTTGGTTGAAATTCCTTGATGTAAAATTGTTTTAACATTTTATTTATATTTTTTTTGTTGTAAACTTAAACAATAGTTGAAAAATGTAATGTAATGTAATAATGTGGATGTAATGCGCATATCAATTTCTCTTTGCCCCGTGGTATAAAGGAATGGTGGGTTGAAGTCCCACGTGTCATTTTTGCTTTTTCGAATCGCTTTTTGAGAGATTGTTTTTCAAAGTTGTACTGCTTTGATGAAAAATATTCCGATTCAATACTTGTCATGTTGTTTGAAATCCAATTATAAAATACTACAGGAGTATTTGTCGGATTATTAATGTTTGCAGACTAGCCTTTGCCGCAAGTCTTTTTACGCCCTTTGCGTCGATGTTGCGATGTTGCTTGCATCGACTTTGTGCTTGCATAGATTTATAAAATTTTTTTGTTCTTATATTGAGAACAATATCATCTGAGAAGTAAAATATTTTGTTTACTTCTCGCAATTTTTTCAGCAGGAAATTAATTAAGCCACGCTAGAATAAATGAACTGCTACTGTTTCGTGCTTTAAGCACATCAACATCAACTTTTTCAACTATTGTTCAAGTTTACAAGAACAAAAAAAAAAAAAATTATAAATAAAATGTTAAAACAATTTTACATAATTTAGTATTAACGTATTAACATAAGGATACATCAAGGAATTACAACCAATAAATATTTAAGCAAATTTCAAAAATAGAGTGTCTGCCGAGGAAATATTTTAACGAGTTGATAAAAATTTTCAATGTGACTGATTTTACATATTGTCACTGCGCCAGAAAAAAGAGTTATGTGATTTTTGTAAATTTTGTGAATAGCATATATTGTTTACACTGTTTATTACCTACATTTCTGCATTTGCAGTTTTTTATATCTCTTATGATGCAGAAGTGATCAAAAACAGTTATTGCTCGCAGTACTAGAAATGCTCTGAAAAAATTTGGTTTTTTGCTCTCCTGACAAGTTACTGAAATAAATATAACTGTTTTTGTTGGCGCAGCGACGATATGTACCTAGCTTAGCAAAAAATACTAAAAATTACATTTTTATTTAAAATTTACAGTATTTTGTTCTTAAAATTGTGTAGTCACTTTTTGAAAATGTAATTTAAAATAGTAAACATTAATTTTCCAACATAAAATTTTGAGAATGCATTAAGAATGAATGCCTCAATACGATAATATTTTTAAAGTGCCAACAAAATAGTGGTGCTGACTATGAAAACTGTGAATGTAATTTTTAGTGGTCAAAAAATTTAAAATTTTTTACGAAAGTGCTTGTAAAAAAAGGACACCACATAGATCTTTTCAAGATCTTTAAAATATGTCTTAACCTTTTTCTTGTAAGACTAACGGTTAGAAGATATAGTTGTTTAAGTACATGTCCGAATGACAATTTTTGTTTTTCTTTATAATATTTCACTGTGTATAACTGCAAAAAAAAAAAAAAAAAAATTTAAATTACAAAAAAAAAATAAGCAATTATTTTTCTTTTTTAAAGTACTATCCACGTGCAAAGTACCAAATTTTAACAGAACTGTGAGTTTTGAAAAGCGTCCGATTTAACATGGAATGACCGAAATATACTTTTCTAGTAAACATTTACAGTTTAATAGCATTTGTTTAAACTTTAATATTGAAAACAAATATTTTTAAACATAATTTTAAAATATTGTTCTTAAATTAAATTAAATTAAAACTCATTAAAACCCATTTTTTTACATTTTTTCAAGATGTCGACGTCAATTTCGTAATTAGCGACCCCTGAAACCTCTTGAATATAAAAAAAAAATAAACTGGCCATTTCAGCCCTTGGAAGGACTTTGACCTAGCTTCTATTGATCAATTGTGTTGTGCGTGTTATTAAATGTTTGATCACAAATGACCGAGAACTGGACCTACGTGTTTTATGCCGACTCCGAACGGCTTATGTTCTCAAGAAGCTTTACATGGCAATTTTTACTCTCTGAGGTTTGCCATTGTCTGCAGAGAGGTGACGACCGAACAGAAAAATTAATTCAATTGAAAAAACTTTCTGTCTGAGCTGGAATTGAACCCGGGCTACCGCGGTTCTTAAGCTTAAAGGCCACGCACTCTACCCACTAGGCTACGCCCGCCACGAAACCTCTTGAATACCATTTTTTTAAACTCCATTCGATGAAGGTTGCGTTTTATTGCTGGCTTAAATATGGAAATATTTAAAATATTAAAATAATAAATTATTTTTTATTTTATCTAATGTCAATTATTTGTAAAACCAGTTTAAAAAATATTTTCACACAATCAAATGTAAAATCAATGTTTTCCTCAGCTTCCTCAAAGATTGCACATAATTTTTCTGATAAATTGGGACCAAAATGAACTTGACACTGGCTAAAAAGGACTAATTTTTTTATTCACTTAGCGAGGAGAAGATGCATTTAAGAACAAACAAAAAATAACATTTGAAATTTTTTGTTTTTATTTACGTTAAAATTTTTTTAAGTCGCTATGCATTGTAGTCTTTTCACAATAAATAACAACGCCTGTTGAATTCGTTGAAAAAGTTTTTACGCCATAACTTCTGAACCTTTAAAGAACACACTTTCATTTCATATCTTTGGAAAGCTAATAAATGTTAAAAAATGTAAATAATGAAAATGAAAAATATTATAGCGCATGGTTTTACATTTTGAATTTAATAATGGGTGAAATTTTTCCCTCAAAATAAAATTTCCAATGATATCCTATTTACAAAAATCGCATTTGATTCGTAGCTTTGAAGACTCAAAACATGCATGAGAAGTAAAACTGGGGAAGAAATGCTCAATGGGTTAGCTCTTCTAAATGCTCACAGGAATGTGGAAGTGCCCACGGAAGAAATTTTAAATGCACTTGCCCGAAAAATATAATATATATAATTATTATATATTAAACAATATAAAAAAAATTGGAATTAGTCTACAAAAAGTATTAAAAGCCCCCCCGAATTTTTTTCTGGGTATGCGCCTGATCTGTGTGATAGCTATAAACTCCAAAACTGCTGGATCATTTGACCTGAAATGTTGGCAGTCGATTTGTTTCAGGTACGAGATGGTTTAGGGAAAAATTTTGGCAACACCTTCTTTTACTGCCCATAAATCAATAAAAATGCTGTAGTTCAGACAGTTTGTGTTGCATAAGACAAAAAATTTCGTAATTTAGTTTATATGGTTACTTTTGGCAACTATACTAAAAATGGTGAATATATTTGGCATTTCTTGGCTTTTTCGTATATGGCAGCAAGGCCGTCTGTGGCAGGACAACGTCTAGCAGGGAATAATAGTTCTTTTATATTTCAAATACATTTGATCTTACCATGATGACAAGTTGTTGTGAACAATTTTAAAAATATTGCTTTTTAATTATAATGGAATTTAAAAAAATTTTTAAATTTTTTTTTGGAAAAATAAACACACGTGTCGTTAAATCTAAAACATGTGAATTTTTCAAGGTAACCGCAAAGCTTGCATAGTAAGGCCAAAAAAGATATATAGAGTTACTTCACTTTTTTGAAATCCTTGTATAATTTATAATTTATGTTGTATTTGAAACGACATTCAATATTAAATATTGCAAACAGGTATTGGGTCGATTGGCAACAGAGTTGCTTGCAACCGAGAGGTTGTAGATTTGCATAATTCAACAGGCAAGGCATTTTAAAATTTGATATAAATGTGAGTTTTAAACTACATTTGAATTATAAATAGAGTTTTGTGTTTTAATTCACGCTCAAAAATCTTGGACTAAATTCTAATAAATCCTGTATTGTATATATGACGACGCCGAAACTGTATTAAAATTTAATCAACGGTATATATTACAATTGATTTATATTCTCTCATGAGACTTAATTTTAATTCATGCTTGTATTAAAATATTTTTTACAAAAATAAAAAATTAACGAAACATGTGGGATTCGAACCCACTACGTTTAGGTTATAAGTTCTTGGCTCTACCAACTGCTCTATGAAGCCACATGTAAGGAAATGAGGCATAAGGAAATGAGAAACATGCATAAGAACCGAACCAAGCTGAACGCTGTTTTTAAAGACTAATCCAACCTGTATTAAATATTATTCCAGGTTTTATTAAAAAATGTCTAGTATGTATTTTGAAGAGTTTGAATTCTAATAGAAAGGGTATTAAAAAACGCATGATTGCAACGATTGGATTAAAAATTAGTCCAAGATTTTTGACCGATTATAATGTCAGAGATATAAAATGAAATATCTTCCAAGGTCACAATAAATTATTAAATTAGAAGTTTTTGATAAGGCTGAACCAAATAAGAAAATTTGGTTTATTTGTGAGCTCAAAGCTCTAACAGGGTTTTTGTCTGTTTTTTTAATTGACTCTTCCTCTTCAGTAATACTCTTTGGAGTGCAATGAAAAAACAGACACAAACCTTGGTAGAGCTTAGAGCTTTGTGGTCCAAAAATAACTGCACTGCTTCAACGTCATAAAAAAAAAATGGCCGATAAAAATAAATTCGCGCGATCTCAACAAAGGAATTTATTCAAACACACGCTCAAAAATCTTGGACTAAATTCTAATAAATCCTGTATTGTATATATGACGACACCAAAACTGCATTAAAATTTAATCAACGGTATATATTACAATTGATTTTTATTCTCTCAAGGGACTAAATTTTAATACATGCTTGTATTAAAAAATTTTTTACAAAATTAAAAAATTAACGAAACATTCGAATATTCGGGATTCGAACCCACTACGTAAAGGTTATTAGTTCTTGGCTCTACCAACAGGTTTTATTAAAAAATGTCTAGTATGTATTTTGAAGAGTTTGAATTCTAATAAAATAAGCATTAAAAAATGCATGACTCCAACGATTGGATTAAAAATTAGTCCAAGATTTTTGACCGTGCAAGTGTTAAATCATGTAAGACTTAAAGAGTGGATTGGTCACATCTTAAGCACTCAAGACTATTGAAGATGGAAGTTTAGCTCCTTCCGAAACAATCTGTCTAGGCTGCTGTGTGATTGGCTCTTGGTTGTTGTTGTTGTCTTCTTCAAAAACTTACAAATAAATAAATAAACTTACTTACAAAATATCTTACAATAAAAATCATGTAAAAAATGCTCATTGTTGGGTATCCATTAGAGATGGCAAATCCAACAGTGTAGTGTTTTTAAACATCCAAATCTCCCTCCAAAACTCCCTCCTACACCATAGTTTAGCTTTTATTTGAGAAATTCTTTTGCTACGCTCATTTCTCAGATCAAATCTTAAATTCATATTGTGCACGCCTCCTTATCCAGTGCTTTTATTGCATGCTTCATTCACCATTCTAGCCCTTGCAAATCCTGACATATCAAAAATCCTTACCGAAATAAATAAGACTTTCACTTTCTTTGACATGAAAAATCGTGAAATCGAATTGAAAATCGTAGAAAACATTCAATTAGCCACCATTTCCTATTAAATTTTCAGATCAATCTTAAATTCATATTGTGCACGCCTCCTTATCCAGTGCTTTTATTGCATGCTTCATTCACCATTCTAGCCCTTGCAAATCCTGACATATCAAAAATCCTTACCGAAATAAATAAGACTTTCACTTTCTTTGACATGAAAAATCGTGAAACCGAATTGAAAATCGTAGAAACATTCAATTAGCCACCATTTCCAATTAAATTTTCAAATAACTGCACTTAAGACGATATAATTATATACCTTTACATATTTTTATTTGGCCTGTGAGCCAACTTTTGCTTAAACATTTGTTAGTTTCTTGAAAGGACTTTATATCTTAACACCTTTTTTTTTTGTTCCTCAAATGAAAATTATTTATCTAAATATGTAAATTTTACTATTTAAATTTTATCGGCTAAAATTTGCACATTTTATTTTGTTCCGATTTGGGCTGAACACCTTGATTAAAATCAATTTTCCCCTGTGGAAATTTTGTTGTCGATTGGTTTTTGGCATAGAAAAAGTTGAAACATAAAAATTGGTTGTGTTTATCACCAACTTCAAAAATACTCTTACTTTAGTTGTTACTCTACCAGACATTATAAAACGAACTGTATTTATTTCTTCACTTTCACTGGGTTATTTTTTATTGCTTCGATATAAATTAACCGACAATAATAAGAAATGCAAAAGGTCAATATATGATTAGAAAGCATGACCTAGTTAGATTGAGCATAAAAAACCTTAGATAACCAAGGTTTTTGCAGTATTAAATCAAGTATTTCTGAGAATTTTTTTATTTAAAGTTCATCTATCAATCTAGGATCATCATCATATGTCAAAATGTGTACGCTTTTTTGCTTTAGCGTTGCTTGTTGCAGCTACACAGCTCATGCAATTTATATACTCCAACTTTTTGCATGAAATGATGAGTAACCATTCACCATACGAGCTCAACTGAAATGCAAAACGAGTGGTGAGTGATTGTATAGAAAAAATATTGATAAATAAAATTCTTTGTAACTGTTTCTTATTTTTTTTTTTGCTGAAAATATGAAGTCAAATCTCATAAAGAAATCGTAAATATTTCGATAGCATTAAAGTGCAGCAGCAGCAGCTGCTGTTGTTTCAGTTGATTTTTATTTTCTATCAATATAACAAGAAAAAGTCAAAAACCACACATACATATACTTATACAACTGCGTACGGACGTGCACTCATCTTGCTCAGTGTCGGTGTGTGGGTTTGTCGGTTTTAGCTTTGTGCAAAACTTGCATAAGTCAATAAAATGCTGTTTATTTTTATCCTTATCGCAGACAAAAAAATTATAATTTTCCATTATATCTGCATTTGTTTTAGGTCACGGCTTATGCCAGACGCAGAGATAACATGAGATCACATGATGTCGTTATCTGTGGCAGAGGTATCATCGACGACACCATTTCACAGAACATGGCATATCCCGGTAGTTTTTTTTATTTTGCTCTACTAAACATTTGAGGGATAACACACTTTGAAACCACAACGAAGGAAGGAGAGTGAAGAGTATAGATTGCTTAGCGTAGAGCTCATTGCATACAGTTGAATGCATAGCTGCATAGTTGAATGGCTGTGTCAACATTTGCAGTGCAAGGATCAAGTGGAGCACAAGTTAAAAATTTACAGCGTTGTTGATGCTGACAACGATGAGTGGTCTGGGTCTAGGGATAGGGTGAACTAATGCAGGGAGTTGGAGGTGCCTTTGGTATGGCGGCTGCCAGATTCATTCTGATATTCATCATAGTGCCATGAAATATGACAACATAAAATATCGCTATTTATGATTATTTAGTTTTGAGTTTGTGCAAATCATATCAGAGTGTGTGTGAGTGTGGTGGTTGGTCCGTTGTTTGGTTGGTTGAAATTTGTACTGTTTTATATGTAGCATTAGCTGTTGCTGTTACTGTTACTGTATATGTTTTTGTGTTGCTCGACATATTTGTGTCGCATTGTATTTGCATATCCTGTTACTTGTAATCATTGTTTGAGTAGACTAAAAAAACTACGAAGAATTTTCTCTGTTAAAAATATGAAACAAGAAAGAACCTTTCATAAAAACAATTTTTTACAATAACAATATGACAATAGTGACAATTTTATTGCAACATGCATTATTATCTTTTAATAAGTGTTTGCTTTTCCATAATATTAACAACAAACTCAGTTCCTTTCGAGCCCCAATAAAATATCTGCACGGTCAAAAATCTTGGACTAAATCTTAAACTTTTTTGGATTACATGTAGGTCAACATCGAAAAAAGATTACTTTTTAATCCAAGGAAAAGTTTAAAATTTTTCAATCCAAAAAAGATTAGTTTTCAATCCGCAAAAAGTTTAAAAAAGTAATATAAGTAAGTATCAACTTAAAACAAAAAACTTTTCTGACCAGCTCATGATCTGAACACACGTCCTCTGTTGTGCTATTCCAACACCTTATCCACTTGCCCATCTCAGTTGTTAAGAAAGTTACGCTTATTTTGCATCATTACATATGTAAGTAAGCTTGCAGTAAGTAAACAAGTGAGCAGAAGCGTGGGTTCAAGACCCAGCTAAATTAGAGTAAAATAAAAAATATTCTGACCAATTCGTGATTTGAAAACAAGTCCTCTGATGTGCTGGTCCAATACCTTATCCACTCGTCCAACTCAGTTGTTAACATAGTTTTGCTTATTTTGCATTGTTACGAATACAAGTAAGTGCTTTTCAGGAACGTGGGTTTGGGACCCAGCTAAATTAAACTAATGTTTGGATTAAAAAATAGTACTTTTTGAATTAAAAATTCCTTTAAATCAAAGTATGGATTAAAAAGTAGTCCAAAAATTTAAACCGTGTGTTTGCTAAACATGTTTCTCTTAATGTTTTAACTGAAATAAGTCTCTTGTTCCTGATTCACCCAGAATGTTGTCATATGTATTAAAATAAGAAATAAGTTGTAGAAAGTAGGGCGGATTAGACTATCGCCGGAAAACTGGGAATCTTTTAGAGTTGCCAGAAATGAAGCTGTTCGTGTAATTAAACAGGCTAAAACACGTTACTTCTCTAATAAAGTTAATGTATCTCTTCGAACTAAAACGTTGTGGTACAATATTAGGAGTAGGGCGGAGCGGTTATAAATATATAAGAAAAAAAGAACCCTTGTATCGAACAGGCTCAGGTGGGGATCGATAGATATGGTATCATACATTAACGATAAAATTTTTTAAAGGATAAGACTTCAGCTTCCTCTGGGGTTTGAGCCAAAAACAGGATATTTTTTTTAATGATTTTTTAAAAAAGTTCTAACGAATGGAATTGATAAATATTGGAGCATCGCTATATTATCTATAGTAATAAAACTCATTTTCTGTTTGTTTGTTTGTTTGTTTGACCTTTATACAAATCTAAACGGCTCAACGGATTTTGCTGAAACTAAGTATACATATTTAATTCATCCCAACTTAAAATGTTACATACTTAGTTTTTGCCACGCCCCCTCTGAAATTTTTCAACTAACGGTAATTTTTTTATTATAAAACTTTTTTGTATAGGAGATTTTTTTTGTATTTAATTCTAAAAAATTTCTGTTATTTTGACATCAAAAACATTCACATATCTTTAAAATTGGAGAAATTTTCAGTATAACGACTTTTTCATAAAACATCGTTGCCTAAGAATGAGAAAAAAACGACATGAAAATCAAAGTTTGGTCTTTCGATGCAAATATCTCCGCTGTCCATTAATATATTTCATTCAAATTTTTTTTGTTCAAAAGTTCAATAAAATCACTTCACAAAAATAGGTTCAACTGTACCGTTAAGTTAGTGTATATATGTTTTATGATTATGTCAAAAAAGGTCCAAAATATTGACTTTTTACTCAAAAAATGACTCAAAAATTGTTGTTGTTGTAAAAACGAAATCAATTAAAAATTGCACGTCTGGCTACCTTTCATATGACTTAGCATTTATTTGCAAAAATCCTTCCAGCTAAGCGCAAAAATTATTTTACTGTTTGTGCCATTAAAACAGCCTCCTTTGATTTTTTCGCGAAATTTATTTTTTCCAAAATGTTGTTTTAATATTTTTTACAAAAAAATCAAGTCTCAAAAATAATTTATGTGAAAAAATTAGCCCAATATCTCTTTCCAATCAAAAGTTATGGCTAAAAATCTATTTTTTCATACAATTGACTATTAATAATACTTAGTTTTGTGTTAAAATTCTCTATATAGTTTGAACGTCCCCATATATCTCTAAGAATGCAGTTGTGTGTCTAAAGTAATTACGAACATTTTGGGTTATATAAAATTTTCTTTATAGTGATCATCTTATCTACTTATATTTTGCCTTCCCACCCCCCTCCTGTTATTTGTTTTGTTGTGATGGCTCTATTTGTTCTCACTATTGTGTCACCGTTGTCAATTAGTTCTTTATCAATGGTTCTTTAAATGTTGTATATATATCACAATTTTATCGAAAAGATGACTGTGAATGAGAATGCTGTAAAAGTTAATTTTTTCATGTAATCAGTTTCAGCTATATGGCGATATAAAAAAACATATGCGCATCTGGTCAGCACAACTATTTCATTAGTTTTGATATGTGCGTTAAATTCACAGATAGATGGCGCCACATGTGTAAGATGTGTGGGTACAAACTATACGTACACCTTGCGTTGAATAGCTGAATTATGTTTTTTCAAAAGTTTCTTCAAATTTAACCCCACACGATTGGGATTACAGACAGGTGGCACTATTTTCTGCTTACAGAAGAATATCTGATGTTCTTATGCAGCTAGCAGATAAGTTTTGCGAAATATTTTGCGAAAATGCTATTGCTACCAAACTTTTAGAAAGTAAAATAATGCAGTACTGCCAGTTTTTTTTAGAAATTTTAGTAGGTACAATCATTTTTAGCACAACGAATTTTCATAAAACATTGATAGCTAATAATGAGAAAAAATTATATGAAAATCAAAGTTTCTACTTTTGATGCCAATAACTCTGCTGTTTTTAACATATTTCATTAACATTTTTTTTTTTTGTTAAAAAGTTCAATATGTTTTTTAATATAAATCTTTGTTTAGACGTTAAAATGTCCATATCTCAAGGACGCATTAAGTCCAACCATAATTTTTATTTTGTTGAAAAGGTAATTGTGCTTGCTTTAAGATTGAGTAAATATAAAAATTCTTTTTAATTTTTAAAATCTGTTTTTCGTACCACTTCTTTGAATTAGCTCACCGCAAGAGATGGAACCACCAACAACAAAAATTTTCCTAAACTTTTTTGGATCAATGTTCGTTCAATTACCTAGCAAACGGTGGATAAATAAAATTAAAAAAAATAAAATTCAAATAAAATTCAACATGTTTCTCATTATTCCCAATTTTAAAAAACATATAATCGAGAAGTGTATGTTAAAATGTTTATATAAATGACTCTCGAGTAACACCGGGTATATCAGCTAGTAATCTTATAAACATTATAATATATTCTAAAACATTATAATATTATAAACATGTAAACATTATAATATTTAAATCTTATAAACATATAATTATTAATATAAACTTTCATCACGATATGATCCCGTTCTATAGCTGCAGAAGGTCCTTTAAAATAGTCGATTTCCAAAAATAATTTTTATTGCATTAGAAATAAGCAGAATGAATAAATAAAACTTAGAAAATCTTCTTTAAAAAGTTTGGTCTCGACATGACAAAATTATTTTGAGAGTCCAGTTTTTATAGTAAAATGTAGAAAATGCTAATTAAAAATTTTCACTTTGTATGAACCACACACAAAAATTATTGTATTATTACTTCATAACACTCAATACAGTCAATTTAATAATAATTGTATAGATCCTTTTCAGTGCATAACAATAAAAGAACTTGTCAAGTGACTCATTAAAAAGGTTTTGCGTTACCAGTAAAAATTCGCAATAACTGTAAATTTTTTATAATTGCAGT
This sequence comes from Dichetophora obliterata, assembly GCA_963920525.1. NCBI lineage: Eukaryota > Metazoa > Arthropoda > Insecta > Diptera > Sciomyzidae > Dichetophora > Dichetophora obliterata. The sequence goes on from OY986435.1 coordinate 284,285,567, forward strand.
AGCATTTATTGCAATCTCAAGATTTGAAGACTTCAAAATTGACTACAACCTATTAAACGTATTTTCCAAATTACATTAAACTCTGCTGAAACCTGAAAGATGGACAAACAGGCAACTTTTAATTTTTTTATATTAGTAAAAATTTGCATTTTACAAATTTATAAAAGCTAGACTCGCACAATTTCCATGTTAAATTTTTGGAAACAGGATTATGCTATCAAACAAGTCTGTTTCGAAGATTTTACTGGAATCCATTAATTTTTAATAATGACAAAATAATGCCTTAATAACTCGTATTTCAGAAATTCAACAGTATAGAAAACAATAGACGCACCTTTTTTTACACATTTCTATATCTAAAGACAAATTGAAAGAAAACCTAAGATGCAGTTTAAAAGGAAATAAAACAAGACAAAGTCTAAGAAAGTATTCTGGAATTTTTTTAATTCTAATTTACCTTTCTAAAATAATATTTAATTTTTAGGCGGTGCACAACTATAGATGCACTTTAATATATGTGACATTCTCCTGGAAAAGGGACCTAGTGTGTGAAAATTAAGTAATGAAAAAAAAGTATAATTTTGTTTGAAAAAAGTATAATAATGTTTTTCTCATTTTTATCGATTTTCACAAGTTCGTTTTGTACGTTTTTATGGGATAAATAAATTTTTATCAGAAATCTATTTCATTTCATCTTATTCTACACCAGAATCCACTCTTAAGTCCAAACCCGTTTTTTGACACACTAGGTCCCTTTTCTCGGAGAAGGTCACATATAAAAAAAAAAAATTAAAAAATAAGCACTTTAGCTGGAGGAAATTGAAATATTTATGAAATTAATTATCCTTTTCTGTTGAATGAGATCAAATATCCTGTTTTGCATACTTTGAACTAACTCTGCACGAACATTTGGATTAATTGACTCCCATGCCTCAATCAGGCTCAGTGAATAAAGGCCTAACGAACTAATGCCTAATTTTTCAAAATGAAAGAATGCCTAAACAAGAACGCCTAAGAAGAAAGTGAAAGAACGTCTAACTTTAAAAATGAAGGAAAGTCTAATTTTAAAAATGAAAGAAAATCTAAATTGTTAAGGTTTCTTTCATTATGAATTATTGTTTTTATAATTTTAAAAACTAATAATTTTCCCTTTTACAGAATGTTTACAAGATAGTGTATGCATTTTGTAAAAGGGAAAATTAATACCATTATTTTAACATTTTGTAAAAGGGAACTTACCTTTCGTAACCAATCAAAAATGAATAAATATCTAATTAGGCGTTTTTTCATTTTTGATTCTTAGGCTTTCTTTCATTATGAAAAATCACCTAACAATTTTAATGAAGGAATGCCTAAAATATTAGACATTCTTTCATAATGAACAACCGCCTAATTCCTATATAATTTTTTGTTGCAATTTTTAGGCATTATTTCATTTTTTTTTTAGGCGTTAGTTCGTTGGGCCTTTATTCACTGAGCCCCTCAATCACTCCAATTTTTAGGTCTCCAATACTGTCGTATTGCTTATAACTTTTCAGCGTACATTTTCCGAACCATTATTCCCCAGACGTTTTCAATAGGATTTTGGTCTGGGTAACAGGCTGGCCATTGCAAAACATCTTTCGCTTCCATCTACGAGCGGGTCGCATTACTCTTTTCTACGGAGGCTTTATCTTACTGAAAAGTTTAGGCCCCTATTATGTATTACAACTCAACTTAAGTTGACTAGATTCAACTAATTTTTTTTCGTATAACTTATTACATACATTTCAGTTGAACTACGTCGTTTGAAAGTTCTTAATAGATGGTAGCAAACTACATGGTTCAATTAAAATATATGCAATACGTTATATGGAAAAAATGTAGTTGAAGCGAGTCAACATCGCATACCATCGCATACATAATACGTACATAATAGGGGCATTAATTTTCCGAGAGGCGTCTTTTCAAATATGGAAGCACATTTGTGGTTAGTACTGTTAAATACTCCTCCGAATTCATTCGAGTGATTGGAAGAGTAACTTTCAGCATTTCATCTTCACAGAACGGTCCCCAAACCATTAAAGAGCCATCATCGAAATTTCTCTTTGAAAAATACCGTGGTTTTTTACGCAGATCTCGCCAGTAAGACTTTAAACCATCCGGACCATCTAAGCTAAACTTTTTCTCATCGGAAAACATTATCTAAAATTTAAAATTGGTTAATATTTTTAAAAGATATGTTATTGACGGAAACATACTATTTTTAAGTCAGTGTTCATGTTTGATCTTCCTAAAGGCGGGAAGTATTATGGCGAGGTAATAATTTTGGCATTGCCTTCAATTTTTATCGCACAATATGGTTACAATTTTTTAACACACGATTAACGGTCCATTTTGAGACATTTAACCTTAAATCATTTGCAATTTGTTCTCCGCTTTTTATAGAGTTGCTGGCTGCTTTTATAATACTGCGTTTATCACGAATACTATAACCTTCTTCTCTAAAAGCAAAAATTTTCCCTTTTCTGTGTCGCTTAAATGTTGATCACGCGGCATTGAAAAAAAAATCAACAATTAACAAAAAAAAACTCAATAAAATTATTTGTGAATGCTTTGCCGGCTCTCACATAAGGGGCATATCACGTGAAGCGGGCAACGAAAATAATGCCAGATTCTGGATTTTGTTCATATTTGGACTAATTATACTACTGAATAAATGTACATTCTTTTTTATCAAGCCTAATTGCCAGTTTATAAGCCTTTAAAGAATTAAAGAAATTTAAGGAACGGATTTGTTAAAAGCTTTTACTGCTTTTATCCAAAAACATAAAAAATAAGGAAAGTAGTGTTTTTTGAGGAAATTATATGTTCTTCTTGACAGTCATGAAAAATTTTAAAATTAATTTTTTTTCAGTGTAGGAAACCGGAAGTAACATTTTAAATCGGGTTTCACCGATTTGATTGGGCAGTGAATATTCTAGGCACAAAAAAGTATCATTCTTTTATACCAATAACTAAATGAATAATAAAATAATAAATAATAAATAATAAAATACCAAAAAATGAATGAACAAGTTATAGTGAGCATTGCAAAATTGTAAAAATTGTAAAATAAAATCGTTCTTTTTCGACTACTATTTAATTTTTGGTTTATTCTTATACTGTTTGCTAAGTGCGGCACCTTTGCACTATAGTTGATGTATCTCCTTAACGAATGCAGATCCCATTCCAAAACTTTCCACGTATTATTTATGGACTACTAGCTACATTTTGAGATAAAAAAAAATCAAAAATACCAAAGTTAAGTTAAACTCAATTTGAAATGTTACTTTCGGTTTCCTACACTGAAAAAGAAATTAAATTAAAAATTTTTTATAACTGCCAAGAAAAACATATAATTTCCTCAAAAAAATACTACTTGCCTTATTTTTTATGTTTTTGGATAATAGAAGTAATAGCTTTTAAAAAATCAGTTCCTTAAATTTCTTTAATACTTTAAAGGTTTATAAACATGCAATTAGGCTTGATAAAAAGAAAATAATGATGATTCAGGCCATATAAAAGTACAACTAGTCCAAATATGAACAAAATCCAGAATCTGACATTATTTTCGTGGCCCGCTTTACGTGAAATGCCCCATAAGCGAAGCATATCGAACGTGCGTCTATTGTTATGCACAGCTTAAATTTAGAAAAATAAATATAACGGTACGTAAAGAGCAACCAATTTTTAATGCTCTTCACCTAAGGGTATCCCAAAATAGGTCAAAAATATTACATACCTAATTTTATCTGTGTGCCTTTTCAAAATTATGTTTTCGTCAGACAGCTTTTTTCTTTTGTCCACTCCATGAAGTTGGAACTTTTTGTGGTAAAACTTGTCTCTTCTGTTGCATAAGCACTTGAAGCCACGCCATACTCTGTTGGCTCTACAAATCAATTTATTAAAAAAATATCGAAAAATGTATCTTTTCTTCCATTTTCACAAAAAAAAATATTTTTAAAAATCTATCATCTGACATCTGACACACAGATGGAAAAACATATGAAATTAGAGACAATTCAAAATTCTAATTCAAAAATTTACAGACGGAAATACAAACGACATATCAAAACCACAGTTTCATATATTTCACACTATCTATAGTTAAAAACAATTTGTAATTTTTGACGAGTCATATGTATGAACCATATGGTGTAGAGGTACATTTAGTTGTTAACTGTATATGTTCTCTTTAATGCATTCAATAAAATTGTTCTTTCTTGTCATAGGCGTAGTTAATGTAGAAACAATAGGATGCGTTTATAGTTCTGCACTGCAGTGTACACCCTTAAATCTAATAGAGATAAAAAAATGTGTTGCCAGATTCGGAATCAGCGACCATAAATCTATTGAAATTGACTATAATATTGAAAAATCATAAAATTTTAATGGAAACCGTGATGTTAAAGGATATTTTAGAAAAGGATGATATTATTGTATCGAGATCAAATTTTGAATATGCCATTTCTTATCTTATAATTATTGATCCTTACCATAATTACTGTGATAAAAATAATTTTAAGAAAAATGTTATTTGTCAGAATGTAATAAAAGTTTGTATGTGTTTAGTTTATCCTGTTATCAGCTGAGTTGTCTCTATTTTTTAACGATTTTTATGATTTTAAAAAATATGCCATTAAAGAAGAAGATGGAAGATTACGGAATAAGAAGATTACGTTGTATTGGAAAAAATTTCATATAATCAATATTTGGGTTAGTACCTATAGATTTATCTCAAAATATTTCCAATAAAATTTTTTTTTTACATTTTGTGTCATTTTTAAGGATATCTTAGATGTTATCAGAACAGGACGAAATTTTGTGTACCTAAATTTCATGTTTGTACTAACCAAACCATTTCTTAAGATTTTCATACCATTTAATTTCTAAAAAATTTCCTGATTTTAAGAACAAATCGGAGCAGTAAGATGCAACCAGATCGAAATAAAATTTTGTAGTTTACATATTTGTTATAATACCTGTCGAATGTGGTCTGAGCCAAATCGATGGTATGCACTTTTATGTAATAAGAATCGCTCTGAATGTAAAAAAGATACTGAATTATCAAATAATTTCTTTGTCGATACTGCTGTTACCGCTCTGATAATTTGCTTTTCGATTTTAACATGACCATGGAACCAATCAATCATTCGAGTTCGATAAGGTTAATGAATTCGATGTTGATAACTGTGTTTTGCAGATAAAATCGAATGCAGTCATATAAGATGGCATTCCCAACAAAGTATTTTAAACTTATACTGCCTTACATAATTAGTCTCCTTACCCACATTATGTATAAGTAATTGCTTCATAACTTCCTTACTTCCTAACACTAGAAAATTGCTACCATTCAACCTGTTGTTAAAAAACAAAATTCCTCTGGTGCAAATGATTTTAGATCGATAAGCATTCTATTACCATTGTCTAAAATACGTGAAAAAATAAAAAATATTTTTTTGAAAAAAACTGTTATTTCCATTTTAGTCTGGTTTAAGGGCAGGACATGGGTATTCTTCAGCAGTTGTGAAGGTGTCTGATGATATTCGAACTGAATATGACGCTAGTTCTATGACCTTATTTTGTTTACTTGACTTTTCCAAGGCCTTTAATAAAGTTTACTTATAACCATATATAATTAAACATTTAAAGAGGATTGCTCCTTAACCACTTAATGTTCACCACTAGAACTCGCTGAGTTTTGTTTTTCAAATTTTCCGCATAAATTTGTTTTAGTATTAGACGGAAAGCTCTGAAGTTTAAAAACAAAAATTCAAAGGATTTGGGAGTAGATAAGCATATGATCATAAACGTATAAGAGGTCTGTAAGTAGAGAAATAACAAAAAAAAAAAAACTTAAAAAAATTCGAAAAATGAAAAATTGGAAAATTTTAATTTAGTAGCGTGACATTTAACTTTAACCTTATGCACTTTTTTAATTAGATTTTCTTTTTTTTATGTTTATAAAAAAATAACTCACCAGAATTGCATTTTTAACTTTGCTTTGAAATACTGCACGAACTGGCGTAAAAAATTAGGGCTTTAAATGTCAATTTTCGAATTTTTTTTTGCAAAAAGAATACTTTTGGCTTTCTCACATTGTTAGAAGAAAAAGCCACAGTGGCTGTGGATTTTTGAAGAATTTTGTCATTAGTGGATTAAAAGGATTTTTCTATTTTACAAAGCTACAAAAAGGGATATTTTTTACGTATAATTACATTTTACAGCATTCGTACGGGAGGCCTTTTTCATAAACTTTTCTAATCACATGTATCGTTTTTATTTACACCTTGGGATAAACTTAACCCTTTCAGCACCCACTAACACATTTGTGTGGGTAAATTTACGCTATGTTCATGCATTTGGCTTTGACATGTTTTATCGTTTGTTTCGTACACTTCAGTTATTTTACCGTTATTCGAATTATTCTCTTTTGTTGTGTGCTTTCGATTTATTATTTTTTGGGTCGTTTGAGTATCAACTCGCACATATATGCGGATTCTGTTCCAAGTGTCCTTTTGGTGGTATCTAAAAACTTTGATACATTTTTCTATTTCCATATCAAAAGTAACCAGTGATGAAAATTTTAATCAATTCTAACAAGTTTTAAGAATGCCGGTATTGAAAGGGTTAATAAAGCCTTCATTACTTGTCGTACAATGATAAAATATATGCCAAAATATCAGTTCTGTGGCGAGTACTGATCAAATGGTAGAACCTTTTCTTTCGAAGGTACCATTAAAACCTCTCACATTGTATAATATCTGGAAAATTTTCCATTTATTTGTGCCTAAAATAAATAAAGCACAAAAAAAAATATGAGTGATTTTTCTCAAAATTTTAAAAGGCAACGGATAGTTACATTTTTTTGCTATTTATTGCGAAATGCATACTTGATACGATTTTTGGATTAAATGCAAAGTTTATACGATTAAAGTTATAAAACGTCGGGTTTTTATATTACTGAGAATGCAGCATTGATTTTGGGCGGTTCTTTGTGCAATGAGCCAAATTATGATTTTCGCAATGCAGTTTCTCATACCAAATAGTGACATGGCACTATTTTATTGAGGATACAAACGATATATTTTTAGTTCCATATATGAGTAGTATTTATATCAAACATAATATTATATTATTATTCATAACATTATGATTTAAAACTATATACAAAATGTATAAAACATTTATTTATAAAAACAACTTATTGTTAAAACATAGCAGCTCATATGTGAATTATTGAAATTGTTAAATAATAAAGCAACACAAAAATTTTAGTTTACTTGAATCAATAGTAAACAAAATATTTTTATTTTTTGAGCTGCATTTTTACAGTAAATCTATTAAATGGTAAGCTTCCAACTTTTTTGCGCAAAAAATTTGACTATTTTGTCACGGTGTTACTTGAAGTGAATTAAAAAAATATAACAGTTGTGAAACAATTAAGTTTAAGACCACAATATTATTAAACTACTTTTGATTTTACACTCTAGTTGTCAATAATAAGATATTAAGCTAAAAATTTATAAAGTATTTAACAATGAAAATATGGTTACCTTTTACAAATATTGAGCGCAATTATGACATTCGTAAAGCAGACTTTCATGCTCACGATCTTAATGACGATTTTTCTTAAGCTCTTTCTCATTCTCTTTGTGCACGTCTCTCGTTCCTTTTACTCCCGAATTCACAAGCATATGCATTCGCGTATAAAGCCAACTGAGGGTAAGCAGAGTTTTCTCAATAAGGTTTCAGTTTATATAAGTTTTAAATAAGTTTTCAATAAGGGCGAAATACTCCTTTGTTCCGCTTTGCACTTGTCAAGAATTTACGATAAATTTTTTCGAATTTCCTTTTAAACTTGACGTTCACGTTTATACACATCAAGAGTTGACGATCGATTCTTGTTATGAAACGACGCCGTTAATGCGCAAAACGAATAGAAAAATAACGGACAACGAACAAATACAAAACGGAATGCCCAAGAATTGACGGTACAGCCAATTTTTTCTTTCCCTTTTGTTACGATTCTCGTACCACCGAACACAGGATTTGATTTACAATTCTTGATAAGTGTAAACCGGGACTTTGGGCGACTTTGTCCAATTCTACTCTTTAATGTAAATACTGAAAATTTAATAAACTTTTAAACTTAAGTCTTTTTTTTTTATTAAATTCCAACGCTACATGACACCTTCAGAGCGAAACTGTTGTTGAGCCAACAGTAAGTACTTACACTAATAATAAAAATTATTGGTTTATTCGAGATTTAAGCAGTTTCTTTTTTTCTGCTTACGTGACAGAGTTGACATTCAGTGAGTTCAATAAAAATGTTAGTAATACCGAGTGAAATTAATAAGTATTATATAAGTTTTAGTGAAGTGTTAAATGGAAACAAGGATATTGCCTACATATAATTAAACTAAGAATTCCTAAATCTGCTCTTGTAAAGGGGCTTATCTTAGTTTTCTTCCGGTACACTAAGTAAAAGTTGTTTAGAGCAAGTAACAGACATATTTTAAGTTAAACTTTAATTCATGGGCGTCAATTCGAAAAACTTTTTAAGTCGGAGCACGACCCAATAAGTTTAATTAATGTCTATATTAATGTCTGTTTAATTAATTAAACTATCTAATAATTGATCGATTTCGGTCAAATTCATGAATAATTGAACATTTGGTTGTGAAAATGGCCACCTTTCAGTTATAACACTAGCTTCTAGCGAAGCAAAAACTCGTTTTCATTCTATGGTGCATTTCAACAGATTGCCAAACATCAATGAATATACAAAATAAATAAGAAGCAACTAGAACAGATGGCAACCTTGGTAGAGTTGATAGCTATGATCTATAAATAGCTTACTGCTTTCAATGTCATATGATTAACAGCCCTATTCTGGCAAATTAACAAATTGTTAACCAGTATTTTGAATATTTCTATATGTTTGTTGTAATTTTTTTATTTCAAAACAAAATATGAAGCTCAAAAATAAAAAAATTTTCATAAAAATTGTCAACTGCTTTTCAGTTATTGACAATTTCATTAACAAATTTTATTTTTTGAGCTTTAAATTTTGTATTGAAAACAACAAACACATAGAAATATTCAAAATACTGGTTAACAATTTGTTAATTTGCCAGAATAGGGCTGTAAGTACCCGATTTGAACGTTAAATTCTTACGAATTTGTTCAAACATACACGACTTTAAACAGCGAGTTGATTAAATCTTAATCACTTAAATACTACTGAAGAGGAAATGTAGCATTTTCCGAAACAGACCGTATAGTCAGCTAAGTGATAGAATCTGCACAGTGTTGTTGTTTTTGCCTTCTTAAAAACTTACTTTATCCAAAGCTCGAAATTAAATTCATGTTATAATTTAAATAAAAGATCACAATTAATTAACTAATTCGAGGATAAGTTTGTTTAACTAAAGTGATGATACTCTTATTTGAAATATCTTGTGCAAATGTATTTGAATTTGCTTTCATGGTTTAAAAAATGGCTTTAACTTTAAGAACTTATGATTTTTTTTTACTTTGTGCTCTACTGCAAATTAAGGAAAAAGTTACATAAATATTTCGCTATTTGCTCTCACAAGCGCGCATCTTTATTGCTCAAAACCTATATGGTACACACACACACACAGATTCCCACACAGAATCACATGCAAACACTCAGTGCTGCAAAATGCTGTTACTAATATATCACCATTTGCATACGTTGCTATTTGAAGAACACTCTGAGTACACTTTGGTTGACGTGGCTGCATTTTCTATTTGCATGCATATCGTGCAATAAAATGTATTTTTCATTTTTTAGAATTCTATTTGCAGTCGTCATAAATTTGATTGGTTTGGATGGCGGGTTACCATGGAGGTGTTGGTACTGAAAGTGATGGTGCTGATTGTGATGGTGGTTGTGGTAGCACGGTGTTAATTTTAAATTTTAAATTCTATATTTATTTCTCTTTTAATTCATACAGCAAATGAAGTTCTAGCTATGCACAGTGCAAAAGTATGGCGTTCTAACGGATCTTTAATCAATTTTTGAAATATTCTAAATGCTGAAAAACAGCTGCGTTACATAATTAAATGGCTGTATGTAAGGAATTAAACAGAATTTGTTTTGTTACTCATAAATAATGTCAGCAAAATGAGACAGAATGAAACCACTGCCACAGTTGTTTGAATATAAAGCATGCGCTCTTTGACAAATAACGAAAAAAACAAATTGGCCATTTCAGCCTATAAAAAGACTTTGACCGAATTTCTATTGATGAATTATGTTGTGCGTGTTATTTTATGTTTAAATTATAATAATTGAGAACTGGACCTATGAGTTTTATGACAACTCCGAACGGCTCATGTTCTCAAGAAGCTTCACATGGCAGTTCTGAGGTCCACAGAGAGGTCTGCAAAGAAGTTGTTGTCCTCAGAAATATTAACTCAATTGATAATATTCTCTTTGAGGTGGGAATTGAACCCGAGCTATCACGATTCTTAAGCATATGTGCCATGCACTTAACGCAGTAGGTCACAGTCATCACTAATGGGTAGAGGGCGTTGCTACTTCTGCCCATTAGAATTTTTAAGAAATGCCTAGCAAATTCTCTTTTGAAATATCTTCGTAACGAAATTTATAGGTTTGTATTAGTTTCTTATATTAAATTCATTGAATGATAAAAATACAACATTGTTAAATGTCATTTTTCAATTATTTAAAAAATTTTTACTAGAAAACTAAAAATAAATCTTAAAAATCACTAATTTTTCCAATTTCTGTATATTTACATTTCTTTGGGTGTAAGAAAAATTTACCTGTTCCGAATTCATAATTTGCGACCCTGTATCCCTTTCCTTTATTTCCTATCTCAACCAAACAAATACAGTAATCCAATAAAATAACTTTGTTAATTCAGTTCAATATTAAAGATGCTCATACGCCATGGTGTACATAAAAAAATTATAATACGTAACCCAGTAAAATATTAGGGAAATGAGAAATCACTTATTTTTAAAAACAAAATTTGCCTAAAGGTTTCAGGGATTGCACGGGTGTAAAGATGTGATTGTTTATGATATATTGCAACACTGGGTGTTGACTTTTTGTTCATAACCAAAACAAAATTTGTTATTGCAGCAGTGCAAAATAGCAATTCAAAATGGGATCAGAAAAAGTTGTACAAGACTCACTTCTCATCAATAATAGCAAGCCTTGTTAAAAATTAACCACTTTGTTGTCTACACAATAAAGATGTACAAATTTTTCACGCCGTTGTTTTTTATTCTCCTCAGAGGATTGATGTGATACCCTCTCTGTACACTTTAGCAATTTCGTGAATGTGTCTTCGCACTGTTGAAAAAGTAGCCTAAGGTGTGTTTGCTATTTCTTGAATACTCAGTTTGAGATCACTTATGACCAGTAATTTTAAAGCGTCATTATCAAATTCTACGGGTCGTCCACTTGGATCAATATCTGACAAGTTAAAATCGCCATTTTAAATTTTCGAAACCAACGCTGGCTCTTACAAATGAACATCACAAATTTTTCTTGTTAAAGCTGTTGCATTAAAACCTGATCGAATATAAACAGCATGGATGTTCTTCTGTTGCCTCATTTTCCGCCATTTTGCACTGCTGTAATAACAAATTTGTAAAGGAAAATTTGTGGTAAAATTGCACCGAATTTGAATCTGAAAGTTGTCAAAAGCAGAATCCAACAAATTTTGCACTAAAATAACAAGTCAGTTATGAATCGCGCTTCTCTCAACCCATGCTGTCGACACATTGCGTGCGATATAGCATTTGCAGAAAAATACAAATTTTGCGAGAAAGAATTCTGGAATACCATATTTAGTGATTAGGAAAAGTTTAACAGCGATGGTTGCTACAAATACTGGCGCAACTTGCGACAGCTCCAACAAAATTGGTGTGCACATAACCATGGAGGCAGATCATTAATGATTTGGGCCACTTTCGAATACTTTGGTGACTATCCGCTGTGGTTTATTTTATGCTAATCGAATGTGGTGGATATAGCCTACTGGTTGAGTGCGTGGCCTGTAAGCTAAATAACTGAAGTTGAAACACCAGTTCAGACAGATTTTTTTTTCAATTGAATTAATATATCTGTTTGGCCGCCACTTCTTTACAGACAATGGCAAAGCTTAAAAGTAAACATTGCCATGTACAATTTCTGGAGAACATAAGCCGTTTGGAGTTTGCATAAAACTTGTAGTCTTAGTTCTTGATCATTTGTGTTCAAACGTTTATTAACACGCACAACAGGATACATAAAAGCTCGCAAAGTAGCAGCATCCAGAAAGCAAATGAGAGGTGTTTGAGTGAAGGGCAAAGTTTTATCTCAAAAAACCCTCAACCTTTTATTTCAAAAACTTTCCATAATATTCAAACTTTTTTACCCAGTGTTTAAAAGAACCAAAAGATTACTCACGGCATCGTACAAATTATAGTTAAAGATAATCTTCTATTTAATTTTGTTGAAGTTATTTTTTACTAAACATTGTGCAAATTTTAGGCATTATAATCGTTTTGTTCTTAGTTGTTAAAGGTGTTGGATTTTTGAGCTTTGGAAAACCAAATGTCCCTTTATACAATGTTCCAACAAGAAAAAGCATTAAAATGCAAATTGAAAACAGTATGAAGTAGAAAATGAAAAATATGTGGCAATGATTAAAAACCTTTAAGCTTCAAGGTAAATGTTTCAGCAGATGTAGAAATTAATAGTATCCTTGGAGTGACCATTCATGGTCTAAATAGTAGGAAACAGTTCAATCGAAATATTGGTGTTTATAAATTAATAATTTGTAATTAACATATTAAAATATGTACAGTACCACATATTTTAGAAGTACTTATTGATGCTCTAAAAGACGTTTCCATAGATGAAAGTCAAGTAATGTGTGTAGTGACCGACAATTGCACAAACATTGTAAAAGCTATTAATGGAACGTTTGGCAGGAAACGGCATATCCCTTGTTTTGCACACAGATTTAATATAATATGTAAAAACTCGCTGAGCATACCAACATCGCTAAGTGACTTAAAAAAGTGTTAAGGCAAAGGATGGTTTTTGCAAAGTGCAAGAACGCTTTAGGTGTAAGTGAAGGAAAGATGCTCAAACCGATACTAAACGTAAACAGAAGGTGGAATTAGTCGTATAATATGCTTAAATGGTTTATTGAACTTAATTCATATATCAGCCAAATATTGCTAGAACACTTTGAATCTTCGTTAATGATATCTTCGAGGGAAAATATATTATAATAGAAATACTAAGTATATTGAGACTATTAGAGCCTTGGACAGTACAGCTTGGTGGTGATCAACGCACAACTTTAAGCCAAGTAATTCTATTAGTGCATTGTGGTCGCAAAAAAATAATCTTTATAGATAAAAAGCCAGCACGCTGCTCCGTGTCCACTATCTCTCAAACTGTTCAGTATTTCTCAAATTGTAACTATTTTTTGACAGTAAAGTAATTTTACAAGAAACACTGTTCTCAAAATTGTTCAGCCTGAAAGTATACACGGAAAATATATTTGATATCAGTGACAATATTGGGTCTTTACAATAATACGTTTTTAATCTTACTACCTCTTTTTTTCATCCTTTAATAAAAAAGTTTACGAAGAATTTTATGAAATTCTTCTGAGTCGACTGCACCAACAAATATTTTTTCAGCCGCGAAATGACACCTGGGTTGCTACGTAAATGAAGGTTGCAAAGCCAGTTAGCTAAGTTTTGTATGACTATGATTGTTACCAAAATCGACTTTTTGCTCTTTTACATTTAAACTATTTTTTTAACACTGCTTCAATACGTAAAGTACAATTTAAAGTGGTACATTTGCATTTTGCAAAAATCACTTGAATAAAAACCAAGCTTTAAAAAGAGAAAAAGTGCTTTCGACAAATGGCTCCAATAAGGAAGTGTGCGGAGGACCTGTCGTAGGACAGGCGTTTATACTAGTTAAAATAAAAACTAAGCAGCCCGCAGCCCAAAAGCTATGGGATGATGTGTTGGAACCATTTGAACCGAGATTTGACTCCATCATACATTCTATTTTGTTAGCTGCAAAAACTTTACTCCACCCGAGATTAAAAAAAATGCATTTCAAAGATCCCTTAGCATTGTATTCACTTATGAAACTATTACGTTATGAAATAACCTGCGCAGATGATTTTATGGGAACGGGTATTAGGGCGCATCGAAAAATTTAGATCGTATTCTAAGAGATCTCAAAAGTTGCATAGGGCGCTCAAGATCTTCCAAAGAAAATTTTAGGAAAAAATAAGGATGTCTTCGTCTCCCTCAAGGACAAAGTTGTTTTTTAAGGAAAACAGTAAAAAAATCACGATCTCAAAAAACTTTGATTTTTGTAAGAAAAACTACATATCCTAATGTAAAAGTAAATAAAGACTTTAACTAGCAATATCATGACAAACCGATGCCATTCTCGATATTTGCATATTTTCTTGTATTTGAGAAATGTATACTTAAATACAATTTTAAAACATTTTCAAAAAAATTAATATAAGGTTTTATATCTCGGGCACTGGAAGTGGTATCAAAGATGATTTCCTTAATTTAGATTCTTCGATGTATCAACAAACTCACGCGACTTATCCGTTCTTGAACTGTACTCGTGTGAAGATAAAATCAATCCATCGGAACTACTAAGTTACAAGATTGAGCACAATTTTCCCTGAATTTGGCGTAGTTAAGCATCACATTTGTAATTTATGCATTATTCTCTTCAAGGACATCAAAGTTATACAGCAAAGCATAAGTGCCAGATTGATCTGTAACACAACACGTTACAGTGTACTTAATTAAACAACTTTTGGTATTGCTATAAATATGGATAAAGAAGAATTTCGTGCCTTGATTAACCTTTAACTATGTGGTGAATTTCTTGGACATAGTCTGTGACATGGTGGTAAATTTTACGCCTTTTAATCTTACTAAAAAGGTTTTAATAAAAGACGGTTTTTGGGTTATAATTTTTGCTTTGGCAAATAGCTATAACATTTAAAAAAAAATATACAACAATTTGTTTTCTTTTTTTAAGTTCAACAAAACTTGAACTTTGTTTCACAAGCCTTTTTCAATACAATAAGAACACTTATTGCAAACTTTTAAAAAAATCATAAAATAAAAATAAATCCAAAACATAAAACATGGGTTTTTCACAACCAAAGGTATATATTTAAAGAAATAAAAGAGATCGTATAAAAAAATGTTATTGAAGAAAATACGAATCAACATTTTGGGAGATTTTTATTAATCACATTTACATTTTCTTTTTCACCCGTGCTCTAAGTTTCGTCAACAATCCCTTCATCAGCTCCATCGGACTTACTGCATGTAGTATCTTCTATACATATTTCATTACTAACATCACATTCTTCAATGCAGAAATTTGGATCGACAATTTCTCGTCGACTTCGCTAACTTCGCCATTGTCTGCAAAAATTTGAGCTAATACTAAATCACAGATTTTTTAATTGGACATAAACTGCAAGCATTAATAACATATAATGTAACATAAAATAGTCCACTATATAAATTTTTCCTAATAAAAGATTTTCTACCAACAATAAAACGGACAAGTAGTCAAAAAATTTCTATTATACCCTAACGCTTAGTTTGACATGTGGAACATTTTTTATATTGGATACTTACGCTAACGTTGACGTGGTGGTAAAAAATTTTCAATGAAAAAAATGACATAAACTTTGACGTGTGGTAATTTTTAATTTGAATACCTACCTTCGCCAAAACACTACTGAATAACAATGGTAATGATATGAGAACATACAATAAATATAAAAACTATAGAGTACAACGAAAGTCAGTTCACAAAAATGTGAAAAGTGGGTAGAAATTACTACCACCTCCACAGATAGAGGTTAAGGGGTATGAACAATGTAAACATCTGAATTTGAAAAGTTTTTTTTTTTATGTTATAGAAAAAAATCAGTTTGATGTATTTATATCAAACTTTGTATACATCTTTAGAACATAATAGGAATTTTAATTCTTGGTAATTGATTGTATGTTTTTGCATAAAAGTCCTTTTAAAATGGCACTTATTGAATCGGGTACATGGATAAACTAAGAACAAAACGAAACAGATTCTCAAACTATATTTTAAAAAATATAGAAAAATTTAAAAAAAAATACAAAAAAATGGCTACGTCAGGCTTAAGAGATATATTTTTTTAACAAAACCTATTTAAATCGAATCTGTCGTACGAAAATTGCTCAGTCTTAGTTATGCTGTAAGCCAAGTCAAAAAAGTGATTTTAAGTAAAGTTTTGGAAGTGCTAAGCTCGCTCGAAAAGCATGACATCATTTGACACCCTTTTTGAAAACTTAGCGTTAGAATTTTCACTTGAAACTTGAGATAAGTATTCTTTGAGGTGTAAACTAATAATTAATGAAAAAAAAACAATTTTTTTAAGTTTTAATTTGTTCATACCCCTTAAGCATTACTTTTTGAGCAACAAAAGATCGAGAGAAACAAAATAAAAAAGTTCGATAAATAGTATGGTTAATCTGATCCGTCGTATTAAACCGTAAAATATTGTATTACAGAGTTCAAAAGAGGTCGAATCAGCACAAAAGATGAGCACGCCGGGGAAGTACCAAAAATAGTGACCACTTCAGAATTTATTGGGAAAATCTACGATTTCGTATTGAACAATCCAAAAATGAAAGTACGTGACAAAGCTACAGTAGTATGATTATCAAGTAAGTCGGTCGTGTCAATTTTACATAAACATTTTGGTATGAGAAAGCTGACTGCAAAATGGGTGCCAGGTTCGTTAACAGTCAATCAAAAATATAAACGTGTTTTACTTCCTAACAATGTTTGGATGTTTGTTATGTCATATGTCATATGAGTAAGTAGCCAATTTGAACGTTAAATTTGTTCTATATAATTAAAATGAATGAACTCCAAATGTGTGAAATCATATGCGACTTTAAACTAGGGCTGTGGAGTCCGACAAAAAAATTTCTAACATTTTGTCCGATTCTGACTCTGACTCCGACTCCTCAAAATATCGAAGCTCCAACTCCGACCAAATAATTAAATAAAAAATTTTATTTTAATTTTTAATAACAATATTTAATAATTTTTAATAACACTCACACGAGTAATATTTTTTTTGGGTGTAATTGTAAAATGGTCAAGAGCTGCAGACTTTATTGACATTTTTTTTGCCATTTTCTTAACCGTTAATACATGTGTAATTTCCGGTTTCAAGCTATCACTGACATTTCCGTCATGGTAGCTTTAGTGTTTAATTTTTAATGCGTAGTCGATAATTTTGCAGGGTGAACCAAATTAAAAAATTACTGCTTTTATACTGCTTTAAACAAAATTTACAAAATTATGCGAAATATTATTTATTTTTCATGATTGTTTTGTCGGAGTTGGAGTCGATACATTTTTCCCGACTCCGACTCCTTTGCACAAGAATTCCTACACACTCCGTCAAGTGATTGACTCTAGGCTCATTCCATCAGAACTCGACAAAAAAAAAAAAATCGAGACCACCATCTAGAAAAAAATTGGCAAAAATATAAGTGAATTGATTTTCGTTATTGAACACAATAAAAAACTGTTTTTCAATTTCTTTTATTTTACCGTTAGCCCGTGGTGACACGTGAAACGCTTCGGGGTCGTCCCAAAAAACAAGTTTTAGGCATATACGATATACCTAATGTCTTTACTTCTAAGATAGGTATTGGCTTCATTTAAAAAAAAGCTCAAAGATAATTACCTGCTCCTTAAACAACAATAAAAATTACCTTAACTTAATTAATCATAACGTTTGAAAAAATTACTTAAACTTTTATAAAAATTTTATATTGTTCCGATTTTAGCCACCCTGTTTTTAAAAGTTAAAATTTTTAAAAACTGATTATTTTTTATTAATTATTATTAAAACATTCTTTAATTAAACTACGTAAAAAAATTGCAAAAAATATTTACAGGTTTGCAGATATTATGCGGTAAAATTATGAATTTACGAAAAATGTATCAACTATCGGACCCTGTATCTCCAAAAACGCAAATTTATACAATCCCAATTTTTTTATATTTTTAGTATCACTAATTTGCAATACAGGGATTAAATTTTGAGAGTGTGTTTTGCCTTGTTTTTGAAAAAACGCGTTTACAAAACTGTATTAAAAACTAATTTATTACTATTGCATATTAGATAAGTTTTTTCATATTTTATTTCTTATTCGTACACAAGAGGAAAGATATGAAGAAGTATATTTAAAGGATTAGAAATATGAAATTTTTCAAATATGAAATATGAATTAGAGTTCAATACCTCTAAGACCGAGTGAGCTCAAGTCAAAAAACAATTTTTATTGTACTTTTTTATAGTATCTTTCACATTTATTTTTTAAGCTTTTTAGTTTGCGTGAAAATTTACTAAGCCTACCAATTCCAACATAAAATTAATCGCTTAATCGGATGCAATTATCAATGTTTGCAAAAATTTAGTTTTTACCTCGTGCACTCTGTCAAACTTAATTTTTTTTTTTTAGTTTTTAAGACAAAAATTTTCAGTGAGGTTTTTAATTTTGCCATGAATAGAAGACTAAAGAATGAACAACGCTTGCTAATTATGGAATTTTATTATTATACATAATGTGAGAAATGTATTTCGCAACAACCAATAGCCAACCTATATACAGAGAGTGCGTACCGAGGAGAATATTGCTGCTGTATCGGCCAGTGTCAATAAAGATAGCGATATGTCATTTCCTCGCCGTTGTCAACAATTGGGAATTGTTAATACACGTTTGGTGTGGTTTGAGGGCCGGCAGCATCATTGGACCATACTTTTTCAAAAATAATGAAAATAGCAACGTTACATACATAGATGATTACCGACTTTTTTTTGCTTAAAATTGAAGAATTAGACTTGGTTGACATGTGGTTTCCACAAGATTGTGACACATGCCACATGGCACGCGATTCCATTGACCTTTTGAGAGGCGAGCTTGGTAAGCAATTAATCCTTCGTTTTGGAGCAGTCAATTGGCCACCAAGATCATGCCATTCGACTTCACTAGACTATTTTTTGGGGGGCTATGTGAAGTCTCTCGTGTACAGGGACAAGTCAGCCAAAATTGCAGCCCTGGAAGACAACATTACAGCTGTCATTAGTGAGATACGATACGAAATGCTGGAAAAAGTATGCCAAAATTGGAGCTTACGGATTGACCACCTTAGTTGTAGTGGCAGCCAACATTAACATGAAATAATCTTTAAAAAGTTAATGACAGGCATTGATGTATCGCTCCAAATAAATATTTCATCACCATTGCAAAAACAAAACGCTTAAAAAATCAACCTTTAATTATTTACATAAGAGTATTAACCCCTTTTTCAAAAATATCAAAAATTGTATTAACTCAAACGCAGAAATGTTTATACTATATAAATTATATACCTTTGGAAAAATTGATACAAACAAAGAATTCGTCTATTTTATATATTTATATTTTTAGGAACAAATTTAACAAAAAGTTTTTACAAATAATAACAATAATTAAATTTCATTCCAAAGACAAATTTACAAAAAAGTCTTTAATAGACATAACATTTTAAAGAATAAAGTTTGTAGAAAGTTAATTTTGTAATTAACAACTAAAAATTACTAAGTTATTAAAATTATTAAGCTTTGTAAAAAGAGTATTTTTACCATTAAAAAAGAGTTTAGCAAGAGCTGTTATATAAAATTTGTCAATATTATTTTGAATCTATAAACTGCATTGAATGAAAGCTTTCTGAATAATTAATTGATTGATCGACTAAAGGCAGGGATTGATTGATAATAACAGTTTTTTTTTAAATATCTATTCAAAAAGTCAGAAAGAAAAAATTAGTCTATTTGATATTGGAATATAGCAGTGTGATTATTGCAAGCTATGGAATAACAATCTTAAAAGATTTTAACTTTTCTAATTTTTTTAAAATGTCAACAAGTAATCGTTACTTTTTGATTACTTTTTCGGTCAAAAATAACAGTGAACATTTTTCTTTTATTATTTATATAAAAAATTACCGTTAAAATTTGACATTTATGTTTTCAATAAAAATAGAAGCAAACTTGACTTTAAAATGGAAAAAAATATGAGCTCATCTAATAAATTTATTATTTATATAGATTATGGAAAAAATGTACACAGTAAAAACCATCCCTAAATTTTGGAGCCAATCAAAAGAACGTTGATTTTTTATGTGAGACTTTTCAGACGGTGATATGATATTGAGGGTAAAATTTTTCGAGTCTCGTCACGAAATAGATAAAAAGAGTGTAGGTGTGTTCAGAAAAATTATGAGGGAAAAAATTAATAGGACCTGCTTATATATTTGACCCACAAGAGGTAATAGGTAATAGGTCTTAATATGACCTATAATAGAAACTTTTTTCATTTTGTGTTTTTTTGTACGGGGAAACCCAAATGGGCAGAAATTGTGTAGGTGTGTTTAAAAGCAATGTTTTCAGAAAAAAAACTAAGAGAACCAGCTCTTACACTTAACCCCTGTACGGGTCATAGATTTTGTCGATATGAACTATAAAAGACATTAGTTTCTATTTTAAAAAATTTTTTTTATTGGGACCCCAGAAGGGAAGCAAATAGAGCTTATAAGTGCTCAGAAGAAATGTTGATGGGGACAAATTAATAGCACTAGCTCATACATTTGACCCCCCTTGGGCCATAGATTGGACATTTGACATTGACATTTGGTGATTAAATAGCCAAAAATAGCGAACCACGAAACATATATCTCATATTTTAGTTATCACAAACCACAAAATCATCATTTGCAACACTCACCAATGACAGTGTGAATATTAAATAAACAAAATATTTTGTATGCAAATTTTGTATTGTATTTCTTTTTCTCTCTCTCTCTTTCTCTCTGTCTATTTCACAAAAATCTCTCTTATTCTTAATTTAAATAAGTTTTAGTTCTGTTCTGTAGACACGTAAGTAAAAATTTAGCTATGATTTTTGATCGAAAAAATAAAAGTAAAGTTTCAACGGTTCTTTTGGATCGAAATAAAATTGGCCAAAAAATAACGATTGACGATATTGACTTTTTGAAAAAATCATTACAATTACGTTACCTGATTTACACTTTACTTATAAATAATTAATTATATTAGACACGAAAAAAGTCATATTTTCATGTATTTTTTTTTGGAGACATGAAAAACGTTGGTTTATTTATATACACGTTATCATTGTTTGGACATTTTATAATCAAAAGCGAAAAAGCTCAGGTTATCCTAAAGTGATGGAATTCCAAGGGAATTCAGCCAAAGATTCACAAGAAATATGTGAACTTTTTGCGAATTTTTTCGGTTCAGTATTTAATAATCACGACCCTGATGAAAGTTCACTCGACTTCTCCTTAGATCTCGGTTCTTTAAAATTTTCTGAAGATTGAATATATATAATGCCCTAACAAGGGTGCAGGCTTTGACTTGGTTCCACCGCGGCTTCTAAAATGCTGTGCATCATCTTTATCTATCCTGTTGACCTCTATTTTCAATATGTCCCTTTATAGCGGAATATTCCTAGACGATTGGAAGACCGCGTTTATCACACCAATTTATGAAGCCGGTCAAAAAGGAATGATTGAAAATTACAGACTAATCCCAAAACTATCAGCTATCCCTAAGGTGCTTGATGCCATTGTAAATGAACGACTCTTTCTTAAAGTAAAAAACTACATCTTAACCCAAAAACATGGATTTTTCTCCGGGCAATCCACAAGTGCAAATCTGTCAATATTTTCAAATTTCACTATTAATACAGTAGAACGTGGCCTGCAAGTCGATGTTCTCTACACAGATTTCATTAAAGCTTTCGACAGCCACACAAAACTCTTTTAGTGAAGTTGGAATAACTGGGAATACACTCTTGTTTATTGGCATGGATATCATTGTGTCTAGCAAATAGAAAACTTATGGTTAAGGTTGATGAGTGCTATTCGAGCATTATTTACGCTTAGTCAAGGGAGTCATCTGGGACCCCTGCTGTTTACATTATTTATCAATGACGTAATCGAAATATTTAAATTCTGCTCTGTGTTGCTTTATGTCGATGACTTCAAAATATATGCAGTAGGGCGGGTCAATTTGTATGGACGAATTTTTTGGAGGTCTGGCTCAGCGAAATTCGTAAAATACATGTAATTTCAAGACTTTTTCTCCACTACAGCATATACAAATTCTGAAAAAAAGCTGTGCGGACTTTCGTAAATAGATTTTGTTCTCAATTATAAAATATGAATTAATTTATTAAATTTTTGACCTTTTTTTTTATATTAGATTATTGGTAGTTAAACGAGCTATAGGTCAGATTTTTTTCTTAATTTATTTAATATAAATTTAAATTCCAATATTTCGTTTTTCGTTGAACGGCGAGAGTAAAACTGACTACACTGATGGAAAACCATGTAACACGCATACATTTGGACACAAGAGACAAGCTGATCTTAGATACAGTGGGCAAAACTAGACGATTCCTCAAAGAAAATAAAGACATTATAATTGTGAATGCAGACAAGGGAAACAAAACTGTAGCGATGAAAAAAGTGGATTACGACAAGAAAATTAGAATTTTATTAAGAGACATTGCAACATACAAGGAAGTTAAAAGGGACCCAACAACGGCTTTGCAACAGAAAAATAACAATTTAGTCGACATTCTATTCAAAAATAATTTGATCTCGGACTATGAAAAATTAAAGATGACAACAACTACTGCAACGGCACCAAGAATATATGGACTACCAAAGCTGCACAAACCGAACATGCCATTGAGACCAATTTGCTCGTCCATCAACTCTCCAACACACGAACTCAGCAAATATTTAGTGAAAATATTGAATAAGTTAACGGTAACATCTAAGTACAACATAAAAGACGCACTGGACCTAAAGAACAAACTTAATAACATATACATTTCAGACGATGAGAGACTAATATCATTCGACGTAGTATCACTTTTCCCTAGTATCCCAGTTGACTTCGCTATAAAAACAATAGAAAGAAAATGGACAATAATAGAAAAATACACAAATATGACCAAAAAACAATTTTCTGACATTTTATTACTTTGTACAAAAGACGCTAGATATTTAAAATATGACAACAAAATTTATTTACAACTACGAGGCACGGCCATGGGATCACCTGCATCACCAATAGTAGCGGACGTAGTAATGGAAGACCTTTTAGATAAATGTTTAGACGATCTCCCAGTGAAACCAAAATTAGTTACCAAATATGTAGACGACCTTTTTGCGATAGTTAGATATGACCAAATCCAAAACACTTTAAACGCACTAAATTCATACCTTAGGAGAATAAAGTTCACTTTAGAAAATGAAACTGACAATAAACTACCTTATCTTGACACATTACTTATGAGAAAAAACAATAAAATAGAAATAAATTGGTATCAAAAACCAACGGCAACAGGACGAATAATTAATTTTCACTCAAAACATCCAAAAAATATAATAATTAATACAGCTAAAAATTTTACAAACCGGGTTTTCGAAATAAGTGACAAAAAATTCCATAAGGACAATGCGATTAAAATTAAAGATATTTTAAAGAAAAACTGCTTTCCGGAATATTTAATTAAAAAAATTGTTAAACATAAAGAAAGAACAGTAAACGAAAAAGTGACGACAAACGACCCCCCTAAAACTTATAAAAGCATGACATATATTCCCGGTTTTTCAGAGAAGTTTAAAAAGTCCAACATTTTTAATAAGGACCAGTTTAGAATAGCTTTTAAAACATCAAACACTTTACAAACACTTTACACGAACACTAAATGTAAACTTGACAAGCAGGACAAATCGAATTTGATATATCAAATTCCGTGCAAAGGTGACGGATCCAATTTATGCGAAAAGGTATATGTTGGAACAACAAAAACTAAATTACGGACGAGAATAGCAGGACATAAGTCAGACTTTAAAGCACTGGACAAACCTTTGGAACAAAAAACAGCATTAGCAGCCCATTGTACGAAGTCTGGACACGCTCCTGATTTTGACAAAACAAAAGTTCTGCAGCAAGAGAAAAATTATAGGAGACGATACATGCTTGAAATGCTACACATTATTAACGTCCCTAAACAATTGAGATTGAATTTTAAGACTGACACGGACAATTGCGCTCACATCTACAGACACCTAATAAATAAAGAGCAAACAAATAAACAAAACATTATAAGACAAAACTAACAATAATTAGTCATCAAAGTCCGTCGTCAAGTGTTGTTTACTTATGCTAGATGTTCTTATGTTTTTTGTCATATCGTTTCTCAAATGTTTTTTTTTTTAAAAAAAATAAAAAAAAAATCAATGTAAATTAGGTATATTTATTTAATTTTTGTAAGTTCATGTATTTTAAATATTATGTTATGTGATTATATTGTAATTTGTAATTATTGTATATATTTTAGTGTTTTCCCTGATGATGTTTTTCAACGAAAAACGAAATATTGGAATTTAAATTTATATTAAATAAATTAAGAAAAAAATCTGACCTATAGCTCGTTTAACTACCAATAATCTAATAAAATATGAATGTATGAATGTATGTGTATGAATCTATTTACGAAAGTCCGCACAGCTTTTTTTCAGAATTTGTATATGCTGTAGTGGAGAAAAAGTCTTGAAATTACATGTATTTTACGAATTTCGCTGAGCCAGAATTTGACCCGCCCTAATATGCAGCTATAAACACGTTGCACGACTGCACAAGCTTTCAAAAAGATATCAATGCTTTCTTATACTCTTGAATATCGCCGCCCTAATTCTAATAGAACGTATGTCAAAATTTGTCAAAGTAACGTTTATAAGTGGTTTAGGTAGATTGGTCAAAACTACATCTATGTCTTTTTTAGTTTTTAATGTTTGTATGAAAAAAAGGGAGGTAGAACGTTTGAAACAATACATTATCGTATGAACTTCATACAAATAATAAACAGTTTTATTTGCCTTCTGAACAATAGATAGTTTTGACTTACGTCGTATTAGAACTAGGCCGACAATATGGGGTAGTAATTTGGCACCAGATATATCAAAAAATTTTGATTGGATTGAGAAAATACAAAGGAATTTAATGAGATTTGCGACTCGTCGGACTTTTTCACAAGATAATATGCCATCATATGAAGTGAGATGTCAATTGTTTCTCTTACAAAAGCTTTCAATTAGATTCAACAGATTGTGTGTTTTATTTATTAAAGATATACTTAGTAGGAAAACTGATTCACCCGAACTCCTATCTCTTATCCCTTTTCATGCTCCCGCCCGACCGCTTAGAGAATATTGTGCATTTTTTATCAAGGACAAACTATCATAGGACAAACTATGGTCGTAGCGATCCTGTCTCTAGATGCCTTACTCTATGTAATTCTCTTAATTTTGATCTAGACCTTAAAAGAACAGCTTTAACTAGAGTTTTGAATGAATGTTTGAAGTAATATTAGCCTTAACTGTGCTTCTGTTTAAATCTTATTTTATAAATTTTCTTTGTCATCCCTAGCTATAAGGAACTACTGGTATCTGTAAGGGCTCGACCCGGTAGATTTAAGTAAATAAAAAAATAAATAAATAATTCATTATCTGAAGTATGCTTGGAAAAATTTTCAATTAAAAATATTTATAAATAAGTTCGTGACAGCGAATCTCCGGAGGCGCCTCGAAAAAAAGTTGTTATGTGGTGAAACCATGACCCACTCATCTGAAGCTAAAAAATTTAAATGCATTTAAATGCGATATATTTCCGTAGATATTGATGGAGACTTTTTGTTTTGTTTCAATTATGTAATTTTGGCAGCATTTGGAAGTGAAAAACGCGATTCTCGATAAAAAATGTCGATGAATTTGTTATTATAAAATAAAAATAAATGATAAAAAACTCTTCTTTGACTTACTTGTAGAAAAAGCGTTTGAAATTTCAAAAGAATCAATTTTGAAGATTTTGAGTTATAATGCTTACGAACGATTTGCGAGAAAAATCGGTTTAAAGTTGTTTTATACTCAAACATCCCAGTATGAGGGGCGTTCGTTTGAAACGTTGTATCTTCGTTAGTTTTGCTCTGATTCACTTGAAACTTTGACACAGTACTATCGAAATGTTTAACATTTATATTATATTATATATAATGTATGTGAATTCAACTTGTTTTGTTTTAATTGAATTAAAATATAACACTATCTGAAAAACTTATAAATCGTTTTGAAGTTTTGGGTAGGTCGAGATAATTTTTGGTGGGTTATTTGGTATGATGAAACTTTTCCAAGTGACAAAACTGGAAAAAGTAGCAACAAAATTAAACTTATATTATTTCCTTAATATATGCTTTAAGAAATTACTGAAATATTTGGGTTAACATGTCTAAAATATTGTTGAAATTAAAAATTGTGCGAAGCGGCGCGTGTCAAAAAATTAAGCAATAAAACAAATTAAAAAAAATTTATATAAACAATCCTACATTTTACAACGACAAAACGTAAACTTAATTTACTGTTAAAAAAAAAAAGATAAAAAGACATTTGCGTCACTTTGTGGGCGTTCATGAAATACATTGCGTACCGCGCGCTAGGTTTTGTTAAAATTTAAGATTTTTTTCGTCTCTTTATTCAGAGGTGTTTGCTCAACGTGTATTCATTAAGCTTGCTTATTTCGATGCTTTCTCGTCGCTCGTCCTTTGTTGTCGTTACTTTTAATGTTATGTTAGGTTTTTTTAATAAACAACTAAATTTCCTTACTTAGAAGGCAGGCTTTTTATTTATTTTGTTGTTGGTTTGTTTGTTTGTTTATAATTGCATCAAATCTGTAAATAATGCCTAACAGGAAAAGCGCGGTTGTTAATGTTTGACAATTAATTTAAAATATCAAGGATGGGTAAAATTTTAACAGTACAGCTAATGTTGCTTTATTGTGTACATATATAGCATATTAATAAATTTCTTCGTTTGTTCTGATATAAATTTAAAAGAAAAAAAATAATTCGTTAACTTAATTTAAATTTAAACAATATCATAGTTTTGCTTTACGAAAAAAAAGCTTTGCTGACAAATTGCAAGAAAAAAATTAGTATCTTTAAAGCATTTGATTAAAGACACCTTTGCAGCTTAAACAGAAATACTTAGATAAAATTAATAGCTTATCTTGAAAAACTAAAGAATATTGGCAGATAAACAAACAAACCTATTGTTAAACAAGCAAAACACTGGTTTACAAATTTTAATTTTGAAGAAATACAAAGGACGGCATATATAAGGGCTAGGGCTTTAAAAACCGAAGGGTTTTGGCAAGTCCCGGGATTTCGGGATATGATATTTGGATATTGCGGGATCCCTAAATGCAAACATTTGAAAATAATTGAATTTAGCTGTATTAATATTAGGAACCATTAATAACTCTTTCTTTTAATTTCTGCTTTTTGACTAAAAAAATTGCATAATAGTTTATTTTTGTTTCATTTTTAAAAAATAAATCTACACGCAATAGTTATTCATACTTAAAATATTCAAAAACACTAGAAAGTTTATCATAAATGCATAAAAATTCATAAAATATCATAAAATTAAATAAGTTCAATTAAACAGGTGTAATGTACAAAAAAGAAAACTATATGGAAAAAATTCAACCATAACTAGAAGATAAAGTCCAATTCCGAAATTCAATTTTGTATTTTTAGGGGTATACTAAAGTATTTAGAATTTAGTAGTATACTATACTATACTATACTACACTATACTATTCTATACTATACTATACTATACTATACTATACTGTACTATACTATACTATACTATTCTATACTATACTATACTATACTATACTATACTATACTATACTATACTATACTATACTATACTATACTATACTATACTATACTATACTATACTATACTATACTATACTATACTATACTATACTATACTATACTATACTATACTATACTATACTATACTATACTATACTATACTATACTATACTATACTATACTATACTATACTATACTATACTATACTATACTATACTATACTATACTATACTATACTATACTATACTATACTATACTATACTATACTATACTATACTATACTATACTATACTATACTATACTATACTATACTATACTATACTATACTATACTATACTATACTATACTATACTATACTATACTATACTATACTATACTATACTATACTATACTATACTATACTATACTATACTATACTATACTATACTATACTATACTATACTATACTATACTATACTATACTATACTATACTATACTATACTATACTATACTATACTATACTATACTATACTATACTATACTATACTATACTATACTATACTATACTATACTATACTATACTATACTATACTATACTATACTATACTATACTATACTATACTATACTATACTATACTATACTATACTATACTATACTATACTATACTATACTATACTATACTATACTATACTATACTATACTATACTATACTATACTATACTATACTATACTATACTATACTATACTATACTATACTATACTATACTATACTATACTATACTATACTATACTATACTATACTATACTATACTATACTATACTATACTATACTATACTATACTATACTATACTATACTATACTATACTATACTATACTATACTATACTATACTATACTATACTATACTATACTATACTATACTATACTATACTATACTATACTATACTATACTATACTATACTATACTATACTATACTATACTATACTATACTATACTATACTATACTATACTATACTATACTATACTATACTATACTATACTATACTATACTATACTATACTATAGTATATTTTGTATTTTTAGGGGAAACCTTTGGAAATTTTATGATTGAAAAGTATACGTTAAGTTCAGTTGAACCAGATCGAAAAAAAATTAAATAAGAAAATAACGGTTATGATATAGTGATTTATAGTATTTATAGTATAGTATAGTATACTATATATCACTATATCATAATTTCAATTTCAATTTATTCGTTTTAAAACGTTATTTGTATAATAAGAAACAAGTTCTTTTATAATACATCAAAGTTGGTAATGTTACAATATATCTACTTAAGCCTAAGAAAATAAATAATATGCTTAGATTAAACGACTATGACATGGCAAATTAATTTTATTAATGGATTCATTATTATTTTTATTTATAATTATTACTTAAAAATAACGATTACATTTTTTTATTTTTTTTTTAGAATTAAAAACAAGAGTAAGAGTAAGAGTAATGACTCAGGATCAGCGGGATCGTCATACCCGACATTCCATAAGGGAATGCCCTGCTGCAAAGTTGAGAGAATATGTATTAACAAATATTAAAAGATTTAAACAGGTTCACTTAAAAACTACTCAGTGCTTGGTGGAATAAATATTGATAAAAACAGCAAAGAAATTCATAATAAAAAAATAAAAAAAAAAAAAAAATAATGAGAAATAAGAGTAGGAATCAAGTATAGGGAAGCAGAGGGAGGTATAGAACAAAGAACTAGAGAAGTAAGAAGAAGTGGTCAAAATGTATGTTTATTAACTTGAAAAGTAAGAGAAAATGGCTTGTCTAAACATTCTGGTTCCAGCAATAGTTTAATATGACTTGGTAAACTATTCCATAACCTAATGGCGTTAACGAAGAATAATCTTGAGGAATTTAGAAAGTTAAATTTAGAGATAGTAAGCATACGACTTCTTTGTAGTTGACTAAATTGTAATTTCTCATATAAATAATATGGTGCTTTCGAATGAATCAGCTTGTGTAAGAACAAACAGTTTCTGAAACTTAAGTAGTTTATTATATCGCAACCAATAATGCTTTTGTTGAACTGAGATATATGATCAAACTTGCGAAGGCCAAACACATATCGGATGGCATGATTGAATGCCAGCTGAAGCTTTAGTTGGGAACAAGAGTCCAGCTTACTGTAGACTAGCTCCGAGTAAGTAATTAAGGGAATAATTAGTTGAACTACTAGTTTGCTTCTGGTGCTAGTGGGTGTAAATTCAGCCATCACTCTTAAATTTCGTAAAACATAATGTACATTTCGTACCACATTATTAATGTGGTCAGTGCATGTCAGCGTGGAATTTATGTAAAAACCAAGACTTTTTGTACAGCGTGTTAACTTTAATTTTTCAGAATATCCTCGTAAAAAATGTTATCTTTCGCAATAGGTAGCACAACAGATTTTAAAGCATTTTAAAGCAATTAAAGATTGCCCATCTGTTTATAGATTCTAGATCCACATTTAGCCTGTAAACTAAGTCATCTAGAAGACCAACTCTATTGGAAAGATATATTTGTACATCATCTGCATAGGCATGCATTGTTGAATATTTGCAGACTCCAAATATGTCATTTATGAAAATAACAAACAGCAGGGGACCAAGAACTGAACCTTGGGGTACACCACTAGTCAGAATTTTGTACCCAGAATATTTGTTGCCAGCCCTGACCCGCTGGACCCGATTTGCCAGGTAACTCTTTAAGAGCCGTAAAGCGCTATCACTAAAACCATACAAACACTTAAGTTTCTGACACAATAACGAATGATTAACTGTATCGAATGCCTTCGAAAAGTCTAGGAGGCAAAGAAGTGTTATATGTCCTTCATCATACGACGATCTTATATCATCTAGAATTTTGACTGTGGCAGTGGTACAACTGTGAAAAGCCCTAAAACCGGATTGCATTGGGTACAATAAGTTGTTTACATTAATGAAAGATTCAATTTGGCATGCCATAAGAGCTTCACACACTTTGGCCAGACAAGATAGTATGCTGATAGGCCTATAATCATTGGGCTCATTAGCATTTGGTTTTTTTGCTACTGGCATAACAACAGCAACTTTCCAAGAACAAGGAAACAAAGACGTAGTGAAACAGTGGTTAACTATATGTGTAATGGGGCTAAGAACATGTGGAAGAATAAATTTTAAGAATTTTAATGAAGTATGATCCTCACCTATTGCATTAGGCTTAATTTTTATTATAGACTTTCTCACGTCGTTTGAACTTACTGTGGAGAATTGGAAATTTTCATGTTCAGTATTATCGGAGAAAATAATGTTGTTACTGGGAGTAGACACTGAGTTAGAGAGAAAGAAATCATTTAAGATATCCGGATCGACATTACACTTATCAGAACGTTTTGCACCAATAACCATTGCTTTCAAGTTCCTTCATAACACCTTTGACGGAAGCGAAGCATTTAATTTAGATGCACAGAATTTTTCTTTAGACTGCCTAACAAGTCGAACTGACGTATTTCTTGGAATCCTAAATTTTTCCCAATTAAACGCAGATGGACACCTTTTCCACAAGCTGTGAAGCTTGTTACGTTTTTTAATAGATTTTAGCACATGAGTGTTAAACCATGGGCAGGCTGAATTTTTTACCGTAACTGAACGCAAAGGAACATGCTTTTCAAAAAGACTATTTACAATATTTGTAAACACATTTACTTTGTCATCAACAGTTTCTGCAAACCATACATCATTCCAAAATGTGAGGCATAAGTCATTGTTTAGTTCCCATAAATTGACCGATTTAAAGTCGCGATAGGTAAAGATATCAGAGCTGCCACTACTAGATAATTTAACATTCATACAGCAAAACAATACAAAGTTCAGTTGATCATATAACATAACAGATGCAATATCTGACACAATAAAGTAATCTAAAAGACTTGGGCTAGCATTGTTGGCAAAGCGCGTTGGTACAGTTTCATTGACTACAGCCAATCCAGTAGAGGAAACATTTTCACGAAACAATTTAGTAGTGTTATCACGACATAGTAAATTTACATTGAAATCACCAAAAATAACAAAGAAGTCATAGTCAATTATATAACTATATAACTCGGAAAAAAATAAATCGAGGTTATTGCACTTATTAGGATTATACACACAGGACAGGAACACTTTGAGATGGTTATCAAATATACACACATTTAAATACTCAACATTACTATTACAATTGGACTTAGATACAAGCTTAACATTAAGATAACTGCGACAATAAATAGCAACTCCACCACCCTTCCTTCCAACTCTATCATGTCTCAGCATCTTAAAATTGTCAATATTATAGGCCGAGTCATTAACCTCATTGCAAAACCAAGTTTTCGAAACGCAGATGACATCCACAGCTGAATCTTCAATAACATATTTAAGATAGTCCAGCTTACTACAATTTAAACTTCTAGCATTGAAGTGCAAGACTTTTAAACCACAATGCTGTGAACAAAAAACATTAATCATGATTTTTTGATTAGCGTTAACGCCACCAGAAAAATCTTTATTTACCATCATGATACAACATATGAGAATGCTTAGACAAGATACGTAAGCCAAAATAGCAAGCAATCGAACAATAACATACAAAAAGTAACCAAAATATAGTTTTAGAAGTGGCATAGGAAAGGAAATAGGAAAGAAGATAGGTACACAAAAAAAGTTTAAAATATATATTGATAGACAATTTAACAAATAATTTAATTTTTCTTTGCCATTGAAAGATAAAGCAAGTAAACATAGAAATTGAAAGTATATTAAGACAAGAAGTAAATAATAAAAACTTAATGTGAAGAGCTATATAATCAGAAACGTTACAATCAGTTCTGTAGATAAAGGCACAAATCGATAAATAATAAACAATAATGACAAGATATATAATAATAAATACTTTTGAATAACATATGCTAAGTAGTCATACCAACAACGCATCAACACTCTCTATGCTATCAACCCACTTCGCCTCACTATTACGATCTGCTCTCACGTAAATCTTTCCACGTAGAGAAAAAACAGCACAAAACTTGTTTTCTTTCCTTTTTTGGTCCGCATAGGTCATTAGCAAGCGATTCGCCTTTGAG
This sequence comes from Dichetophora obliterata, assembly GCA_963920525.1. Taxonomy (NCBI): domain Eukaryota; kingdom Metazoa; phylum Arthropoda; class Insecta; order Diptera; family Sciomyzidae; genus Dichetophora; species Dichetophora obliterata. The sequence continues at coordinate 284,318,654 of OY986435.1, forward strand.
AGACTTTCATGTATGTAGAAAGGTTCATCTCGTCCGCAGTCAATGTCGCACAGCATTAGCGGCCTCTTCTTGCTTTTTCGGAACGCTGCCACAGCTTTGAAGAGCTGGTTTCTATCAAAAGCTGACGCTAGCTTTACAACAACAGCAGGCTTGTGTTTGTTTTTTTCATTTGCCCTTAGCCTAAATGCATCACGTAGCTTTGGAGCATTAATCATAACGGCAGAGCAAATTTTTGCGAAAACTTCAGCTATATTTTCATTTCTAACGAAAGGGAGTCCACGAATAATGATGTCAGAAGCAACAGCATCACTTTCATACTTGTCCACCTGCTTCTTTAGCACATCAATATCGTCGTTCACATGATAATTGTTGCTTTGTTGTTTTAATATTGCTATTTCATTTTTCATGTTCTGAATATCAGCACAAATAGCTTCAACAGCTGACACTCGCTCACCAACACATCGCAGAGACTCTCTTAAGTTTGAGAACTCAGCTGATAGTTCACTGAATCTCTCCATTACTCTCCCTTCACTTGTACGCAGTTCTTCAGTCAGCTTCTTAACGATGTTCGCCTCAATACAAGCTAGCTTCACATTTCTAGCTTCACATAACCGTTATTTTCTTAGTTAATTTTTTTTATAGTATATGTATAGTATAGTATAGTATAGTATAGTATAGTATAGTATAGTATAGTATAGTATAGTATAGTATAGTATAGTATAGTATAGTATAGTATAGTATAGTATAGTATAGTATAGTATAGTATAGTATAGTATAGTATAGTATAGTATAGTATAGTATAGTATAGTATAGTATAGTATAGTATAGTATAGTATAGTATAGTATAGTATAGTATAGTATAGTATAGTATAGTATAGTATAGTATAGTATAGTATAGTATAGTATAGTATAGTATAGTATAGTATAGTATAGTATAGTATAGTATAGTATAGTATAGTATAGTATAGTATAGTATAGTATAGTATAGTATAGTATAGTATAGTATAGTATAGTATAGTATAGTATAGTATAGTATAGTATAGTATAGTATAGTATAGTATAGTATAGTATAGTATAGTATAGTATAGTATAGTATAGTATAGTATAGTATAGTATAGTATAGTATAGTATAGTATAGTATAGTATAGTATAGTATAGTATAGTATAGTATAGTATAGTATAGTATAGTATAGTATAGTATAGTATAGTATAGTATAGTATAGTATAGTATAGTATATCCGCAAGGGTATCCTCAGAATAGGATAACGGGAGTAACGACCCCGCGGACCCTAGTTGTGGCAGGTATGGAGGGCGTACTAAAGTGGTGCATGTGCCCAAAGAAGTCCTGTGACAGGGCGAGTGGATACCGCCCTTAACTAGGTATCCAACCACAAGGGTACCTTCGAGAGAAGTGTAATTAGGAGAGTGACGTCTCTGTGGTTTCCCTAGTCAATACCCGCCGAAAGGCATTAGGATCAAGCCCAGTACGGTTCTAATTATGGCATTGCTGGATACTGTTTTGGATTGGATTTGGCCACAGACAACTGTGGCAGTCTATGACCTCAGTAAGTGGAAGTGAAATTCCAACGAAATGGCTTATAGGTTAATGTCACAGTTGCCCTCCGTCTCGTTAAAACGTAGCGAGTCTCGGAGTACGTTCAATGTTTGTCACCATTGAGTTGGTGGTGTAGGTTCAGATGGATATTTCCTGATTAGTACGGATTCGGCACTGGCATATTACCCCATAAGGATCTTATGTCAACCCTCGCATGGCCTCCCTGCTTGCATAGATAACCATGGGATCAAAACGTAACTACACTTCAAACGGCGATAGTGGCTTCGAGTTGAGACCCAATTGAAATGGAGAGTTACAACAACAAACAACAACAAGAAAAAACAAAACTAACCTACAACAAGGAAAACGGAGATGAAGACTTGTACACGAGACGGAGATGAAGACTTGTACACGAGGAACGGTGATGAAAATGTCTTAAAAAATCCCTTTGTGAAAAGCTCGGTGATAGTAAGATCACCGCAAGCAAAGGGGTCAGAAAAACCACCTGGTAAAAATGTGTGTACCATAAGAGATTACACGAGCACACCTGTGAATACTCGTAAAGCAGATAGCTTAGAAGGCGAAAAAAGACATCAAAGTCAGCTCAGAATTTCAGAAGAAAAAGCGTTTATTGAGTTAGGCAATAAACTTAGCGCAGCAAATGGCATTGTCTCCGGCGCAAAGAATATACACAAGACGTTACGCGATAATCTTAACTGTGCTTTCGCACTGTACCAACAACTAAAAGAGTACAGGGAAGCGATAGGTAGTAACCCAGTTTTGTCATGCGACGAGCGTAAGCAAGTGCTATCTAAAGCCACTCAAGTTGACCCTATTTCTCCTGCCCAAGAGAGGAAACGAAAAGTGCCGAAAACACCTGCAACAGTCAAAGCACTGCAGACCCAGGCTGAAATAAATATTCCAGAGACTCCGGCTGTGGCAAATGATTGGGAGCTAGTGAGCCACCGAAAAGCAAGGAAGAAAATAGATAATCAAAGTAACAAACGCCGTGAAATGCGAATCCAAGGAGAGGCAATAACAATTAAATCCAACACGTCTGAGTCATACGCAGATGTTATAAAAAAGATGAAGCAACAAGTAAATCCCACTGATATCGGTGTGGAGATAAGGGGTATCAGAAGGACAAAAGCTGGAGACTTACTCGTTCAACTAAAAAAAGGCGAAGGCCAAGCCGAAAAGCTCAGAAACGCTATAGGTAACACGCTTGGTGAAGATGTCATGATTAGAGCGGTTACCAAAAATCATATTCTTGATATCAGAGACATGGATGAGTCAACAGATAAAGATGAACTTGTTAATGCTCTTATGAAGGCAACAAAAGTAGAAGAACCCACAACGTTCAAAATATTAAATTTTAGAACATCGTTTGGAGGAACCAAACAAGGGCTCGTTCAACTACCTGAGCACTTAGCAGCTCCACTACTCCGTACGAGGCAAGTCAGAGTAGGATGGGTTATGTGTAGGCTGAGGAGTAAGATTAGAGTTCAGAAATGCTTCAGGTGCCTAGAACAGGGTCATATTTCGAGCCAGTGTAAAGGGACAGATATAAGCAATCTATGCAGAAAATGCTGTAATCCGGGACACAAAGCTAAAGAATGCAAAGCGGAAACGAGATGCATACTATGCCATGAAAGTGGCTCAATAAATTCTCAGCATTATATTGGTAGTACAGCGTGTGCAATCAACATAAGAAATAAAGCAAGAAAATGATCACGAAATTTCTACAGATCAATCTAGGACGGGGTAGAGAAGCGCAAGACCTGATGATACAGAAGGCGACAGAGATTAATGCAGACATACTTTTAATAAGCGAACCGTACAGAAACCTACCATCTCAAGTTTGGTACGAAGACAAAAAGCATTGCGCAGCCATCATGGTAAGAAACAGAAGATTAATAATAAGCGAAGTTGATGAAAGCAACGCTGGCTTCGTATATGTCACAGTGGGCAAAATTAGGGTATATAGTTGCTACTTTTCACCAAATATAGACTTTAATTTGTTTGCAGAAGCCCTTAACATACTTGATGTTTCTATCAGGTCCTCAAAATATAAAGTGATCATTGGAGGAGACTTCAATAGTAAATCTACAGAATGGAACTCCAAAAAAATGGATAAAAAGGGTACTACAGTGTGTGAAATGGTTGCTAGTCTTGGTCTTACGATATTTAATATCGGAGACAAACTTACCTTTCGGAGAGGTACAGGTGGTAGTATTATCGACATCACCTTTGGAACGACAAACCTCTACAATGAAAACATGAATTGGATAGTGCTGGAAGATCTCACCTTAAGTGACCACCAGTATATCTCATTTAATATAGATGAACGTCCAAATATGAGTGTAGAAGATGCAAATTTCCCAAGATGGAACGTCAGAAAACTTGATGACAAAAAATTGTCCGATTATATTACTCGGGCTAAAGATAGAAATATGGATAACCAATCCGAAAATATAAATGTAGAAAATGCCGCAGAGTCGCTGACGAAGATACTCACAAAAGCGTGTAATGTCGCAATGCCAAGAGCTCAAAAATACAATAACAAGCGCCCAGTATACTGGTGGAATGCTAAAATACGTGAGTTGAGGGCGAAATGCCTTGCAGCACGTCAAGCGTCAACACGAAACTATGATAACCAGCTCTTAACGGTTGAGTATAAAACGGCACGTAAAACCTTAAGAACAGCCATAAAAGAGAGTAAGAAAAGATGCTGGACAGAGCTATGTAACGAAATAGACTCCGACCCATGGGGCAAACCGTACAAAATTGTGATGAAAAAGCTTGGTAGCATTAAACCTATACCCGGCATTAAAGAACCAGTGTGGGCAACAACAATAGTAGAAACACTATTTCCATTCGATGAAGATGGGCTAAAAAGAGAACCAAATTATCAAGTCGAAGGTTTCATCCCTCTGAACGTAGATGACATTACACATGCATGTAGTAAACTAAAAATAGGTAAGAGCCCAGGACCAGATGGTATACCAAATGAGGTCATAAAAGTAGTATGTGAGATATGGCCAGATCTTTTACTTGAAGTCTTCAATTTATGTCTAATAAACGGAATCTTTCCAGCTAAATAGAAAATACAAAAGTTAGTTTTGTTACGAAAGGGAAATAAACCATTAAATGAGCCTAGTTCCTATAGACCACTCTGTATGTTGGATTCACTAGGAAAATTATTAGAGTACGTAATGCTAAAACGTTTGGAAGAGCGCATAGATGACCTTGGCGGACTATCCCCTATGCAACATGGCTTCCGCAAAGGGAAGAGTACAGTTGATGCCATTAGCGCAGTATGCAATAAAGCTATACAGGCCAAAACAACAGGAGAATACTGCTCAATAATAACACTAGATGTTAAAAATGCTTTTAACACAGTAAAGTGGAAAATAGTACTACAAGCTTTCAGAAACCGACGTTTAGATAACTATCTCTTTAACATAGTATCAGACTATCTGGATAACAGAATTTTAATCTATGCGACGGAAAATGGTATAAAAGAGTACCAAATAACAGCAGGTGTACCTCAGGGCTCAGTATTAGGACCATTCCTGTGGAATGTAATGTACGATGGTCTACTGAATTTGGAATTACAAGAAGGTGCAAAACTAATAGGTTACGCTGATGATATTGCTCTGGTAGTAAACCAGTGAACTGCCGAATTAATCGAGATAGTCGTAAACGATAGCTAATGTCGTTGTATCAGATGGCTGCGAAGAAACGGTTTGAAACTTGCAGTTCCAAAAACGGAAGCAATTCTAGTGACAGATCGTAGGGTCTTCAAAATACCGAAAATACGTCTACAAGATAGAGAGATACCCTTTAAACGAAGCTTATGCTATTTGGGTGTGCAATTAGATGACAAACTTAGCTTTGGACAGCACGTAGTAAATATTCGTGACAAAGCTTTGCGAACGGCAGCATCATTGGCCAGAATAATGCCAAACTGTGGTGGCCCAAGGCCGCAGATGAGAAAATTAATAAACAGCGTAGTACACTCCCAGCTTCTTTATGCTGTTCCAACCTTTGTCAGGGCACTGAATCTGAAGAATAATATGAGGGAACTACAGAAAGCACAGAGAGTTAGTGCTCTCCGTATTATATCAGCGTACCGTACAGTATCCACAAGTGCGGCATTAGTGCTTGCAGGTCTGCCACCAATAGACTTATTAATACTGGAAAGAGAAGAAATATATACCCAAACTAAACTTATAAGTTGGGCGAACACTAATACACAAGAGCGAAAGAAAAAAATGTCAGAAATAAAAAATAATGCCAGGGACAATGTAGTGACTAAATGGCAAGAACGTTGGAATCAAAACATGAACGGGAGCTGGACACATAGCCTTATCCCCAATATAAAAGTCTGGCTGGAAAGACGACATGGAAACATGGGATATTTTCTGACTTAGGCTATGACAAACCATGGTAGTTTTAACAAATACCTGCATAGATTGAAACTAAAAGAAATAAGCAGCTGTGATTCATGCGCAGCGCTAGAAGAAGATGCAAGGCACATACTTTTCGAATGTGAAAAGTGGTTGGAGGAGAGACCAGCTTTAAATGATATGCTAGGTGTTACATTAACTCAAGAGAATCTGTTGAACGAAATGCTAAAATCTGAACATGCATGGACTTTGTGTGAAAGACACATAAATAAAATATTAAAGGAGAGAAACTTCAGTAGTTCCGAACCTCCTTGCTTAAGGAGGACGTAGGAATCTTACGAAATCAAACCCCCGTCCTGATGAAATGCTGACGCGGTTCCGGGGTGGAGCTGGTGGAGTATCGTGGGGCCACTAGATGATAGCGCGCTATCACTACGTCCAACAAAAAAAAGTATAGTATAGTATAGTATAGTATAGTACAGTATAGTATAGTATAGTATAGTATATACTGCTTACGTATAGTATAGTATAATAAAACAAAAAAAAAAGTTTTTCATAGTGTTCAGATATATAAAAGAGAACAAGGTTATTTTGACAATAAAAAAAAAACTCATCGTTTACATTGTAGTTGCACTTATAATTGCTGAAAATTTTTATATTTTCTTGTGAATAAAATCCCGGAATTAAGGATTTTAATAAGGATAATCCTCTTTTGGCTACAATGTTTTTAGTTGTTAAGCTCTTTTGATAACGGTACTTTTGTTGTTTTCATGACATGACGTAATTCAAATAAAATTGTAGTTTAAACTATGTGTTTGATTCAAAAAAGCATATTGTTGGTAAGGTTAAATAATTACTTGTCCATTTTTGTATTGTTTGTTTCGATCGAGCAGAAAATGGTCAAGTTTCTTTTTCTTATTACGATTTTGTAAAAAAAATTAATTTTTAGTTAACCTTTTTTTTTTGAAAATAGTAAAAATCAGGAACATTTTATTTTATAGCATGTATTTTTTTCAATTACAAACGTTTTAAGTATAAAATTACCGTGATCAGATGAAAAATTAAATTACTTAAAAATTATTTTGTTAATCAAGTAATTTTTGCAATTATACTGCTTACGTTATACATAGATTAAATGTCAATTCGAAATATTTTAACACACGCGATAATATATACAAATTAATGTTGAGCTTGTAAGTAAACGCAAAAATTTTCATATATTTTATTTATTAAGTATTTTTAGTAGTTTTTTCTGGATTGAGACTCCAAACAATTTGTTTCCCACTTCAAATACAAACGATGCATTGCTTCCATAGAAGTTATTAGTTACTAGTTCAGGGAAAAAATATACTTAGTAAATAGGGCTTTCCATAGTGACTGGTGGGACAGTTTACTCCAGAATCCCTAACGTTTAGACCTGTATTTTTGTATTTTGAGTAATATAATGATCAAATAGATTTTTCACGACAGATTATGAACCGACTTAAAAAACTTTTACCGAAAAAAATAACTTATATAAATATTCTGGTGATATTTCATTAGCTAAGAGAGTGTGACTGGTGTGGCAGTCTAAAATACCTTACCTCCGCCTTCTGCACTGTCAATCGAGATTTATCCCTAAATACTATACATAGCCATATTTCTTTTACTAAACTATGAAAAAATTAAAAAGACTTCAACATAAACTAAAAATTAGCACCAAGTTTAGTTTCTACAAGAAAATATAGAAAGAAGATATTGTGACTGGTGGGACATAGTGAAACTGGTGGGAAAAAATCGTACTACTCGTTCACAATAAGCAACTTGTCATAGAGAAAAAAATACTAAATCTTGTTTTATCTAAATAACTTTTACAGATCATGTATATTTAACTATAATACATTGCGTTAACCCATTAAGGTTGACGGGTGTAAAAACGCACCAAAAATATATATGTAATTTAAAACTTATAGGATTTGGTAAGTAAATGATACTGCTTTGCTGTCTTTTGGTATCGATAAAAGATAAGGACTGCGTGCGAAAAAATCCGGAATGTTTTTAAGTGTGGTATTTTTGAAACGGCTCTTAAAAAAAATTTACTTAACAGGTTTGATGAATGTATGAACAAACTTTATTAAAATGTTTACATTTTTAGTTCACTGTGGGGTAACATAAAAATTCCGGACTTTACGATTGATGCCTATCACCAAATTCTGTACACACGCTTCATCACTAATTTTGGCATCTGCAATCCATCGTTTTGTAAAACATTTTATATTTTTGCGTTCCCTCCTTTTTTATTAAGTTCCTGCTTTAATAAGGCTCAATATCGCTCAATCGGACTTAGCATTGGAGTGTTGGGAGGGTTGTGCGTCTTGGGAACAAACTCTATATTATTCTCTTGTTACCATTGTAAAGTCTTTCCAGCGTAATGACACAGTGCCAAATCTGGCCAAAACAACACTGAACCGTTATGTTTTCTGATAAACGGAAGTAATCTTTTTTCCAAACATTCTTTTCTATAAATCTCGCAGTTAATGGTGCCTTCAGTGACAAAAGATTCGGTTTTTTGGCTACATGAGCAAAGCACTTGCCAGAACATTCATTTTGATGGGTATTTTTCTAATCCCACTTCCTGTTACTTTTCCTTAACTTTACCTTTTCCAATTGCGACGTAAAATTTTTTATCTGGCGGCTGTTTAAAATCACTTTTTACATAAGTTTAATCATCTTTTGAAACACAGTCAAACTTTGGTAGCAAGTTTGTGTACAACTTTCTTGCTCGAGTTTTTGCCGCGATTTGCTGCTTTTCTGTTCGTTTTGGTACTTTTGCGGCTGCATATGTTTTTAATCCAGCACTTTTCTTGTACTTTCGAATGGTTTTTTTGGAAACATTAAACTTGCGTGCCAAGTCCCTGCCTGAAATATTTGGATGTGCCTTAAATGAATTGATCACCTCCTTTTTGATTTCTGGGAACTGTTCACCCTCTTGACGACCAGAACCAGCTGCTCTCTACACTCAAACGTTGTTCAAATCAATTTATTACATCGTATACTGTCGATTTGGGCCTTTTCAGCTTTTTTGCAATTTAATTTTTAGATAAGTTTTTATTTTGCTGGTAAGTGTACAAAATCAGTTCGGGATTGGTTTTTTCTTTTGTCGATATTTTTATAAAAAAAACTTTTTTCCAATAAACAAGCACGTAGTACGAAAGGCAATAAACCAAAGAATGTCAAACTAAAGGGAAACGTAGAAACGATCACAAACAACAGTGCTGTCACCTTATAAAAATTTCCGGATTTTTCCGCACGCAATCCTTAAATGAGTCTACATATAGTTCCTAAACGGATATTACATAAGCGCCATCTACAAGTTGATATCAGCGTCGCCAGATGCCGGTTTTACGACTAGTGAAAAAATAACTATTCAAACACCAAAAAGTTATGAAAGCATTTTCTTTTAAAGATATGAATTCATGGGGATCGGTAGTCCTTATGTATATTTCATAATAATTACATATTTTTAGCTGTAAAGTTATTTGAACAGTTGTGCGTTTTCGCATCCATCGGCGCTAGTGAGTACTTTTTTACTACGGAAAATTTTACGATAAGCTAACCGTGCATGTAGCGTTCAAATGCGTTTATCCGTATTTATTGTTTATGGCAGTGATTGGGTAGCCTAGTCTTTTCAGGAAAAATTATTACGAAATATTCGATTGTAATTTCGAAAAAGAAGGGATTATCTTTTTGTGAATTGAGAATGAGTGATCTCAAGATGAGAATATAGTCGTTTTGCTGGCGGATGCTGTGGACGATGTGAAAGGATACAGAAGATGTCTTAGTTGACCAAATATTTTGTAAAGATTGTTTACCTACTAAAAATGATAATGACTTGCAAAGTATTCCCGAGATTTGTGATACCGCAGAAATGCACTTTGAGAACCTGAACAACGACGTGTGGTCCCATTCGCCCATTGCTCGGAACAACAGCCCGACGCAGGCGCTATCAATTGAGCCACCGAAGTGGCGCAAACGTACCTTTCAAGCATATGAGCATCGATATGTCGGGAATTGCAATGAAGACTTTGGCAGAGAAGGTAAGTGTTCGACATCTTTTGATATTGTTTTAATGCTAAACGTGTAGTCATTGCATTCCAGGCTCGTACTCGCCTATGCAACTGAGGGATCTGTTCGTGGATAATGTGTTGATCAATCACATTGTGGAAAACACCAACGCCTATGCTGGACAATTGAATAATCCTTTTCGAACATATGCCGCAGAAAGTCGCACTATTATTTTGATACTTCATATCATAGGATTCATAAGATTGCCATCAGTGCAAAACTATTGATGCAAGTCAGTAACTGTAATGTACTTCACAAACTGTACTCTTTTGAATTTAGTTACTAGAGACAGAATAGATTTTCATATAACCTTTTACAGGGCGTTCATGAATTAACGTAAACACCTGATACCTGGTGGATTCTTGGTAAGATTGAAAAAGCCGGTTGGGAGCCATCTCTGCCGCTAGCAAGCAGTCGGTTGGGGGTGTTCTTGACAAAATCAATCTACCTCATAAGTACTTACGGTTTTTTTTTTTTATTACAGACTCCCTGGATGAACGACAATATTTGTGGTGGACCGGGATAACCATACTACTGAAACACTAAAATTACCCATATGGTTATTTTGAATTGAAAATAAAACTATGAACTCTCCTCCATAATTATTATATATCTCAATGGATGGTGTTTGAGATATGCGCATCTAAACCCTCCCTACCTGATCTTAAGTTCCGATGATTTATAAGATCCCAAAAGAAATGTAGCTACTATTCTCAAATAAGTTTACTATCCATATCCCATACGCCACTCACCATAAGGAAAAACAAAAGATTTACTAAACCATTATTAACAGTAGTTTATTTATTAAACCAAAGCAACACTTGCGTATATACATATGAAAATATCATGATAATCATTATTGGTAACATAAAAAAAATTTCTTAGTTATCTATTACATTAATATGTTTAAGCATATTTTAATCTTTATGTTAATTCATACTTTAATTAATTTAAATTGAATCCACAAATTTACCAGTTATAGTCTCTGTTTATAAACTGCCCGTAACTTATAAGAGTTTTCATATTAATCTAATTCATAATATGAAAATATTATATATTATATAATAATATTCTAATAAAAAAAATGATTTAACTGCAAGGAAAAACAATTATTATAGCGCGAACTCAAATGCTTGATCAAAAATTTAAATACAACAATATTTAGCTTAACTATGATTAAAATAATTGGTTGTTTTGTTGTTGAAACAAAAACACTTGTTCATAAATTTAGGTGTTGTTTAACTCACCTAACCACCAAATCGAAAGTAAAGTAAAATGCAAAACTAAAAATGTAAACAATGGGAGAGACATTGTGTTTTCTTTCTCATAACATTAAAATTACCGCGAATGGCAATACTTCTTCATGTAACAATATCAAAAACAACAACAATTCAATTACTCACTTTGTTTTCTGCTTCTCATAATCGCTGAGGCCTCGTTGATGATGATGAAGTTTGCTGTAAAAAACTCTGGTTTGTTGTTATTGCATGTAAAACTAAAACCAAACTAAGCACAAATCTTTAATTATCAATGCTCATTAAGCAATTAATGATTTTGCCATAAATTAATGATTTCAATTTTAGGTACGAACACTTTACTTTCATTACTTTCTTTAGCACTTATTTAAATTATTCTTTTTTTTTTTTCTAATTCTTAACTACGTTTTACGATAAATTTTTAACATTTAGGAATTTTGAATATCTCTTGTTAGGAGAGAAATCTTTATATTCGCTTAGCAGCGTTTTTTTTTTAAAGATGATTTTAATTTTTTTTTTACACGAATTTGTGCGCTGTTTGTGTGTATGTTCGCGCAAACATCTGCACTTGAGAACTGGTTTCTTAACTGAAGTTATGTTAAACATAATTTTATGTGTATCATAAAAAAATTATTTTTTCTTGTTTTAACCACTAGTTTTTTTCTTTTTGTTGTTTTTTCTTAATTCTTTTTTTTTTATGATTTTTCAAAGCTTTAATTTTTAATATTAATAGGTTATCTTTTAAGAATTTTTCTATTTACCCACTTTAAACCTGATATCTTTTGTTTACTAACTTTAGAATATATTTTTATTTTAACACTTATTATTTACTAAATTTAAGCCAATTTTAGCGCACTTAGTTAACAATTTTAAATTTATATTAGATTTAATTTTTTTCTACGTTTTTGTAGTTTACTATTGTTTAATTGGTTTGCGTTCTTATTTTTCAACACATTTTTTTTTTTTGCGAAGTGATAGTTTAAATGGAATTTTACAGAGTTTTCAAACTCCACATCGTTTCTTAGAACCTACTAAAACCACGTTCTTGACACGAATGGTGCGATGATGCAATATCTTTGGCTCGGGTTTGTCCGGTGTGGTGTTTGCTTTGTAGGCTTTGACAAAGCTCTAATTTCAATTAAATTAATTCTTCGTCCGAAAATGTGTCTAGATCAACCAAGTTGATAGCCCCAAGCCTTGAAGAAAATCAGAGTAATGAGAGCTGGGTTTTTCCCAATGTCTTTGACAAAATCAACTCTCACACTCTGATTAATTTCTAATGAAGAATTTTATTAGATTTAACAAGAGGTAAATTAATGAATTAAATACCTTTTTACAAATCTGGAAATGAATTAATTCTCTGTATTAATGGAATATGTTTTAGCGTGAGTTAAGGGAAAGTTATGCACTTCTAACTCAAAAGTTATTTTTAAGAAATATTCCAAACTCTCAGTACGCAGCAAAATTTAATTAAAAGTTTCGTCCAAGTAATTTATTTTATTCAATGAACTGCAATATGCTGTCAAAAGAGATGATTCAGACAAATGGAAGATTTTTTTAGATTTTGAAGAGTTATTACTTACATGAGTAGTTAACTTGTTGAGAGTCAGCGGAAAAAGGAAGTATCAATTATTTTAGGTTATACTTGTAACCTCATTTTAGTATAGGCTTATCAATTTAGAATGTTTTACAGGCACTGGTTTTAAAAAAGAATACTTTATTCGAACACGATGCGTTCGAACTGGGTAATAATTATGTATTTCTAAGGTGGATATTATAGAAATATACCCGAAAAAACACGTAATAGATAAAATATATTTTTAATCAAAGATATCAAAATCTTTAGAATTCGTTCATTACATAACTGGCCTCCTTTTTGTGAAAGACGCCATCTATCGTGATCGTTTCCTGATGTAGAAACAAATTATCCATGTTTGTAACAACAGCGAGTTGTAAGTGAATGAAAAGTTTGCTACGATCGTTCCAATCAATGCTAGCCTCAATCAAAAATTTATGCAATTCTGCATGTTTGATCAGAACCTAAGCATTGACGAAGATGCCTTTTTTCGGTACAGCTGCAAAATGTAAAAGATCAAATGCCTTCACTGTCGCCATTGTGCATCGCACATCATCTTCTGTTAAGCCAAGTGTTAAGTAGCAGTGCTTCCAAAATGCCAGATTTAGCGTGAAATCTTGAGAATGTGCATTACTTAATTTTTACCATGTTTTGTCGAACATAATGAATTTATCTATTTCGACATGCATTAATTATTTCCTTTTTTACTAAATAAAATCTAAAATCCTACTTAATCAATAAATTTTCCTTTATACTTCATACATTTTAACGCGGAATACGCGTGAACCTAAGACCTCTCCCTCGAAGTTTCAACCCTCTATTTTAAGAAAACAATTCATTTTCCCATTTCCCGTGGAATGCCCCAAATGTAACTGAGGGCTCATATATAATTTTTTAAATTTAATACTATAAATATAGTCGAGTGGTCAATATAATCAAGTGTGTACAGTACTTGTATTTTTACGTTTTTATGATAAATTTGAAATTTAATGATCTATAACTTGATAGTTTTCTGAAGTCATGAAGAAAATAAAGTCATGTGATGAAAACTACAAAAGTACCGCTATCTTAAAAAACTCACAAATGAAAACAAAAATTTAGCGATATATATGTTTAGTAGGTTTAAATTAGCATTTCCACATGTATGCCGTTCTTGGTATTTATCAGCTGTAAAGCAGCGTAATTAAAAACATTGTCTTAAGCAAAAAAAAAAAAAAAAAAAAAAATCAACAAAAACATAAACATAAAAAAAGCAAACAGAAACAAAAGCATCATCTCAAACATAAGCATTCCCATTAGAGTAATAATTATCAGTAATAATAAACATAAGCACAAACATAATCATAATTTTAAAAATAAGCACACAAATAAGCATAACAAATAACATTTATGTAAACATAATCATATAAATAAACATAATCATAAACATAAATATTAACATAAAACATACATGATAAAAAAAGAAACTGGCTCATAATCAATAATTTTAAAATATTTTTTTTTTTTGTAAAAGTATGATTGATTAAATTGGTGGAAGGGGAACTAATATTTTCTATAATACAAACGAAATTCAACACTTGTAAAATGTCTATTCCAAAACTAGTAACAAATCAAAAATATTTCAAAAGATAATCAAAAATGTCGCGTTAGAGTAATTATGAAAATAAATCAGACATAAAGAAAGTTATGGGATTCGGAAGCACTTGCAAAAAAAAAAAAAAAAAAAATTGAAAATCAACAAGTATGTTGGTACAATCATTTCTGTCAGAATTCATTTACGCATTGTAGACATACAAATTATAACCTCTTAATTTATTACACCTTATCATTAAGAAAGTCCGCAACATATCACAGAAAAAAACAATTCCAAATAAATGATATTACTTAAGATCTTAAAAACTGTTTCTTTCTAATTTTATGAAATCATTTACACTAGCTTAAGTTTTTAGTAAATTTCCCGCTTAAACATACTAAATAAAGCTTACAGTAACATATTTTTAATATACTCAATTCAACTTAATTCAGTCCAACTAGACCGAACGCGAAGTTAAGCAAAACTAAAGATAATCAAAAACTATTTCATGTAAGTTACGAATAATTTTCGGTCAATAACTTTCTACACAACAACTAAAAAACAAAAATTTATGAGCCTAAATATCTCGAACGGACTTTATTGTTGTCAGAATAGAGGGAGATGGCGAGACAAGACAGGCAACTTCATTAAAAGCACAGCAATTTAATGACGCCATTTAATTTTTTTATTATGCTTACAAGCAGTTCTGCTTCATGGTGTGTGCAAACTTTTCAGTATTACCAACATCATCTAAACCACGACTACCTCGTCATTCTTACCACTTCGTTGTCCCAATTATATACAATACCTAAAAACAAAAAGGCAAAAAAAAAAAACATTTACAAAAACTTGGAAAATTTTATGGTCAAAGTTTTTGGTATGAACAAATTTCGTCAACATCAACTTTCTAAGCGATGGCGTTGAGTTGAGCAGTCATCGGTTAATACTTTATAGAATAGCAGAATGTGTTGTTTTTATTCTTGCTGTGGTTTCTTTTATTGTTTTATGTTCATATTTTCTTCGACATGATAGAATGCTGCTTATGAGCTTCATTGTGAGTATTCTGTAAATATATCGTAGCAATATATAGTTTGGTGGTTTTGATTCTTTTATTCTTCTGACCTCTACAATCTCAAACAGCAATAAAAAGAGCTTACTTCAAGTTGAATAAAGAACATTGTAGAAAACTTCAGAACTATTTGCTGTTATTTGCTTATTCAAGAAACTCAAGCGTGAAGTGTGTCAAATAACAAGGACGACTTCCTTTCACTACTTTTGACCAGTTTGGGAATCTCTTAAATTAAGAATAATTTATAATCAATTAACACTGTTCCCATCATACCATACTCACAAACCACCCTCATCATAAAAAAAAAATAAAAATAAACTGGCCATTTCAGCCCTTGGAAGGACTTTGACCTAGCTTCTATTGATCAATTGTGTTGTTCGTGTTATTAAATGTTTTATCACAAATGACCGAGAACTGGACCTACGTGTTTTATGCCGACTCCGAACGGCTCATGTTCTCAAGAAGCTTTACATGGCAATTTTTACTCTCTGAGGTTTGCCATTGTCTGCAGAGAGGTGACGACCGAACAGAAAAATTAATTAAATTGAAAAAACTTTCTGTCTGAGCTGGAATTGAACCCAGGCTACCGCGGTTCTTTAGCTTAGGGGCTACGCACTATACCCACTAGGCTACGGTCGCCACTCCTCACCACCCTCATCATACGATACCTTTAATACCATGCCCATATTATACTCATTAAACCTTTTTATAAAACTTTTTTTATTATTATTTAAAAAAAAATTGTTGGCATATAAGAATAATTCTTTTGCATGCCGAATTAACAATGGATATAACCTCATTTAAGATAAAAAACTAATATTAATATTATAAACTGGTATCAATAGTAATAGTACTTCATACGACTTAAATTTAGAATATGAAAAATGATTCCTTAAAAAGATATTAAAAAGCGATATAAGAAAAATAAATAGTAAGAAGAAAATTGAAAAGGAAACCGGAGGCGAACCTTTACATGGTAATGTGTCTGACTGTCTCCAACTGGTGAGGTCAGCATAATCCATGTGAAATTGTTCCAAGTCGACTCAATCCTACACGTGGTGTTTTCTGGCTAGAGTCAAAAACTGGCAATCGTCAATTTGACGGCTAACCTGAGCGGCGGGCCTCCTACACGGTTAAAAATTTGGACTAAATTTTAAATTTTTGGATTACATATAGGACAACACCAAAAAGAAAGATAGCTTTTTAATCCAAGGAAAAAATTAAAATTTTTCCAGAGCTGTTAAAGATTTGATCAATTTGATTTTATCCACAAAAAAGTGAATCAGTGAATAACGAAATAAGAATGCATTCAATGAATGCGAAATTGATTTATAAAGAAAAGTTTTAATTAACATTAATTTTTAAAACAAATGATTAATTTTTCATTTCAGTTATTTATTTTCGTTATTTAGAATAATGAATAATATTTTTATTCATTTGAATGATATTCACAAAGAATGCTATTCACAAAGAATTTCAGAATTTTCAATTATTCTTTCTTTATTTATTATTAATTTTTCATGTATTTTTCATTTTTATTCATTACTAGCTGAACCCGGTGTGCTTCGCTACTCCCCTCGTTATAAAATAAAATTAAAAGTATTTATATATTTTTCACGCCATCGAATTTTCGAAATAAGTCCACCCCAGCGCCGCCTACCGTGTCCATTTATACACAAATTATTTTCTTATGATCAAACAAACATACATTCTGAATTTCAGTTAAATTGGTCCATAAATTCAAATTTTCGATATAAGTCCACCCCAGCACCACCTATCGGGTCCAAATATAGCCTATGTTACCCACCGTACCAAGATGAACATTACCTGAAAATTTCATCAAAATCGGCCCAGCCGTTTTGGAGTCCATACGTTACATACATACACACATCCTATTTTATATATATAGATTAATTCGTTATTCATTATTCATTTATTATTTATTTTCATTTGATATTCATTATTTATTTTTTATTCATGACTAGTTTTTTATTCATTTTTTATTTATGGCTTAGAACTAAAATGAATAAATAATAACAAATAAATAATGAATAAAAAATGAATAATGAATAAAAAATTAATAGTGAATAAAAATTAAATAATGAATCACAAAAGAATAATGAATAAAAAATGAATAACGAATAAAAAATTAATAATGAATAAAAACGAATAATTGAAAATGCTGAAATTCTTTGTGAATGTCATTTTTTGTGAATAGCATTCAAATGAATAAAAAAATGTTTTGATAATTCTTAATAACGAAAATGAATAATTGAAATGAATAATAAATCATTTTTGTAAAAATGAATGTGAATTAAAAATTTTATTTACAACTCAATTTTGCATTCATTGAATGCATTGTTATGTGGTTATTCAGTTGTACTTAAAATTCTTAATATGAATGGCGATTTTACAGCTCTGACATTTACTTATAACAATAAGAAACCATCTGTCTTAGCTGGGACCACGGTTTTTTTAGCTTCCATGCCATGTACTCTTTCAGTAGACTACGGCCACCTTGCAATCATACATTTCCTTATATTCGATAATTGTTTAATAAACCAGGCTGAAAGATTTCGTTTGTAAATTTTTTAAACTTAACTAATACTAAATAGTACGAAGCCATTAGTAAATACTACGAATGCAATGGAAGAAATCACGATGTTATTCTTACGAGAAATTCAGGAATTAAAAGGAATGACATCTTTTTTAGTCGAAGGTCACTCTCTCTTTAAATTTTTCGTAAACTTAATAAAATTGTTGCATTTAAATTTGAGAAAATTGCAGCGATCTAGGCGAGAGAAAAGCTTCTGATTAAAAAGCGAAAAAACTCGTAAATTTAATACAGTAGGCCAATTTTGGATCAAGGACTAATTTGTGAAAAAAATCTGATGGCAATTATTTTTAAGAAAACGCTTTTACATTAGAAAATCTTATGGTCAAAAGTTTTTTTATGACTAAGATTTAAATCAGAAACTCGATTTGAAACATTTATTTAATACTTCTTCAAATTCAAGTTATTGAACAGACGTCCACCAATTTTGAGAATTTTCGGATTTTTTCACGTCACGTGCTTTATTACATCTAGGATTCAGAATCAATCCCTGGAGGGAGGTTCTGGAATATGTTTAGAAAATAAATGGAGCCCAAAAACCATCTATACATGTACCTCTTTATATATTTATTCATACGTTTTGAATTAAAAATAAAAATAAATAGTTTTAATAATTCATATAATGATGTATGTTTCCAAACTCGATTTTAGTAACTTGCATGCTGCTAGAACTGATGCATGTTGAAAAAGGAAATAAGGTAGTTGATGTCCATGAGCGGAACATTTGAAGATAAGCGACAACTCTAATTCTTAATTTTTGCGGATTCCATGAATTTTTACCTCCTCAATCCAAATCTGAAAAATTTCAGTACGCTCGCAATTGGTTTATGAGTTATAGGGCTCCAAAACTGGAAAAATTGTCTGAAAATCTTGCTAGTGTTTTGAAATTTTTCTATTCTTATATGAAAAGAGAAAAACTTGGGGACTTAATAGTAATTAATGCGATTTTATTTAGAAAATTTAAAAAATTAAATGAAAATGGTACGAGAAAGATTTTTACCCCATTTTTTAAATATATTTAATTTTCTTATGTGTACTGGAGTGTGCCAACCGGCGTATCATGATAACAAAATTAGTACAAAAAATCTCAGAAAATAGAATTATATAGGTTACTCTTTCTTTATGTGCATTCTAGACTCCTTTATTCCTTTGCCCCACCCTCACCCACACCCTTTATTTTTTCCATTTTAATAAGGTTTTAATTATTTAATTTTAATTGTGTGCAAAGTTTTAAATCGTGCTTTTTCGTGCTTTTTCGAAGCACGTTTGTGCGTTTTCGTGAAAATACAAAAAATAAATTTGCTGTTCGTGCGTGCACGAGCAAATGGTCGTCGTATTTGAGCGTAACCGTGCTTTAAAAATGTTGCACGCGCCCATCTCTGATTAGTAATTACAAACCGTTTAATTGGCATAGATATGATTTCTGATAACGCGTATTTGTTGCAATTTATCTTAAAAGAATTCACTTAATTTTGTTTTGTTTACAAAAATTATTCAAATTTGCAAGAAACGGCTGCTTGGCACTTTTATGAAAAGATACAGTTGGTTATATGAAGCATAAAGAACTAATTTAAATACAAAAAAGAGGCTTACTAGGCTAAATTGCCACTAAATGTTGACTTTTTTAAAAAAAATAGTTTTTATCAATAGCTTTGAAAATGCAGTTCCTGCTAATAATTATTATTTATTTTCATTTTTACAATATAATCTGTTATTGTTATAAATATTACTAAAAATTTACTTAATCCTCTTTCATTTTCAAAAAGTATCCAGATAAATAAGTAGCGTTTTAAATATGTCCGAATAGATACAGTTGCTCTTATCCGGATTTCTATAAACTGATAAAAAACCGCAATGGGAATTTTTTAAATTGGAAGTGGGAACATGAAGCACATATCAGATATAATTTTTAAAGAAATCGAGTGACCTTTTTTTTAATACTTTACTGAAAAGCTGAAATTTTTGAATTTCAGAATAAAGAATAAGTTTTTTAAGTTTTAATTTTAAAAATATTAAATTCAATTTTATATATTTATTTTCTTGCAATTTTTGTTTGTGTTTTTAAAAAATCAAAACAAAATTCAACAGTGTTTTATTATAAAAAAAAAAAAAAAAAATATTCTTTATGACAAAAGTTATACTTCTTGGTTGTTGATATACAATTTTGTCCATTGAAAAACTTAAATCAATTAAAAAAAAAAAAATTCAAAAAGTTGTAAGACTTCCAGAGGCCGGATTCTGAAAATTGCCTAGCTAAAGCTAAATCTCTATCGCTAAAAAGCTAAAAAAATGCTTCGTTCAATTCCTTAGCGATTTCGCTAAAATGCAATTCTATCAATCTATCAAATCGCCTAGCTAAAAATGTTGCTTTTACTACTCGCCACAGGAAGAGCTGTCTTAGCGATTCTTATGTCAAAAAATTTATTTGGTTATGGCTGTGTGCCATTTGAAAACTTTTCACTATTGGTTCTATAGGAAAGAAAATGTTGAGTTGAAAAAATTTGTATCTGTTGTATATAAATTGTCATTTTTTGCTGTGCCAAATGAAACATGCCAAATGTTATCCAGAAATTTTGACGTCTTCTCAGCGAATGAACTAGTTTTTTAAGACGCATTTGACTGCCACTTTTTCTACAACTTATTTTTTTATTTAAAATGATATTATCAGCTGCAAGGAACGTAACTGTTTTAAGTAAAATAACTTATAAAACCAAAACTTGTGTAAACATTAAAAATTTGTAAAAAAATAACAATTTTTATTCATTATTATTTTGTTGTATGTATTTTACCTAATTAGCTTAGAGATGGAATAAATTGAAAACATGTTTTTAAATTATATGATTTAAATTTTACTTATAAAAATTACTGAATTAAAAAAAGTCGATATCATAATACGCGCGAAGTCAGTGCAGCATTTTCCAGATTAGAAAAAGAGTCAAACCAAATGGGTCTGGCGGTGAATGCAGATAAGACGAAATATTTGGTGTCAACAAACTAACAGTCCCAGCGTCTTGGAACCTTTATGCATCACAAACCTGGGCGCTGAGCAGTTCAGATGATAAGACTTTAGGAGCATTCAAGAGAAAGATTCTGCGTAAGATCTACGGACCAATCTGCGTCAATGGCGAGTACCGAATACTGTGGAATGATGAACTGTTTAAGCTGTACGCTGACATCGACATAGTCAAGCGCATTAAAATCGAGCGGCTTCGCTGGCTTGGTCATGTAGTGGTTTGTTCACGAAAAACCTAACTGCACAAGTCTTCAACTGCACAGGCAAGTGTACTGAAATGTGAATGCCCCTAATATTAATACAACTGATAAATACAAACAGCAAGTTTTCGGAAAGTGCTTTAAATTGGTATATTTTTCTTTAAAAACATTCAAAAGAGACAAAGCATTAATTTTTCTTAGTAAATATATCAAAAATTGCGATTTTCTTTAAATTTTAAAAGAAAAATCTTTTAATTTTAAACTCAGCAGCAACAAAATATTTGACTCCAAAATTATAGCTAAAAATAAAATTAGAGTTTCTGTAAATCGCTAAAAAAAAGTTTAGAATGGCATCAAACGCTAAAAATTTAGCAATGACAGCTTTAATCTTATTCTTCGTTAAAAGCTCGTTCAGTCTCTACATTTTTAGCATGAAAATAAGAGATGGAGTTTTTCAGAATTGCAATATCGCTCAAAACTATAAATTAAGCTTTAGCGGTGGAGATTTAGCTTTAGCGTTTTTCAGAATCCACCCGTGTTATTTTTTAATTACTTACGTACTTACTTAGTTGGCGCTACAACCGTATGTCGGTCTTGGCCTCATCTAAGAATTTGCGCCAGCCATTTCTGTCTTTCGCTTGCTGGCGCCAGTTGGAAATTCCAAGCTTCGTCAGGTTGTCCTCTACTTGGTCTTTCCAACGAAGATGCGGTCGTCCTCTTCTGCGTTGACCGCCGCTGGGTACCGAATCGAATGTTTTTTTTTATTGGAGCATCGTCTTTCATGCGCTGAACATGACCAAGCCAGCGAAGCCGCTCGATTTTAATGCGCTTGACTATGTCAATGACAGCGTACAGCTATACAGTTCATCATTCCACCGTATTCGGTACTCGCCATTGACGCAGATTGGTCCGTAGATCTTACGAAGAATCTTTCTCTCGAATGCTCCTAAAGTCTATTTTTTAATTAGATACGTATATTTCTTTCCTAATAAAAACTATCTTTTTTAAAACTCATCAACAAATTGTTGGGACTTTTGCAATATTATAACTAAAAAACCGCATTGTGCAACGGTTATAACGCGTCAATTAGATTCGTAGCACGCTGTCTATCGTTAAATGTGGTGTGCCTCGCAGGCGAATCCAGGGGGAGCTATGGGGGCTAAAGCCCCCCAGACGCTGAATTTAATTTTTTAATTAAATACTAGCAGTTACTCGCGGCTTTGTCCGCAGTAGGTTCGAGTCATTTCAGCATTTATATTTTTGTAAAGGAGCAAGAAGGAACGAAAAGCTAAAAATTGTAAAAATAGTAAGTGGCTCATAAATAAGTGTGTTCTATAAAATATAAATAAGCAAATTATTTTTGAATGTCTTTCTTTTTCATAAAAACAAAATTAATTTTGTCCAAAATCCTATGAAGGTGTTTAATTTTTTCGGTTGGCTCTTACATTTCGATAACGTTGAGTATGTATGTCTGACTTTATACGGTTGTTGCCATTTTTTTTTTAATTGAATTGAAGACAAAAGTATTAAATACCTACAGCCATTCAGCTCATGTAGTCAGTGTTTCCAAATAACCAATGTTAACCCTTCTTTTAATGTGATCGATGCACTAATTTCTTCGTGATAAAATTATACAAAATCATAGATTATTGACACAAACTTATATTGATTTGTTTTTTCAATAAGTTATTATTCCAATTCACTTAAATAATATTTAGCATATAAAAAACAAAAACAAAACAAAAATGGCACAAAATTGGCTAAATGGTTTAGCCCTATCAAACATTCACAAAGAAATTTATATAAACCCAGAGAAAATCGCTGAAATTTTTTGTAAATTAAAAAATCCACTCATGAGTAACGCGAATTGGGATGTAAAAGATCCATAAGTTTTCCTATAATAACTTAATTTTATACAAATAGCAAATAGCTAAATAAAGAATGTAATAAAAAAATCATTTAAGTGCGTGAAGATAATTCGTCAATCCGACGCTAGCTTGGCGAAGACTCAAACCAATACTTTTGATGCGCAAAAAGTTAAATTCGTACTTTTTTCTAAGTACGAATAGAATTTTCGGAGGAAATTTCTTCCCAAAATTAAATGCGTTCTTTATGCACAGTAAGAATTTAACTTTTGGGAGAAAATTAAATTCTTTCTTTTTGCAAAGTACGAATTTAACTTTTGGGAGGAACTTAAATTCGTTCTATATGCAAAGTACGAGTTTAAGTTTTGAATTGAGCTTAGCTTTTGGCACAATTTTAAGTGCACAATTAAGACTTTTGCCATATATAATTTTTAAAAAGTAGTGAAACTGACGTTCATGGTACTAAGTTTCAATGCAAAATTCTCAAAATCTGAGCGAAGAATGTTTTTGAAATGCATATCATTGGACAGGTGATTAAACTACCTTTATAACGATATATTTGCATTTTTGTACTGAAACTTAGTACCATGAACGCCAGTTTCACTACTTTTTAAAAAATGTATATGGCAAAAGTCTTAATTTTTGCACTCAAAATTGTGCAATAAACTAAACTCGATTCAAAAGTTAAACTCGTTCTTTGCATATAGAACGAATTTAATTTCCTCCCAAAAGTAAAATTCATACTTTTCAAAAATAATGAATTTAATTTTCTCCCAAAAGTTAAATTCGTACTGTGCAAAAAGAACGAATTTAATTTTGGAAGGAAATTTATTCCGAAAATTAAATTCGTACTCAGCAAAAAGTACAAATTTAACTTTTTGCCGATCAAAAGTATTGGTTTGAGTCTTCGCTAAGTTATCGTCGGATTGATGAATTTATCTTCACACACTTTAAGAATTTTAGGTTAAATATAATCATTAGCTACTTTTTTCTTTCAATTCTTACAAATTATATAAATTATAAGCTTTTGATATGCTTTTGAATTATATACTCATGATATTTAAAACGTAAATATAATTTATAAAAATAAGTTAACTATGTAATACATCAATATATAAAATTAATAAAAAAAACTTATTTGCTTATTAAGCCCCCCCCCACGAGCAATTTCTAGATCCGCCACTGGTGCCTCGGCTTATGCATTGGTGTGCTCTGAGGGCGGATTCTGAAAAACGCTAAAGCTAAATCTCCACCGCCAAAGCTAAATTAATAGTTTTTAGCGATATTGCTATTCTGAAAAACTCCATCGCCTATTTTCATGCTAAAAATTTAGAGACTGAACGAGCTTTTAACGAAGAATAAAATTAAAGCTGTCATAGCTAAATTTTTAGCGATTGCTGCGATTCTAAACTTTTTTTTAGAGATTTACAGAAACTCTAATTTTATTTTTAGCTATAATTTTAGAGTCCAATATTTTGTTGCCGCTAAGTTAAAAATTGAAAGATTTTTCAATTGAAATCGTAATTTTTGATATATATAGATTTAGAAAAATTAATGCTTTGTCTCTTTTGAATGTTTTCAAAGAAAAATATACCAATTTAAAGCACTTTTCCTAAAACCTGCTGTTTGTATTTATCAGTTGTATTAATATTAGGGGTATTCACGTTTCAGTGCACTTGCCTGTGCAGTTGAGGACTTGTGCAGTTGTGCAATTAGGTTTTCGTGAACAAACCACTAACACTTTTTCCAAGCCATCAAATTTTTCAATGCACACAAGTGCACAACTGCTCAAATCTTCAAGTTTTCGACTGCAGTAAAAAAGCACTTGTGCAGATTTTTGACGCACGTGTATTTTGTTTTTGTAAAATGCACAAGTCCTCAACTGCACTGGCAAGTACACTGAATCGTGAATGCCCCTATTGTTATCATATAACATGCTTTTAGAAAAAGGTTTCATATCTTACAACTTTATAAAAATTTATTAAATGAATTGGTAGTTTAAAAATAAGCTTAAATTGTTGTGACACACTCTTTGTGATCATTCTGTATCACGAAGCAGCACACCAACGATAAGAAAGACACTTGAAACAAAACAATTCTGTATGGAAGAAAGTATTGCTCCTTGTGTCTTTCTTATCATTGGTTTGCTTCTACGTTATACGGAATAATGCAGTTAGTTTGCAATTAAGTCATTAATTGACAAGAAATTTTGCACCTAATTTTTAATATGCAAAATGTGCTCTGAGTGCAAAATTTTGAAGAATTGAATGAAACCTAAGCCTCCAATAAGCTGCGACTGTTTTGGTATTTAAAGTTGAACCAGTCAAAATAAATCCTCAATAGTTTTTACATAGTTTTATTCTATGACAACACGAGAATGTTTAATGAAAAATCGTAAAGTACTCGTGTAAATATACTTTAAAAATTAACCACAAGTTTTAAGGAAGTTAACTTAAGTTTATTTAAAATTTTTAAAAATAACTGAATGTTTTGCATTATTATTTATTTTGCACTTTTTATTAAGATATTGGTGCAGTTAGTAAACCATTTTAAAAATAAGAAACAAGCTTATTTCAATTATTATATTAATTTAATTAAGGTTCGAAAGAAACTTTAAAAAGTTTTCGAAAACTTTTCACTCGGATGATGAATTTTTGACAGTCGGATATAGAATTTTTGATATCAGTGAGGTGAGTTTTATTGTCAAAATTTCATGTAGCCCCGGGGACTAGTAGAAATTTTGACAACCGGCACAAGAATTTTTGAGTGAAGTAAAAGGATTGTGCTTTACCCTTACAAAATTGTTAGTATCAGTATTTTACTGTGTATTTTTTCTGAAAAAAGTAGTTTTATTTATGTTTCTGTATAAAAAAAAGGATTGTGCTTTGCTTTTAATATTTAGAAAATATTTATTTTAAGGCCAAAAATGCAGGCTTGAGGAGCAATTAAAAAGTATGGAGTCACTTCAGTCGTCTTTAATTTATTTTAGTGTCAATAAAAAATACTACAATTCTTTTTTAAGAATTTTAAAACAAGGCCAGTCTAAGAAGCTTAAATAAATATTTATGTTAAATTTGGAAGTTAATTACTTTTGTTATACGCAATGTATTTAGTTTTTCCTTTACTGCATTCAACTTGCCAAACTAATACATTGAATATACTTTTTAAATATTTATAAATATGGCCGATAATGAGTTAATACGTGTTTAAGGATGTTTTATGGTTAGCTGCTTGATCAACTGAGTATAAGTCAATATTTTCTTTCGTATTACAGTCAATTGACCTCAAAATTTGGCAGTAAGTGTATTTCGGGTATGGCAACCTTTATAGTGCCTTTTTTATCCTCGCGTATAGTTAAGGTTAAGGATTTTTAGGTCCAGTTGACAAGAAAACTTTAACACTGATACTTTTTTTACTACACTATATTTAATAAGTGGAGTAAAATCTAAACATATATTTTTAAAACATGTTTTTAATTTATTCCATCTCTAAGCTAATTAGATAAAATACATACAACAAAATAATCATGAATAAAAATTGTAATTTTTTTACAAATTTTTAATGTTTACACAAGTTTTGGTTTTATAAGTTATTTTACTTAAAGCATACAAGGAATGTGTAGCTCATAATATCATTTTGAATACAAAAATAATTTGTAGTAGTAGTGGCAGTCAAATGCGTCTTAAAAAACTCGTTCATTCGCTGAGAAGACGTTAAAATTTCTGGATAACATTTTCATGTTTCATTTGCCACAGCAAACTATGACAATTTATATACCACAGATAGAAATTTTTTCAACTCAACATTTTCTTTCCTATAGAACCCATAGTGAAAAGTTTCCAAATGGCACACAGCCATAACCAAATCAATTTTTTGACATAAGAATCGCTAAAACAACGCTTCCTGTGGCGAGTAGTAGAAGCAACATTTTTAGCTAGGCGATTTGAAACTCAGAATCGCATTTTAGCGAAATCGCTAAGGAATTGAAACGAAGCATTTTTTTAGCATTTAAGCGATAGAGATTTAGCTTTAGCTAGGCGATTTTCAGAATCCGGCCTCTGGTCTTAAACTTAGCTAATTCATAAGACAAGAAAAGAAAATGACTTCTTATTTGATAATCAACAAATAAACGCAATGTGCCTACGTGGAATAATAAGTAAGAATTCAGCCTGACGATCGAAACGTAGCGAGTTCAAATACCATACCGCACAGTGTTTCGTCTAGAGCAAGCTAGGTGGATAAAATATATTTAACCAAATACTAAAAAGAGCTATTTATTTTTGTAAACAACTGATCAGCGAAAGCAAAACAAAAACTTTTTTTTGTAGAATACCCGTTACTGTACAGGAATTAAGCACAAAAGCAAGAACTTGCTTGTGGCTGCTGAACGCATTTGACAGTCGATGTTGGCACATGTTAAGTGAAGTAATAATTTATTATCAAAGCGCATATATTATAAAAAAGGTGAAAATGGAATACATAGTTGAAGGTTAGAGCCATTTAATTTAAAGAAAATATAGTATGTGTTTGTATTTTTTGTTTAAAAATGATTTAATTTTACGTGATAAATAATAATGTTTTTTATATATGGTGGAGCGCAACTCTCGTATACCTCTTGTATTCTGGTTGAATTTTTCTTTTGTATGGGTTGTGTTTGTCTGCTTTGTTTTCTAAGAATATTAAACTGTTCATCTGTATTTTCTTTTTAGAGTGAACGTACCTCCAGCCAAAATTTGAATTTTTGAAGAATGACTTAAGGGTCATATCTGGTTAGTAAAGTCAACATTTTGGATAACTATGTAGAATATCATACTATAATGGAAAATTAAAAATTCGTAATGATTAAAACATTATGAGCCTCCGAGCAGACGAAAGCAGGTAGTGCACTATACTTAAAACTTTAAAGAATTTTTTTTGCATTTTTATTAATTTTTTGGCGGTTAAAAGTGGTGTGGCAACATTTTTAAGCCATGTCGTAAACTCGAAAAAAGCTACAATCTACATAAAATACTCCATTCTATTAATTTCTGAAAAAATAGGCGTATATAGAATGACCACGCCTATTTTTTGGTCCATTTGCTTACAGTAACCATTCAAACTAAATTACGAAATTTAAGTACAATACAACCAACACCGTCAATGTAGTAATTTAATTGATTTGTAAAAATCAAACTTTGTTGCTTAAATGGAGGGCGGTAAAGGTCTGCTAGCTAGTAAATGGTGCATATCCGACCACTCTTTTAGAACAATTTTTTTTTTGCTATGACCCCATAAGTGCAAAAACTTAAAAAATAATTTTGTCCAGCTAGCTGGTTCTAGAATCTAGACGCAACACTGTGTAACGGCGAAATATTTTTGCAATTACAATTTTGTTTCTGGAATAGACAAAAACAAACAGCAACAAATTTATTGCAAAACCATGCCACAAAAATCAATAGAACAAGCAATTCAATAGAACGAGCCGTAAAAAGCTTCGCTTCAAAAACAAAAAAATTCTCATTGCCTCAACTTCTCAAGCAATGAACACATACCGTGCACCAATTCTAATGAATAATCACTTCTGGTTCAGTATAACACATACCACGTTTATCCGAACCTTCAAGTCGATTTGAACGAAATCAATTTGCATAAATCAAATCAAATCACACCTTTGCATAAATTGAACTTCAAATCGTCTTGAAAACTTCAAAGCGATTTAATAAAATCAAATTTCGGATTGGTTTTAAAATTTTTAAGTCGCTTAGAAAGTGCGCATAAACAAGAATTTAAACCGCTCCAAAAATCAGCTGGTTTGCTTTTTTTGCCAAACCTTATTTGATATGTTGCTGATCGGAGTTGTCAAATTTTTAAAACGCTTCCACAATCGCTTTCACTGAAGCCGATTCAGTGCTTGGTTGTAAGCATACTACATTAACCTGTACTTACTCATAACGATGTAAGAGAATGGCCCTTAACGTGCCGAATAAACATGGTAACAGATAGAGACCTCAATAAAGCAGTTCCGTTACCCATTTTAAATATAGAAAATATGAAAGACTTCCTTAAAAGCTGACAGTAAAAAATGTTTTTTAGAGTTCGATCGATCAAAAGTCTTGAACTATCTGAAAGTGAAAGTGGCATAGTCTTTAAACACTTAAGTGCACTGCACTGCATTAATTAAGTTCTAGAATATAAAGTTTATCCAAACATTTAAAAAAATAAATATGAATTTGAGGTATTGCAAAAGGTATAAAAATGCTAGAGATAATAAGATTTTTTGGCAACTCCATTGAAAAACTACATGTTCTGAACCTCAAAAGCAGATCTGTGCAAAAAATTATGTTCAAAAAGGTAGAGGTAGAGATGTTTCCAATTATACAAATGCATCCAAATGATGACCATGTTACTTTGTTTTAAATCTTGGTGAGGATAATGCCAAGCATTCCCAAGAATTAAGTTAAGCTTTTTTTCTACAATTTTACAAGTGGTTATAACACATCTCTCAAGCCTTAATTTATTTAACAAATGCTTTCTTACAGCAAAAAATTTATTTAAAAATATTTTATTTAAACAGTCTTAGCTGACTAAAAGTTTTATGAAAAACATGACAAGGAAGAATATTATTGCTAACCCGTTAAACAAAATATTTTTTATCTTATTTAAGCTTTTGATATTCTTAAAATTTGAGCTTATTATCAGAAATGTTTTGAAGCCGCACTCTCTTTTCTTCTCATTAAGTTGAGTAGCTTTGTTAAGATTTCTAAAGTAGTTTATAAAAAACAAAAAAGTGAAACTAGAGAATGAATTTGTGTTGAAATATTTCCAAAAGGTTGCTATGACAAAAACCAAAAAAGCACAAAAATAAAAACAAAACAAACTTCATTATAATATATCATCTGAAATAAAAACTTTTGTTATTATTTATAAAACTTTGTAATCCTTAAAGCCCTCTAGTTACTGTGTTTAATGTTAAAAAAACTTTAAAGTCTCTTTTCAAAAGTTAAACTTTAACAAATGTGTTCTTTTCTTTGTAGCTTATGAATTATTTAAGCATTTCTTGTCGTTTTATTAATTCAGAAGTTTTCAAACAATGCGCTAATTTGTATTCCCACCCCCAGCCCAACCCAACCTTTTTCGCCCTTAACTTGTTCACTCAGAGTTACTTTGTATCTACTTTAAACTCGGCCACAATCAGTCAGACGTCATGGAATAATCATCATAAAACTGTTAACAATGACAATAAAAATTCGTTCTTTCTGTAATTTTTTTCTTTTGCTCTATAGTTCCTATATTCTTATTTTGTATACTTTTATCATTGGCGTGCGTTTATTATACCGTTAGCAGCAAGCAGAACAACAGTACAGTAGCTGATATGAAATAAAGGAACAAGGATAACAACATGAATTATTATACAGTTTTTATCACTTTTTTAGCTTTTGAAATAATAATGACCACGAAAAGGACATTCACTTCAATGACCATCCTTCATGGCATTGCTTTGTTGTTGTCATTGTTGTTTTCTTAAGAAATACGCGCACAGCAACATGCTGATAATAAATCTAAGAACCGCATGAAAATTAATGTAGGTATGTATCAAAATAAATAAATGAATATGAAAAATAAAATAAACAGTTCACAAAATTGTTAAAATATTCCATATACTGCATTTGCATTTTTATAGAAAAACTTTTTTCTATGAAAATATTGTCTGTGCTTTTGAAAAGGGCCAAAAGGAATGCTTTGAAGTTTTTCAGGAAAGCTCAAAAGGAAATGAAACCATAGAAACCTTGACGAAAAATCTGTTTACGCCATTCTTGCCGCTTCAAACGACACGAGAAGGTTGAAGAGTATTATGGCTGCTGCCCGTTTATGTTTCCAAAGCTGTTGAGTCAACAACCTCTGAAATACGTCATATTTGGTTTAATAGCTCGAGGAACATAAGGAAACGTTTAAAATTACCATACTTTTGGCCAGCTTATTCAAACAGTTTGAAGCTTTGATAAGTTAAGAAATAAACCAATTTGCCTTGCAATATTTTTCATTTAAAACCCATAAGCAATAACGGATTGTTCTAGACATGTGTAACTCAGCGCTGCGTTGCAGCATTGTGCTGAAGCACCTTGAACAAAATACAGTTTGACTTCATGCATGAAATTTAATTTCGATTATTTTTGGTAGCTGCTGTGCTCTGCTTTTCCTTCAGATATAACTTTTATTAATTTTTTATTAACTGAGCTCTTTTTAGTGAATTTATGACGTCTTATTTTAGTATTTAATATTGCAACACCTCTGTAATCAAATTTATTGTAGTTTTTCTAAGTGTGGCTCAGCTGAGCTTACTTTACTGCATTATTCGATGCGTTAACGAAATCAAAATATTTCTGCATTCTATTTCTACACGACACATTTTCGGTAGCGCATTTTGCTGATATTTTGTTGGCGCAAAAATCAAAACTGTTTTTTTAGAATAATTGAAGTCACTGCTAGTGGAAATTACATATTTGTCTATTTTTTATGATTTATGATGTGAGTCTTATTCCAGGTTTTTCAAAATAATTCCACAATTTTTAGTGCATGTATTACACAGTTAAAAATTTTGGCACAACAGAGGACGTGTGTTCAAATCATGATGTGGTTAGAAAAGTTTGTTATTTTAAGGTGATATTTATATTGCTTTTTTTAAAACTTTTGCGGATTGAAAACAAATTTGTTTTGGATTGAAAAATTTTGAACTTTAGTTTAAAATTTAGTCCAAGATTTTTAACCGTGTAGACATAGTTCGAAAAAATATTTTTATAACTTATTTGAATTTTGTTATTTTTTTTAATACAACCAGAACAAAATAAGCGAAACCTTGTTAACAACTGAGTTGGACTAGTGGATAAGGTGTTGGACCAGCTCATCAGAGGACGTGTGCTCAGATCGTAAAATAGTCAGAACAATTTTTATTTTAAGTTTATATTTACATTTATTGCTTCTTTTAAGTTTTTGCGGATTAAAAACTAATCTTTTTAGTATTAATAAATTTTAAACTTTTACTTGGATTTAAAAGTAATATTTTTTAGTGTTGTCCTATATGTAATCCAAAAAAGTTTGAAATTTAGTCCAAGATTTTTAAACGTGTAGAAATTGTCCAATTTTTATATTTGTTAGAATATTTAAAGAAAAATTAAATGCAAAATGAGACTCGAACCAATTTTTAAAAATTTTAACTTATACAAAAGTTATTTGGGTTTTTTGGAAATATTAGCTCTTTTTCGCCAAGCTCATGTTAGCTCATATCGCCAAGTACATGTTTCGATGCAAGTCGGCACGGGTTGCCGAGATCCTAGGTGTACGAAATTTTATTTGCATCTTGTATTAAAACATCATACTCAAATCTTAAGAGGGTAAGCGACTAACTGTCGTAATGGGGAAATATTTTTTGTTTTCTCTTTCCAAACTCAATTTACCACATGGAGGCACACGTTTCCAGTCGATAGAAGACGTAAAAAAATCTCGGACTAAATTTTAAACTTTTTTGGATTACATAAAGGACAGCACCTAAAATAGATTACTTTTTAATCCAAATTTTAAAATTTTATAAGCCAAAAAGTATTACATTTTAATTCACAAAAATTTTACAATTTTCAGAATGCATGTTGGCAAACTACGTTTTCGTGGAAGTGTCTATAGCACACACGAGTATCTTTTTTAAAACTTTTGGAACATGTTCCTTCGTTATCTTCTACGCTCGTCAGCTGGTACACGAAAACTCGGCCCATTTTCCTTGCCCAAATGTTTTTGGTACCACGCACTTCAATAATTAAAAAAAAAAAATTAATTCACTTTTCAAGTTTTTAAACACAACACAAAAATATTCAATAGAAGTAATTTAATATTTCGCTGTTATCTTTGTTTTCTTAAAAAAAAAAACTAATTTTGACAATTCTGGTAGTATTGTCAAATAGATCACTATTAGCCACGAAACTACCTCTATTATTCTACCATGCTCGGAAGAACTTTTATGAAATATAAAAAAAACAAATTTAAAAAAACAAATGTTTTTATTGTATATGCGTACATTTTTTTAGACTTTTCTCGACTTTTTAAAAAAATTAGCTTTTAGCTGAAAGTCATGCTTTTTTCCTTTTTTGTTGTTTTCCTTTAACTATTCTGACATTTTGACGTGCACTGAACATTTTTAAAAATTTTCTGCTCGGATGCTTTTTCAGATTTTTCGTTGTTTTGCAAGAGAATTTTTTCTTACTCTCAAAAATTCTTACTGTCAAGTTTTTACTGAAAAAGTACGCAAACAGACCCTTAGTATAGTTATTACATAGTATTAGCGACAATTTTTGCTGCGGTCAACGTATGTCAAACAAAAGAAAATCAAAATGAGAGTGTGCCATGGCAGCTGATGCAAAATGGAGATATCAAAAATATTTTGTGTCAAAATGTTTTTTAGTTTTCTTTTGTTTGACATATGCTGTCCGCAGCTAGTGATATGTAGCTAGTTGTAGGCTACCTAATAAATAGTTTTACCATGAACAGACCTATAATCCAAGCTCTGTATTTCCTTGACAGAATGTATTTTTGCTGAAAGCATGATATAATTATGTTATATCAAAGATAATACAGGTTTGTAGAAAAGCATAGAACACGACACCTTTTGACCAGTAGAAGATTGGCAATGTATACGCCATTTCAATAAATCATCTTTCGTTTGAAAACAATCAAATATTATTTCGTTTTGTCAATTCATTTTGTGTTTACAAGTTATTTGAAGTTGACGTCACAGTGTATTTTTTAAAATAAAAAAAAGTATTGCAGTGAGGGGGGACTGCCGACCGAAGCGAAAACCTATATAAAAAATATTAGTATTCCCTGGAAAACTTTGTCTTGCCACGGACCGCTTTACTGCTTTATAAAAATTTTCATGCTAATCGGAAAAACTTTTTATATTATCACTCATTCAGACTTTGATTACATCTTTTAAAATATTTTTTATTCAGATAGCATTTTTATTTTAAAATTACACCAAACTATATTATTACATTTAAATTCAATACTGCTGATATAAAAATAAAATACAGGGAGCACTATTGAATGAAAAATAATTTTCATAAAATAAAATAAATTTTCTATTTTTTATATATGATATTTTGTCTTGAAGTCTCTTTGCTTGCATTTGAAATCATGCTGCAAGGAAAACAGAAAACATAACAAGCAAAGTGAAGTTTATTTCTGCCCCCGAATCGGTTCATCCGTACATCCGGCTCATCATTAATGCACATTATTTTCGTCTTTTGTCATTTCATTATATTTTAAATTATAGGTATTAATATAATAAAGAGAGTAACACATAATCAAAAATATAAATTAAACTTATTTAAATAATTAATATACACGTATTAATATACGTATTTTAACGTATACATAAAATTTGTATTTACATAAATTTCATTGAATTTCATTTACATTATTTTCACTGTTACCGTCATTTATAATTGAATTATATTCTCAAAAAGATACTATAGGCGTATGGTAGCTGAAATAAGAAACAAAAAATATTTGGACGATGCAGTTCCACTCATGATAAAATTATTATAAGGTTGCCTTGACAACTTCTTATTTTCTCACGAGCTGCAATTTCAAACAAAACAAAACAATATAAAGTGCGTGTGTCACACACATTGGCAGCTTTCAGCGGAGTCAATAGTTGGCAACGGTTTTTTTTTTAAATTTGAGTGAGAAACTTTTGCAATTAAGTGATCCATTCACAGCAGGTGACTGCTCTGAATGCGGCCAATGTGTGTGACACACGTTCTCTATTTTCTTTTCTTTTGTTTGACATTCGATGGTTGAAACACGAAATGTCACTCCTACCTAATACTTATTATACCATGGTCACAGTCAGAGAATATGCTGGCGACATTGTTTGCACAAACCTGATTTTTTAGTTCAAATTCTATGAAATTTTTCTTTTCTGCTTCCATTTTTATATTTTCTTTCGCGCACGTCTTCACTCTATAAAACTTTCGGGATTGTGGTAAGTCGGTGTGATTTTCACTACACACTATACAGACGTATTGCGCAAACACAACCAAAAATTAATATATATTAATTTTTGCGCAGACATCTGCACAAACCTAAAACAGCCAAATACACTGTCGAACAGTCTGCGCAAACAAGTGTAAAGTCTGTGCAGTCTATTTGGTCCTTTAACGAATAGTGGAGTAGTTGTCATAATAGGGGCCTTCAAACGATACTACATGTCGGATGTACATGTAGTTCGATAAAGTAACGGGACTTTTTTCGTTGCCCTCACACACATCGCACATGTCGTCGCATGGACGTCGGATGGACGTCGGATGGAATTTATTATTTTTTAGCTGCCGAAGAGTTAATATCAATTAAAAATATTAATATTAATTGTTTTGAACATTTATTTTTATTTTATTTGCTTTGAATATTCCAAGCCATCACGATTTTAGGTAAAGATAAAAAAAATTCGTGTCAAAAAATAACATTTGTTACATTCGGCAGTATTGCCGCGAGATGTGCTCTTCTGAAAAATTTTCAACAAATGGCAAAATGTACTAAGTTGGATGGCCACGCACATAAACAGAACTGTCGGACGTACTTAGCAAAAAGCCAAAAATTTTTGTCTTCCATCGGACATGTTCATCCACCTTGATTTTTTGCAAACGAACGATAGTGAACATAAGTGATGACTTGACAGGCCGTAGTATCGTTTGAGGGGCCCTAATGACGAAGTTCGTAAGAACGTCAAATGAAATAAGAATATTATGTTTTCAAATTGTAAATAGTGAGGACACGTGTGTTAAGTTTGTGTTAATTTTTATTAAAATATTATAATAACAGTGTAAATAAAACTATAAAATGCCAAATAAAGTGTTCAATTTGATGTTCAGAGCTGAACAGCTGATTTTGACAACTAGCTCGCTTTTCTCTGCTTTCTACTTCATTCCTCTCCGTGTCGACCCTACCTGGTTATTCTGCCATGCTCGTTGTCTGTATTGATGACGAGAGTTACTCGCAAAATGACGATGACGCAAACCAAAGATTTACCCTCTACCAAAATCGTTCAGCGCGCCTAAAGAAGTTTTCACTTAAAAAAAAATTTTTTTTCTTTAATGCACTTGTGCAAACTTTAAGCCGTGTGCGCAAGGATTTATATACATCCGATCTTACTAAAATTTTACACACATTTTTTTTCATCCATTAGCGCAGTTTGAGCCTTTGGGACGCTCCAGGAAGTGCTTGGAAATTTTCCCCATACAATTATGGTCCACTCTAAGCCAAGCACGCATCTGTATTCTCTATTGTATTTATCTTTCAGAAAATAAACAAAGCCAATAACGAATTACAAAAACAAAAACTTCTAATGTGTATTTATGTATGCACATTTTACATATATATTAATAACAACAACCACAACAAAAGCAGCAAGATTGCGAACCAAACGAACAACAACAACAGCATAAGCAGCTACTGAAGCAGCTTGTGTTTTTCTCATACGAATATATGAATTTTTTTTCTTCTTAGATTTTGCTGTTTTGTGATTTTTTTAAATAACAAACTCCAAAGATGTATAGTGATGCGCCAAACAATAGCAACAAAATCAGTGCGCTGATACAAAATCGTGTATCTTTTTCAATATTGGGGACACACAAAAATTGTTATAGGAACCAAAGCATTTATTCATACATCATATTAAAAACAAATTATATTCAAATTTGATTTCTTTTTTTATAAATAAAATTAGTGTGACTACATTCAATTTGTCTGAGAGCAAAATAAAAGCAACATAATTGATATTTGGTGCAAGATCCATTATTCTTGATAACCGCTGCACATCTGAGAGGCATCGACTCTATGAAATTAGATATGTTGGTATTAGGTTTATGTTGCAAATTAAGTTTCAGGGCTTCATACAGTGCAGTCTTATTGGAAAACCTTTGACTAGAAACTTTTACTTTCAAAATCCCAAAAAGATTTTCGATGGGATTTAAGTCAATATGATTGTGCCGGTCAATCAAGGACTTGAATCCCATTGCCTCTTATGTAATCTTTGATGAGCTTTGAAGTGTACTTCAGGTCGTTGTCGGGCTGAAACGTTCACTGAAGCAACATATTTCACTCTGCATGTGCTCGCATATTGCTTTATTAAATCTCTGTATATACAAAACGATCCATAATTCCATAAATTTTTTGAAATGGTTAAACTTCATTATAGAAAAACCAGTCCAGACCATTAAACCACCACCTCCGTGCTTAAAATTTATTTTGCAGTTTCGGACTTCAAGTCGTGTACCTGGGCGGCGCCGTACCGTGCACATTCCATCTGAATTAATCAAGTTTAACTTTGATTCATCGCTAAAATAAACAGTTTTCCATTTTGAACGGTCCAATTTAGGTGCTCTTTTGCAAAACTGAGTCTAAAAAACAATAAATAGCAACTCGTTGTCACAATTTCCTACAGAATTGTTTAAATTATAACACCTCATCTTGTTTTGACGTAGAATTACGTCTTACAGCGCTGTTTGTATGGGGGTCATTTTCACGAATTTTTTCAAAGTGATTTTTGACACTTTCGGGTTTACCTACAGCCTTTAATATTCATCGTACAAAGAAAAAAAATGCCAAAATATCAGTTTTAGTGGGAATAAAACGAATATCTAATAAAATAGCAAAATCTAAGAAGATGAAAAATTCATATATTCGTATGAGTAATGCACAAGCTGCTTAGCTGCAGTAGCTGCTTATGCTGTTTTTAAGGTTGTTGTTGTTGTGTTTGCTTGTGTGGTTCATTATTACGTCGTTCGTTGTTGTGCTGCTTTTGTTGTTTGTTTTTATAAATATGTATGTAAAACATACATATATAAATACACATGAGTTTCTTTTTTTCCCAGATAGCCTACCGGCTTATTTCTGAAGCGGACCGTTTCGTTGTCAGCAAACTAGGCATTGTGTGTTTCATATAAGAGTGCCATTTATTAAGTTGTATATTAATGTTGATTTTCTATGATTTAAATACAAATTCTAAATGTTTGATAGTTTAAATCATTCTTGATTTTAAATACAAATTCTAGTTGTTTGATAGTTTAAAATCGTTTATTGAGCTTTAGGTCAGGTTAGAACAATTAATTGCTCTAACGAATTTTTTTCAAAGAAACAACAGAAACAACACTTTCAATAAAAAAAAAGAAAAAAAAACATCACTAGCTGATTAATTAGTTAGCTGATTGATTAACTAGTTTAACCTGACGTAAGGCTCAATAAACGATTTTAAACTATCAAACAACTAGAATTTGTATTTAAAATCAAGAATGATTTAAACTATCAAACAATTAGAATTTATATTAAAATCATAGAAAATCAACACAAAAAATAACAAGGAAAAATAGAAACTCATAGAAAACTTTAAGTTGTATATTAATTTTATTTGTTGTTAAACAGTTGTAACCTTTTCTTAAAATAGTTTTTATTAAGTTGCAACAATAAGCTAAACAATAAACGGTAACTCAACTGCACTACCTTGATTTCAATACAAGGGTTAAAAAAAAAAGGGAAAAAAAACAATAACAAACGACACATCAAGCGAATATGACATCAATTTCAATTCGATTCTTGATAAATACAAAAAAAAAAAAAGACTTTACAATTATATAGAGAACGGTTTAAAGGTACAAAAACTTGCCATTTTAATACCAGCAAATCAGACGCTGCCGTTTTAAGTACTGTTTAGCTGGCAGAGTAACACTCATGGCTTGTTGGGTTGTAATGCAATAGAGAATACTGATGCATAAAGCTCGAGAGCCAGTATGTGGCTACAAAAATGTACTACTACTAGCCAAGGTTGCCAGTTAAAATTTAAAACAATTCCGACAAAAAGTTACTTTTTTCACAATAACATAAATTAAATACAACAAAAATTACCATTGTAAATATAAACAAAAAAGTTTCTACCGCAATAAAAAATATCAAAAAAATCTCACGATCATTAAATATTACCACAAATATACCACGCTTTTTAAAAATGCCACCACAAATTTCATACGCATTTAAAATTGCCACAAAAATCTCATTCGCATTAAAAAATACCACAATAAGTCCCATATGCACAAACCATTTTAAAAACATTTAGAAGTAGAACAAAGAAACTTTGCTTACTAATAAAGAAAAAAAAATATAAGAAGAATATTACCAAGCCCCCACGGAAATTTAAATAATACCCCGCTGAATTTCCACGCCAATTAAAAAATACCATGCTGAATTAAAAAATTTAATAGGAATTCCCAGAAACAAAAATTCCTAAGAGCAATTAAAAATTACCACGAATGGGATTTTTCCAACATAACTGGCAACGTTGCTACTAGCTGCTGGTATTGTTGTTTTGGTTTTGCATGTGCTGCGGAATGACCATTTTTCACTCGGCAATTCTATGAGCAATAATTGCTTTCGCCGCAAGTAGTTTGTTGACTTCTCGGGTTTAAAGGGGACTTTCGTAAGCACCTTCATGCGGGCGAATAATCCACAAACTGCTTCCGGCAAAGGCAATTATTGCCGAGTGAAAAGCGGGACAAAGAGATCTTGCTACCAGAGCAATAATTGCTTTCGCCGCAAGCTCGTGTGTAACGAGTGAAAAGCGGGACATGGTAAGCAAAGTTCTGTTTATTTTCTGTGGACGATTCGATTCATCCCCTCTAACGCTGCTCCACCACAGCGATCATGCTCTTTTCTGTGCGTTGTTGTTTTAGATTTGCTTGGTAATTGTTGTTGGTTCAGTTAGCTGAAATTTTTTTAAATGTTCTTAATTTTTACTCGACATGAACAGCTGTATTTGACAACTAGCTCGCTTTTCTCGGCTTTGAGTGCCATGAGTTGGAGTACGAATAAAACTAATGTTTATTTTCAGCATGTATGTATACTACTACGCAAATTTGCGCATGCGTTACTAAGCATGCGTTTTGCTTTAAAAACTACATTTATTTTTTAAATACCATAATAGGAATTGTTTTTATTATGCATTATATTCTTTCCATATTAAAAATTTATTTTTTTAACTAAAATTTTAATTTTAAATTACTTTTAAAATATACATATATAATAATTAAAATTTACCCATATTTATTTCCATTAATTAAACATAACTGAATTGCATTTACCAACAAAACAAATGCAAAAGAACAACAAATTCATCACCATAAATATCAAGAGAAAAATTTTTATAAAACAAAACAAATTTTTACATGAATTTAATTGTGAGAATTTTCGATCAGGTAAGTTTAAAGTAGGACAACAACAACAAATTTGTTTTTGAATAATTTGTATTTAGAAGATGAATTACTTTAGAAAAGTTTTGAAGAATATACATGAAAAAAACCAGAATTTTTCTCTATTACTGTATAAAAAGGAATTCTACGTCTATACTTACGATACTATCGAAACTGTGTATTTTTTTTTATACTTAGCTGTAAGCAAAGGTTTCTTTGTCGGTCTGTAACTTCTTAACAGTCCACCCTAAACAAGTGCGCGTGCGTGGTTTAACTGTCAAAATCGGCTCATGCCCATACATTTTGTATGAAGCCTACCGAAACACGCACCGGACTACCGCAACATGAATCGAATTTCCAATTTTGACAGTGCGTTCGGATGTGAAGTTGGCTGCATAAAACCAAAGTATTAGAACAAAGAGCAATTAGCTGCTTTTAATTAATTAATCTCAATTGCAAATGGAAGTATTTGCTATATTAATAGATTTTTACACAATTCTAAAAGTTTCTTTAAGATTTTTAAACCATCAGACTGAGCTGGTTCGAGAGCAGCAGTTCTTTCCGCAGCGCACTTGTTTAGGTTAAGCGTAAAATAAAATTGCGTGGCGTTTGGGTACGCAGCGCAACGCGCACTTGTTTAGGGTGCACTGTAAATCGTTCTCAACGGTTCGTCTTCGAACTGTGCTGTGATGCATACCTAAACACATCACGCAGCGATGTCTTCCGCGGCCACCCTCTTTAATGTACCGTTGTTACGTCTTTTGTGATGTTATACTTCTTTATTATTCTTGCAAACTATTGACCGATTAATATCAAACTGTTTCGCTTAAATATTTGCGTATTTCCCATTTTATATTCGGAAATAATTTTTAATTTTAGAGCTTCACAGTATTTATAACGTGCCATTATAAATAGAACAGTCAATGTCACAACTAGCGCAAAAACAAAACTAAACTGAAATGTTTATGACTCACAAACAACACGTTCTTTACAATAACGGAACTTTTACCGATAATTCTTGGAACTTCTGTTCTCTTTTTACATTTTTCAAATTTTGTTGCTTTTGTTTTGCTCTCAGACAAATTGAATGTAGTCACATTAATTTTAAATTTACTAAAAAAAGCAAAACCAAATTTGAATATGATTTGTTTTATATATGATGTATGATTGTATTCTTTGAATCCTATAATCATTTTTGTGTGTCCCCGATATTAAAAAAGATATACGATTTTGCAGCAGCATACTGATTTTGTTGTTATTGCTTTGCGCAACACTGTATATTCGTTTTATTCTTACTCTAACTAATATTTTGGCATATATTTGTTCTTTGTGCGATGAATAATAAAGGCTATAGGTATGCCCCCAAGTGTCAACTAAGCTTCCTTAATGTGTTTGAAAAAAATTTGTGAAAATGTCTCCCATACAAACCGCGCTGTAAGACGTAATTCTACGTCAAACATTTTCAAAGTACTTGTTTTGTTTGTCTTTAAACGCATCCACTCTTCGCTAGGTGGCATAAAAAAAGTAATCCTTTTCAGCCAGTGTCAAGATATTTTGGTTCCAATTTATCGGAAACAAAAAAATCAAAGTACATATTAATAAGATCACGACAGCCTCAATTAATTTTATAAGGTTTGGTTACAATTTTCCCCAGCTATGAAGATCAAAAGCATTTGAAATGACAACATTTTGTAAAAAGTCGCTCTAAATTTTTCCTATTGGACCAAACTTAATAATTCTAAAAAAGGTTATAGCTACTAGTACCCTTATTAAAATTTACTTTGATTTTTTGTGTCCGATAAATTGCTACTACTTTTTTCATGCCACCTATCAAAAAGAAGAATAAAAACAAACAAAAAATTTAATTTGGAATATTTTCTTACATTATTAACCTTGAGAATAAAAACATACTTAAAAATTAACCTAAAAATTATGAAACAGGAATTTAACGCTTTTGCGTTTCTACAAAACAAAATTTAAAATAAACGTATTAAATATTCAACAATAAACTCATTTATTTTTTAAAAAAACTTTTATCTTATTATTTCTTTGCAATAACAAAAAATACGTCGCTATATGAGATTGCATTGAAAAACTGTGTGCAGCAGTCCGATTTTACATTTGAGGAGTCTCTGTTCATAAAGACCTATTTAACATTTGAAACATTAAAAAGCTGTGCTTACTATGGTTTAGCACTTCAAATAATGAATTTGCACAAATAAAAAAAATTAAGAAAAACGTAAATTTTTGCAATTTTTTATGCATCAAAGATTATGTTTCTGTTCAAAATGGCCTATTTGTGTATAATTTAATGAATACTGAAAAAATACTTTTGAAGACATTTAGTTTTAAGCCAAAAGGACTAATATCCATAAAAGCTATTAGTTTTTGTAAAATATTTAATCAAACGGGCCTATTAAATTTTTTTTAAAGACTTAATTACAAGTTCTATTTTAGCTAAGGAACTGATTATGCAATGAATGAAAGTCCTCAATGAATCCTTATCACTTCAATTCGAAACCGACGAAGAATGTGAACGTATTGAACTCGTTATAGGGCAGTTACGTATTTAGTTAATAAATTATTTGTATGAAAACTTCTTATGAATATTTTATTGCTGTGTTCATTTAATAACATTCTTAAAAATATAATCAAAAATAGCTTTTTCTTCAGTAACTGCGCATATATACATGCGCATGTATATATAGATATACATATATAACTGCGTTTAGAAAGTCTCAGAATTGTATGCACAACAAAAACTAGACTTTTTTCAGTTTTCTTCTACTTCATACTATGTCGAAATAGGCTCTTTTGAACAGACACTCCTCATTTGATTGTGTGAAAATATTTTTTAAATTGGTTTTAAAATTTATTTTAAGCTCGAAAAAATAAGAAAATGACATCGAAAAAATGACGGTTTACTTTTATTGTTTTTAATTTAAGAACAATATTTTAAAATTATGTTTTAAGATATTTGTTTTCAAAACTAAAGTTTTTGTTTTAAATTTTGTTATTAAAAAAATATTTTTAAACTGTAAATGTTTATTTTTTATTTTGAAAAAAAAACTTTTCTTGTCGTAAATTAAAGTGTACAAACATTTGAGTTTAACTTAAATTAAATTGTTTCAAGCTCTATTTCAAAGCAAATTCATTTAATATTAACACAGTTTCATTAAATCTTAACACACATTACCTCAGTGTACGTAATAACACTTACGGCTTGATTCAAGATCTTTGTCGTGACCATAAACACACAACGGCTGACATGTTGTGCTGAGTGTTTCTCTCGAAGCTCGTTAAAATTTTTTCATTTCGGGGGATTTTAACCCACAAAATCCCGCCCTGCGTACTCGCCTGGCTGATACCATAGGCATCTCAGACGAACGATTACTCCATATCTTACATTTATTTATTTATTTTATTTAAAGGAACAATGTCGACATGTAAGACAGAGTCTTATAAATGCACTAAGTATGACATGATAACAACAGTTTTTAATACCATGAATGAAAATTAAAGCTAACTTAACAATGTATTATAAATGAATAAAATGTAGACTTAGCTGCTAATTATATTTTATTTAGATTTAAAGTGATAGACAAGAGATTTAAGAAAACAATTTGAGAATTTCATGCTTAAAGATATGTTTATTTCGAATTATTTTGATTCCATAAGGCAACGTATTCCACAATCTGATGGCGTTCACAAAAAATA
Source organism: Dichetophora obliterata (assembly GCA_963920525.1). Classification (NCBI taxonomy): domain Eukaryota; kingdom Metazoa; phylum Arthropoda; class Insecta; order Diptera; family Sciomyzidae; genus Dichetophora; species Dichetophora obliterata. Next base: position 284,362,869 of record OY986435.1, read on the forward strand.
ATCTATTGGAATTCAAATAATTATAAACTGGTATTTTAAGGTTGAAATTTCTATTAGATCTGCAGAATTGGAGTTTCACAAATAAGTAATTAGGTGTTTGTGAATATATTAAATTGTGTAAAAAAAATACAGTTTCTAGCATTTAAATAACTCAAAATATTACAGCCCAGAATTTTATTGCTCAAGTGACTGATGTGATCAAATTTTCTAAGGCCATAAACGTACCTCACAGCATTATTAAATGCCAGCTCCAGCTTCATCCTGGACCTGGAATCAAGTTTACTGTACACGACATCTGAGTAGGAGATGATTGGCACTATGAGCTGTTGGACTAACTTCTTTCTAGTTTCAAGAGGAACAAATGACGCAGTCCACCTCAAGTTCCGCAACACATAGTAAACCTTACATACAACAGTATTGATATGGTTTTCGCAAGAGAGTGAAGAGTCAATGTGGTAACCAAGATTTTTTATCTTGTCAACAAAATTTAGTTGAACACTATTTAGATAAATGGCAGGTATATTATCGAACGAGACCTTAGATTTAAAAATCGGTAAGACATATTATTTCTGGGGGTTGAGCTTGAGCTTATTAGTTTGAGCCCATTCTGAAATTTTATTTAAGTCATCATTCATTTTAATACATAAGTCATCAACAAGGTTAGGAGGTCTAGACAAGTACAGTTGCAGATCATCAGCATATGCATGCATTGTAACATGCCTGCATTTGCTAAAAATATCATTAATAAACATAGAGAATAAAAGCGGACCAAGTACAGAGCCTTGAGGAACCCCACAATTTAAATTACGAAAAGCGGACAGACTATTACCCACCCTCACTCTTTGAGTTCTTCCAACTAAGTAACTATATAACAGACGGACTGCCATGCTGAAAAACTTAAAATTATCTTCAAGTTTTTGGCACAATATAGAATGGTCAACAGAGTCAAAAGCCTTAGAAAAATCTAGCAGGCAAAGAAGATTAATGTGACCCAAATCATATGTAATTCTAATGTCATCGAGAATTTTTAGCATAGCTGTAGCGCAGCTGTGGCCTGGTCTAAAACTAGACTGAAGTGGAGTCATAAAGTCATATTTTTTTATGTGCTCCGAGATTTGTGCAGCCATGAGAGACTCAACTACTTTTTATAGAGGTGAAAGCAGACTTACAGGACGAAAATCAGATGGTTCATGAGCGTTGGATTTTTTAGCTAAGGGAACAATTTTTGCTGCTTTCCAAACATCAGGAAAGCAGGAGCTTGTGAAACAGTGATTTATAATGTGGGTTAATGAGCTTAATATATGAGGTAAGATAATTTTAATGAATTTAATGGATATTCCATCTTCACCCAAGGCATTCGACTTTATTCTATTAACGCAACTAGCAACATCACTCTCGCCTACAGCAGCAAACTCCAAACTAAATAGATTTAGATTTACAGGACTTAAAGATCTTGATATACTAGGCTGAAACACTGATACACTGATAGAGTATCAGTGGACGCAGAGGAAGCAATAAAATAATCATTTAAGATATTAGGATCAATGTGACAATCGTCAGATTTAACATTGCATACTCCAGCCTGTCTTAAGTTGTTCCAGAGTTTTTTAGAAGGCTGTGTAGAGTTTAACTTGTTAATGAAAAAAAGCACGTTTTGCTAATTTTACAGCCAGGTTAGCTTCATTTCTTGCTCTCTTGTAATTATCCCAGTTTAATGCTGTGGAATTTCTTTTAAAGCGATTGTACATTTTGTTACGAGTCTTAAGGGCTAGCATTACATTTCTTGAAAACCAAGGACAACTTTTGTTAGAGACGCGACGAGTTACTAATGGGACATGATAATCAAATAGTGCTTGTATTTCATTAATGAAAAAATTTACCTTCTCATTTACTGTACTGAGAAACCAGCATTGAGACCAATTTATAGCAGATAGGTCATTAAACAACGAATTATAATCAACGGATAACGACATGACGAATAACATCTGAAAAATCTGCCAAGTGGGAAAAAAACCACATCCTAGTACCAACACAGCATGCCTCTTTTAAAATGCATGCTACTGTGTATAAACAACATGCATACTTTTAGCATAAAATAGCACCGAAAGAATCATTTCAGCATTTTTGGATAATTTGGTTTTTTTTTTATGACAATGAATGCCTTGCCAATACTTTTGCTTGCATACAGCATGCATGTTTCGTGTATACATGTTCGTCTGGACATACTGGGTATATACCTAGAAGAAAATTTGCTGCTTACAATATCAATGCTGTGTTAAAAACTATAAAGCACAAAGCGCTTCAAGTTCTAATACATCTTTTCATTACTTTGCATAGCACTTGGCCGCCTCAGAATCAATGAATTTTTGACATACATTGTTTGAGGCAAAGTATCAAGTCTTGCATCTGGCAGTGCATGGAAAAGTTAGCAGACTTACTACTGTCTCGAGGTAACTGTGTGCTGAAAAGTATCAATCCAAACTTCAATACTATTCAGTTAGTGTAGAGAATAAGAAGACATTACTACTTTATCGATACAATTTTGTGCAAAAAGTATCAATCCGAGGTACAATACTATTCCGTTAGAAGAGCAGCATGCACAAAGAAGAAGAAAAAAATGCAAAGAAAATAACGAAAGAATGGTTTGTTTTTTATTGCTTCTTTTCTCTATTGCTTCTTTTTTGTATTGCTTCTTTTTTGACATTCAAAGTGTGCAAGAAAGTAGTAAAATGAACTTTTGTGCTCAGATTTAGCATATATCAAGTATCAAGCAGTAGATTGTTGCATGCACTTCTGTTTTCGTACACAAAAGTAGTGTTACGGAAGTGATGTATGAAACCATGCAAGAGACATAGAAAGAGAGAGAGAACAGCGATACCAGGTAGACGATGCGGTCGTCATTTGGACGATTTTGAGGTGACGACGGGGCGATTTCACAAACAAAAGTGACAATCTTATATAAATAACGCAAACGCAAATTTTGTCCGGCGTAAGGCTTTTTAAGAAATAGGCCAATATTAATTAATGTAGTATGGTTTGGTAGGTTTAGACCTTTAGATATGCAAACTGGATTTTTTATTTCTTAAAAATATCTATTTTTTAAGTTATAGCGAGTTAAATTTTGCATATAATTGTTGTTATTAAGTTGCTTTTTCTCTTCTTAATTTCAGCAGGGGCCTCAAAATATGTGAGGTATTTTGCGCCACCTATCGGCTAATAGCTATGAAACTGTTATATTGACGAATATTCTTTTATAATTTCACAGCTAAAACTATGAATTGATACATTCAATATCAAAGTATACCTGGACTAGTTTCTTACAGTTGGAAAAAGATTTCTAAGCTGTTGGTCGGAAAATTTTTTAAATTTTTAAAAGCTTACACAAAAATTTAATCAGAAATTGGAATCTGGTACTGAAACCCTTTTGTTAAAGCATTTTTCAACTTTAAATCAAGAAATATTCTTACAACTGCATTTTTAAAATAAATTTGTGTATTAAATTAAATATGCTAACATTATATCGTCGTTGCGCGTGCGAAACCGCAATAACAGCAAAATTGCAAACAGGCCAAAATGAATTTCATTTAAATTTTGATCAGTTGAAAATCTATACAATAGCTTAAAATAAAATCTAGATATGTTTGATTTTGGCGTTTTAACGCCACACGAGCTTACTAGTTTTAATAATGCTCAACTAAAAAAACTTCACACTGTGAATTGCACACTATTATTTTTGCAACCCTTAAATCTTGAGATTTCTGTTGTGAATTTGATTGACAGTGCTTGATCTCAATTTAAAAATATTTTTTTTTTGTTTAAAAACATATTTAAAAATAGTTCTTTACCCGGCGACAGCCAATAATTTTCAAGAAAACAGCTGTTTAAGGTAAAGAACTCGTTTCGTCAGTTTTTCGTTAGTTGTTTCCTTTTCTGCGCGTTTCTAACTATTGTGTCTAACTATAACCTGGTGTCTAAATATATTTAAGGACATCTAATGTTGTTATTTCTCGGAATATAATCGTACTTAATCTCGTTAATGTATCGTTTTTGTTGCTGTTTTGTAGAAAAATCAGTGTTGAAAGGAGTTTAGTGCCGTCTACAGAAAATATTTCCCTGAAAACTTTAATACTTTCGTTTTAGTACTTTTCTTTCTATTAATTTTTTAGTAAGCTTTACAATATATTATGACTTTCTGTTTTTTACCAAAGAGCGTCTAAATTCTATCCAAATCGGCAAAAAAGTGGAAAATGCTTTGTTTGACACCTAACCCTCCTTTTCGTAGACCATGTCACATACAGTGATGTGCAAATAAATAGAGACACCTATATTTTTATATATAAAGGTGCATGAGTTATATAAAAAGTGCCCCAGATATAGCATTAATGCCCTTGGGTAGTGATTCTCCTTGATTAGGCGAATATTAAATTTTATGGATGATGATTACCCCTCCCCCTCTTCGGAGCAAGTAAGTGAAAACTTGAAAATATGTGTCATTACGTCTTACTCTATACTTTATTTATTTCACAACTAACCTCCAAAGTCAGAAGCATCTTGAAAACAGAGACTACATTTCCTTCAAACATACATGTAGCTGATATAAAAGCCGTTTTCTAATCTTACTACACTAAAAGCTAATTTTTTTACGAGTGGTAATTTAATATGAAAAAGTAGTTATGTTTGGATTGAGAACTCAAGTACTATGGCAAGATCAAAAACCAAGTCAATAGAAAACTTACAGCCCTATTCTGGCAAATAAACAGATTGTTAACCAGTATTTTGAAAATTTCTATGTGTTTGTTGTTTCCAGTACAAAATTGAAAGCTCAGAAAACAAAATTTTTTACTGAAATTGTCAATAACTGAAAAGCAGATAACAATTTTTATCAAAATTTTTTAGTTTTGAGCTTCAAATTTTGTTTTGAAATAAAAAAATTACAAAAAACACATAGCAATATTGAACATACTTGTTAACAATTAGTTAATTTGCCAGAACATGGCTGTTGATCATACAAAAATGACATAAAAATTATAAAAGAATTGATTTAGTGTTCGAGATATTTATTATACAAGTTGAATTCAAAAGTTTTTAGAATTTGGTTGCTCATAAATTTCTTAATTGTAGCTTTTTGCAAAATTTTTTATAAACAAACAACTTAATATCAATTTGATTTTCTGCTCAACAAGTTATAAACTTTGGAAATCGACTAAGAGATACACTCAATATGGAGTAAAATGAAATGACCTCCCCTAAAGGGGGGAGGGGTGACCCTCATCCTTGCACTTTTTTACTCGCTTAATCAAGGACAATCACCAACCGAGGGAATTAATGCTATATCTGGGGCACCTTGTATATAATTCACGCAGCTTTATATATAAAAATACAATTGTCCCTATTTCTTTGCATATTACTGTACATTGGCAATCAAGACCACTTCATTTACATAGTTGGCATGCAATATTGCAAGCCAACACGGAGTTTGTAAAGGATTGTAATTAGTCTGCTGTGTGATTGACTCTATACAGAGTTGTTGTTGTTACCTTCTTAAAACTTACTTGATCTAAAATCTCGCAATTAATTTCATGTAATTTTTCTTGTTTTGTACCTATTTGGTATTTCTCCTTAAAATTTTAATTGTGAATATCTTAAATATAGGTGGCGACTGTAACCTAGTGGGTAGAGTTCGTGGCCCCTAAGCTAAAGAACCACGGTAGCCCGGGTTCAATGCCAGCTCAGATAGAAAGTTTGAAGAAAATTGAATAAATTTTCTGTTCGGTCTCCACCTCTCTGCAGACAATGGCAAACCTCAGAGAGTGAAAATTGCGACCTAAAGCTTCTTGAGAACATAAGGGCGTTGTTATGGTGCTCGTCATATGATCCCTGGTCATGTCTCTTTTTACTCTCTTTTTTCGTTTGATGAGCTGTGTGACGAAAGTATGTTATGCTGGCGGTCATATGATGCCTAAGCACCAGTACACTTTTTGCTACTTTTAGTATTTTTTCAACCGATGACTATTGCTATTAAGCAGGCTTCATTACTGCTTTCATACTTTTCGTACTAAAAGTGTACTATTTTCGTGCCTAAACACAAATGTTGTGAATAGTGAATAGTTAATTTTTTTTTATTTTTTTTTTTTTTTATTTATTTGGCCAAGCAAGGCACTATACTTATTCTAACAGGTTGTTTTTTTATTTATTTTTTTCTCACCCCTTACCTTGTTTTGGTGTACAAAGACATGCTAATCGAAGTGGGCGTAATCCGCCCACCTGAACGACATGAATTTAAGAACACGTCAAACAGAAAAGGAGATAAGAAAAGAAAAGAAACAGAAGGATCTTATATCTAACATATTTTATACAAAGTAGTAGAAAATATGACTATTAAGCTACTGTACTATCTTAAAAACAGAAGGAGCTTATTACTTACATATTTTATACAAAGTAGTTGAAAATATGGCTATTAAGCTACTGTGCTATCTTATAATTAATAGGGAACAGTTAAAGAGGTATGGATGGTGATTGGTGATCGTGATAAGGATAGATGCTTAGGGTGGAAAGAGGTGATTGGAGAGGTTACGCTTGAACATGTATTTAGACATAGGTGGAAGGTAGTGCTCGCTGATAGTATTAAATATCATACAACATCTATTAATTGGTTCTTTGAAAGCGTAAGTAGTGTGGTGCTGTGACTCACATAGAAATCTTGTGTGCCTAGTTCTCCTTATTGGGTCATTAATTGTTACTTTGTTGGAAATATATTCGCTGTCAATGTTTCGGGCAATGACATCAAATATAAAACATGAACACAGTAGCGATCTTCTTGTTGACAACGGCATTAAGTTAATGGCTTTCAGTCTGTGCACATATGGTGGCAGGTTTCTATAGTCCCGAGGGTTGTACGTGTCTCTCAAGGCAAAAAGTAAGAATTGTTTTTGGATAGTTTCTATTCTATCACTATGCACTGCAAAACTTGGGTTCCATACTGTGCAACAATATTCAAGAATGGGACGCACTAGTGTGCAATATAGGGTTTTAGTTACCCAGACGTTCTTGAATTCATTTGCACGTCTTTTAATGAATCCGAGAAGCTTGTTTGCCCTGGATGTGATATGATCGAGGTGAAGATTAAAGCGCAGCCTAGAATCTAGGATAACCCCAAGATCTGCAATGTGATTGATCCTTTTTAGTTCAACCCCATTTAGCTCAAAACTACTGTAAAGCATTTCTTTTTTACGGGAATAACTTATAACATAGCATTTATTTTCATTAAGAGAAAGCTTATTTTGATTACACCAGTTTTCCAGGGATACGAGTTTACTCTGTAAGAAAACTGTATCCACATCTGATTTAATGACATAATACATTTTTAAGTCGTCTGCGTATAAGAGATGTGGGATATCATACAAAACTTCAGATATGTCTGCAATAAATATGTTAAAGAGGAGTGGACCGAGGTGACTTCCTTGGGGTACGCCTGATGAGACAATAATCTAATTAGATAGAGTACCCTGAAATTTAACATGTTGGGATCTTCCACTAAAATAAGATATAAGCCAATTCAACAAAGAACCTGATATACCGAATTTTTCTAATTTTTTAGTTAAGATTACGTGATCAACTCGATCAAATGCTTTACTAAAATCGGTATATATACAATCTATCTGATGACCTTTTTCCATGTTCTTAAGAACATCTGAAACCATTATTGTGAGGTTTGTTGTGGTTGATCGTCCTTTGCGGAATCCGTGTTGTTGTTCATTTAAGTGTGGATTAACTATTTCAGTGAGCTTAGAACATATTATTTTTTCAAAAAGCTTAGGAATAGTTGACAATAAGGCAATGCCTCTATAGTTTTCGATCGCTCTCTTATCGCTATTCTTATAAATTGGTGTTAGATGAGATGACTTCCAAAAAGATGGAAAAACACCTATTTCCAAAGACTTATTAAACATAATATGTAATGGTGTAAATAATTGAGCTAGGCACTGAACAAGGAGAATTGGTGGAATAAGGTCCGGACCGGGAGACTTGTAGGGATCTAATTCATTTATAGAATTAATTATGTCCTCTTGTGTAATATTGACTGTGCAAACCAAAGGGGACGTGTTGGGATAAAGTAACGGCGTACGAATTGGGGTTGAAGGAGGACGAAATACTTCTTTAAAATGATCTGCAAAAAGATTACAGATCACTTGTGGGTTAGAAGAAGAAACATTACCTTTAAACATGGTTGTAGGATATCCGGCCGATTTACGCTTGACGTTTACAAAGTCGAAAAATTTTTTAGGGTCGTTAATAATTCTTTCACCAATCAAGTTGGTGTAAAGTTTATATGCTTCTTCAGACTTTTTTGAAAACTCTTTAGACAGCTCTGCGTATCTTGCCTTTACTTCATCACTAACAATGACGTTGTTTTTAACGATTTTGTAGAGACTATTTCTTTGATTTCTGAGTTGCCTAAGATTGGGATCAAGCCACGGTTCAGATAGTTTATTTCGTTTTTTTATTTTTGGAACAAAAGTATCGAGTACGGAAAAGATACTCTGATAGAAAAACGAAACAGCATCGTCCAAATCCAAGGCTGATAGTTGGTCCCAGTTAAAAGAATTCAGTTCATTTCTTATATTATTATAATCAGCGTTAAGAAAATCATACACTACAGAATTATTAAAGGATTGTCTAAATGTTATACGGGAAGCAAGTAATTGAACTGTAAATGCAGTGTGGTGAAGGGTATTTGAGAATAAATGCTCTGCTTCACAGGTTGGAGTGACGTTGACTTCGTCGTATGAGTTAGTAAGAACTAAATCTAACCAACGTCCATTCTGGTTAGGGATGGGAGCTACTTGCAGACAATCGTTACTATAAAAGAAGCTAAGTAAATTAAAGTCGACCGAATTAGTAAGATTAATTGGAAGAAGGTGTTTGTCATTATCATCGGTAATAAAAGAAATATTGGGACGGTTAAAGTCTCCCAATATAATTATTTTATCTACTTCGTTTAAGTTGGCTGTAACTGAAGTTATAGTTTCACATAACTCATTGTATGAACTTTCTTTTGAGTTGGGAGCAATATATATTGCACCAATATATATATAACGATTTCGATCTAGTATTATTCTTATTATTAGGAGTTCAAGGCAATTATGAGAGGATGTTGCAATTATCTCACTAGACAAGGCATTGTGTGTGGCAATCAAAACTCCTCCACCACGTGAAAGACCAGTTTTTGTATAATCTCTATCATTACGGTATATTGTCCAATTACAATCGAGAATTTCCTCATTTTTGAATGTATTATTTAACCACGTTTCAGTAAAGACGAGAACATTGAAGTGACAAGATTTAGCATCAACAAAAAGTTTACTAATTTTACCTCTCATACCACCACAGTTATGGTAGAATAAGTTTAAAGTAATTGACGGGTTAGGCAGGTTTTGGGAGATAGGAGTCGTAATAGCGTGAGAGCTAGGAGCAGTAGTAGCTTTTTGTGTTAGTACGAGATTTTTGAAGGTGCCAAATCCGCTTTGAATGTGTATGCGATGCGAATGCAGAGAGATCATTTTCAACATCTTTTGGGGATAAGTTGAAGCTTTCATGGTAGTTTATGAAAATTTTCTTCAAATCTTCAGGCTCCGTTGGAAGACCTTCTTGATGTATCGAAACCATAACACTTGTTTTAGTTATACCATCTATACAAATAGAATCCGATTTGTTATACAGGTATGCCAGGTACAAGCGAACATTATCATATAAACGCCGGTCACGAAGACGAGACATGATAAATCGGCCTTCACTACTTATGTCAGCCAAAGTTTTTGTTAATTTCACTCGGGGGGGTAGAAGAGGATCAATAAAAGGTGGTGGCGAGTCTACGACAGGTGCATATGAAAAGGGTGTTGCAGGTGATATTGGTTGATTTGTGTTGGATGGAATGGTTGAGGTTGTTGAAGTGGGCATCTGAGGATTAGCTTGGGTTGTAGATGTTGATGGAGCATGTGATTGTGAAGGGTTAAGAACGTGAGACCGAATAAAATTAGGATAACTTTTATTGGTATTTAAGTTGTTGGTAGGTGTGGTTGGAATTTGTAAAGGTCTAGAATTGGGGTTAAGGTTAAAAGAAACGCGTTTATTAACACGATTATTGAAATTGGGAAATACAGAAGTTTTGAAACTTCTTTGATTAAGCTTTACAGAAGTTTTGATTAAGCTTAGATTGCTTATTTGTGACCTTAAACGGTAATTTAGTATTATTATTGTTATTAACTATGGAATTATCAGGCATTTTATAATTATTGATTTTTACTTTAGAATTGTTGTTACTCACTATCTTAATATTTTTCTTAACTGATATGGCCTTACTATTTTTACTCTTATTTCTAGATGTATGTTTATGCTTGTTACCACCATGTTTTTCCTTGTTACGCCATATTGACAGTCTCATTTGGCCCAGCTTAATGCTGTTCTCTGACGAACTGTGGAACAACCATTCGTACTTGGAGGGAATCCCGATTTTAAAACAGCTAGCTTTTATCTTCTTGCAGTCAATAGTCGTTATACTAAAAGAACGCTTAAAAAATGCACGAATCCAAGAAGCGTCTGCCAGATATGGAGTACCTTTTATATAGAAAGAAGTGTGGCTTGACTGGTTTCCTATGTTTAGCCTCTCAATTCTGTTTTCCCATTCCGTTGTAGTCCACGATGTACCAAATTATGTAATGAGCTGATTAGGTAGAGTGCTGGTGGGATGAGAAAATTGATCCGATATCATAGATACAGTCTGAGGAGTTACGGTTGAAATCAGAGTGGGAAAAGGTTGGGACACGGTTGAATTTTCCGTTAATTCCTCAAGGATTGATCGTTGGTGAGGGGAAGATTGCACAGGTTCATGCTGGATATTTTCTGAAATGTAATCAATATTGTTTGAAGCATGTTTGAGAACATCTGTTACATCTGCAAGCTCCAGGCGTGTTGCTGCTATTTCATTGCCGACTTCGGTAACATTGTTAATTAATACTGAGAGAAGAGGATCTGAACAATGCTGTGTATGACTTGTTTTGGGCGAAGCGCTCTGCAGTAGACTATCCATATCATTGCGTAGATGTGTAATTCTGTCATTGATCTGCTTTAAGTTTGTTGACAGTGCCGTGGTCAGTACTTTGCTGAGATTAACATTTAAATCACTTAACAAATGCTCGGAGCTTGTTTTGAGTTCATCTAGGAGTTCATTTTTAGCTTGTTTTAAAATTTGTACAATGTTTTTAGTACTGGCTTCATTGATTTTTTTAGAGAACTCTTTTGATAACTCTATGCCGTTGCTTAAGTCTTCTGTTATCTTGATGATGTCATCGAACTTAGATAATTCGGACTTTACCTTGTTGAAAAACAATTTATTTTCAGATAAAACTGAATTGTTAGATTCACTGAGGCATTTAACAGCAATCAAGACGTGCGATAGACAGATTTCATTGCATTCGTCACAGTAAAATTTAAAGTTGTTAAGGTACTCGTTTATGTATAATAGACTTCTTTTTGAAAGGCCCAGACAGGTGGCATGATAACTTTTGCCACAGATTCCCCCGCAAGCAACCATTTGTGCGTTAGAGTCTGCAGTTGTGCAACCAGAGTTATTGCAAATTTTTTCCATTTCGAAATTTTTTTTTTTTTTAATATTTCAGCTCAATTTTAAAACACAATTGCTTTCAATACACAATTTGTGAGTTTTTTTTAGCACAAGTTAAAACGAAACACAATTTGTAGGTCAGTAGAGGAATATAAGTATGTTGTTGTTGTTTTTGTTTTGCTTAACTCCAAACGACTGCATTTAACTCCAAACGAATTTACATTGAAACAACAACAATGCATGACCATGATGAGCCCATTACCGCCACCGTAACATGGGACTAAGCCGTTCGGAGTCGGCGTAAAACACGTAGGTCCAGTTCTCGGTTATTTCTGATCAAACATTTAATAACACGCACAACCAAATTTATCAATAGAAGCTAGGTCAAAGTCCTTCCAAGGGCTGAAATGGCCAGTTTATTTGTTTATATATCTTAAAAATAGAGTGGCGCGCAGAAGAAATTTATATTATATATAATGAAATTATATGTTTTTAACATAATATAAAAAACCCACCCTTGCTATACTGCCATTGCTTTTAGAATGAATTTTACAGATGGTAAGCAATGGATTATTGCTTGTCGAGACGACGAGTTAAGATAGAAATTTTACAATTTGACTGAATTCCAATTTTTAAAAGTTTTTGTTACGCTTTTTATTGGTTATAAATAAAGAAATATGAAATATAATTAGTAATTTTATTGAAATGACGATTTTGAAAGCAAAATTACGATTTCCCAAAAGGGTTGGGACGCTTTCTGCGTTTTTTTTTCTGGCAACCCTGAGAGAGAGAGAGAGAGAGTCTTGAAAGTATAGAAATTTTCTTATGGCGGTGTTATGGTGGCGGTCATATGATCCCAGATCACGTCCTTTTTTACGCTCTTTTTTCGTTTGATGAGCTTAGTGACCAATGTATGTTATGCTCATGGTCATATGATACCAGAAAACTAGTAAACTTTTAGTACTTTATCAATCGATAAGTGTTGCTATTAAGCAGGTTTTATTACTTCTTTTACACATTTCGTACTTAAAGTGCACTATTTTAATACTAAAGCACAAATATATTGAATAATTTTACGACGCAACACTGCTTTGATCCCGTGATTTGGTATGGACAGCCGAATCATTTGGTGACCATGGTGGTCAAAATTTGTTCCCTCGCTCACTCTCTCAAATTTCCCATTTACATTGAAACAACAACAATTCATGGCCGTGACGTGCCCGTGACCGCCACCATAACATAGGCATTACATATAGTAAGCAGTGTTGCCGTTTTGGCTATTTACAGCCATAAGCATGGTGTAAGACATGGTATAATTATTTGACAAGGTAGCCGTGACAGTTTTTTGGCGATTGGTAGTTGTCAAAAACAGCTAAAGAATGTTGTAGTTTGCTGCTGTTGACTAGCAATGTGCTTATTTTTAACTTAACTTTGATTCATTAAATTTATTCGCGAAGTTGATTGAAATGTTTTTAGTTTGTTGCGGTTGACTAGCTATGCTTAATTCGTCGCTAATTTTTTCACTTTTCTTTGATTAATTGCATAAACAGCTAATTTTGACAACTACCCATCGCCGCTCGTGAGAAAAAAAGCCTGTCTACGCGGCTACCTTGTCAAATAATTGTATCATGGGTGTAAGAAAACCAGGTGTTAGTGAATTTTTGACATCATGAATTTCTTCGCTTCTGTCAAAAAATTGTGAGCAAGCGAGCGGAACTGTTGATAGTTGTCAAATTGTGTTATTTGTTTGAGTTGCCTGATGATGTGGTATAGTTTTTATTGTGCGAATTAAGTATAAATAAATATTTAATGCAATTAATTGTGTCGTGTTGTGTTGACAAAAAGTTATTGCAGTTGTCTTCGCCGATTTGCTAAGTTTGTCATTGATTGTTTTGGCCATTTTATCGGAAACGTGCGCTGGAAGGCTATTTAGAAATTTTGTTATTTATTTGGATATTTTTTTAATTCAATTAAATTAATTTATTCCTCTTCTTTTCTTTGTATTTTCGACTTGCTGGCAAGAAAACTTGCCGTGTGAAAAATGGGTAACAGCAACTACCCGAGTAAAAATAAAAACTCTGGCTTAAGCCAAACAGCGGCCAAACAAGACCTAATTTTAAATTTTTTAAATAATCTCAGCTGTACAACGCACAGTGGGATTTCTCGTGCAATAAGTAATTTTTTCCACACATAATATTTAAAAATGTAATGATGCAGTTTTGTAGAGAATTGATTCAGTATGAAGAATCCATAAATTCTATCCCAAAGAAACGTTTATTTGCCTTTGAAATAATGAAGTAAAGCCACATGTAAATTTTGGTCCAAAATATTGAAAACTGTTTTCGCACTTCTATAGAATTTGTACGTAAGATAATTTTATTGCTCTGATTTAAATAGTAATTTTTTTTTAAATATAGTCTTTTCTGCGAATTTAAAAAAAAAATTATAAAATTCGCTCACATTGTTTAAAATATAAGATAGAATAAAATTTGTTCTATAATGTGCCGTGATTGCAAACTTCCTTGGAAGAATAAAAAGGTTGCTCAGTCGTGCTAGGTGCTCCCGCTATAATAAAATGAAAGGTAGGATTCCATACTATCAATTAAAAAAAAAAGTTTGTATAATAAATAATCTTTTATGAAATCATAAAATTTGTCTCCAAATCCATGAAATTTTTATTTTTAAAAAATTACAAAAAGATATGGCATACTTTTAGGCACGTGCGTTATTATGACATTTAGTTACAACAATAACTTATTTAGAATAGATTAAAAAACAAAACCATATGATTTAACAACAATAAAAATACAACGTCAAAATAGCAAATAGCGAAGTGAATGAAATATCATTAAAATGAGTTTATTTTCTGTGTTAAATAGTGAACTGAGTTACGAACTCATTAATTGCAATGCAAGTTTGGAATAAATAACCGGTTTCATTAAATCAAAAAATGCAATGCTTCAGGATGAAGAAATCGATATAGTGAAAAGAGCAATTCAAAAGAGGTTTCTTGGTCATTTCAAAAAACGGTGGCAAGAATCGCATAAACTAAAATCCCATTTTTTTAAAAAAAATTAAGATTGGCTAAAAAGTGCGTTTAAAAAGTACGTTATAAAATTTTTTATGTGTAAATGTTTTTTCTTATTGTGTTTTTAGCTGTATTTGAGGTATCACTTAATAGCGAGCCTAGTTGTTCAACTAAACTAGGAAGGCCAGCAAAAGATTTCGAAGATTGTCAAGTTCGCACAAAGAAGTTCAAGGCTACTGAATTAGCTTCAAAATATTCACAAGAACATTTGAATATGGCAAGTAAAGTGATGGGTGGAAATATACCAACTCGATGTTATATTCGTTCGCCGGCTGTACTAGAAATGATGATGGATGCAGAGCTTACAAAGAATCACTATGAAGCCATCAAAAGTTTTCTCAAAAATGAAGGATACGATATTTTGCCACCATATGCAAACGTCAGAGAAAAAAAAAGGCATTGCTATCCAGATGAAATTGAAATAACTGAAAAAGCTGCTTCTGTTTCCTTGCTAAGTTTAATGGATCATACGTTAAGCCTATTATTTCAAACTTTTCCGGATGCAGAATTAAATGGTATGACGGATAAATTAGAGTTTACATGTAAGTGGGGTTGCGATGGTTCCTCTGGACATGTTGAGTATAATCAGAGTTTAGCAGCTGATGTAAGCGATAAAAGTTTGTTACTGGCATGTATGGTTCCATATTGGCGAAATAAAAGTCCGTCATCAACAAGATTTTGCCATCTTATCTCCTTTGAATTTACCAAAGAAACAAAAGAAAAAGTGCCTTGTTGAAAAAATTAATTTAGATATTGCTGCTTTTTAAAATACCGAAGTTGTAGCGTGCGGGAGGCAATTTTCGATCAAGCATAATTTCGTGTTTACAATGTCAGATAGCAAGACAGCTCAAACTGTTACAGATACATCTTCAGCAGCTGTTTGTTACATTTGCAAAGAGAAACCTACTGAAGTGAATAATCTTAATTTAGTTTCAAGCAAAGCTATTGATGGTGAAGCAATCAAAATAGGCAGTTCCTACTTACATGCTCGCATAAAATTTATGGAGTGCATTCTTCATATTGCATAGAACAAACTTTTGAAAGATGGTCGGCGCTCAAGGAAGAACACAAAAGTCTAAAACTGGAAAATATATTTCGAATTCAGAAGGCCTTAAAGGAACAGATGGGTATACGAGTGGATGCAGTTAAACAAGGAACTGGGTCTACTAACGATGGAAATACGTCCAGGCGTTTCTTTTCTAACCCCGTACTTGTTGCCGATGTGACTGGTGTAGAGGAGCAACTAATTGATCGATTTCGCATTATACTACAAATAATAACTTGTAGCAAAAAAGTTAATTCCTTGAAAACCAAGAATTTTGCTCAAGATACAGCAAAACTTTTTGTTGAAAAATAAAGTTGGTAAATATATGCCAGTAACAGTACACAAAATACTGATACACGGAAAAGATATCATGGATGCGGCAATACTTCCTATTGGCATGCTTTCTGAAGAAGCCGAAGAAGCCAGAAATAAAGATTATAGAACTTATAGATTAAGGTTCTCCAGAAAGTGTGATAGAGTTGCAACAAATACAGATGTTTTTCATCGTCTTCTAGTATTGTCAGAGCCTTTTATAAGTAGCATTAGATGTCAGCCCCGTAAACAGGTTCTTGCACTTCATGATATAGTTACAGAAATGATAGATGATGAATAAAAGTCTATATTTAAATGCATGTATTAAAATTTATTTATAAAATAAATAGTTTTGGTAAAGAAACAAGAGCTTGTGGGAAAAAATATAATATGGGTTATATGGGCGGTGAGTGGTGGGCGTTAATTGAAGTAATAAAGGCTCTGTGCCAAAATTCAAAAACCTTGGGCCAAAAATAAATTTTGGGTTGTATGGGCGGTTGTATGGGCGGTGGGTAGTGGCAGTGGCCAATTTAGATAAAACTTTATTTTATTCTTGATTGAGGTAATAAAGGCTATATGCTAAATTTCAAAAACTTTTGGCCAAAAATAAACTTTGGGTTGTATGGGCGGCGGGTAGTGGGCGTGGCCAATTTAGATGAAACTTTATTTTATTCTTAATTGAGGTAATAAAAGGCTATATGCTAAATTTCAAAAACTTTTGGCCAAAAATAAACTTTGGGGTGTATGGGTGGTGGGTAGTGGGCGTGGCCAATTTAGATGAAACTTTATTTTATTCTTAATTGAGGTAATAAAAGGCTATGTGCCAAATTTCAAAAACTTTGGGTCAAAAAAAAACTTTGGGTTAAATGGGCGGTGGGTAATTTTGATAAAACTTTATTTTTTTTCTTAATTGAGCTAACCAAAGGTTCAGAGCAAAATTTCAACATTCTATGAGCACTCCTTACATTTTTTGCCAAACATTGTATGAACAAATCCCACTGTGCAACGGGCGAACAGCGGCCAAGTTGTGATTATTTTACAATGAAAATGAGCAGTGTTATTTAATTGCAGTTGGGGAAGAGGTTTATATTGGAAACCAGATAATAACATTGGATACAGTGAAAAAATATAACACAAGCAAAATTATACTGTTTTAATTGAAAATTCAATAGGGTATGTAGAAAATTGGTATGTAAGTTTGTCTTGTTTCTTTTTATAATACGATGAATAAATATTTTGGTTACTTATTTTATATTTTGGCTATTTTGCGTTCTGGTTACAAAAAAAAAAAATTGATCCGGCAACACTGATAGTAAGCCATTGTTTTGCTATATTATACCCCTTTTCCACACGGCTATTTTTCTTGCCAGCAAGTCGAAAATACAAAGCAAAGAAGAGCAGAGCATCAATGAAAGAACAGCAGAGAAGATAAACTTGCCAGTACAGACTTACCTGTACCGGAGATTTGGTGGCAAGAGAGCTTTCCGTGTGGAAAAGGGGTAATAGCAAGAAATATTTGGAATTTTTTAAAAACATGTATTGCTGTAATTTGCGTCACTTATTTGGCGCAAAAACTTATTGGCAGACAAAACTGTAGCACAGCTGTTGACTAATAGTCTGCTGAACGTGCTGCTACACGCAACATGTTTAATGAGCGCTCGCCCTATAAAAAAATATAAATGAAAAAATCAGAGATTTATCAAGAAAGTGAATTACAACATCCTTGATCGAATAAATTTTATAGATTTCACTTGATCAAGGATGCAGTAATTCGCCATGGATGCACAAAGCTATTAAGTGGCGTAAAACTCTAAAAAGCTATTTCTTATTTTTATAACACAGCGTTCCGCAGAATTGATCGCTTAGTAAAGAGCGCTCCCTAACCGCTCAGTTAGCGATTACTACTGCAGAGCGCGCTCATTGTTACAACGAATGTAAAAAAAGAAATTGTTTACGTATCGTGAGCAAATCGGCGGAGGGTTACCAGTACTATATAAATATGTGAAACGTTATTAAAAATAATGTTAATACAGGGTTCGCAAAAACTCTCAATTGAAGATTAAAATTTCACTCCTCCTCATCAATCCTTATTCTTGAATCCGCGTCGAGTAAATGTCGTCGTCGAGAGCTCACTTTCACCAATAAATTGTCGTCGAAGATTATTTCGACGATCGAAAATTTATATATTTATTTGACGACGTTTGCTCAATAATTGCCATGAACAATCAATAACTCAATAACTGCTCAATAACTGCAGATCTCAACGTCGAAATTAAAAGTTTCAAAAATATCTCAATTTTGTTTCAACGCCGTTTATAGAGCGAGCAAGAATAAGGGCAATTATTCAATTGACGAACGATTCACTTTGATTTCCTCATTCGTGAAGAAAAAAACTTGAGCGCTCTTATGTTGAATATTCAGAGTGATCAAAACATTTTCTTCGATCTTTCATAGTATTCGTTCGTAGATATTGCTCCTCAAATAACTGAGTTGAGCAACGCCTTCTCTTTATAATTCATTTATTGTTTCTCGCTCGCAAGTTTTTGCAAAAATAAACTCATTTCATTGGAATTTTTGCGTTTGCTCATTTATTGACGAGTGATCTTGTTAATTATAAATAAATAGTACGGGTTTTATAATGAACTATATATTTTGCATTTCTTAATTAAATTTTAAGGTACATTAATAAGTAAATTTTTAATTTTTCATTTTTTGTTTATTTGTCTCAATTTCTTATAATTTCATTAAAAATAATGAGTTTTTAAGTTATTTTAATCAAATATATTTTTAAGGAAAATATTAACTATTATTGATTTAATTCCTTTCCATTTATCATTTTCGGAGTGTTGAACATAAGTTACGCATCAAATAAAATAGAGCGATTCAATGAGTTTATCATTTCAAAATTCACGAGCGATGAAAACTCAACATCTCTCATCAACACGACATCGCTCTTTTAAAACTTTTCAGCATACAAACTTACGAACGAGGAAAGCAGTTGAGGAATTCAAATAAGAGTGAATATTTTATCCGCATACGCGCATTTTAAAATGATAAACTCATGGTATAAGGATAGAGGTAGCTGCAGCGCTGATTGTGCTCTCTTTCCATACTGCCATGTCTGTCAAGTTCAGCTGTGTGGCGAATGGAAACAAAAGAAACGAAATAAAAAGTTTGACTTCGTTTTGACATTTCCGGCAGTATTCTCTCACCTGGTGCATCTACCTGTATTCTTCTATCATGGATAAACTCATAGCAAAGATAACTCAGAATAGCGGGAGCGCATTTGCTTTACGCACCCTGTGTTAATATTAAACAAGCCAGTTTCCTTTACTCCATCCAGACAGTTAGAATTTTGTTTCAAGGAACTAGTTTTTGCCTACATGTAGGCTAAAAAGCAATGTAATGCATTATTGCTACAGCCGAAAACTGCTGCGTGTGAATATATGTGCAGTCTTAAAACTTTGTGAATTATGCGCTTATTCAGGCCTAACTAACTCAGCTAACTCAGCATATTTCTTAAAGGTAGTCGCAGCAACTTTAGCGTAAATTTAAGGCATACATTTCGACGCTTGGCAGACAAAATGTTTGGTTTATTTCTCAAGAATGTTTGTGATTGCATATGTATGTAGTTGCATATGTGGCTATATTAAAATAAGCATTCATGCCTTAATTTTGCTTACGTGCACTTATTTGTGTGTGTGTGTGTGCCTTTTTATGTGTGTGTACATGACGTAAGCATACACATTTCTAAATTCATGCGTATGTTTGCAGTTAACGCTCAATTTTCTCTCAGGCGTTTGCATCATTTAAAATTTCATTCTGCTGTTCAACACAACTTCAAAGCAAGAATCGTAGAAGTAAACGAAATTTTGTTGCATATATTTTGGCACTAATTAATGCAAATTTGCTTAACCACACTAACGCAAACAACAACAATACATATACTATACACACACACACACACACACTGAAAGCAACAAACTATTTTCTTTGTTTTCATTTATTATTTAGCTTATTGTGTTTGTTTTTCGTTTAATTTTGTAAAGTTTCAAGTGTTGGTGTTGCTTTGTTTTAATTGAAGCATTGAGAAATTCCTCAGCACCATCCAATGCATGCTTCTTCAAGCGTAAGTCATTAAATTTCTTTAAGCTGTCAAAATGTATGTAGGTTTAAGCTGTTGTTTTTACTTTTAATTTAAAACATGTTGCTATGTCGAGCTACTGGCCAAGCTAAAGAGCCTTAAGGTATGCAATATAAATTGAAGTAAACTTGCCTCATTCTGACTATGTTATTAAATGGTCAGTTTGTTTCGTTTCGTTTTATGTGCGAACATTTTCATATTAATATACTATCGCAATATTAATATCGCAAAAATTTTCATAAAGTTAATTTAAGAACCACTTAATATTTTAATATATATCAAAGAGGTTTAAAAATTCTGAAGAGCTTTGAAGCTTATTAGGGATCACAATATTAATTTAGGTTATTCTGTTAAAAAGTCAAAAACATTTATTAATTTGTTGAGTAGATTTGTTGAGGTACAATAAACTTGTGAAAAATTAAAAAGTTCGACACGATTTTTCTTAAAGAAATATTGTGGATTCTGTGGCACAATAATAAATAGCAATCAATTTTTGAATATACTGCATGTGATTATTGTTTGTAGATTTTAATGGTTTTACGCATAAAAATGGCGTGTTGCTTACGATTTTTCAAAGTTCATTATTTTCTAAAAGAGACAATAAAACGGAGGGAATAAATCAAAATTTATCTCATCTGCCTCTACTTCAGTAAAGCTATTTGAATGCATTGAAACTATCTACACTAAAAAAAACACAAGTGCGTTATCGGACAAACTGGAGAAGCCCGTTATTTTTTTTTTGTAATAAAAAATAAAAACTAAATAACTTTTTAATTAAATAACTACATAAAGTAAGTTTAAGGCAAAAGTTAAGATTAATCCCTCTACATTTTTTTTAATATTTTATTATTTGTTATCGTTTTACACGTTAAAGTCAGTATCATTTTAATTACACGAAGACAAAAAAAAAACTCATGTTCTTTTGAAGTGACATAGTAAAGCTTGTAGATCTGGTCGAGTGTAACATGGCACCATACTTAAAATTGTTCTTACACCTTCAACACCTAATTTAACTAACTGTAAGAAAACTGATTTTTAGGTGTTTGCCGCATTAAACAACCAACAACTTGGCACTTTTTTAACCGATTTTTTATTTTAAAATCACAATCAAAAACCACTATTAATGTAAACATTTTCTACAAGTACAATTATTTACGAAAAAAATGTATTTTAAAAATATTTTTAAATGTAAGTACATAAAAAACAAAGTAAGTAATAATACAGAAGTAATATAATTACTTTTTACTACATGTTCATTTTTGAAAAAAATCACGCTCTATAAATCGCTCATCATGCCCGTCCTACTTTATGCATCACAAACCTAGACGCTAAGCATTTCAGATGAAAAAACTTTAGGAGCATTCGAGAGAAAGATTCTTCGTAAGATCTACGGACCGATCTGCGTCAATGGCGAGTACCGAATATGATGGAATGATGAATTTTATGAGCTGTACGCTGACATCGACATAGCCAAGCGCATTAAAATCGAGAGGCTTCGCTGGCTTGGTCATGTTCAGCGCATGAAAGACGATGCTCCAGTGCAGAAAACATTCGATTCGGTACCCAGCGGCGGTCAACGCAGAAGAGGACGACCGCATCTTCGTTGGAAAGACCAAGTAGAGGACAACCTGACGAAGCTTGGAATTTCCAACTGGCGCCAGCAAGCGAAAGACAGAAATGGCTGGCGCAAGTTCTTAGATGGAGCCAAGACCGACATACGGTTGTAGCGCCAACTAAGTAAGTTAGTAGTAAGAACAAAGTAGTATGCACGCTGACCTATGCCACAACCATAACTATTATAGTTATAGTTCTCATATGATTTACGCATACATACAACTTGCACACATCCAGCACACTCACATACACCCACCCACACATACAGACGCTTGCGGTAGTAACATAATTAAGCAAAGTTTCTTCATCCAAGTAATTAAACTTTATTTTTCATGCCATGCATTGAACTTTTAATTGCGTACAATTCTGTATTTATGTTATGCTTTTCAAACTCATATCCACACAAAGGAAACAGATACGCACACGCAGCCACACACAAATACACACCAGCGAACACACGCACATATATACATATATACATACATATAAATGCGTATGAATCGTAAACTCTGCTCGAAGTGGCGTAAAAGAATGTTTTAAGAAATGCCTGTGTATGTGCAATAAATCGGTTTTCGTTATATAGAACACTTTGAATGTAAGTCTTATTTAAGCTACAGACTTATAGTGATTAAGTAAAAACTCATAACATAAAACTTTATGACCTGTAATGTTGTCATAAAGCATCAACATCGAAAAATATTTTTTATGTTACTAAAGATAGAATTACACAACTAAAAAAAATTAAATTTAATAAATTCAAGCAACTTTGTATGCTCACAGTTAAGCAAATGCAAATACTAATACAGTACGAATAACATATTAATTACAATTTTTATAGAAAATGTTAACTAAGACTACTTCAAAGGAAATTTTTTTATTTTGTTGAAAAGAGTCAAAAAAGACCCATAAGAAAAGGAGCTGCAAGCTTAAAATATTCTACAAAAATATTTCTCATAAAATTTAATAACTATATGACTCTGTTAACACCACAAATAAGTCAAAGCCTTGCATTTATCATACAAGTTTTTTGCTTAGAGAATTTAAAATTGTCTTACCGGAGAATTTCTGTACTTGTTGAAGAGCGTAGTAAAATCTAATATTTATTAAGAGTACATTTTTTGCAGCACACTTGAAAATATATGTAAAATAAAAAACCGTTTCACGTTTCTGAAAAGATTTTTATTTACTTTCCTCTTAAACTTCAGCACTCTAAATACTTCAATACTATAAAATGATTTCTCATGACCTCAATGATGATCTCATGACCTCAATGAAATTCTTACGATTTTTTTAAAGAAATACTTAAAGAAGTTAATAAATTGAAATCTGACGAAAATATAACGTTAGTTAACAGCAGCAAAACTACGCGCTGTGCGCGACTAAGAAATAATGTGTCATAAAGTGAAATAGGATGTCGATAGCAAATTCAAAAACAACAAAGGAACAAGCAATTGCTGTGGAGCAGAGTGAGTGAGTGATGTGTGTGTGTTGAAGTAATCTGAGTGCAAGTGTGACACTCTTGAAAATACTCACTTACTTAAAGTAATCAATACAAGCACACTTAAGCTAACATGGAAACACATCACGACTTTCGCATATAAGATATGTATATAAATAAACATGGACGTATACAGGAAGGGGGCAGTGCGACAGCTGCACCTCTAGATGTTGTTAGTTTAATAGGCTAAACCAAACAAATTCATACGTATAACACCTGCGTATTAATTATTAAATTTACTTCTTTTAAGAAAATGTTCTCTTAAGAAAAGATCTACCTTTTTTTAGACATTTTTGGCGTGAACCACATATTTTTTAGTCGGAATTTTTATCACTCATTAACTTTTATTCCATAGTTCTTATTCCATAACTTTTTGATGTTATCACATTAAAGCGACAGCTAAAAGAAGTGAATGCAGTATTGTTTTTGGAACATGTATTAGATTATTATTTTGTTAAAGTGACATCTTGGGTTGCAGTTAATTAAAATTTAAGGTGTAATCCGCAGAGCAAAACCGGTTATTTTTATAATTTTTTTTACGAAGTTTACTCAACTTTTTTAACGATCAATACATCATCTTGAAGTTTATACTATACATGCCATGCATTTGTATAAATAATTTCAATATTTCGAAAATAAAAAATATGTGTAGTTAAAAACGTGAGATTTTTGAGGATAAAAACTAACATGAAGACTTTGTGGTTGCTTGACTTGGTTGGTTATAGTGTTCGCTAAAAATGGACACCAGCACAGAAAAAATACGCCATATTTTACTGTTTTTCTTCGATACATGAAAAATGAAAGGCTACAAATGTGAATAATGTTGTTAAAATTTTGGTTTCGTCGATTCCGTTGCAATAATTTTGATGGCAAAGATGCACTACGCTCTGGAAGGCCAAATGTCGATAATATCGTGAAAATCGTTGAGTCCTACCTCTCCTGTAAGCACTCTTTCGGTTGCCAAAAGCTAAACATTGCACAAAAACCGTTTGGAACCATTTCAATAAGGCTGGAAACAAAAAGATTCTCAATGCATACGAGTTAGCGCAAAATTCCTCATGGATCTGAAGTGAATGGTGACTGGTGAGGATTAGTGGATCAGTAATGACTACGTCAAGTGAAATGCGGTCAAGTGAATGCGGTCTTGATCAAATCGCGCTATGCCTGCGCAAAAGGTGGTCAAGCCACGATTGGCGGTCAGAAAGATTTTGCTGTGTGTTTGGTGTGATTGCCACGAATTCATTTTCTATGAGCTGCTTGCTCTCTACGGCCAAACTCTTAATTTAGACCTGTATTGTCATCACTTGGATCGTCTGAAGGAATAAATCGACCAGGGCAACGTCAGGCTACACCCATCGATAGTGGCTCGCCAGAAACTCCTGGAGGTTTGCTGGGAGATTCTTATGCATCCACTTTATAGTCCAGATCTGGCACCAAGTGATTATTACCTGTGCTGGCAAAACATTCGTCTCAAAAGTTTCTATAAGAGAGGCACAATAAAACAACCTTAAAAATGGCAACAAGTTATCGATCAAAACAGTGCATAATTTAACTAAATAAGATTATTTTAAGTATTCTAAAGCTTTCAATTTCATGCAAAAAAAAAATGCATTTATTTTTGCATCACCTGATATCATAGTAATTTTAATATCTAGTTAGGTTCAATCGAATGCACATAAATTAAAAAAATATTTGTTCTTACAAAATTTCAAGTCGATAAGTTGGGAAAAACTAATTTAAAGATTTTCGTTTACATACCTTTGGAATATTTTTGGAGCATATCACTTTGGTGACTTCTAAGGGACCTTTCGAACTTTCTTTTGGGCTTAAAACTTTGTGGATACATTGTTTAGATAGTAAATAAATATGTTATGCACTAAACAAATGCAAGCAAAAATTTTACACGAGGCTGTCTTCTTAAACATTTTATCGATTACATCAATTATATGAAATCATACATAAATTTATGGCTAAAACATAAACAAAACATTTAGGTAAAACAAAAAATATGTTATAAGCTTACTAACTTTTTTATTTTATTATGAATACATATTGTACCTTGATTTCGTTTCTGCTTTGCTTCTGGAGGTCCCCAAAATTGCAAGATCTTTCAGTAATTGCCTAAAATATTCTTCGGTAATATGGCACTGTTTCGCTTATCTGGAATTTTCTGAAGATTCTAGAAAACTTTTATGTAACCAAATATGAAAATAATTTCAATGTAATAAAATATATGTTTTTAGCTTTAGTGATCTCTTAACCCCATCCCACCCCTTTTGGTCTAAGGCTGACTACGCCGTACATTGTAAATATATAGATGTATACAAATATATAGTTTGGGGGAATATCTTGTTTGTATATTAATTTTCTCAACTTCAGTGTTTGTTTTCAATTGATATAAGAGTTTCATGCCAAAAATTGTATGCATCTTGTCATCAAAGTAAACACACACACACACTTACTTAGAAACTAACGTATTTTGGGACCCATATAGAAACGTCTTTAGACGTTCTCTCTTACAAGTGAGTGTCATGTGTCTGTATGATTTGGCAAAAACCTTTATTTTTTTATTATTTTATACAAAATACCTTGGCCTGCAAAATATCCTTAAACATCAATTTGCAATGACTGTTGCATCGTTTGCTTTAACGATTGCCAGATCCTTTGTGCTTAATGTGTTCTTCATCTGAAGTCTTCCTTTTTGCTAACCGATATCACAAAAAATTCTTAAATTAGGCAAGTCACTGTAAAAAAATGTGATGACTTTAATTGCAAGTTTTGTTGACTTTTATTGCAAGTTTTGTTGAAAATTCTTGTTTTCACTTAAACTGCGGACTCTCCTGTTATGACGTCACATTCAAGAAATAAATGCATTTTGGCCAACTTTCATAGAGAGAAAGCAACCCAGCTATAATAGAGTTATCTTATATTGTGACGTGAATTCTAAAAGTTCACTTTGTGAGACCAGATAACTGCACGAATATTTTTTTTTCAATTTCATAAAACTCCTGCCATGTCTTCTTAAGCTCATTCCATATTTGCATAACATGATTTTGGATCTAAAATGGTTTGACTTCTGTCGATAATCACACTTTGAGAACAACTTAAAACAACAACGTTTTTGCCTAATGCATGTTCACTGCACGAACATCTGATGCCAATTGACTCACTTATATCTAAACAATTCCTACTTGACTATCTCTTTCTGTCTAGCTGACTGTCTCCCCAACGTGCTGTCGTCCACGTCATTGTTGTCGTCAGAACCGCATCGAATCTCTATTGTTCAAATAATTTATGCATTTCTTTTGTTATTCTCATATTTGTCGTGCATTGATTCGTTGCAAATCTCTTTCCTGTTTGTCGTAAACAGGTAAATAAAAAATAAAACAAAAATATAGGAAAATATCAGACTTTATTGCCATTGCCATTCATTGTAATCGTAATAAATTTTTTTATTGTTGTTGTTGCTGTCGTTAACTTATACTTTCTTGACAATTTGTGAATCTTTTCATTTAAGTACTTAAAGATATAGTTAAATTTGAGTGAACAGTTAAGATTTATGTCACATTTTAACATCGTCTCACATACAATTACTTTGAAATTTTTTAATTTAACATTAAGCCACGTTTTCGAATGAATTATTAATGGCGTTTTCGTTTCTCGAAAAAATGTTGCATTTTTTCTGCCCTCTTTTTGCCATCTTTAAGAAATCTGAAATTTTTCTCCTTTTTAGGTCAACAGTTTCGATAAAAGAATACGATCCAATTTAAGAGGTCGCTATTTTTTCTCTCAGGAGGGCAGAATTTTCAAAAAGGGCAGAAAAAATGTTGCATTTTTTGAGAAACGAAAACGCCATAACACACTTATTAGGCCGCGTTCATAGTAAACGCTTTTAGCTTAGCCGAGAGGTTTAGCTGAAAAACGCTTTGTGTATAACCATATGGAAAAAGCTCAAAGCGTATATAGTGCTAGCATAAAGCTAGCATAAAGATTAATTTTAAATGCTTTTCAGCGTTTATCTTTCCATCTCGCTTGCTCACACACAAAAATAATTTTGTTTTTTATGCTTTGTTGAAGAGCATTTTTAAAATGCTATTCGGCACATGTTTATCTATTTTGCCTGTTAACAATATTTTCGTTGATTTTTTTTGTGCTGAACTTATAACTGTTGTTGTGTTGTTGTTGTGTTGTTGTTGTGTTGTGTTGTTGTTGTGTTGTTGTTGTGTTGTTGTTGCGTTGTGGTCCTTTTGTGGTGCTTTTCAGTTGTATGCGCTTGTGTATTCTATCTCGTTTGTTTACATAGTTTTCGTTGTTCTTGCTTTCTTGTTGGGTACTTTTTGTGCTGAACTTTCCACAGTTGTTATGCTTTGTGTTTTCAAGTTCCTTTGAACTTTTGTTTGTTATTGGTTTGATCTTTCATTGGTGATCATCGCGAATCTACATACTCATTAAACAAAAAAATTTACTTTGCAAAACGCAATTGAGGGCATTATTTTCCAAAGAGAAAAATGAAAATAAAGCAGATCAGCCATAAGCATAAAGCGCGCGCTATGACCACCAATAAGCTCAATAAGCTACTTTATGCAGCGTTGAATAAGCGTTCACTATGATCAAAAAAAGGTTGACAATGCAGCTTTATGCATCAGCTTCAGCCAAAGCGTTCACTATGAACGCGGCCTTAGAGACTGTTTTGATTTTATATTATTTATATTATTTTAGAATATATTTCTATTAAAAAACAATTTTTACCTCTTATGGCCGATTTCTTCACCGAGTATAAGCGCTAATCCGTGGATTAGGCCAGTCAGTTCTTTAACCAATGATCAGTGAAAATGCATTTATGTTCCAAGTATTAAGGCACTAATGCTCAGATTTTTTAACTAAGGACCAGCCAAAGCGTGGATTTGCTGGACTACCGAATCCGAGTTCTGAAGCCTCTTAATTCTCGGGTTATGCTTGATTTAACTTCTTCACCACATAAAAACAAGTACCAAATCGTTGTTTTCGTGTTTATTTTTTCCGGTATTAAATGCGTTTGTTCGTCGCCTTATATTAAATAATTTTGGTATTCACGATATGGTGCATGGTAATGTACAACATCTACAATGTTTACAACGTATTGTGAACGGAACCTTCAATAAAGTCTTGTATTTTTAAAAGCAGATGATTTTTTACGCACTTTTGTTTGGATATATAAAACGAAATCATCATTTAACTGTAGAAAATCAAAAATTGTAAACGAAACACTAAATTATATTACTTTTTATTAAATTAACTCATATAGCATCCGGTAGATTTATCTATTTTCAGTAGAAATGCTTTCGCAATCAGCTTATCAAATTACAACGAAATTTACGAAGAATAAAGTAAAGCTTCGCGGTTGTAATTTTACTACAAGTTTGTATTTATAACACTGCGCATTTTGTTTTTGTAATTTTGCAAAATTTTTTACATACTTATATCATATTTAGCAAAATTACACAATACAAGGGCAAATACATAACATTTTGAAGAACGCTAACGGAAAAATTAAAACAGTGAAAGTGCATTTTCAGCTGCCCAAATTGGCCAACAAATAGAACCTTAATAAACGGAAACAAAAACTGACCAAGAAGCCAAAAAGATCCAGAGTAAAAATAACTTTGTACAAGAGTGTCATCACTGCAGTTGCAGCAACCAAAAAAAACCAATCTATTGACTGTAAGCATTTCTGTACCAAGACAAGGAAGAACCCTTAAATGTTTGTAAGAAACCTGAATAAAATCTTCAAATCTAGCAAAGCACTGCATGATGCAGCTCAGCATATAAGGTAGTTATCAGTTTTTGTAATCCAAGCATTTCCAGGCGTTCCTGTTCCTAAGGAACAGTTCTGATTTTTTTAAACAAGTGTCCGCCTTTTCAGACCTAAAATTTTGAATGACTAATATCGTAGCAAAACTTTTCTTGATTATGTTTTTATATCAACCTTGAAATCACAAGAACTTAGTGTATCATTTGCTTAGCAAACGCGTAAGCTGCACGATTAAAAATGTTGGACCAAATTTTAAATTTTTTTGGATTACATATAGGACAATACAAAACAAATATTAGTTTTTAATCCGCAAAAAGTTTAAAAAAATCAATATAAATATAAACTTGAAATAAAAAATTACCCTGACCATTTCATGATTTTAACACACCTCTTCTGATGTGCTGGTACAACACCTTATTCACTCGTTTTGCTTATTTTGCATCATTACGTATGCAAGTAAGTTCCTTTGAGGAACATGGATTCTAGACCCAGCTAAACTAAACTAAAGCAATGAATAGTCTACATGTTGCATTACCCTCATAAAAATTACATTTATTGAGTTATTGGCGTTTGTCAACCAACCCCATCTTGTCATTTAATTTTTTAAGGCGATCATATGGAAATGCTAGATAAAAAGTACCCTTACACTACAAACCCTGGAGAATGCAACATTTGGCATTCGTTATGCAAATATTAACAAGCTATTAATCATACAAACCTATGCATTATTTTTTAAGATGTTTTTTATTATGTACTTATAAAATTTACACTTTGGAAAAATAAATGTTTTCTTAGAAGGCGTGTTAATATTGTTGTGATTGAGAAAAAGCGGATGTAATTAAAAAAATAATTTTTTATACTAACGTTTTGGTTGTATCGTAAAAATGTGAACTGTCAAGTATGTATAATATGTAAAATGTTATATCTATTAAAGTAATGCATAGATTTTTATGGTTAATAGAATGTTGAATAGGTAATAGCAAAAGCTTCTTTGCGATATCTTTAATGCTTAGAAGGAAAATTATTTAGGTAAAAAAAATTTTATCCCTTGTGTCAATACGATACACCCGCATGTGTATTTAAACATTTATATCTAAAATTTTAATATTATTTATGTTCCAAATAACATAAAATTTTTAGTACCTTATTAAATTATAAAAAGCAATAATCAAAATAAATATTTTCTGTTTTGGTTTACTATGATACCCATAATGGGCCATTTTATTATTAATTCCTTGTTCCCAATACGTACAAACCCGGGTATGTACATATTAATTACACAGAATTTTCAAACAGCACAACCGAAGAAGTCGTTAGACTACCGTAAAAAGTTTACAGTTACTGCTTATATGTTTACAAACTCTGGGTCTAAATAGGTTTTGTAAAATTTCCACATATTTACGTTTTAATAACGAAAACACTCGCCAGGCACGGGTTCTTACCACCAAAGCTGCACCAATCAGATGCATTTATGACATGCTTAATGCAAAACTGCAGAAAAACTTTAAGCCATATGAAGTAATTGCAATTGGTTAGCCGCTTTATCCTTACCAGGGAAGAAAAAAATACTTACCCTCTAATTCAGCAAAATATGGCTTCAAAGTTTGGTTGGCTTGCAACTATTGGGGGTTGGAATTAGTTTTAAAGGTTTTCTAAGAGATGGCGTAACTATCAATAGATCGCATCGGGCACACCTGTGACTATATTTATTTCAAAGCACATTGTCTAAGCTTCATTTTTCAGTATGTGTCATTCCACTGAAGTGTAAACAACATATATTTTTTTCTCTGTGAACATGTCGACTTTCGTTCCAACAAAACGCAATTTGCGGGAAGGTTTACTTTTGTGCTTCCATTTGAAGAAAAAAGCGGTTGAAGCACAACGCACGCTTACTGAGGCTTACGGGGACTATGCTACATCGATTTCTACTTGTGAGTACTGGTTCCGTCGGTTTAAAGTGGTGATTTTGATACGGAAGACAAAGAGCGTCCGGGCCAGCCGAAAAAGTTTGAAGATGAGGAATTGGAGGCTTTGCTCGATGAAGACCCGTGTCAAACCCTTCAAGAATTGTCAGAATCATTGGGAGTCGACTTATCAACGGTCGGCAAACGCTTGAAGGCCATGGGAATGATTCAAAAATTTCCAAGAAAATGTCACTATGTGCACATATGTTATAAAAAAACATGTTAGAAAGTATAAAAAAAATTGATCTCTACAATTCATTATAATAATGCAGTAGGTGGAACCAATTCAAAGCCAGAAATACATATTAAACGTTTAAAATGCGAAAAAAGTAGGCGTTGATGTTTCGACAAAAAGCTTAGTGAATACACCACAAGGCTTAGAACAATAAGATTTTCCGATTTTGAGCACAGCAACTATTTTGTGAAATGTGTAAACTGCAGTACTTATATGTTAAAATTAAAAATTGCTGTTAGTTTTACTAATAATAATTTATTTCTACTATTTTAAAGAATAAATAAAAATAAAAATAATACTATAAATATTAAAAAAAAATTATTCTCTTTCAATGTTACCCATATCTAGCTCTTTCAGGACATGCACAGCTATGCGGAAGAGAAATATGAACGATATAAATTTTTTTTTAATTTTTGGGAAAATTTGACTTGTATCTGCAAATTTCATATGCAACCCTAAGACTACACACTCTGAACTACTCTTTTTTTACTTTTTGCATAACAGAAACCGAAATGTATTCTTGAAATGCAATATCGCAAGGATTTTTATTTGATCTTTCCATAAACAGGATAACGATTTTTTTTTTAAATTTTCAGAGTCTCAAATAAACAGACTCTTTAAGCAAAACATCATGTCGTTATTCTTTTTCATGTTGGTTTTCTCTTTAAAATGCCGTTTAAGATTTGAAAATTGCTATTTTAGAAAAAAGCTACTAATTTTTGTTTGCTAAATGACGGTTTGACCATTTTTTAGTACTTTTAGCTATTTAAATAGACTTTTCACCAAGTAAACTTTAATAAAAATAAATTTACTCTTTACCATTTACTTTGGCGTGAAAAAACAAAAAAAAAATTAATACACTTAAGAGTCAAATTTCTGCTTTCAGAACAGTTTCACGAAAAAGTAAGTATTAACCCCAGTTTGTAGTTTACTGGTAATAAAAATTGGTTTGTAGTTTTAAGCTTAAAACATGATGCCAACATCTTGCGTAAGTAAATTTAATAAATCAATATATCTTAGTGACATATATTTTAAGTCGATATATATTTAGATTTTTTAAATAAATAGGAACTCAACGGAATTAATGAAGGATACGTTTTGTTTTTCCAAACGATAGGATCAACAAATGCGATAATTTAAAGAGGAATTTAATATTTTAAAAGTTATCACTTTTATTTAACCATTTTCCATAATTTGCCAAGCAAATAAATCAAATAACGCTGAACAGAGAAAAAATTACGTTTAAGCTGATGATAATCCAAATGAATTTAAATTAAACAAACGCTAATTCAGATAGTAATAAAATAAAATTATACCTCAAGATGATACAGATAATTTTAAAATGTATATAAATACAAGATGTTAAAAAATACAAAGCATAATTTGTTGATTTTGTGACGAAATTACTCTTTTTCAACCTTATTTTCCCCGTTTTTAGAAGTGTTATTCCCGTTTGCCCTTTTCGTTGAAAATTCTCGCAAAACGGTGAAAGTTTCCATTTCTGGCAGCACTGGTAACACTTGATGAAAATGTAGTTTCAGGGGCCAATTACATCTGTATAATGTGGTCTTAGCGTTGAAACAGATTGTAATTAAAAATTTTTTTAAAGTTTTACATAAGTTTTAGCGACCAAATTAAGAATTGATTTACTTTTAAAGACAGTGATTGAATTTGTCTACGGCAAATATATTTTGAATCAGTAAGAAATACAGGTTTCTGTGCAAACAGTGAATTTTTCCGCCTTCGCAAATGAACTGTAAAAATCATATGG
This sequence comes from Dichetophora obliterata, assembly GCA_963920525.1. NCBI lineage: Eukaryota > Metazoa > Arthropoda > Insecta > Diptera > Sciomyzidae > Dichetophora > Dichetophora obliterata. The sequence continues at coordinate 284,395,951 of OY986435.1, forward strand.
AAAACCTTTTGCACAAACCTAATAAGTATGCGCGACCAAAACGTCAAGAAAACTTGCGCTGTTAATTGTGCGAATCCGAAGTCAGCTAATTTTTTTTTCTTCTGTGATTTTAACTATCTTGAAAAACTATCATTTAAGTTTTTCTTTAAATAATTTTACTAATTTACTTTTTTCGCTTTCTTTCGGCATTTTTATTTATTTATACTACCATTTTTTCCAAATGTTCATCAACTGTCAAAAATTGAAGAAAAAAGCAAAGGTGCTGCGTTCATGAAAACTGCCACTTAATATTGCACAAATGGGAAATTTGCGCGCTTCTATGAATACCATTAGTATATACATAGTTATGTATATATTTTTGTGTTTATTTTGTTTTAGTATAAAATGTGCGAATATTAGTAGTAAATGCACGTAAATGATCTTAAATAAAAAAAAACTAAAAAAAACTAATGCGAAAAAATTTGTTTAACTGCATTTTTTCAAAATTTACTGCGGTTTACGAATTTTCAAGTCCGAAACCTGATCGAGATAGTTCTAGATGAGAGTTTTTAAAGAGAGTGAGAGAGCAATAATTGTAGGACGAAGTTTTTATGCTTTTCCAGCGTGAAATACATATTTTGTATTTGTCTCTCTGAAATAAAACTATATTAAATGTAGGTAAACTGTTGCCTGCAATAACTATTGTACTTTAAATTCCCGTGGATTTTTGTTAGAGTGCTAGAATTTTACTTGACCTTGATCAAAATAAAAGAAATGATTTCGCTGAAACTAACGGTCGGGTTTAGTTAAAATTTTCCGAAGTTTTCACCTCGGTGTACGATTTTTTTTATACAGACACACAACATAAGCTGCATATTTATAAATATATATTTTGGTGAGGCGTAGCAAAGCGCGCCAAGAAAAAGCTAGTGATCTATAAGAATCATGACATTGAACCTGAACGAAAGTAAAAGTTAACTAAAAAAAAAAAACAGATGCGTCGTTGGACACACGAGAGAAACTAAGCTTTTTCGCAGTTTCAAAGCTTTGATAATAAAATGGTTTTTTATAATACATTAATAAATTAATTATAAAATTAAAAACTTTCAAAATAACATAAAGTAAATTTTAAAAAAAAACATATTATAATCACCAGTAAATTTTATTATATTTATTTATTATTTTATTTTGTTTTATTTTGAACATTAATTTTGAATTATTTTTGTAATAGCAAACGTATGTTATAGATGTTATGACGTCAATATATCTAACAAATACTACAAAAAATGGTCCCTATTCGTGTTGTACAAATATTTGAATCGCTTATTATTTGTAAATTAAATTTATCAAAAAGCAATTGTTAAAGTGCCTGTGAACATGCACGTCTTAAATCGCAATTAAAATCACCATCTAACGCAATTGGCATTTAGTGAAAATTTTTACCCAGTTTAATGAAACCTTGCTACTTTTGTTGTTTGGATAGCTAATACACAATCCTTTTAATATATTACTGTGATCTGCTGCATATAGCATCACGCATTCACAATAAAATATGTAGTATAGCTAATGCACAATCCTTTTAATACATTCTTGTCATATACTGCAACAAAACTTTTGTTTATTCTTAATATTAATTAGTATTAACTTAATATAAACTTAATGTAACAAAGGTGTTTAGATTAGATGGTAGCGCTATCAACTTTCAACCGAAAGGAAGCGTGTTCGATTCTCATCTCATTGCTGCCATAGAAATATTTTTAATTTTATATTCTCTTGTTGCAATTGACGCAAGCAAAAAGCAACAACAATTCTAAGAAAAAGGTGTTTGGTATGGAAAAGAAAGTTTCGTTTTTAAGATTTCACTCCAGCAAATCACAAAACGAGGCGTAAAAAGTTTCACTTAAAAAAAAACTATTTCTAATGTCTAATGTAGAAAATCCATGTGCGTTTTTAAATCTACGAGTATATAAAACTTTATATTAAAAACAAAATTACAATTTATGTAAATATACTCTTTTTTGTAATGATATATTGACAGCTTTTGCGCTCTTCCAATTGCATTTGGAAATCACCTTTTATAATGGTCACAAGCTATTAACCACAAACTTTTCTTAGTACTTGTTTTTGTTATGAGAGTAAAAAGTTACTTCAAAACCATTTAAAATTGCTCATTCAACCTTTAATATGAGAGCGCAAATTATGTTTTAAGTTGTATTCAACAAGCTGCTAACAGACAAGTTTAAAGTAAAAAAAAACTTGAACTTTACACTTAAAAATTCTGGCTTGAACTTAACGTAATTTTATGAAAAAAAGCATATAAAGCAAAACCTAAAAACTTTTTGCCAAATAAAAAGCTGCTCTTAACTGAACTAAACTTAGCTGAGCTGAGCTGAACTGAGCTGAACAAGAACGCCAAAAGAAACAACTAAGGCTAAAAAATAAATAAAATAACATTTTGTTTTCATGTTTTTTTTAATTTTTTTTTCTTTCTTGTGCTTGTTACAGTTAACAACAATGTTCTGCAACGACAACAATAACAACTACATAAGCAAAAACTAAGAGTGCACTTTTATAACGTAAAAAAAGTAGCAGAATCGGAAGTTGTGAGTAACGGAAGAAGAGGTACCCATAGAAAATAGTTCGTTATTTTCATACCTTTTTTCCTGTTGGCTTCAACTACTCAATGGTATCAAAAGCAACAACAATAAAAGCTAGAAAACGTATTTTTTTTTTGGTTAACCTATAAAAGCTCAGCATACGAATTTGTTGCACGACGTTTCGGGTTGTTGCTTGAATACAAGAGAGTCCTTCTTGAAGTTTTCCCCTCACAAGTTGATCACTTTTTGTTATTTTAAATGTTGTCGGTACTGCAGACGGCTGTATGTGTTGGTGAATTGAGATGTGGATGGGGAGGGAGGGACATGGTTTGTGATGATTGTTGCTATTGCAATAAATTGCACTCTAGTGGTGATGATATGATATCTTTGTAAAAGTTTTGCAATTAAAGCTGAATTGGGTATTATTTAAACAAAGTTTTGACATTTGAATAAAAATACACTAGTTATCAACTTATTTCATCAGTGAACGTGCACAAGCCGAGTGCTTCAAGAAAAAATTTGATTAATTACAATGAACCATTGATATCTAATAAGTTTTATGTATGTTTCTTCCTACCTCACTAACTCCATCACACTTACTGACTAACTGAATATTGCTTTGCCTTGTACTTTGCATTCTATCATAAGCAAAAGTTTTTGTTTGTCATCTCACTACACCTCAACTCAGGGTCGTAGCTAGTATATACCCATGGGGAGGGGGTTTTGTTGAACACTTTTGTATTCAAAATTAAAAAATTTTAATATACAAGATTTTGTTTCATATCATTTTCAAGTTTAGTTTTTAATATTTTATGTATGTAAGTACATATATTAAGGTGTTTTGATTCCATTCAAACAAGTTTCATTTGTACTCCTCTTAACCTTGGTCTATTTTATACCGATTCCCCAAGTTATTTGGCTGTTACGATAGCCGCCAATGAGCTAAACGATTTTGCAAAAACCTCAAAAAATCATGTTTTTCGTAAATATATTGGCTGGTAGAGTAGTTGTAAAAAAAATATGCGGTAAGATATTTAAGGCTGGAAAAGGCTCTTCCAATCTGCATCAAAAAATTTTAAAGATTTGCAATAACATTGAAGATTATGCTGTTTTTCGTGAACTATAATTATAATAATAATTTTATAGTAACAATTATAACAATTTTTATAGTAAAATTTAGTATAAAAATTTTTTTAAAATTTATTTTCACTATAATTGAAAAAACTTCATTATTTTTAATGCAATCATCACTTTCAAGATATCGTTGGAAAGTTTTTGAGTGCTTGCATTCATGGCCAGCATTTCTAAAAATTACATATTTTAAAGCTAAAATATTAATTATAAAACAAATTCTGGAAAAAAAAAATTTGTAAAAAATAAAAAAAAATAAAAATAAGTTATCTGAATTTTTAAAGTTTTTGTATGGAAATAAAATAAAAAGTTATCAAACATTAATTCTTATTTTTTTTTGTTGCAAATATTACCAACACGTTACAGGCCAACACGTCTGTTACTGTGCGATCACTGTTTATGCTAAAGGATGTACATCCGTTCAAACGGATATCGCCCACTGAATTACGAAGGTATGTTTTAAGAAATTTTAGGAATGAGAACCATATCTCATTTATTTTAAATTAAAAAAATGAATGAGAACCATATCTCCTTTATTTTAAATTAATAAAATTTTGGAGACAGAAAAACTTTTAAATAATCTTCATAAATCTTAAAACCTAAAATTTCACAAAATTACTTAAACGATTGTCTTTAAACTCTTCCTCATGTCAGAATTCTAAAAAATGTAAGTCATTTTTTTATAACTCATGGGTAACTTCAAACATTCCTCAAAAAATAAACCTGGTTTAGACTCATATCTCTAATTCGGAAGTTAATTGCTTAAAAACTCTTGACTTAAAGGTATCACAATGAAAGGGGCAGACAAATTCATTTAATAAAAAATTTTTGTGCCGTAAATTACGAAGAGGCTGTGATCCAATGCCGCCATAAGCAGAGCTAAAGAAAACGCAGAACATGCAATGAGCTTCATTTGCATATTTGGAGTAAGCCAACCCACTCCAGCTACAAAACCCTGGATGCTGAAATTTCAATTTTCGAGAACCGGTCGAGGAAACATTAAAATTAATTGTTGGCTGAACTATACTTTAAGATCTTTATAGGCGGTTCGAATTAGAAAGGTTTTTTTCAGTATACATGTGTGTGTCATTCTTGTTGGCTTCACTGTTATCATTACTACCATCATCTACAACTGCCGATGTCAAGGGTAGTGAAAACAATAGTGATGGTAATTTTGAATGTATCATGTTTGATCCGATAAATCACGATGCATAGTCTTCACTATTGTTTCTTACACGATTTTTCTCATAAAAAAGACTTTTACACGTAAACGCAACTTCAGTATATGATTTGTTGTTTTTTACAACATATCAAAGTGATTCAATAAAATAATTATTTAAATGCATTAATATTTATTAAAATTTCAAGCCTCTGGGTGGTTTGAACCCTGAAAACCCCCCTTGGCTACGGCCTTGCCTCCACTCACCACGCCTCTCCACTTTGACAGAAAGTATCATTTGTTATTTTGTCAAAACTACTGACGATTTCATTAGACTTTCAACTAGAGCAAAATTTTGTATTATTTATATGCCAAAAGTTTTCAAATTACAATGCGTATGACAAGAGCAGAAGATACTCACATACTTAGATACCTACTCATGGCGTACAGCTTAAGAGATGGTGACACAATTGGAAAAACTCAAATAATTAATGTTTGTTGTGCATCGAAACTTAATTAAGCTATATGATGAGCTCTTCTAATGATACACAATATTAGTAAGTGTACGACACAATACAAGAAGTAAAAGTAACGTGTTAATAATTCGAAATAATCTGCTTGTGATGAAATTTCAAGCTCTTACTTGAAGAATTATAATTAATTAATGATGCTAATAATAAAAGTGATTTTAAGTTAATCACTTACTTAAGCCAACAAAGCTTAAATAGGGGTTGTTAATTGTTTTTCTGCTGGGAGCAAAACGATATTTCCAGAACTCAGATGATTAGAGTTGGTATCTCCATCACATCTAATTATTTTGTCTCTTTGTTTTTCTCCTAAGTACATTTATATTAATACGTGAACGCAAAACTTTAGCTGTTCATAAATTTCAAAATTCAATATGGTTAATAGGATTGCCACCTTATTTTTTTATTTTTACGAATTCGGTGCTGGCGCGAACATTATGTAAAATGGGTCGCTTAATCCGAATCCGTTGTCAGAATTTACACATTATGTAATTTTTTACAAAAGGGTGGCAACCTATTAACCATATTGAATTTTAAAATTCTGACTTCAGATTCGAAATCAGCGTCCCCTAACACTGTTAAATGTTGTTTAACATTTTTTAAATTTTGAAATTCTTACAACGGATTCGGATTCAGCGACCCATTTTTACCTAGTGTTCGCGCCAGCACCGAATTCATAAAAATAAAAAATTTGAGGGGGCAACCCTATTAACCACCATATACCTATATAACACTATATAACACCATATAACACTATATACCATACCATTAACCATTCTCAAAAATACATATTAAAAGGTGGCAACTCTTAATATTTAATTCATTATTTACTTATTTGGTTCACTTTGTTTTAAATCAATCACTTATGAGTACTACCCACCGGGAAAATGAGAATTAATTCTTAAAAAAATCGGGAATTGAATGGATTCTTGTGCTTGCATTTTAGAATGTATTCCAAAGAATATATAAATTTAAAGCAAAACCTATGAATTAGAATCAATAAACAAAAATTTTACTGATACGTTTATATTGCTGCAGGAATCGATTATGATGTATATAATAATATATAATAAAGTAAATGTTGTTAGATTCTTTTCTTGCTTTTATGGTAAGTGAAAAAAGAATTAATTCTGAAACAAATTCTGCTATAAGCGAAAAAAGAATCAATCTGTTATGATTTATATTTTCTGTTCGTTGTTGTTATTTTTGTTTTTTCAAATATTTTTGAAAAACGGTTGCTCTATTGCTTTCCTTTCACGTGTTTCTTGAAAATTTTACTTTCTGTTTGATTTGTCAGCGTTGAAGGAACAAACTGCTTCAGAAGACCCGAAAATTTTAATAATGTATGTTTTGTAAGTTATGAAAAACCATCGCTCTTTACTTGCTTAAATCATTTTATAATGCTTTTTTTTAAATGCAGAGTGCCTTTGCACGGAAGAGTAAACCAGGAACAGTCCCAAAAAGATATCAAGGAAGCTATACGCAAGTCAAAATCTATATACTATAAGGAAATTTGAAGCAAAACGTAAGGAACAGCCTACATCATAAACATCAATATTTTTGCATTAAATGTGGTATTATTATAATTGTTTGGTCGTCTATCTAAATATTATTTATTCTTTCTAATTACATAATAATTGTCTGTATAAATTTTAATTATTCTAATATAATTTTTTATTAATTATTTAAAAAAGATTAAAAGATTTTCAATTCTGCCATACAAACCTATGCATTATGGAATTCATTCATGTATATCTATTCCAAAAGGGCTTCTTAGCGATTCATACTTTTCTCATATTCGAAAAATGCATTTTTTTTCATTTAAAAGTATCCATGCTATAAGAGAATAATAGAATCGATTTCAGCAGTGATTCAAGTGGAAGGCAGAAAAGAATGTGCTACTTTTTGTACGACATCACTATGTTAAAAATAATCAATTCTAGAATCAATAAATGGAAAAGTGAATTGATTCTTTTTTCAAACACAATTGATTCTTTTTTCCCAGTGGGTACTTTGGAAACTACTTAAACTCATAAACAATTCATAATAATTTTTGTGTAAGTGTGTCATGATTCAAAAATGTGATTCACTTTCCCACCGGGAAAAAAGAATCAATTGTGTATGAAAAAAGAATCAATTCACTTTTCCAATTATTGATTCTAGAATTGATTATTTTTAACATTGTGATGTTCTACAAAAAGTAGTACATTCTTTTCTGCCTTCCACTTGAATCACTGCTGAAATCGATTATTTTATTCGCTAATAAAATGGATTCTTTTAAATGAAAAAGTATGAATTTTTGGAATATGAGAAAAGTATGAATGGCTAAGAAGCCCTTTTGGAATAGATATACATGAATGAATTCCATAATGCATAGGTTTGTATGGCAGAATTGAAAATCTTTTATTCTTTTTTAAATAATTAATAAAAAATTATATTATAATAATTCAAATTAATAGAGATAATTATTAGGTGATTTTAAAGAATAAATAATATTTAGACAGACGAGATTAAGATTATAATAATACCACATTTATTGCAAAAATATTGATGTTTATAATGTAGGTTGTTCCTTTCGTTTTGCTTTGAATGTATCCTTATAGTATTTACATTTTGATTTGCGTATAGCTTCCTTCATATCTTTTTAAGACTGTTCCTGGTCGTATCCTTCCTTGCAAATGCACTCTGCATTTAAAAAAAACATTAAGAAATGATTTAAACAAGTAAAGAGCAATGGTTTTTCATAACTTACCAAACAATACATTATTAAAATTTTCGAGCCTTCTGAAGCAGTTTGTTAATTCAACGCTGACAAATCAGACAGAAAGTAAAATTTTTAAGAAACGCGTGAAAGGAAAACAACAGAACAATCGTTTTTAAAAAATATCTGACAAAAACAAAAACATCAACAACAAACAGAATATACAAATCATAACAGATTGATTCTTTTCTCGCTTATAGCAGAATTTGTTTCAGAATCAATTCGTTTTTCACTTACCATAAAAGCAAGCAAGGAATCTAACAACATTTACTTTATTATAAATTGTTATATACTTCACAATCGATTCCTGCAGCAATAAAAACGAATCAATAAAATGTTTGTTTATTGATTCCAATTCATAGGTTTTGCTTGAAATTTATATATTCTTTGGAATACATTCTAAAATGCATCACAAAAATCCATTCAATTCCCGATTTTTTTACGAATTAATTCTCAATTTCCCGGTGGGTTGTTTTCAATCAATAACATATGAGTACTACTTTGGAAACTACTTATACGTATTCATACTCATTTTATACACATATAAATACTACTTATACTTATTCGTAGTCATTTTTGTGTAAGTGGCTCATGATTTAAAAATGTTATTAACTTCTTTTCGAATCAATCACATATGAGTACTACTTTGGAAACTACTAATACTTATTCATACTCATTCTTGAGTAAGTGGCTCATTGATTCAAAAATGTGATTCATTGCAGATCTACGCATCAACAATCGCATCTACAAAAAACTTTACAAAACGAACAAGATAGGAGAGAACAAAAAAAAAAGATTGACCGGAAATTCCTCTCTATGTCAAAAACACTACGAAAACGAAAGAGAGTGCATGGAAAAGAAACAAACGAAAAAGGAACAAACACAAGCAAATTATTTTCACAATAATTTCAGCAATTTAATGTTCGAATTTATTATCCTTTTCCTTAGCATATCAGAATAAATGACTAATAAATCCTTGGTTAGTTTATATCTTAAATATAACAAATAACAAATATTAACCATTTTCAAACTTACAATTCACTTAACATTATCGCTGCCATATTCAAAAAAAAGGTTTCCAATGAGTGATAAGTGCAAGTAATGTACATTCAATAACAGATAGTAAAAATAATGAATACTTCACAATAAACAAATAATGAATTAACACATTAACTTAGAGTAAGGCATTGTAAATATGATCTGTAGAGTGGTTAAAAATATTAAAAAAATAGGTTGTATTAAAAAGTGTTTGATTAAGTATTTTTTTATAAATTTTTTATTGTTACCGAATTGTTCGAAACAACAAGATAATATTAATGTCTTCACTATGTTTTGACATAAACTAATACAAAAAAAGGTTATGAAACAAAATGGCTTGTAAAACTATTATTTTTTATTTTTTTTTTTATTTATTTAAAAATATTGTTGGCATTTAAGACTTGACTCTTTTGCACGGCGCATTTTTAGAATAATTAACAACAATATAATACTTATATACTAAACTATTTAAAATTAGCTATCGATATTTTGATTAGAAAAATTGTTCCCTATATCTCTCCCAACATGTAACTGCAAAACAAGTAACTCAGTTAATAAATTTAGATACTAGAAACACAATAAATTTGAAAAAATATGCAAAAAAATTATATTTGAAAAAAAAATGTTTTAATTTGACTAGGTATATTGAACCCTTAAAGGAGCCCCCAGAAAAGACTAAAAAATAATTTTAAAATTGTTTCTTCGCAAAACAGATTTCAATATTGTAGACCACCCCATCCCGCCACACACCTTTCTATCCACTAGCTACTTTCCTGTATCCATGTACAAAGTATTTAAGTTTATAAAAATAGACATGTCTGCAGAGTCTCCGACTTGATTTGAAATAATCCATGCATATGAGAGGAAAAACATGAATATTTAAATCTAGAGTGCTCTTCCTTTTGTTGAAGCTAATGTTTTAACGGGCAATTTAACCGAATAATAATAAATTTGAACTTGCGGCAAAACAACAATGAAACAATACTGCTAACTCATGTAACAAATCATAACTATAACAATTAGTAGTACAACTTTTAAGCGCCAAACAAAAAGGCAACAAAAGCGACAACAATTCACATGTAACACCCTTTAGTGCAAGTCGTCAAGCAAAACAGATAAACAACAAAAAACATTTATAGACAAAAACAAGGCAAATGTGCTGCAACACGCGGCAATAAAATACAAGATGTGGTTGAGCACACACACGCTGCATAGAACACAATCACACAAGCACTAAAGCAAATAGAATGCAACATTGGCATTGAAATCAACAACATTTTCAATGAAGTATTAAAAATAAAGAACTAAAGCAACAATAAAATCATATTTGAATTGATAGCAAATCATAAAAGCAGCCACACCACGTGAACTACCGGATATTGTAAGGCTGTCGCTCTGTCCTTCTGTCTGTCTGTCTGGCCGTGTATCTATTAGTGTTGCCCATTTTTCTCACTGCTGTCGCATGTAATAATTATGCTGCCACCTCTAAACAACACCCCACTATTTCAATAAAGTTTTTTTCAGAAGAGAATGAGTGGTGGAGAGGTGGTGAGGCTCGTGTGGGCCTTGCCAGTTGTGACAAACATAATATTTGTCACGTGGTTCACACTTCATTCACGTTTCTTCTAATCAACTGCATGTTTTCGTGTTTTCCGTCTACTGCTTGTAGTTTTTCACTGTTGTTGCTGTTGTTGTTGTTGCTGTTATTGTGCATTGCTCCTATATTTATTCAGTGTTGTTGACTGCAATAAACACTTTCATAAAAATCCCCTCAAGATCATGACAACATTATTTGTGTATTACGTATATCAATGTTTTTTTTAATGCTGTTGATGTTGTTCATGTTGCTGTTTCTGACATACGAAGCAATTGTTGCTTTGTGGGAGCAGACAAAAAAAGGATATTTTCTGCCAAATCGAACGCACTCCTGCACTCCATTGCTCATAAAAATGCATGCATGACGTGTTCGACATGATTGTGCGGCGTTGATGATGCGACTTGATGTCGTTATATGGTGTTTGTTTGTATGTGCAATTGTGTATGTGTGTATGTTTTGTGCCGTTGTATTGTTTCGATGTTAAAATGTGTGAAACATTCATAATTTAATTAATTTTAGTGTTTGGATCACGCAGCTTTTAACGACATGCTTACGAGTACAAAAGATGAGAAGCAGCGAAAGTTGTTGGGCTCATACATTAGTTTTATCTTCTCATTCCTAAATTATCGGAACTAACCAGAACTATTTTGAAACAAGGAAAGTAATGTTCATTTCTTTACTTTGAATTCTACGTATCTCTTTTGAAAACTATTCTATATTTTTTAAAAACAGACGATTTCATCATGGTAACATCTCATTTAAGGGGAGAATTTTAAAAAATCGTTTTTTTATGATTGATTTTGGCTTAAAAGACCTCAAAGAAACTATTTTTAATGATATAAAATTCAAAATTAATTTCTATGTTAAACGGTGAAGGTTTTAAACGCAGAGTGTTAAGGCTGTATAATTGGTGTTAACAACTTTAAAGCTCTTTTGCTTGAAATCACATTTTTTGAGTTGGCGGGAGTGATAAAAAAAAAAACTACTGGACTGATCGTTCTGAAATTTTAATATGTTATTTTACACATATAAATCTATAGATTGAACTACTGATAGAAGGATCGGTAATGTATTTTTTGGTCTTAAGGAATTGTTTGGTCCCGAAAATCGGCTAATGTAATATGTTATTTTACACATATAAATCTATAGATTGAACTACTGATAGAAGGATCGGTAAAGTATTTTTTAGTCTTAAGGAATTGTTTGGTCCCGAAAATCGGCTAATTTCGAAAAAACGCCGGCTTAAAAGACCTCAAAGAAACTATTTTTTAATGATATGAAATTCAAAATTAATTTCTATGTTAAACGGTGAAGGTTTTAAACGCAGAGTGTCAAGGCTGTATAATTGGTGTTAACAACTTTAAAGCTCTTTTGCTTGAAATCACATTTTTTGAGTTGGCGGGAGTGATAAAAAAAAAAACTACTGGACTGATCGTTCTGAAATTTTAATATGTTATTTTACACATATAAATCTATAGATTGAACTACTGATAGAAGGATCGGTAAAGTATTTTTTGGTCTTAAGGAATTGTTTGCTAATTTCGAAAAAACGCCGCCATTTTGTCGATTTTGGCCAAAAAATTTTCGTTTAGTTCAATCTATAGCGGCTTCCATGCTTATTAAACAATGTTTTTATTTTTTCAGATGTTTCAGTGAGCCAAATTCACGCCCGCTTTGATTTCTTGATGTTATTTTCAAAGACCTGCAGCAGCCTAAAAAACCCGCTGGAAAAATCCAGAAATAATTTTCTTGTATAATTTTTTTTACATTAAAAGTAAATGTGCAAAGTTTCAATAAAATTTATCTTTCCTTTCTTAAAATAATTTGCATTTTAAAAATTGTATTTTTTTTAAATCCAGGGCTGTACTTTCCCCTTAATAATTTCTTCCATAAATAGTTCTTCCATGACAGTATCAAAAGATAAGTTAGTATGCTAATTCATGTAAATACATAAGGAAAAGGTCTGTAGGTTCGGTCGGTCCGAACCTACAGACCTCCGGTTCTTAAATTTTTTATGTTCTAAGCAAGGTTGTCATCTAACTAATTTTTGTTCTTGAAAGTGGTCCAAGAAATTAAATAGTTTTTTAAATTCCCCTCAGAAAATATTTTTCCTTTTTTTAAATTTATAAATTTGTTATATATTTATGTTTAATTAATAGTTTTTGTGGGTTTTAAAAAATCATAAAATATTAATAAATACTAACAAAAGGAACTGAAAACTTGCTTGCGCAAGAAAACTTAATTTGAACCAACCATTTGTTTCACCAGCATTTCCAAACTCGCGTTACGCATGATTTGTACGAAAAAGTTAAAAAAAAAGAACGAAAAAGTCTAATTCTTAAAAAGGTTTTTTATGTTTTCATAGTAATTATGTAGCTTATTATCTATATTAAGTAAAATCAATGACAGCAATCGACCCTAAGGATTTCAAGATATAAGTAAAAACATGTGCTCGCGCTATGTCACAGAAAGTGATTTTTTGCTTGCTTTACAAAATTTTAAAAACTCTCTGAATTGGAAAACTTTTTTCTATAACTTTTTTAAAAAGGATTTGAACGAATATAAGTTTATTTTCCAAGTAATAAAATTAAATAATCTTCTCTGGTTTTTTTTATTAGGCTTTTTGATTTGGCGTGACGGTACTGACGTAACGTTACTTAAATTTCTATTGTAGTTCAATTGGGTAATTAAGTAATTAGGTAGTTAAGTAATTATGTAATTAAGTATTTAAAAAATAAATGTAATATATTGTTTTTTCCTTGCCTCAACCATTACTCTTTATTATCTTTAGCCAATGCCCTCCATTTTTACTAAAACAAAAAAATTAGTAAACATTTACTAAACATTTACGAAAAAGAAAAATTGAATTTGTGGAAACACCGTACGACCGCACTTTTCACACATGAAGTAAAACATATACACGTGAAACTAGAGACAAAATATAGTATTAACAGCGTTCTTACTTTTTCTCTAGTACACCAGTCATAAAAAGGATTATTAAATTACAAAAAGGAATTGTTAAAAAAAATTTATTTACATACTTAAAACCTTCAAACAACGCAATATGGGTATCAAATGAACAAAGGTATTATCTTTTATATAAAAAAAAAAGAAAAAACAAATTGTAAAAGCTTTTTTTGATTTGGTATTAAAGCTGTTATGACACTGGCTTGATGTAGTATTTTTAAGATTTTACAACTAGCCACAAATAAAAGGGAAACGAATACTTTGAAAGAAAGGGAAATATATAATAAGCTGCCCGATATGACTTTTTAACCAAAAACCAAAATGAAAATTAAATTAAAAAAATGCAACTATTACTACTTTGCCTTTAATTTTTCTTTTTACTTTTTTATTTTACGTTGTGGTTTACCTTTTTCTGTAACAAATATGCAGCAGAAGCAAGGTTGAGTTGCGCTACTCATAGAACTTGAGAAATAATTTCCATTTTTGCCAAACTAGCTCGCTATATCAGCTGCAGCGTTTGGCCGTTTATGGTCTGTATTGTTTGAAGGTCAGCTGCTGCAATAGCGCTGCAGATGATTGATTTTTTGCTTGATACCAGCTTGCTGATCCAACACAATTTTTTCCAACACAAGCGTAGTAGGGGTGGGCTGCAATTGTATTTGCTTTTACGGCTGGAGTGCCGTTGTTTTATATATATCGCGCAAGAACACCAAAAAACACAAAACAATTAATTTTTTTCGAATTTGGCAACCACAACAAAACAAATGCTTAAAGTCATAATTTAATATTGAAAGTTTTCCGCCGCTTGCATCTGAAAAAGTTAAGAATTTTCGACTTTTCTAGTATTGAAAAGTGACAGTTTAAGATTTTTGTCAGTTGATGTTGTTTCTTAGAAAATGCATTACTTTTTTTGTGTGCTGCTCACTTTGTATTTTTCTGATTCTGAAAAAGCCGGTGTCTTATCAGCATAAAAGTAATGGAGGTTTTTTTATTTCAAACCAATTAAAAATTATATCCTTAAATGTTCCAATAAAACATAAGTCAATTAAAATAATCTACATATTAAGTATGGCTGTATTCTTACTTCGTTTTACGTGTATATTGTTTACTACGTGTGTGAAATTTTTTCCGATAATTGTGGTACGGTGAAATCAGCTAAGGAAAACCTTGATTAAGTATCTGCATGATCTGGATGTGATAGTTCTTTTAAGAAGTTTTGCAATCAGGTTTTCCTTAGACTATTTTTACTTTAGGCGTCCTCATTAAAATTCTATCAGGTTATTACCAGAATATAGCGGCCAGATCTGGAGGATTAACGCTCACAGGATGCAATTTCAGCATTTGAGTTTCAAGTGTCACATCAAATCGAATTTATTTTAAACTTTTAGACGATGCACAACGGACTGTTAGAGTAGATTTTAAACGATAGGGGATGCAAAAACCAGCGAAAAATGTACTGCAAGTGGGGGTCTATTTTGACCACCTGGGAAGTTATGGACTAATATTGTGTTTTCCGGAGGTTTTTTCACTAAAAATGCTCTTGCAACGAAAGAAGCTATAAAAATTTTAAGAAAGATAACTTCATAGCCTTTCGAACGATATGTAAGGCTAGTAAAGATTTGTGTTACAAATAGAAGTATTTGGTGGTCAAATCAGCAAATTTTTAAAAAATACACTTTGTTTTAAGTTTAAAGTGAATTTATAAAAATACTTCATCAACTTGTATTATATATTAAAAATTATTATTCTTCTTAAAATTTCCCTAAAAAATTAAGTTACTTATGCTTACTTTACTCTAATTTTGCACTTAAACATAAGCAATTTCAACCTAATTTTGATTTTTAACACATTAATTAATACTTATGCAACTTTGTTTGTTGCATGTTAAAAAAGTGTAATTTTTAAGAAAAAATTGTTTTTTTAAGCTTTTTGGAATGATTTTGGTTTATCATGTAAACAGTTTTTATGAAGCTTCTATGGTTTTTTTCTATTAAAATGATAGTTGAATTCTACAAAAAAAGCAAATACCACTTTTATAACTTTCGTGAAATTACACTTTTTGAATTGCATTTTTTTTTAATTTTTATTAACTACTTCTTTAAGGTATTCAATAAAAAGGACGTTCTCCTTTCTAAAACATAAAGCAATCAAGGCAATCTACTGTTTATACACATGTTAGCATGTACATCTGCTTAAATGTCTATAAAATAACCTTATCGATTCATGTTATTTACAGCAGTTATGAGTCATAGTGTAATATCTATCAGGTCTTTTCTTCTAAGTAGATAACTAATTCAGTCGTTAGTTGCTTGCGGTTTATATGTGTATTGGCTTAGATCGATGAAATCACAAATCGAATGAAAACCACAAAAATAAATAAAGGCTGTTTTGTATTTTACCACCGCAATTACGCCCAGTTTCTCAAAGATGAGATTGTATTTACTGTGAATTGAAGCTTGTAAGCAGCTTTGTATATGCTTGTAATGTATGTGACTGTGTATTTATTTGGATTTGCCATTGCAAGTGTGAGAAGTGTGAGAAGTGTGTTTAACGGGGTGTAACTCGGTATGCTGTAGCTGCACATTAATTAATTGAAGCCTTATTTAGCTATTTCTACATATAAATATATTTCTAGTTATAGCCAAGTTATCTATGTGTTCTATTGAAGTATAAGGGAATCCAATTAAGGAAGGTTTTTACAATCCCGTGATTATGTGTATTGAAAATTTGAATCCTGAGATTCCGGGGTTGCTTCAGGATTATGAAAAGTATTATGAATATTTTTATATAAAAAAATTAATTTAAGCGATATAAAAAAAAGCTCGATAACAGTTGCACAAACAATCAAAATAAATTCCATAGAGATATTAAGGATACAAAATAATAAAAAAACATATTCCTTAGCCTAGGGTGGTTTTTGAATAAAGCTATATGTAATCATCTAATACTTCAAAGAGTTTTTGAAAACTTTTAAACAATTTCAGATTCAGAATAGAAATTTTCTTGACCATAAGGGAAAAAAAAGAGACAAAAGAATACTCTTAATATAGCGGGATTAAATTGAAGCATTGTTATTTCATTTTTGTTCTGCCCCATTTCTTATCTCTTAATCATCCAGATCACTTTTATGCTAACAATAGCTGCGTTTTTTCCAACATCTAAATCCGATTTCCATACAAACAAAATCCTGCTATGGATTTAGATTTTGTGAACTTGTAGTTTGAAACATCACAGCCAGGTGGCGTATAATGAAGTAAGTGATCGGAAAAAGCATTGTTGACATTATCATGTTTTTATTCCACGCCATCTAGTTGTTAAATACTTTTCATGAGCAGCAAATCAAAATCCAAATCCAGATTTTGATGTTGGAAAAAACGCAGCTAATATTTTTAGTTTTTGATGAAAAATGAAAACTTTTCTGAGAATAAAAAAACACATATCAAATTTTGTAAATTTTAATTAAAATAATTTTTTTGTTAATAATTTTGTTTTATTTTGTTTAAAACGAAGCTAATTCTAAGTCGACTGAATACGAAAAGTTGAATTTTTGGGAATATTCCCATAAATTTTTGTAATCTTTTAGTCCTGGGGTACCCAAAGGAAAATCCTAAGATTCAAAAAAGCTAAAATCATTCGCGATCCCAGTATTGGTTTCCCTAATGTATAAGTTAGCTAATGAGTCTGAGTTTGTCTTACCGCAAGTATCTAACATTTAACTCGAACAAAAAGTTAGATTGACAGCCTCCTGCTGACTGGAGTTGAAACCACTGTTTGTGTGATACTCAAGTGTCAGTCAAGATGCATCCAAGCATTTTACGATATTCCAAAGGTGCACCACCAACAAGTAAAACTTATTGACGAGCAACATCAATGTGTATGCATATCGATCGATGGTCGAAGATGTTGCAGTTGACTGCGGTGTTGATGATGATGATGATGATTAGCGTGATGTTCTTCTGTTCATCATGTTTACCTAATGGCATTGAATTGAATTGGCAGATATTAATTAAGCATTCAACAAGCGGTAACTAATTAATGTATGTTAACGGAGTGAATTGGCATTGGGTTAAAATTGTTATGGTGTTGAGATGGCATAGAATAAAGATAACTGACAATGTGCTAATTAAAGCCTGGACTGGTTCAAATAATTTTCTTTCGTACTTAGTTAAATGTTAGACATTAAATTCTTAGTTGTAAATTAATGAATGCATTTTTGTTGGGTCAGACTAACAAGTAAAGGGATTAATGTCTTTTTTATTTGTTTAGAAATTAATTGATGTAAGCATGTTGTTTTATTTTACTAGCCCTTAGAGTTTTCACTAGTATTACTGACAACTGAGACTAAAAAAATTTAAGGTACAATTTAACCCGTGGATATAAAAATATAAGCGCTATTTTGTTAAATGTTCTTAGTGATCAAATGGTTTTCATCCTTTTTGAATCGTTTTTGCTTACAGATTGCGCTCCTCCTTTAAAATAAGTAGAACAATGATTCTGTTTATCTGTTTTGCACTCACATAATTTATCTCTAAACGAAGTTTTTGCAATGATTCCCACATTTCAATACAATTTTTGCAGTCGCTGATAAAGACCTCAAATGTGATTAATTTCACAAATATTTTAATTTTTAAATTAATCAAAGTTCTAAAAAAAATATTGCAGCATACCCTTAGCTAAGGAATTATATTTTTAATTTTATTTTCCAAAAAAAAATCCAACAAATTTTTTTTTTAGACGGTGCAAAAGTTGTATTTGTCGTGAAATTAATAAAAACTGAAAATTGCATTTTTTATACCTATATAACGTAACATTTTTGCAACAGACTTGTTTCAAATATCAACAGATTTTGTTTCTTTTGTTTGAGCTGTAATCGTTCAAAGGTAAAATAAAAAAAAAACGGTTGATTAATTGCATTTTTACATGAAAAACAGATATTTTAAATTTTGACAATTACAGCTCCGCTAAAAGGAAGTATAGAAAATTTTTTGATATTTCGTTGAATAATATCTAAATTATTGCTAACTTATCGCACATGTGGTTGATATGTTGATTGAAAGTTTGATATTTTTTCTAAAATACAATATATTATTTTTTATTTTATACACGCTCAGAAATCTTGGATTAAATTCTAATAAAAACTGAAGTGTATATATGACCACACAAGAATTGCATTAGAATCTAATATATGTCAAATATTAAAATTGAATTCTAATAACATAATACTAAATTTTAATAGAGAATTGGAATAGAAACTAAGTTTAGAACAATACTATTCTGGTTTATATTTAAATACATTAGTAATCAAGTGTAATACTTCAGTTATTAAAAAGTAATACGAATAAAAAATTTTTATTAAATATTAATACAAATTGTACTAAATAGTAATACAAATTGTATCAAATTGTATTAAATAGTAATACAGATTTTATTAAACAGTAATACAAGATGTATAACATTTAATACATATTGTCCTGAAAAGGTGAAAGGAAAAATCAACATTTATGGAATAAATTTATGGAACATTTATGGAATAAAGCTATAAATCTTTTATATGTTTACTTACTTTTAAAATTCCAAGTGAAATAAAAAGAAAACGTTTGGTCAACCAATAACAAAATATTTATTCATTTAAAGTTTCTTTTATAACATACGGTTTTCGTTAACAAAAACTATTTCTTTAGGTTTTATTTTGACAATGTCAGATTTCAGAATCAGAATGACAATTTGACAGATGCTTGATAGATATTTGTATTAAATTTTAAGACAATTTGTATTATAACTTGTATATAATACAATTTTTATTATACTTTAATACAGATAACATTAAATCAGTTTTTTAATATACTTGAAAGTATAAGTTTTAATCAAAAATATATTAAAAAATGCATGATTCCAACGCTTGGCTTAAAATTAATTCCAAGATTTTTGAGCGTGTAGTGAGTATTTTAGATTATAGATCAATAATACTAGGCACGTGCTAAGAACGTAAAGCATCCTGTATCTTGAAAACTTTACAATATCAAAGGAAATCCAGCACAGGTTTGGTACCACTGTTGAAAGTACATATAGGAGTGTCAATGGGTTAACAAGATCCGAAACTCTAAACTAGTATTATTTATCCAAACATGTCTGAATATAAGAGCACTGCTATTATTTCGTGTATGTATGTATGACTGTATGTATGAAAGTATAGTCTGCTGATTATATGCTAAGTGACGTCACATTAAATTTAATAAATCGCCCTCTAGAGGACGCTAAAGTTATGAACTGAAAAAGCTTTTTTAAGTGATATAAGCAAACGAGATATCGTTAGAAGTGTTTTGATCGTCCGCTAAAGAAAAGTTATATGACGACACATAAAAATGAGTATGGCGCCCTCTAGAGGACAGAAAGTCAACTAAACACCTACGCTCTATACTACCCTAACTTCTAAACTACTTATTATAATTTGACAAATGAAGTAGCGTTTAAAGAGTTTTAATTGTTAGCTGGTTATAGGTTATGTGACGTCACATTGAATTGAATATGGCTAGAGGACAGAAAGTCAACTAAATCCCTAACTTCTAAACTACTTACCATAATTTGACAAATTTGGTATCGTCGTTAGAACCGTTTTATACGCTATGTGGCGTCACAATAAATCCAATATAGCACTCTCCATAGGATATTAATGCATAAATTAAAAAGTTACATACAAAACATAACAAAAAAAAAATAAACTGGCCATAACACCCCAAAAAAGAACTTTGATCTAGCTTCTTATTGATCAATTTTGTTGTGCGTGTTATTAAATGTTTGATCACAAATGATCGAGAACTGGACCGACTTGTTTTATGCCGACTCCGAAGGGCTTATGTTCTCAAGAAGCTTTACATGGCAATTTTTACTCTCTGAAGCTTGCCATTATCTGCAGAGAGGTGACGACCGAACAGAAAAATTAATTCAATCGAAAAAACTTTCTGTGTGAGCTGGAATTGAACCCGGTCTACCGCGGTTCTTTAGCTTAGGGGCCACGCACTCTACTCACTAGGCTACGGTCGCCATCGACATACAAAACATATTTGTTTATTATTCGATCATTATATAATTGATTAGTAGTTATTACTTTCAATTATATAAAGATTGTATCCCCAAAATAATTTAAATAATAAATTAGTTCAAAAAACTAAAGGGTACGCCAAATAATTTTTTTTTTTTGAAAATTCTATAAAAAAAAACTACTGGATATTTTCTCAAATTTTTTTCTTTATTTGAAAGTACAATCCATCCGGTTATTAATGAAAAATAATTTCATTTAAATGGCTGCCTCGGCTGGCCATGTAATAGCCTACACCATCGGTCTAATTTTTAAGCACATTATCGATTGTGTGCAGCTGTATTTCACCAATGGCTTCACGACTATTGTCCTTAAAAGCGTCAATTGTCTCTGTCTTGTCGGCGTAATACTTATCTTTGAGGGCACAAATAAAAGTCCAACGGTGTCAAATCGCAGCTCCGAGGTGGCCAAACAACATCAGCTCTGCGGCTGATAATGCGATTTTCAAAAACAGGGCGCAAAACATCGAGTGTAGCTTCGGCTGTGTGGCACGTAGCGCCGTCCTGTTGAAACCAAATGTTGCCAATATCCTCCTCTTCAATTTTTATGAACAAAAATTCGTTCAACATGGCCCGATAACGATCGCCATTGACTGTAACGGCCACTCCTTGCTCATTTTCGAAGAAAAATGGCCCAATTATGCCTCTGGACCAAAATCCGCACCAAACAGTGACTCGTTTTGGGTGCAGCGGCCTTTCAATGTATGCGTGCGGGTTTTCTGTGCCCCAAATGTGACAATTTTGCTTGTTTACATACCCGCCAAGATCAAAATGAGCTTCATCTGAAAAGATGATTTTTTTGGCAAAATCGGCATCTTCTGTAAGTCGATCGCAGGCCCACTTAGCGAAGCGATAACGCATTGGATGGTCAGTTGGCTTCAACTCCTGAACCAATTGGATTTTGTTTGGAGTCATACCAAGGTCTTTATGCAAAATTCGTATCAATGATGTCTCCGAAATGTTCAATTATTGAGAACGACGGTGAATTGATGTTGATGGCGCTTCACGCACACTTTCTGCCACAGCAGCAATATTCTCGGATGTACGCACTGTTTTTGGCTTTTCTCGCTTTGGTTTATCGATGAGGATGTCAGTTTCTTTCACTTTTTTCACAAGACAACGAACATACGGAGCTAACGTGCTTCTCTTCTTTCAAAATCCGTACGCATTTTTCGCACACATTCTGCAACATTACCATGATTTTGAAAGTAATGTCGCAATATTTCCCAGCGTTGCTCAAGCGTATACCCAACCATATTCGTTCAGCGGAAGGATAAAACTAATTATCTGTCAAATCAGACATAAGCTAAGTGTTACCATTCACGAAATAAGCACTAGCTGAAAAAAAAAGTTAGATGGCGGACCCTGTACAAACCGACTACTAAAAACCACGCCATAAAATGTATGAAACAAAACAGTATTCTCATCTGAAATTGTTATGTACAAACTATTCAAAATTTTTGATCTATTAAATAAAAAAAGTGCACATAATCTAAATATTAATACGCAAACACAGCCCCATTTTTACCAACTTGAAGACAACACATTAAAATGAAACTTATATAATTTTAAAGCTCCCCTCCGGGAAATGTGAGCATTCCCGGATGTTACCAGGAAACATTCCATGGAATGTAGGAAGCATTCCCCTTTGTTGCACACTCCATTGCTTTTTTAACATAGCATGTCATTAGAGGGAAACATTCCTCCCCGCTGTGTTAATAAGTCATGTGGAAACATTTCTCTCCGCTGTTCTCAAAGTGAATTGGAAGCAGTCCTCTCCCCTTTTTTAAGAATTAATGTGGAAATATTCCTCTCCCTTATTATGAAAATGGATTCGGCCAGGATTCGAACCCGGGACCCCTGAGCGATAGTCGAGCGCGCTACCACTAGACTATCGAATTCTGAAATAAGCGGCTAGAAAACAATGATATTAATATTTTCTATTGTCATTGCTTGACAATAAATAAAAGTTTCCAAATGCATTCTTAAAGAAGCGGTTTGGAAACAATATAAATAGAAAACTTCCCTTAAGCTTCCAAAAGATACGGTGGGGAAACAATATAAATACAAAACTACCCCTAAGCTTTCAAAAGATAAGGTCGGGAATATTTCTTTATCACTTTTAGATGGAAGCCTTCCGATTTTTCCTGGAGGGTGTGGTTCATAGCAAGTGGGCAATATATTCAAATGTTTAGTCATTAAGATAGGTAATTAGAAATTAAAAACATTTTTATCCCATATAAAAAACAGCAACAACACACCAAGCCAAACATTCTACTCACACATTCGCCTTATTGAGAGAGAGTGAAAAATACAGAGCTGTGTGGTTTTTGTAGCTTTTTCTCTCCTCTCTTTTCGGACACATTAAACTTTAATGGGCTGGGCATTCTAACACAGTCACATTTTGTTCTGTCTTGCTAATATTGGTGAGCCCTCAAATAGTGCGCACTGAGCGAAATAGTGTTCAAAATTACCTAGATTTGCAAGTTTTCGTGTTTATACCCCACATATACTGTTGTATGTGTTTTTTTTTTATTTTGTGTTTTTAGTTTTAGTCATCGGTAGTGTTCAATATTACTTTTATGTCAAAATCAAAATTTCAGCATTTTATTTTAAGTAAATAAATTATTTTAATTTGCTCGCAGTGTAAAATTAAACATTCTACCTCACCAGAAAGATTATCTGCGGAAAAGAAATCATTTTCCAATTCAGAGTCAAACATTTTGGTATGTTTTTTTGTTGTTGTTTTGTTTTTATTTTAATATTAAAACATCTTAATATATGCTAATAATTAAATTTATAATCAAAAACTCAAAAAATTAAGCTTCCGAAAATTAATACATATGTATAGTATGAAGTAATAATTCAAATAATCATAAATCCTAAATGATTGAAATTCTACGAAATAAAAACTAAATGCAAAAGTATTATGTATGTGTAAATAAAAAAGTTAGTTTTTTAAGAGTGTACATAAAATTTGCGACATAGGTCCTCTCAGCATCACCGTCAGCGAACGACTGAATTGTATTCTCTTCTGTTGTAAGTTGTGTGTACATGTGAAAAGTTACGCTCAGAGAGCGCTCAATGAGCTATGGGGCGCCCAGTGCTGCATTATTAATATTTTATTCATTATTCTTCAATATTATTTACGGTTTTTCGGAAAAAGTTTAGTCTGGTTATTTGAATTTTTGCGGTTAAAATGCTTTATCGTTTTTGTATTATGTATATAAATTGTGGTGGTGAAATTTTTTAAAAATAGTAAATAATGAAAAATTCCCGTTATTTTGATAAAAAAATTATTTCGAAAACAATTGATTTTCTCAGTACAACCAAGGTATATTTGTATGAAAAGTCGTTGATAAAGAAAAATAACGGTATACAACAATTCCATTTTAAACGTGCCGTAATATAAAAAAATCACGGAACGACCGATTTGGGTGAAATTTTGCATTGGGCATCATTGACTGATATCAAAAACTTAATTTGGAGGAACAAAGTTAGACGTGATTTTTGGCGGAGTGCACAAAATACACAAAAATCGCCGAAAACGTCGAAAATTTATTTTTACGAAAATTCATGTTTATTCAATTCATTTTAAGAAAATTTAGATAAATAGACTTTATTTAAAAATAATTTTGGAAAATTTTGGTTTTTGTAGGCTCCATCCCTTGCAGTAATTGATTTCAAAGTAGGGGTTCGAAGAACATAATTTAAAAATTCAAAATAAAATAAATAAATGGTAAAAGGTAAAGCTGGCAAAATTGCCTTTTCAACAATATTACATGAACCCACAAAGAAAAATAAATTCTGCTTTACAAAATATGCTTAATCACACGGTTAGAAATCTTGGACTAAATTTTAAACTTTTTTGGATTACATATAGGACAACACTAAAAAAGATAATATTTTAATCCAAGGAAAAAAGATTAGTTTTCAATCCGAAGAAAGTTTAAAAAAGCAATAAATATTATTTTAAAATAAAAAAAGTTTCTGACCAGATCATGCTTTGAACACGCGTCCTCTGTTGTGCTGGTCCAACACCTTATCCACTCGTCCATCTCATTTGTTAAGAAAATTAAACTTATTTTGCATCATAACGAATACAAGTAAGCAAGCGAGCAGAAACGTGGGTTCTAGACCCAGCTAAATTAAATTAAGACAAAAAAATGTTCTGACCAGTTAGGGGTTTGAACACACGTCCTCTGATGTGCTGGTCTAATACCTTGTCCACTCGTCCAACTTAGTTGTTAACATATTTTCGCTTATTTTGCATCATTACGAATGCAAGTTAGTTCTTTTCAGGAACTTGGGTTCGAGACCCAGCTAAATTAAACTAATGTTTGGATTAAAAAAAGGACTTTTTGGAATAAAAATTTCTTTAAACCAAAGTTTGGATTAAAACGTAGTCCAACATTTTTAACCGAGCATAAGTGGGCAGATGACTGAAAGGGGGTTGGCTATGTTTGAAAGAAATTTTGGTAGGGTTAATAATAGAACCAACTCATACACTTTACTCCTTTAGAGGTCAGTACGGAAGCGATATCATCTCTGTTGAAAATATTTATGCTAAGTGGTTTTTCCAGCAAAGCTACGGAATGACAAAGATTGTGTTAATTTGTATACGATTATAGTAAAGGGTTTATGTTAGGTAAGGTACACAAACTTCAAGGCTACAAAACTGACAAACGAGTGCTATCATCTTCGCTATACCTCTTTTATGTTCTGTTTTCTCAAATCTACGCTAGAATTCTTTAGAACACGCTAAGTAAGTCTTAATTTTTGCTCACTTCTTTACAGATAGCTGGTCGAATTTCGACAACAGACGATAGTCGTATATTTAATTGTATATAATACTAATTCATAGTGATAGTCAGCAGATATCCGTGTTCGTATGTCACCTACCTTAACTAAACAGTACATTCTTACAGTAGTAAGCAATCGTAAGCTTTAGAGTAAAGTGCATCACGCTATATGTACATTTAGAGGAAGACATTTGAATGGTCAAATGCTTCATTTGTCATATATTAGGTGGCATACTACCACGTTTGTCTTCTGAATATAACTTTGAATTAGTAATTAATACAATAAAATATATTATGTTTAAGTTAACATACAAACAAAATCCTGCTATGGATTTAGATTTAGTGAACTTGTAGTTTGAAACATCACAGCCTTTTGGCGTACAATGAAGTTAGTGATCGGAAAAGGCATTGTTGGCATTCTCATGTTTGTCATCTAGTTTTCATATACTTTTAATAAGTATCAAATCAAAATCCAAATCCAGATTTGGATGTTGGAAAAAATGCAGCTAATGAATAGTTTGTACATAACACTTTTTGGTAGTTGGTTTTTAGTTTTTTGAACTAAATTGTTTCTTAAAATACCTACTCATTCTTATTTATATCACATTTCAGCAAACCTTTCATAGTTTCATAGAAAATTACTATAAAATCCTCAAGAAAAAAAATTGACAATATATTAACATTTCAGGGTTAACACCTTGTAAATATCAGCTAAAACTTTAAAAGCTCTTTTCCCGAACAAAAGTTTTTCGATCGGCTCGGATGTATAAAACAGTTCTATGAACACGATTGGTCTGAAAGTTTAATACGTTGTTTTATACGCCAACGGCTCTTGCAAGGAGTAGTTGATTATTTTTAATTTTTTTTTCTATTTTTACCAAGATTTACAATAAAAAAGGCGAGTTATTTTTAAATTTATTTGCAGAAGTTCGCCTTTTTGCTATTTACCTGCCAGAATGACAAGCCTACAGAACAAAAATCTATTTAAACTTTTGGTTATATATGACCTCACGTGTCGCAGTCCCTCGGGCCAGCAACACACTTTTTTTTCGGTGTCCACTTTGGACGTAAAATAGTTAAAAAAAATATAGTATGATAAAAAATGCATGTACAGCTTAAGACGTCAGATATAACATGTAACATAAAATGGAAATGACTGTATTTTAGTTTATTATAAGAAAACTTCCCTAAATAAACCTTTAAAATTAGGCCGTTACAACAGACTACAAATAATAAATAATATTAATAAGAATTTGTGTAGTTTTCTTTTAAATTTTTAATCACGGTACAATATCTTAATTTAATACCCCTACCATTACTTATCGTAGTGCATTTTAAAACCCGCTCCCCCCGCCTAAATTGGTAACGTAGTTTATTGATGACCCCTAAGGGTTAACACGAAAAATTTCAAAATACTAAATACAAAAAATACTTTTTATTTTATTAGCACAACTGAACATCCCCGAATATCGTGACTTTCTATATTGATCTTTGTACCGCCTCATCCCGTCTTTCCCTTAAGAAAATCCTCCAGACGCCTTTTGTTGTAGCTATTATTATTACCTTTGTAGTTGCTGCTGTTTATGTTGCCGATGATGATGTTGTTGTGGTTTTTGTTGTTGTTGCTGTTGTTATTGCTGTTTTTGCCATTATTGTTGTTCCATATAATACTGTGAATGCTTATGGTCCATTTAAATATTTTTTGTTGTTGTTATTCGAGTTTTCTTTTCGCTCTTGCTTTTAGTGGGCTTTTTTTTTTGTTTTGTTTTTTGCCGCGTTTCCGCTTTATTGTATACCGGATATCCGCTGCCACAGTTCTTAAGCGGAAAGTACACAATATACAGACATTTGAATTCTGATATCAAATTCAATTGTATTCGAAATAAAAACTTAAGAGGGACAAGAAAAAAAAAAGAAAAAAAGCAAACATTTTTGTTAGCGCCATGAAGAGACTATAAAAATAAAGGATTTTGTTGCTATCGATTTAAAGTCATTCAAAATATAATTGAAATTTAATGGATATAATTAATAACTTGCACAAGAAATTAATTTGTTTATAGTTTTATTAAAAGAATGTATAGGAAAGCTGAAGCAAAGAATATATTTTAGAGATTAAAATAAGAAAACTGACAAAGGCTCACAGAAAAGACATTTGTCAAAAGACATCAAATTATGATTTTTTTTCGTATTTTATGCAAAATTCCAAATCTACAACCAAATAGAAATCTGAAGTCAACATTGACTACGACAATAGAATTTGTAACTCTTGCTTTATTTTAAGATTCAAAAGTAGCAACATCTAACTTTTACTAGCTGGCAACACATGTTCGTGCACAAAATATTCTACTAAATGCCAACATAAAATTGTTTTTATCATACCATTAAAACCGCTGGGAATAAAAATAAATACATTAAAAAATAAAAAAACGATAATCACACTAATCATCATAAGAAGTTAAATAAACGACTTTATCAACAACAATTCAGGCATGAAAACCAACAACAACAGCAGCGTGCCTTGAAATTATTCAATGTTTGTTTATTTTATGCGTCAAAAAAGTGCTGTTGTGTGAGCACAGGAACAAATTCTTTGGCAGCGAGGCGCGATGAGGTAGAAAGTGAGTGAATAACTAAGAACTGCAACGAGCCATAACAGCAAGACATTATGACAGACGGAGACAATTGGCGAGGACGACAACGACGTTGTCAGAGGTAAAGGGAAAGTGGTACCCACGACGAACAGGAACAGACAGTTTGGGAAGTCAGCCTCCATACCGAAGTCAGCCCAAATGAGACCGAACGACCGCAACACGCTGCTGCTGATGCTACCGCACATAAAAGTGAGCTCATACTTGTGTGAATGTTTATGAGTTATGAGGCTGAAATAGAAAAATAAACACAAGCCGCACACTTCAGCGGGAGGAACGACAATAAAAACAACAACATGTGTGCAAAAAGCAACATTTAAATGGATGCCAATCATTCTACTAAAACAAGGACAAAGCAAAAAATCACCAAAGAAACTTGCATCAAAACTGTAGCACAACATCGTTTTATGAAATCTTTTTGAAAGCAACTCATTGCTAAGTAAACATTACTTAAAAATAAAAAAAAAAACATGTAAATATGTTAGAAGAAAAAACAACACACATTAATGAATATAAAGAGATTTGCAAGCAACTCTAAAATAAAACAATTTCGAGCATCAGCTCATTACGAAGCCAAAACAATCTACGTTGGTCGGCTGGCGTAAGCATTGGTCGAGGGTGGTAGGGTGCATGAATAGCAATAACAAAAACAATAACAACAACACAAAAAAACTCTGAGACACAAGTGGCTTTAAGTTGTTGGCTATATTGAGACGGGCTGACGCGGTGGGCGGTTTTAAAAATGAAACACTTTCGACACTTTGTGCAATTTACACTTGACATGCTTGAGTTTGTGTGTGTGTGTGTTTTCCTAGGTGGAAAAGGAGCCTTGCTGTATGTCTGCCGGCAACATACCTCGAAAGGACAGGAGACATGCTCGCCTTCATACCCGCTTATATCTTTTTTGTATAGGCATGTCCTAGGTCGGCATGTTTGCCAAACGAACTGCCTTAGCAGCAATGCAGCATGCATCTTCTGGTATGAATGCAGAAGATATACAAGTCTGCCAAATGAACTGCCCTAGCAGTAATGCTGCATGCATCTCTCGGCATTAATGCTGCATTCATACCATGAGATGCATGCTGCGTTGCTGCTCAGCAGTTCATTTGACAGACATGCCGTCCTAGGTCATGCCTATACAAAAAAGATCATTTAGAATAAGCGTACGAGCACAGAGTAAGAAAATGAACGTGTTCGTTTTGTTATTATAAGCAATTAATGCAAAATAGAGAACGAAATCACTAACAAGAAGAGAACAAATTAAAAAGAAAACCAAAACAAAACTAAAAGCCATTAGGAAAAAAAATTATTTCTCTAATGGGGTTTCAACCCACTACTCAAGATTCCAAAATACATGAATAAAAATTAAAGCTCTAGTCAACTGAGCCATTCGCACTGTTGTGATTTTGTTGATTTAATAAACATAACAACATTGTTGCTATCAAACGGGCTACGACGAAACACAGAGTGTCGGATAATTATAACAATCATGAAAATATTGAAGTTGTTGTCCCTTAAAATTAAATATAATACAAATATTATAAATTACTTATATAAAAGAACTTAGTTCTTACTGTACTGATGCTTTTTGTTTATAAATAACAATAATAATAATGCACCTCACTTAAAATTAAAGCGGAAGTTTTTAAAATTAAAAATATACCACTTAGCATTAAAATAATAACCTAGTAAATTCCTTCCATCGGCAGGCCTGCTTTGTTTTTCATCTGGGATGTGTGGCTGTGTGTGTGTGTGTGCGTCCCATGTGAGTGTTTATGGGCCTGTATGCTTGCAATATTATAATCACACTCGTGATAAGCTTCATCATCAGCATTATTATCATCGTTCTCATCGTCATTGCCCAACAAAAACAACATGCAAGAATGTTTATTTAACATTCATGCTTCTCTTTGTTTATTTTTTATTGTTTTGAGTTCTTCCCTGTTTCATTTTCTTTTTCATCCTTTTCAGTTTGCTCAAACATGTAAAAAAAGTTTTAATCCAGCAAACAAAATGATATTGTTTCGATATCGTTAACGAAATTTATATATAAGAAATAGGGTTGGCCTCTTTTTAAACAAAACTCCTTTTTTGATAACCGGTTTTGTAAATTTAGGTTTTCCTTTATAAAAACAAATAATAGGACACCTTTTTTTGTATCTTTGCCGAGTGTCTGTCTGTTGGCGCAAATTTGAAGTGCCACCTCCTATTTTCAACCTTTTTATGCAGAGGTTACACTTTGCCAAACCATTCTTCACTTTATAAAAATATCGCCACACTTCGCTCTTTATTTTTTACGTTTAAAATTTTTAATTTTGTTCTATTTTTTGCAAACTTGAAAAGTGTATACACCATCGCCGCCTTATTGTCAGAGTTGTAGGTCATTAAAATTCTCGTTTTTGACATTTTCAACCGGTGTTACGGTATTTTCCTTCTTAAAAAACACCGGTTTAAAGAAAAACTGATCACTCTTAAACTCTTAAACACCGACCGTTTTTGGCCATCACTAATAAGAAATATTAGTTTATCGAATATACATATATTAAAATTTAATGAAATAATGATATCGCTACGATCTTGAGGACAACTTATATTTCGATGTTGTTACAATATCGAGCTTTAACATTAATTTTATATACGAACTGTATTGAGTAAAGCCTGTATGACACTTAATTTTTTTGTCCATTTATAACACTATGCGACAATTTAAGGGTAATGGAATCTAACGAAAAAGCGACCAACGCAGATCGATGGTACTGATCTAGGTCACCAAAACCCAAAAAGGGTTTTGCAAAGTTAGCTCACTTTTAAAAGATATAGGCATTGAAAGTTTGCCTCTTGCAGAGTATTTTTTAAAAATGAATTGCTCATAAGGGCGTTAATTTTTTTTTAAATTTCGGATTCTAAGAGGTCTCTAAAGTTCCATAGGAGATCTCCCACAAAAATTGTAGGAAAAAAAGGATGTCTCTCTCTTCCGCAAGGACAAAGTTGTGTTTTGAGAAAAACAGTAAAAATAACCGATCTATAAATTCTTTGATTTTTGTTATAATAACTACATATGTCTTAAAGCAAAAATAAATATAAACTTTAACTAATAATATCTTGCCAAACACGATGCCACTCCTGATTTTTACCTCTTGATTTTTACCCTGTGTGAAGGATATTCGAATCTTAAGGTACACTTGAAATAGCACAGATCTTTTGATTGTTATCTGATTGTGTTAATTTTGGTGATATTTAACACAGTGTTTTCGTTTTCCTTATATTTGGTGTATTTAAAATTTTTACATTTCTTGCCTATGCATTTACTGTTTTTTGATAAAAGCATATTTGGACGCAATTTTCCAACTTTTTGAAAAAAATTAATATAAGGCTTTAGATCTCAGGTATCAGAAGTGGTACCAAAAATAATTTTCGCTATTTGGATTCTTCAAATATCTCCTTTAAGGTTGCTATTTTTTTAAATGATATCTAAAAAACAATTGTTTTTCAATCAGTGGAGACTCGTCGAATGGCAGGCTCAGAAACTCAAAGTTTTAGTTTAACATTTTGGTAAATTTGAGGTGAGGTGTTTTGACGAAAAAATAAATTTCATGCTAGGAAGAAAAATTTTTATAAAAAATCGATATACGAAAAAGAATCGTGGTCTTAACCTGGTGTTTTAAAAAAATGCTTTCAGACAGTGTTTCGTTAAGAAATATTTTAAAAATCCAAATTAAAATGCCCGAAATATATTCAATCTTATCTTAATTTTTTTAAAAAAGCTATAAAATTGCAGCAGCAACCAAAATATAGCTACAACAAAATCACAACAAAAATGTCCAGCTGGAAACAAAATAAATTCGGCAACCACGCACATGCAAATAAGAAGCTGTAAAACTTTATTTTCATTCATAAAATTTGCAATATATCTTCAGATATTCAAATAAGAAGAAACAGGCAAGCACATTAAAAAATACCGATCTTTTTGCTCCCTTGTGCACGCAGCCAAAATGATCAAAATATATCAAACAAAATGTAAACAAACTCGCACTTTTGAAGGGGTATAAAATAAATGTCCCATCAAAATATCCTGTTCTGTCGATGGATGGCTAATATAAGCGAGCAAAAAATAACGAGCGACGAGTAAAAACTCTTATAGATATATACTCGTTGAAAACTGTATCAGCACGGACTCAAACCATTGTTGAGTGAAACCAAATTTTTTCTAGTTCTTTTCGATCTGACTCGCTGCAAAATCGATTGAACTAAAAGTACTAAAAGAACGAGAATCAACGAACTAGTTCACAAGGTTCATGAGTGCGAATAGTTCAATTGAACTAGTTCGTTCGTGAACAACATTAGGCTTGGGTAATAGAATGTGCTTAGGAGTTTGTTTTCCTCCTAAACGAATAGTCAATAGACATCTTATTCAGATAGGCGCATGTTTTTGAGATGGTATCTTAGTGAACAGTGACCTGTAAAATACCTTGTTATTTTTTAAGGTCTTCTTTAGTAAGCTTAAGTAACCACTTTGATTTAGCTTTACTGGTAGTTAAAAATTTCTAAGATTGTCACTAGCCATAAGTATCGTTCCAGTGGCATTAAAATTTTTTGTTTTCCCAAGTCCTAACTTTTTTAAAAATGTAGCTTTTATACAGAATACAGAATGGTTCGGAGCCAATATGAGTTTGAGATGCTCCTATTTTGGAAAGGCAATTTGCTTCTTCGTTGCGTTAATCCTTCAGCACCTGGTACCTTCTGCCCCCAAAACTATATTTTATTATTTTGTCACAGTGCATTTAGTAATTCGACGTAATTGCAAACCACTTTTTATTAAAGCTCGCAGTTCTGCAGGGCGTTTTTGAGGCCTCTTGACTATCTGAAAAAATGTAGATATGTGCTGCCTTAGATTTTCTACAGAAACATTCCCTGACACATACCTCAATAACATATACCTCCGCTTTGAATATGATTGGCGTGTATCCCATTGGTAGATCTCTTTGGGAATTTGGACTATAAATCCCTGCTTCCGTTACTCCATTTTTAAATTTTGACCCATCAGTAAACCATTACTCTGAGCCAGGATCAGCTGTGAAGCTATCATTATTCCAAAGTTGCCTGTCGAGTTTAAAGATCCTATATAGCTTTGAGAAGTTTAACTATTTCAGCATTCTGTCTGGAGTTTTTAGAAAGGGGTCCTCTTCGAAGATTTTCATGTGGCTAGTAAAATTCCCTGATTAGTAGTCACCAGTTTCTTCCATTCTTCACTTCACTTAGATATGCCTCTTTTTCGATAACTATTGCTGAAAAAGGTAGCCTAATTATTACATTCAGAGTTTAATTTGGTCACTTTATCATTGCCCAAGTGATATTAATGCACAGCATTCTTCAGCTGGTTAGCTCCAGTACATTGTTGGATCTTGGGCCACCAGACAAGTACCGCATACGTAACCTTAGGTCTAACAATGGTTATAAACGTCAAATATATAATTTTTGGTTTAAGGCCCCACGTTTGGCAAGTGTTGCTCTGCCTGTAATTGAATTTAAATGGGTAGTCTAAGACTGTTAATTGTCAAAAGTCACCCCCTAAGTACTTTACCTCATTTGAAAAGTCAATGACTTTCCCATCTAGGGTAGGCCATATCCGATTTAAGTTTTTTTCCCTAGAGAAGGGTACTAGAATTGTTTTGCCAGGATTTATGCTTAACACTTTTTACTAACACTACTTGGAAGTTATATAGAGGGCTCTCTGTATTCCATCCAATATTGGCGGTTCATGGCAGCCACGGCTAGATATAACAAGATTATCCGCATATCATATCATGCCAAAACCCTAGCTGTTGAAACTTGTGAAGAGCTCGACCACGACTTGTTCACAAAAGAGGTGAAAATACCCTTCTTTGAATGCTTCCTCTGGTGGCAGTGATGGTCGGTTAAACTGTGTTTTTCGATGACTGCGGGCTTGACAGCTTGAAAGGCAAACTGAAACCTGTTTAGAAAAGTGCTCTTAAAGCTAGTCTCCCTAATATTTATTTAAGGTATTTTCGCAATTGTCTTTAAAAACAAGGAACTTAGGCTGACTTTGCGGGTGCTTCCGCCATATTACCGGGCAAAGAAACCGAGACTAGCAACACTTCGTGGTTGACTTTTAGAGAGAGCACAGGGCCAGAAGGTCGCCGGAAATGACTTCTTAAAGATTTATAAATGTTAATTTATTACTGACCAGTAACGCGGCTCTAAGATGAAAGTTTTCAGTGCTATAAAGCAACCTACCCTCTGGATTCTGGAGCCCTTTGACGACTGCAGAATTTAACCAGGGCTCATTGATAAAGGCAATTTCCAGGTGGTCTTTTGTGAATCTCGTGTAAAGCACATCGGATGCAGTTTAAGCATGTTGGAGACTCACCTGGAGACAGAGGATCTGCCTATCTATCGACGATGGTGAGCGTTCCATCGTCCTTCATTGTATATTTCAGTTTGCAATATGGTGCACAAAAAACCAACATTTTTCCTAGACACAAAATGTGCGACTTTTACTAATATTTTTATTAATTTTATGACAAAAAGTTATTATGTATAGAAATATATTTTTTTTAACTTAGATGGTATAATTTACTTACTTACATTATGGTATAGTAAAATAACTTACTAATATTTTTATTTATTTTATGACAAAACAAGATTACATATAGAAATATATTTTTTTTTAACTTAGATGGTTTTATTTTGACTAAACTAACGATCAGTTATGCTTTGCCTAAATATATATGCAATAGAATTTTGTTTATTCGAAATAATAATTCGAAATAATAGTTTATAGAAGGCGAAGACTTCTTTTGAACCTACACATCTAAAATAATTCTACTCCCAATCAAATACATCGCACTGGATTTGTATACCCCACGCATATTGCATAAGGAGTATATTCACTTCTTCACTTCTTTCATCACATCTTTAGTCGATTAAAGCCATGTTCGTCTGTCCGTCTATCTACCGTCACGATTACAGACGTACTTTTAGAGTTTTCGTAATTAAACTCTATTTTAGTTTTGGTATTCATGAAATTCGGCCCATTTTAAAATATCAAACATCTACCTACCATACAAAGTGACTCTACAAAAATAATAAAATCTCTACAAAGTTCACAAAAATTTCTAAAATTATTTCAAATTTTGAATAAATGCAATGGCCATTTCAACCATTTAAAGGACTTTTGCCAAGCTTCAATTGATAAATTGTGCTGTGCGTATTATTAAATGTTTGAACACAAATGATTGAAAACTGGACCTACATGTTTTATATCGACTTCAAACGGCTTATGTTCTCAAGAAGCTTTATTTGACAGTTTTGTACTCTATGAGGTTTGCCATTGTATACAGATAGGGGCGGCCGATCAGAAAAATCTATTCAATTGAAAAAACATTCTGTCTGAGTTGGAAATTAAACCCGTGTCACCGTGGTTCTTTAGCTTACGGGCCACCAGCTTTTCCGCGTAGGTCACGGGTGCAATAGATCAGTAGATAAAAACCTTTATTAATTTCACACAAATTAATGTAATATCTCGATATTTTCCATATGATTAAATATGATTAAATATGATTAAATATGATTAAATATTTAAAGCATACTCTAAATTTAAAATTTGCAACAATCGAATGAAGTCACACACCTTCCCCCAAGCAAAATGTTGTCAAGAAAACATTTATAACATTCATAAGAAAACATTCATAACTTCGAGTGGGGATATTAACTATTGCTGTGGGGGTATTTTAACTTCAACCGAGTCGAAGATAATCCCTTACTGGTTTTCTTTAAAAATACCTTCAAAACTTTTTCCAAACACGTTTAAAATATTTTTTAAAGTATGATATAAAAATAACAAGAAGTCAGAACTATGACCATAGCAAGTAATTTTGAGTTAAATGGCTTTTTGCAAAAACATAAGCCACACAAACTCTACAATCGAATGTGTTGTGTCCGCTGTATAACTTGGTGCGTCATCAATATCCTCTGAAGGAATAACGATTGTTATCTGATGAATTCTGGTTGTAGGCAAGGGCGTCCGCAGGATTTGTTCTAGGGGGTAGCAAAGACATAATTGAATCTAGAATGAATATAAACACAATCTAACCAATTTACTACCTATTACTATTTACTACAATTATTGGTACTAATTTTTAAATAATATTATTTAATATTTATTTAATAATAATATTAAATAATAATATTTAAAAATTTTATTGAATTTTTTTCTCATGCAATACAAATTTTAGTATTTTTTTGATAAAGCAAATATTTTTAATAATTTTATAAATTAAATAATGTGAGGCCTATATCCTCAAATGAAATTGCATTTATTATTATCGAGCCCCAAGATTTCAACTTTTAAAATTAGAATAAAAAAATTTCCTAATATTAAACAAAATTTTTTTGTTTAAAAACTGAAAAAACTAAATTGTTATTCCATTTTTTAAATTTGAAAGCCTTTAACTCCTAAACCAATTTCGAGTGGACTAAAATTTTTTCAGATTTGGATTTAGGAGGTCAAAAGCCATATCATTCGCAAAAGTTAAAAATTTGAGTTGTTGCTATTCTTGATATGTTCCCCGCATGCTAAGGGAGATATTTTTCACCGGATCTCACACAGCCTTGACACTTATGTACTTATTTCTTTTTTCATCATGAATCAGTTCTAGCAGCTTGCAAGTTCCTAAGATCGAGTAAGAAAAAATACCTTTTATTTAAATGATGTGAACAATTTTTTTTTTTTAACTCATAACGTATGAATAAATATATTTAGAGGTACATGTATATTATATGCGTTTTGTCATACATTTTCTTAACATATTCCAAAAATTCCTGCAAGGCATGATTCTGAATCATGGTTTAATATAAGCACGTGATGCCCACGAAATTCTCAAACTCGGTTGGCGCCGCTATATAACGTATATTTTAAGAAGTAAAAAATGTTTGTTTGAAATCGAGTCTCCCATTTACGTTTCTGTCATAAAAATATTTTGATTATTATTTGTTTAATATGATATAAGGTTTTTAAAAAAATTAGTCCTTGATATAAAATTGGCCTACTTTATTATATTTCCTAATTTTTTTGTTTTGCTTTTGAATTAGAAGCTTTGCTCTCGCCTAAATCGCTGCAAATTTTGCCATATTATTAAGTTTAGAAAAAATTTTAAAAAAAGTCCAAATTGGATCATCTTTATGATAGAAAAATAGCCGACTTTTTGGAAAACATTAACTTTTTTATTTATATTTGTTTACTTTGTCTTCTGCTAGTTAACAATGACTTTGCTTAGCGTTAAAGTCTATATCCGTTATTGAATTAAATACATCTTGCTTTCTGTTGCTACGAAGAATGATCTTCGACTAATAAGGGATATCATTCCTTAACATTCGTCAATTTCTCGTAGGAATAAATTCGTAATTTGTTTCATTACATTCATAGTATTTACTAAAAAATTCATTCATCGTACTCACTTCGTAAAAGGTACGAAGTTTTAGTTGAGTTTAAAAAATTTACAACTGAAATCGTTCATACTGGTTTGTCGAACAATTACCGATTATAAGGACATGTGTGATTCCAGGGTGGTCGTAGCCTACTGGAAGAGTCCGTGCCCAATACGATAAAGAACCGCGGTTCAAACCCTAGCTGAACAGAAGGTTTTGTTTTCGTGACTAGGTATTACGATCATTCGTAAATGTAAAGTACAATATAAATTTGTTTTTGTACGAATACGAATAAAATATTTGTAATGTGTACCAAACTACTTCCATTCTGCGAATTCTATTCGTGTCTGAAAATTACGAATAAAATTCGTAAAAAAAAAATTTTCGTGAAACAAAGGTTAATGAAATTATATCTTCACTTATTAGGCCGTGTTCATATTACTCTTTTTTGTCGCGATTGCGTCACCGCTTTCAAATTTTTTTCCCAAACGCGGCTGAGAAATACTGAATATTAAATGAATAAATGTATTTAAATACATACAAAATTCAGCTACGTCTGCAAAACTAAAAACGTGAGAGCAATCGCTACTAAAACGCGTAAAATTAACAAGGCCTTACAGCAACGGGTACAACATACTATTTGAAAATTAATGGTTTAGCTCTGCTTTATTTATAAATTAACCTTAAAAAAGTATTTTTGTATTTTTTCAAGATATATTAAATACATAATGAACATATCGTCATATTAAATCAAAAAAGGTATAAGTTACAAAAAATTCAAAATCGACTTTTTGATTGATTATGATGCATCTTTTCAAAATACATGTTTCGCAAAATTTTACACTTCTACAATTAAAACCCACTTTTTATTAACAAAAATCTCTAAGCCTTAAATTTAAGCGCAACTTACAATTTAGAAAATTTTTTGATTTTCTCTTAAAATTTTTTAGTTAAACCTACGGCTTTTTTGATTTAATAT
This sequence comes from Dichetophora obliterata, assembly GCA_963920525.1. NCBI lineage: Eukaryota > Metazoa > Arthropoda > Insecta > Diptera > Sciomyzidae > Dichetophora > Dichetophora obliterata. The sequence continues at coordinate 284,434,678 of OY986435.1, forward strand.
GAAGATAAATAAAAAATGTTCATTGCCTAGGAGGGGAAATCACCCCAATTTTACTCCCTGCGGATGCCCATGGTTGTAGGTGCAGTTCCTGTCTTAAACAATTCTATATTTTCGTACAAACGTACACATTTTTCTAAACTTTTAAAGCCAATTTGATCGAACTTTTTATTGTGCAACATATCATATTTAACAAAAAACCCTCAACGCTCTATTTTTGCCAGAATAAAAAAAAATTGTTTCAAAAAAATTTTTGTTAAAATTTGTTTTAAATATTATTGAAAATAAAAAATACATTTCAACAATTTGTGAGCTCTGGCTGAATCGTAAAAAAATGTTTATAAAAAACAATTGGTGGCAAATATTTTGTGGCATGTCCCCATATAAGTATTGATTTGGTATGGATGCAGAGGTAATATCTTCTCAGATTTTTATAAATAAGCTCTTTAAAATTTCATGTGCTCGATAAAGTAAATAAATGTAGACGGTAGAAGGTTTACATTCGTAACAAGCATGTATTTGTATGAAAAACCTAGTCAGCATGTGAAGAAAACTCTTGTATGCTGACTGATATTGGTTTTTGAAAGCAAAACTGAGGTGAAAAAGATAAGTTTTCATTCATGAAAAAGCATTCACTGAAAGTATCTGGCCCTCTTCCTATCCGTTAAAAGTCACGTTGAGGATGGTTTGAAGTGAAACTTGGTGTCTACAAGAACTAGTCCATGTACTAAATGTCAAATATTTATAGTGTAAGTAGGTACTCGTACTCGAGAAATTATGTGTCTCTGCAATTAAAGACTAATCAGCTACACAACCTGGCTAATACTTCAACTAGTCAAAATTGATGAGTTGAAATATTCATAATATGCGTAGGTATATTAGACTGGCCATGCCATATGTATGAAAAATGTATGAAAATGCAATAATGTACAGTACACCGTAAATGTAAAGTACACCGAGTGACTGTGCGTTGATAGTTTTGTTTTAAATGGAAAAACATTTAAAAACTTATTGACATTTGACATATTTCTCAATTTTTTGCACATAAAAGCTAAGTTATGCATAAAACTAGTAAGCACTTCTTTTTTTTTGTAATTGTTACATAAAATGAGCTATCAAACATAAAAATCCGATAAAAATTACCAGAGTTGTGATATTTAACGTTTTGAAAAAATTGCATTTTTTTCTCGTAGCAATTAAAAAAAAATAGAAAAATTCAAATTTAAAAAAAGTGATGTGAAATATAGTTGAAATGCTTTCTGAAACAACACTTAACCCCCTCAACTCTAAATTATTTTTCATAAGAAAGAAATGAACCTTCCCATTGTTGTTTCTCCCATTGTTTCTCTTTCACTCGAATAAAGTGGCGGGTGTAAATCAAAATTCAGAAGAAAGAGACCGTCTGAAGCAACCTCTAGCAGCGAGAAGTAGAAATATGCTGTTGCACCGGTAATGCGAACCACAGAAGTTAATAGTGGGAATTGGCACCGCCAGGGCCGAAAGGGTTAATACAAATACAAAAATTTATGTGATTTCTTTGAATAACTTCGTTATGAAATTAGTTACTAGAAGTGTAGCATTTCGTAAATTTCGAGTTTAAGTATTTTTATTTTCTATTTGTTCCGAAATCAATTACTGTCGCCAAAACTTTCTCAAATATGTTTTATAAAAAAAACAGATGCGTCGCTGGACACACGAGAGAAGCGAAGCTCTTTGGCAGTTTTATAAGTTTGATAATTTAATGGTTTTTTTAATAAAAAAATTTTTAAATTAAAAAATTTTAGATACTATAATGAAACTAAAAAAAATAATATTCCCACCAGTAAATTTTATTACCTAACATTATTATTTTACATTAATTTTTAACTATTTTTGTTATTTTTAATGATATTTTTGTTTTTAATATCTAAAATATCAAACGTATTTTATAAAGATGTAATGTCATCGATATTTCTAGAAAATATTATATCAATAGTTGTCCTAATCGTGTTGTGCAAATATTTGGATCGCTTATCATTCGCAAATTTTATTTATCAAAACGGCATTGTTTAAAGCCTAGAATTTTTATGAAATTGATTTTTTTTAAAATTTCAAAAGTATAGTCCTTCTGATGTTATTTTCACTTCTACTGCCGTTTTAGTAGGTGTCGAGCCACAGTGTTGCGCCTACATTTATTCTCTTTATAATCATTTATCTCAAAACTACTTTTTTCGGCATGGTGTTGTAGATAAAACAAAAACTATTCAGTCGAATCATCTGAAATTTAAATATGCTTTTCATAACATCAATGGCTATCGGTGGAACTAGAATCAAAGTTTTATTTCAAAAACATCGTATATTTTACACTTAATAACCGCTAGAAAACAAGCTGTTTAAGAAATTAATTTTCAAAAGCGCGTTATTCTGTCAATTTTCAATATTTGTTTTCCTAGTGCCAGCCATAGCTGCACTCATAGTGATAAATAATTTTCTTGGTTTTTATTTTTCAGATAAATAGAAAAATCAAAATCTACCTCACCGCCCATGCTCCTTGTCCTTGAGAGCGTCTCATTAAGCGCCATTTTCAACAACATCAACAATTTTTTTTTAAATTAAAAAAAATAATTTTTTATGTGATGAGTGTAACAATATCCTTTAAAAGTTATAATATGTTCAATACTTTAACATTTTTAAAAAATCCTAAAAATACCTTAAATATTCGAGCACTAGACCACCGGGCTTGCCTTAAGTGCCTATGAACATTCATGCCTGAATTCGTAATTAAAATCCACACCTAAAACAATTGACATCTTGTGATAATTTTCAACCCGTTGCAATGGAACCTTCTTACTTTTGTTGTTTGTATAGCTAATGCACAATGCTTTTGATCGAATATTGTAATCTGCTGCATCATAGCTCCATGCATTCACAATAGAATATGTAGGATAGCTAATGTACAATCCTTTTAATACATTATTGCAAGGTTGCCAGTATTGTGGGAAAAATCCCATTCGTGGCAATTTTTTATTGGTCTTGGGAATTTTTTTTTTGGAAATTCCAATGGTATTTTTGAATTGTTGTGGAAATTGCATGGAAATTCGTGAATTTTTTTCTTAAAAATTTATTATTCTCTTTTATTAAGCAAACATTTAATAATGGTATTCCATGAACGACACATATATATACTGAAGCGTAAAGCTATTAGTTTACGCTGTATATTTTCTCAAACTAACCCTTAATAAAAGCCATTAAATTTCAAATTTGTTTTGAGAACAAGAAAACTAAGTAGACATTTTTTGACTTATGGCAATACTATCCCGAATTTTTGGTTTTTTTGCAAGCGTAAAGCTTACGAAAATTATGTTAAAATACCAAAAATAAGACAAATATAATTACTACCAAAACAATATTAAAAAATATTTGCAAGTCTACTTATCGAATTCACTGGTTTTCAATTATCTTTTAAAATAAAAATGAAATTACAGTTGCCATTATATGCTCTACTTGCACCGCATTGTCGTAAGCTTCGTATGTAAAAACCCTTACGTTTTTGTTGTTGCAAAATACTCTTCAGATACTATAACGCTCTTACGCTATTAATATCAAAAATACGCCGTTCATTGAATACCATTATTATTTCTTTGCGGTATTTCTATTTTTTTTTTAATTTTTTATGTATATGGGATTTATTTTGGTATTTTTAAATGCTTATGGGATTTTTGATGGTATTTTTAAAACATGTGGTATTTTCGTGGTAAGTTTTAATGATCGCGGAATTTTTTTTGGTATTTTTTTATTGCAGTGGGAATTTTTTTGTTTATCTCTACCATGGGCATTTTGGTGGTATTTAATTTATGTTACTGTGGGAAAAAGGTAATTATCGTGGGAATTGGTCCGAATTTTGACTGGCAACTGGTATTCATGTAATCTGTTCATACCTTCATGCATTCACATGTAGGATAGCTAATGCACAATCCTTTTAATAAATTCTTTTCATCTACTGCAACATAGCTTCAGTTAATGCTTAATATTGAATGAATCACATGATGACACACAGGGTTGTTTTGGAGTAGTGGTTAGTGTGTAGAACTCTCGATCGAAATGGTGCGAGCTCGATTCTCACTAATTACACGCTTAAGTTTAGTATGCTGTAGGAACGAAAATTTTTAGGCTTTTAATTCTTCACTCGAAATTTTGGTGTATACTCAACACTAACACATATTTACTATAACGTGTTGATATTGTGTAGTAAATCTGTAAAATGGATCGCAGTTTATATACAGGTAGCTTACTAAAAGATTCAATGCCACTGATAATGTGATTTTAAATATAAATGTATTTGAAAAATATTAAATATATATTGCTAATTCCTTAGAATTTACGGATTTACGTACTCTTATAATATGATGATGAGTTACCAAGAGAGGGGTTCTTCTGCACCTAGAATATACCTACTATATAAATTTTTGACAAATGTCACTTAAATTTATTTTTTCCTTTTTAGTTTACGTCTTTTTTTAATAAAAGCTTATTTTTTAAAAATTTTTTTTACTTTTTATTTATTTTTTACTTTTTAGTCTTAGAGGTTTATTACTAATCACTTTTATTTTCAAAACTTATGGAGATATAGCATTTTTATGGATTTGTGGGCGGTAAAAGGGGGTGTGGCAAAAATTTTTACTATATTATTGCATTATCACCGGACTTACATATCTATGTTAAATTTCAGCTTAATCTGATACCAACAAGTTTGCAACATTGCGAAAAATGGTTTGTAAATTTTGACGGACATACATACATGCATACATACAAACATACATATCTACGAATGAAGCAAGTTATAGTCAGCCCCGTAGTTTTAAAGATATAGGATTTTTATTTATTTGCGGGCGGTAAAAGGGGGTGTGCCAGCATTTTTTTCCTGAACCATGCTCTTTTTGAAGGAAATTAACTGCCTAAATTTTGGCTGAATCTGCCCCGTAGTTTTGGAGACATAGAATTTTTATTGATTTGTGGGCGGTAAAAGGGGGTGTATCCAAATGTTTTTCATAAACCCCATGCTTAATTTGATGAAACTTTACTGTTCAAATTTCAGCTGATGGATTTGTGGGCGGTAAAAGGGGGAGTGGCAAAAAGTTTTATCATATTATTTTTTGTATTGTCACCGGACTTACATATGTATGCTATATTTCAGCTTAATCGGATACCAACAAGTTGTAGAAAAATGGCTTGCAAGTTTTGAGGACATACATACATCCATACATACATACATACGTACATACATACTTATGAACGAAGCAAGTTAAATAAAAGTTTATAAAAACAGCGAAATTCTGACTTTTTAACTCTCCAATCAGGGTTGTGAACTTGGCTACATTGAGCATTTCTTACGGAAGATTTCGTCTCGCTTCTACAGCATACTAAGCTTTACAAAGAAATGTTTTTAATTTTATATCCTCTTGTTGTAATAGACGGAAGTAAATAAACAACAATATTCACTCAATTCACTCAAGCAAATCACAAAACGAGGCGTAGAAAGCTTCACAACAAAAAAAAATTATTAGCCCTCGGATGGGTAATGGGTCTGGAAAGACGAAATCAGAGGTATGCCCAATTACGAAGGTATAGCATAATGACAGGTAGGCTAACGGTAGTCATATGTTTCAGAGTATTTTCACGTATGTATGCTATGTATGTTTGAGCCATATATATCTTGTTATCTGACAAACCCAGGTTAAGAGAATAATATGTAATTGAACAAAATATCATGCTATTATCTATCAGAAATTAATTTCGTCTGAATAGTCGACATAGTCAACGTATTTAGAATTTGACTTTGAGACAGAAGTTATCACTTTTAACATTTACAGAACCTTTAAATTTTATACTTTTCATATAGAAGGAAAACATACTTGAAAGCCCAAGAGATCGTTTGCTAATCGAACAACTAGGAACGAAGTTATTAAAAAGAAAAACCATTTTGTCTGGCCAGAAGACATAGTCCATATATGAAGATTTTGACTTTGTGACAAAAGTTATTACTACAAACATATACAGAACTTTTCGATTTTATTCTTGTCATAAAGAGTGCAAATATGCTCGAAAAATCACGACATCGTTTGCCAATCAAGTAACAAGAAGCAAATTTGTTTAAAAACTTGCTTTCGTAATAAATTTGGCATATCTATTACAAACTGTTCAAAGATATCCAATAAAGCAAAAAAATTCTGCAGTTTCAAACTAAACATCCCAAGTCAATATGCGTGGATGTTCTTGAACAACAACGGTGAGAGACACGGCGAATGGTTAATAACAGAATGGACGAATAAGCCTGGGAAAAAGTCTAAGACATCAAGATCTTTACAAAGTTCTGGCAGTTCAAGAATCGAATCTTCTGAAAGGAATCCTAACATTAACAAGAATCCATTATCTAAAAGTAATTATAGTTCTTGCTCTAACTCTTTTCCGTATATAAATTCCCGTCCTAACTCTAAATCTAAGTAAAATCTTATTCTAATTCTAATCTTAATTCTAAGAATCCTCTATATAAAAGAAATGTAAACCTACCTGTTCTTGAATCCAAACCTTATTCATCAAATAAGTTTGTGCAACCTAAGTCCCACCATAATTCAGATTCTAATTGGAATCTGAAAACTAGCATTTTCCCCATATTTTCTCCCATAATTAACCAGAATACGGCTTCATCTTATAATAAGATGATTACTGGAAGCAATCTAGCATCTAAACCGCCAACTCATCAAACACGTAAACGGGTTTCATTTAAACTTAACAATAATGAAACCAATTGTGAGAAATATCCAAATTTTATCCATTCTCATACTCTTAATCCTTCACCACCAACCGGAAGTGGTTTACCAAAACCATCTTCAGTTTCAAATGAGCTTTGCAATCAACCTGGTAGTCCTACGTCATTTTTAGACCCCCTACTTCCTCCAAAAGTGAAATTGACACTAAACTCCTGCGAAGGCACTGAGAGCAGATATGCCCTTTCTCGCCTCAGGGAGAACAACGTTTATAACAATGTTCGCCTGTATCTCGCTTATATGTATAAAGCCCTTGATTCAACATGCATTGAAGGCAAGACCAAAACTAACCTTAGAGTATTAATTCAGCAAGAAGGTCTTCCTACCGGTGTTGAAGACTTGCGTAATTTGTTTGTCCGCTTTCAAGAGCACCTCGGTGTAACGGTTGATCAAGTCAAAGTGGATCTGGAAACCTATGGCGCTCATGTCAGAGCTAAACATGTTTCTCTTCTTCAAAAATCTCGTAAAGAGCAACAGCAATATTATCGTTCCTAACTCTTCTTTCTTAAATATATTCTACCATAACTGTGGCGGCATGAGAAGCAAATTAAACAAACTTTATGTTGACGCTAAATCATGCCACTTCAATGTCCTAGTATTCACTGAGACATGGCTAAACGAAACCTTCAATAATGAGGAAATTCTTGATAGCAATTGGACTGTCTTCAGAAAGGATCGGGACTACTCCTCAACAGGTCTTTCTCGAGGAGGTGGTGTCCTTGTAGCATCTCACAATTCCCTTTCAAGTGAGCTAATAGACACACCTAACCATAAACTGTTCGATCACCGAATTATTAGAGTTTGTTCAGGTAAAAGTCTCAATGAGTACATAGGAGTCGTTTACATTCCTCCCGGCTCAAGTGAAACAACATACAACGAGCTTTGTGAAACACTGACCACCTTTACCTCCTCCCTAAAAGAGGAAGATAAAGTTGTTATTCTTGGTGACTTTAATCGCCCAAATATATCTTTTGTCACCGACGAAAACGACAACTTTCTTCTTCCTGTAAATCTTTCTAATGCCATAGACTTCAACTTACTTAGCACCTTTTATGGCAGTGACTTGCAGCAAGTCTCTTCTGTACAAAATCAGAATGGCAGATGGTTGGACCTAATTTTTACTAACTCGTATGAAGAAGTGAAGGTTAGTCCATGCATGGGAGCAGAAAATTTACTAACTAACACTGTTCATCATACAGCCTTAAAAGTTGTTTTCTCTGCTAATGACATCAACTTTACCCAGTCTTATAATAACACCATTGCGTACGATTACCTCAACGCCGATTATGAAAGAATAAAATGTTATCTTAGTTCTCTAAATTGGAATCATATTCTATTCAATTTAGATTTAGACAGTGCTGTCTCTATATTTTATCAGCACATTTTTACCGCTATCGAAAGTTATGTGCCAATAATAAAGAAAAAGAATAAGCTCACAGAACCATGGCTAGACAACAATCTCAGATATTTGAGGAATCAAAGAAATAAAATCTACAAACTTCTCAAAAACACTGATAATATAAGCGATGAACTGAAGCTTCGATATGACAAGCTATCAAGAGAGTTCTCTATCAAGTCAGAAGAAGCGTACAAGTTGTACACGAACATCATCGGAGAAAAAATTGTCCAAGAGCCGAGAAAATTCTTTGACTTTGTTAACATAAAGCGCAAATCTAGCGGCTATCCATCGTCTATGTTTAAAGGTAATGTCACTTCGTCCAATTCTCTTGAAATAAGCAACTTGTATGCCGATCACTTTAAGGAGGTCTTTTGTCTTCCTACCACCTTATCTGAAACTTCTCCTAGCTCAACTATTATAGTTGATAGTTTATATTTAACCCAGGAAGAGATTTCTAATGCAATAATAGAACTGGATATATTAAAGGGACCAGGACCAGACTTAATACCTACAAGCTTTTTGGTGCGATGTTTAGACCAACTGCTATTGCCATTACACATAATCTTTAACGAATCACTGGTTTGTGGGACATTTCCTTCATATTGGAAACCATCCCATCTTACGCCAATTTACAAGAATGGTGATAAAAGATCAGTTGAAAATTATAGAGGCATAGCAATCTTGTCAGCCATTCCAAAACTTTTTGAAAAACTTATTTGTGAAAAGCTAACAAGTTTCATTAACCCACGTCTAAATGAGCAGCAACACGGGTCCCGAAAAGGGCGATCTACAACCACTAATCTCATGATTATGGTATCAGATGTTTTAGTCAAAATGGAAAAAGGGCACCAAATAGATGCTGTTTATACTGATTTTAGTAAAGCTTTTGATCGAGTTGATCACAACATTCTTATATATAAGTTAGAAAAATTTGGTGTTGCAGGGTCCATACTAAGTTGGCTAAAATCATATTTAAACGGCAGATCCCAGTTTGTTAAATTCCAGGGAGTTCTATCGAAAAAAATTGCAGTCTCCTCGGGAGTTCCGCAAGGTAGTCATCTTGGTCCTCTTCTTTTCAACATATTCATATCCGATCTGTCAGAAGTTCTTAACGATATCCCACATCTTATGTATGCAGATGATTTAAAAATGTACTATTCAATTCAATCAGATGTAGATGTAAATTTTTTGCAATCAAAATTGTTGTCTCTTGAGCAATGGTGTTTTCAAAATAAACTACATCTTAATGTCAATAAATGCAATGTTATTAGCTTTTCTCGTAAAAACAACGTAACATTACATACCTACCACCTCAATAGTACCGAACTAAAAAGGGTCAACCATATAGTGGATCTTGGAGTTGTCTTAGATTGCAAGATGCGCTTTAATCTGCATTATGATAAAATTGTGTCCAGGGCCAGCAAACAGCTCGGTTTAATAAAAAGACGTGCAAATGAATTCAAGAATATATGGGTCACTACATCCTTGTACCGTGCATTAGTGCGCCCAATACTTGAATATGCATGCATAATTTGGAATCCATCTTTCGATTCCCATAGAGAAAGAATTGAGTCTATTCAAAAGCAGTTCTTACTATACGCGCTTAGAGATATGTACAACTCCCATGATTATTGTAGCCTTCCATCATATGAACATAGACTCAGCCTTTTAAATTTGATGCCACCATCAACAAGAAGATCGTTATTGGGCTCATGCTTCACATTTGATGTAATTAGTGGTGCTATTCACAGCGAATATATTTCTAATATGATTTCCTTTAACGATCCAATTAGGCGCACTAGGCATACTCGATTGTTAACTGAATATCAGCACCAAACTACATATGCAAATAATGAACCCATCAATCGTTGTTGCAGAGAATTTAATAATATCTCTATATACTACTCACCTTCTATGTCCAAATCCTCTTTCAAGCAAACCCTATATAAATCACTCAGTAATCAGAATTAACCCAGGCCTCAGATAAACTACGTACAGGTATGGATTTATATGTATTAGTTTAATAAATCAAAATTCTTTAACATCCCTCTCCAAATCTCCCATTTACGTCCTTTTGTCCTTATAGTCTTTAAGAATAATATATATACATCGTATCTTAAGTGTGTATATAGTCTCTCTTGTTTTCCTCCTCTTCTCTTAGTTTTGACATGGTTTTTGAAATCATGTCAATCCGGTGGGCGGAGTATGCCCACTAAGAGCACCAAATAAAAAATAAAATAAAAACAAGGAAAGGGGAGAAGAAAAACAAAAAACTTAGTAATCTAAACTTAGTAATAAGTAAACAAAACCTGTTAGAATAAGTTAGAATAAGTAAATTGCATTGCATTGCCTTGTTTGGCCAATAAATAAATAAAAAAAGAAAAACAAAAAAGTTAAACAATGCTCAGTTGACAAATTAATATGTTCCATAAATTTTTTATCCACCCTCGTTATTAAAAAAAGAGCATAAAACGTAACAAAAACTGTTAAACATGTAAAAATTTTAACTTTTCTTTTATAAAATAATATTAAAGAAACACAACAGTTAAGTTGACATCTTTACACATGACTTCTAAATACTCTATTGTATTTTCTTGTAAAAACCCTAAACAAAATTTTTGCAAATTAAGGCTTGAAAAATGAAATGTTAAAATATCAGCATAATTTATATTGCAACACTTTATGCAATAATGTTGCTATACTTTTTAAAAGCATCGCTATCAACATTTTTCTTCCAAGCTAATGTAAACATGTTGCGAGTGAACACTGCTCCACATTTCCAATAAGAAATGTTTTGATGTGCTGGAAATTTCCTGCTAGCTGCTCTGTTGTTTATCATGGGAATTATTTTTATAGTCCTCAGCTCACGAACATCTCTGCATTCGTTCGTAAACATTTGCGGAGAGCGGTAGTGAAGAAGTGTTTGTGTTTTAAATGTAATTGTGTTGTGATTGCGTTCGCGGAAACTGTGATAAATAAAAACAACACTTAATTATTAAAAAAAGAAATATGCAAAAATATTTGACTAGAATATAAATAAATGCAAATGGTGGATAAAAAGTGTTCAAAACAAAGCAAGAAAATACTGTTTTATTTCAAAAATTTTTAAGCCAGCATTCAGTATATTAAGCTAATATTTCAAAGGTGTTTATTGTTTTATTTTTGTATAACTTATTATTTTTATAAATATGTTTAAAAAAAAATAAGTTTGCTTACCTTAAGTTGGTTTCGTTTAAAAAATACCGAGCAGATTCGAAACATTAAGAATTTTACAGAATTTTTAGGAAAATTAACAAAAACAACAATTTTTGCATTCATCCGGTTATCAAAAGGATTCACGGAATAACATACAATCTTTTAAATTTAACAATACTTAAAGAATAAAATATATCATAAGCTATATTGTAATGGACAAATGGTGTTTGGCTTCAGTTTTAATACAATAAATTATTTTTTCAAACTTAAAATCTTTAATCTTTTAAAAACAAAATGATTTACACACTTCGCTTTTGCAAAAAAATAAAGTTTAGTTGTAATTAAAATTGATTTAAACTAAATTTAAATCTTAAAGTTATATAAAGAATAGGGCTATATCAAAAGTTTTTCTCTGCTGAAAAAACAAATCTTCAGTTACTTATCACACTTCATCATTGTTGTTATTGTTTTTATCAAAATAACAAAAAAAAAAAAAATAAGCAAGTTTTCAGAAATTTTAACAAGGTGAAGAAAAAAAATACAAAAGATCTTTTTGAGGATGCTTGAGTGTAGTTTGAAAGTTAATAAAAAATGTTTGTGAATTCAAAAAAATGGCGTCTGCTATTTGTCTTGGTTTACGGCATAATTGCTTCAAATGGCATCATTGAGTGTAAAATAGTGCCCAGATATTGGTCTGAAATCAAAAACCGACTGAATATAAAAAAAACATAAACAAATAATTTTTGGGATTCTAATCTGAAGTGCGGTTTGTGGATTGCTTTTTTTTATTTTGTATGACTTTAAAAAATAGTTACCTGCTACTAAAATTTTGTTTTCATATATAATTAGTAAAAGTTTTTAACCCTTTCAGTAGATTAGTCCAATATATTGGACAATTCAGAGAGTAATTTTTAATTTTATTTTGCAAAGCTTGTTTTTAAATCAATTCGTTTGGTTCTATGAAAAAAAGATGAACCAACATGATAAAAATAAATTTAGAGAGACATTTGACACTGAAGTCCGTGGATTGTTGGCCTTTTTATAAGAAAAAATCAACCGAACAAAAATCAAATTTATATTTTTTTATCCTTTTATGGCTTTAATGATATTTTTATTAAGAGGCTTTAAGAAACAAAACCTTCAAGGGATTAAAAAAATAAAGATTTTGTGCCAAACAGGAGCAAAACAAACATTTTTTATACAAGCTTGCAAAACGTAAGTAGCGCAGATAAAAATTAAAGGTAGGTAGGTTTTTTCATCATTTTAGGACCTAAATGATAGGAATGTTACCTCAAAAACTTATTTTGTTCTAAGTTAAGCCTTGCTATTGAAAGTGTTAAAGTATTGTATACTCCAAGAAGTCATTATTATCAGTTAGATTATCTATAATAATTTTAAAACATATGTGGTTTATGTTGATCTCTTACGAATTTTAAAAAATAGTTTTATAATCTTTTAACAAGTTGTTGTCGCTATATTACACTCAAAAAATAATGAAATTCTATCGATATTAAAAAATTTTAGCAAACTATGTACAGAAGAATATCGAAACAGTTAACCGAAATATCCCAATAATAATTAATTTTTTTCAAACTATTAACTTTTTTATTTAAAAAAAAAATACAATAATAAACACAGATTTTTCTAAAATAACAATCAGAATTTATTTATTTATAATAAAGAAACTTAGATTTAAATTGTTTGCAATTAAATTTGCATTCCAGAACGTAATTCTTCTACTGGAAAATGCCTAGGTCCTTTTAAGCCAATCATTTGGCCTTATTTTCTGGTAAGATTTAAAAAAAAATCAAGTTCTTCAGATTATTCGTGATTATTTTGTGATAAATGGTACGAATAAAAAAATGCTTTGATGTAAGAATGGTCAGAAAAGTCAAGACTCGTATAAAAAATCTAAGAAAAATTTCAATTCTGCGTTTTTCATTGCTAAATTTCGAATATTAACTCAATCACACAAGAACTAAATTGATTTTCATATGCTTTTTTGTTTTTAAACTACTAAAAAATAATTTTGGAGATTCTTAGAGGTATACCTTAAATTTCGCAAAGATACTTTATCAAATCACTGGAATCCTGCCCGCCCCCTTTCTTGCTTGATAAATCGTTATCTCAATTTTTTTCAAAATTGACTTAGTCCGGGTCTGCATATCAGACGCGCCTAAGTTCAACATATACTCTGATATATTTCAAGTCTACAATGGTTTTCTTTTATGAATCTACTGTGTTATGTTTTACACCGATATGTTGAAACTAATTTAACAATTTTTCAACAAAAAAATTTAACAATTTTGCAGAGATATAAGAACATTAATTTTCCAAAAACGCTTTTTGTGTGACTCAGACAACTTTGAAAATTATTGACTCATATGTTTTTGCAGCCCAAAATTGGAAAAAATAAACAATAAACAAAATTAGAGCTCGCACCTGCTTGTGTAGATAAACACACAACTTAACTCAAAAGTTTAGAGCGGTAATAATTTACTATATTATCATAGTAAACTTTTCTTTCCATGAATCTTGTAGACAAATAAACATTAGAAGAAACATTTTATAATTTATAAAAAATTAATACCTATTATCTTTCAGTGCAGAAAAAATAAACAAAATACACGATGTAAAAAAATGAGAAAAATTGCAAAACTTGGCATGTTACATTCATTAACTGACAGGATAATCGCATACTTTGTTTTTTGAGTCCACCCTAAATTTAGTTATATATGAAAAACCCTGATTTTTGTAAGGTGCGTGTGAAGTTAATTGCATAACTCTGCTATTTATGAATAAATTTAAAAATTTAAAATGTTTTCTAAAGAACGAAAAGCAGACTTTCATTACGGTATATAAAACTTCTTGTGTCTAAAGAATTGGAAAAGTTGCAATCCATTGCCAAGTTTATCTTTACTGTTACACTGTGATATTCATTGCTAATATTTTCACAAATTAAAAAGAAAAATGTCTTAACATTAAAAACTTTTTACATATTAAATAGTAAATATATTAAATATATTTTAAGTATTCAATATAAAATCATTTCTTTGTAAAACCTAAATGTCAGAGGAAATAAATACCTTGTACAAATATGATGCGGATATTGTTCGAGTTAGAAATCCAATAGTTCTTCATAGAGTCTCAGTGACGTCATTTCACTAAAACCTAAGGGAGGAGGGGTGGGGGCGAAAATTTAAATGACATAATAAGATTTTTTCGTAAAACATAACATTTAATAAAACCATAGTTACACAAATTATAATACACACATATATGAATTTAATACAAATAACAATATAAATTATAAAAAACTAAATTGTAAAAAACTAAATTAAAATTTAGTTTTAATCCTTTAACGGGAAAAAATTTATATTGGATTTATTCCAGTGGATAACGACGTTGACGCTTGAGGGCAAACTCGTTAACGAGATCTTCCATTTTTACCATTTCTGGTTCCACAGCCATCAGCATGAAGTGACTTAAACGGTCATCTCCCGTTGTTTTACGAAGATATAACTTCACTCTCTTTAAAGTCCAGAAAAATCAAAACAATTCTGTAAATTGTACATTTCTAAACTCTGAACCATATCTTTAATCGATTTTGTTTTATTTTGTTTCGAATATTCTTTTGCCACGCTCAATTGGTTCCTGAGAACAATTTCATCAACGTGGGTGGAATACAGTTTAAAAAATTGTATTATTGAATCTTCGGACAAAAATGTTTCCGAATCCGGATCAAATGTTTCCAATATATTCATTAGCTCTATGTTGTATTGAACAGAAAATTATGAGTACACAATTGTTGCTTTTTTGCTGAAATTTGAATGTTAAACACTGCACTGTGAACTCTCGAGGAACTCTATAATAATGAAATCGTTGGTTTCCTCTGGCTCAGACACGAATGTCTTATAAACAAAACACAATCGTTCTTTTAAAAGCGGTGATGCCACGCAGCTTATAGTACGATAGAATTTTGTCAAAATACGCCGCAACGGTGCTTTTGGAAGAACAATCGTCTTTTGTTAATAAAACTGATTTAATCAGAAGATTAGAAGAAATACCATCACCTTTCGTATCGGTGGCGCTCTAGTCCATGACACAAAGAACGATAACGGTTTGAATATTGCGGTGAACTGTACTTTAGTCGGGACAAAACAATATGTAACGCAATAATTATATAATCAGATATATTTTAATTAATAGTATGCGATAAAATTGGTATATTAGTTAAATAAATCTCGTAAAAATTAGACGAATTTACAAAATAACAGTGTTAGATGGTTTTATTGAATCGATTTATTGAATAATAGTATCAGATCCTTGGCCCCCCCAGCCAAGCCCAATTGACTCCGCTGTAGAGTCTTTACGCAAAATCTAAGAATAACTAAAGTTCTTGTTTAAATGTTGAACCTTGAAAGCAAAATTAAAAGAACCTGTTTATCAGAACACAGCGTAATTCAACTGCATAACAGGTATCTTAAAAAATTTATTGGAAAATTCTAAGGGGATATTTCTTTTAATGTTTTTCATTAAGTAACACATACTTGTAAAACTTTCTTTTAACACAACGAAATCTAAATCATATGGTTTTTTCACTTTTGTATAATAAAATAAATTTCTAAATAAATAAAAACATTTTATGTGTGCAAACCAATCACAAGGCTTGATAGTCAAAGTTTTGCGCAGAACGTAATTATTTCATCTTACATACGGTTAGAAATTTTGTACTAAAATTTAAACTTTTCTGTACTACATAATAGTCCACACCAGCTTTGGTTTCAAGTCAAGAATTTGCAAAATACTAAAACATGATTTTAATACTTACTTACTTACTTAGTTGGCGCTACAACCGTATGTCTTGGCCTCATCTAAGAATTTGCACCAGCTATTTCTGTCTTTCGCTTGCTGGCTCCAGTTGGAAATTCCAAGCTTCGTCAGGTTGTCCTCTACTTGGTCTTTCCTCTTCTGCGTTGACCGCCGCTGGGTACCGAATCAAATGTTTTCTTCACTAGAGCATCGCCTGTCAGGCGCTAAACATGACCAAGCCAGCGAAGCCGCTCGATTTTAATGCGCTTGACTATGTCGATGTAAGCGTACTGCTCATACAGTTCATCATTCCACCGTATTCGGTATTCGTCATTGACGCAGATTGGTCCGTAGATCTTACGAAGGATCTTTCTCTCGAAAGCTCCTAAAGTCTTTTCATCTGAACTGCTTAGCGTCCAGGTATGCGATGCATTAAGTAGGACGGGCATGCTAAGCGATGTATAGAGCGTATTTTTCGTTCGTTGAGAGAGAGCTCTGCTTCTCAATTGCCTACTGAGCCCAAAGTAACACCTGTTGGCAAGAGTTTTTCTTCGTTTGATCTCAATGCTGATGTCGTTAGTTGAGTTTATGTTGGATCCCAGAAAAGCTTAGTCCTTCACAACCTCGAAGGAGGTTTTGTCAACGGTAACGTGGGTTCCAAGACGCAGGTGCTGTTTGTTTGTTGACACCAAGTATTTCGTCTTATATGCATTCACTGCCAGACCCATTCGACTTGACTCTGTTTCTAATCTGGTAAATGCTGCAATGACTTCGCGCGTATTATGGCCAATAATATCGATGGTTTTAATACAGCTTTTGTTTTAAACTTAGTATTGGCTTTCAGTAAAATAATTAAAAAAAAAAATAAACACCGTGAGATTCTAGCTCACGACATCCAGTTTGAAAGTGCATTTGTCTAACTAGTGGAATACATTTAGTCTGTGTTCTATTAAAAACAAAAGTAATACAGAAAGCTAAAAGGAAAGGTGTAATATTTATTTATGTTTAAATTTTAGTACAGTAGAGTTTAAATTATGAGTTAGTTTTTGCAAAGTTTAAATTTTAAAGCACAAAATTTAAAAAATTGCATTAATATTTTAGCTGGATTACAATTTAGTCCAAGATTTTTAACCGTGTACAAGTTTTTGCTATTAACCCCAAATATATTCTTATAAATCCGGTGAGAGATTTCCTATCGCTTTATCTGTTTTAAATTACAAGCATTATGAGGGATATGCATTATTAACTTGGCTTGATCTAAAAACTTCTTTGAAGCTTATTTATAAAACCCTTGACCAGGTCAATAACTAGCAATTCCAATTTTTTTCATCGCAATGAGGTAGACGGCATAAAATAAGCATTAACTTAAACTTTTGGTTAGCTAAACTATAAGTATGTAATGAAATAATTTAATCTTAAACACTGAATGATAATGATTGTTGAGTTGTTTTTCGCCAACTGTATTTGCTTGTGGCTTTTTTTAATATTTTTAGGCTACAGGTCTAAATTTTTTATTAAAATTATATAAAAATCTTGGTTTGTTATAAATTTTTTAATATTTATTTAAACCAACTCTGAAATAAGCAGGTTTACAAATTAGAATTATCCAGAAATATGAAGAAGTATTTTTATAAACTAACGCTTCTGAAAAAAGAAAATTCTATTCTAATATCCGAGGTAATTGCAATCACCTCACTTGTAGTGAAAATACAAACCACAACCACTGATTTTGTGCATAAAAACAATTAAACATTCCCAACATTCCTACCATTTTATGTTACTATTTTCAAAAAAGTATTAAACACATTATAAATGTGTTAATTTTATGCAGTATCTATATCACTACGTTATTACTTGAGCAACATTCTAATAATTTCAAATTTTAAAATTTTACCTCTGAAATTAGAAGATTTTAGAATTGAGATGTTCCCGATTTACAAACAGCTTCTAATTTCTGAGGGTGTACTGTATTAATACTAGCATTAGCATAAGTATTAGTATTAGTATTAGTATTAGTATTAGTATTAGTATTAGTATTAGTATTAGTATTAGTATTAGTATTAGTATTAGTATTAGTATTAGTATTAGTATTAGTATTAGTATTAGTATTAGTATTAGTATTAGTATTAGTATTAGTATTAGTATTAGTATTAGTATTAGTATTAGTATTAGTATTAGTATTAGTATTAGTATTAGTATTAGTATTAGTATTAGTATTAGTATTAGTATTAGTATTAGTATTAGTATTAGTATTAGTATTAGTATTAGTATTAGTATTAGTATTAGTATTAGTATTAGTATTAGTATTAGTATTAGTATTAGTATTAGTATTAGTATTAGTATTAGTATTAGTATTAGTATTAGTATTAGTATTAGTATTAGTATTAGTATTAGTATTAGTATTAGTATTAGTATTAGTATTAGTATTAGTATTAGTATTAGTATTAGTATTAGTATTAGTATTAGTATTAGTATTAGTATTAGTATTAGTATTAGTATTAGTATTAGTATTAGTATTAGTATTAGTATTAGTATTAGTATTAGTATTAGTATTAGTATTAGTATTAGTATTAGTATTAATACTAATGATACCAAAGGTGCTGCTTACGTATGTGTCTCATATATCCCACCAAATAGTTCAGATGACCTATATGCTGCGCATGTTGACAATGTTGTTGGTTTACAATCATCATTTAAGAATGCAGATAATCACTTATGCTTTTTGGGTGACTTCAATCTAAGTAAAGTTGTTTGGAGTTTTCTTGCTGATGTGCTTACTCCCTCCAATATCAATAATTCTCACGTAATTTATTTTATTGATAGTTTATTAAGCATTGATTTAGTTCAAATTAATTCCTTTTTTAATTCACTTAACAAAATTTTAGATCTGATTTTTGTTTCAAAAAATTTTAAGTCTCAACTATCTCATTGTTTATGTCCTATATCTCCATCAGGTATACACCACGTTCCACTTGTTTTAGATTTTGAGTTCTATGACTTTGTGCAATGTTTGCCGCAAAATAATTATTTTAATTTTAAATTATGTAATTTTGATCTTTTAAATGCTATTTTTTTCGATACTAGATGGAATGAGATGTTTTTAAATCAAAATGTGGTAGATTGTTATGATTTATTTAAATCTTATTTGTCTTCTATAAGCACTGAATATATTCCACATTTTTCGCCAAAAGTGTATAAGTTACCATGGTACACTAAAGGTCTTAAAAAGCTTAAAAACTTGCGCAATAAAAATATAAAATTATTTAAGACAACTAATGATCCCCAGTATCACTTAATGTACATTCATTACATGAGAGAATTTAATTTTTTAAATAAATTTCTCTACAAACAGTATATTTTACGTTGTGAGAATAATATTAAAATCAATCCAAAGTCATTTTGGCACTTTATTCAATCCAAACGTGATGGCTCCTGCATTCCTACTTCAACATACTATAACGGCATTGACTCTTTTACTATTCAAGATACTGTGAATCTATTTGCTGATTATTTTAAATCCAATTATGTTACGGTCAATTCAAATTTTGATATGTCAATCTTGGAAAATGTAGACTCATTTTTAAATCTTGGTACTGTTGTTTTGTCTGAGGATGAAATTTCCACTGCTATGACCAAAATGAAAGTATCGAATAAGGCTGATAATGATGGTATTTCATCTATTTTGCTTAATAAATGCGCGTTTTCCTTATCTAGGCCTTTGTGTGAAATTTTCAATAAATCTTTAAAGACTGGCACTTTTATAGACTGTTGGAAAATTGGCTCTATAACACCGGTTTTTAAATGTGGTAATAAGAATGATGTATCCAACTATAGACCTTTTTCTAAGCTATCAAATGTTTCGAAACTTTTTGAAAGTGTTATTAAAAATAGATTATTCTTCTTAGTAAAGCGACACATTTGCCCTGAACAGCACGGGTTTTTTGCTGGTCGGTCTACTGTAACTAACTTAGCAGTTTTCTCAAAATTCTGCATTTCATCTTTTGAACTAGGACATCAAGTTGATGTCCTCTATACGGACTTCTCCAAGGCCTTTGACAAGGTTCCCCATAACGTATTATTAGCTAAACTTGCCAAAATGGGTTTCCATTCCAATTTCTTGAGTTGGATCCAGTCTTATCTTCAATATAGAGTATGTTTTGTGGAAATAAATGGTGTTAAATCGCATCACTTCATTGCTTCTTCTGGAGTCCCCCAGGGTAGCATTCTTGGCCCTTTACTTTTTTCATTATTTATTAATGATGTAAGTAAATATTTTCATTCGGCAAAATTATTACTTTATGCTGATGATTTAAAGCTTTTTAGTAAAGTATCTAATCTAAATGATGCTGCTCTTTTACAGAGTGATCTAAGTAATTTGCTGTCATGGAGTTTATTGAATTTGTTACCGTTAAATTTTAATAAATGCTTTGCTATGACATACACGAAGTGTAACAGTTTTATAATTTTTTCATATTCCCTCTCTGGTAACCCCTTAAAGAAGGTTAATTCAATTAAGGACCTTGGAATTATTTTTGACTCAAAGTTCACTTTTGTGGATCATATAAATTATGTTGTTCCTAAATCATATTCCTTGCTTGCTTTTGTACGTAGAAATAGTTTAGAATTTTCTGATTTTTATACTCTGGTTTGTCTTTATAATTCGTTTGTAAGGTCAAGGTTAGAGTATGCTTCTTTTATATGGAGTCCTTTCTATTTAATCCATTGCGCTCGATTGGAAAAGATCCAAAAATCATTTTCACGTTTTGTGCTTCGTTCTTTGCACTTTGAAGCACCTTTACCTTCCATGAAACGCGTATTTTACTATTTGGCTTAAAAACTCTCGAAACTAGAAGAAAGATTCAGTCGTTATTATTTATTCACGATCTTATATCAGGTCAAACTGACTGTGACCAATTATTACAATTTGTTAATTTTAATATTCCTGCTGAATGCGGCATTACGCGTTATTTCATTCTCAAACTCATAGAACTCTTTATGCATGTAATGAGCCTATAAATCGTGCCTTGTCATTGTATAATGAATTATCTAGTGAAAATAACTTAGATTTTTATTTTTCGAAATTTTCATTTAAGAATTTGCTAAATAACTTGTTTCGTATATAATTTATTATTAATTTTTATTTCCTATTAATTTTTTATTTCAAATAATAATGAATTTTTACTCCTTGTTAAATTTTTTGTTATTTTTTATAATAGTTTGTAAGATATTTTTATTTTTTAGTAGTCTGTAAGGATTCTTTCCAAAGACGTAAACAATGAATAAAATTAGTATTAGTATTAGTATTATTATTAGTATTAGTATTAGTATAAGTATTAGTATTAGTATTAGTATTAGTATTAGTATTAGTATTAGTATTAGTATTAGTATTAGTATTAGTATTAGTATTAGTATTAGTATTAGTATTAGTATTAGTATTAGTATTAGTATTAGTATTAGTATTAGTATTAGTATTAGTATTAGTATTAGTATTAGTATTAGTATTAGTATTAGTATTAGTATTAGTATTAGTATTATTATTAGTATTAGTATTAGTATTATTATTAGTATTAGTATTAGTATTAGTATTAGTATTAGTATTAGTATTAGTATTAGTATTAGTATTAGTATTAGTATTAGTATTAGTATTAGTATTAGTATTAGTATTAGTATTAGTATTAGTATTAGTATTAGTATTAGTATTAGTATTAGTATTAGTATTAGTATTAGTATTAGTATTAGTATTAGTATTAGTATTAGTATTAGTATTAGTATTAGTATTAGTATTAGTATTAGTATTAGTATTAGTATTAGTATTAGTATTAGTATTAGTATTAGTATTAGTATTAGTATTAGTATTAGTATTAGTATTAGTATTAGTATTAGTATTAGTATTAGTATTAGTATTAGTATTAGTATTAGTATTAGTATTAGTATTAGTATTAGTATTAGTATTATTATTAGTATTAGTATTAGTATTAGTATTAGTATTAGTATTAGTATTAGTATTAGTATTAGTATTAGTATTAGTATTAGTATTAGTATTAGTATTAGTATTAGTATTAGTATTAGTATTAGTATTAGTATTAGTATTAGTATTAGTATTAGTATTAGTATTAGTATTAGTATTAGTATTAGTATTAGTATTAGTATTAGTATTAGTATTAGTATTAGTATTAGTATTAGTATTAGTATTAGTATTAGTATTAGTATTAGTATTAGTATTAGTATTAGTATTAGTATTAGTATTAGTATTAGTATTAGTATTAGTATTAGTATTAGTATTAGTATTAGTATTAGTATTAGTATTAGTATTAGTATTAGTATTAGTATTAGTATTAGTATTAGTATTAGTATTAGTATTAGTATTAGTATTAGTATTAGTATTAGTATTAGTATTAGTATTAGTATTAGTATTAGTATTAGTATTAGTATTAGTATTAGTATTAGTATTAGTATTAGTATTAGTATTAGTATTAGTATTAGTATTAGTATTAGTATTAGTATTAGTATTAGTATTAGTATTAGTATTAGTATTAGTATTAGTATTAGTATTAGTATTAGTATTAGTATTAGTATTAGTATTAGTATTAGTATTAGTATTAGTATTAGTATTAGTATTAGTATTAGTATTAGTATTAGTATTAGTATTAGTATTAGTATTAGTATTAGTATTAGTATTAGTATTAGTATTAGTATTAGTATTAGTATTAGTATTAGTATTAGTATTAGTATTAGTATTAGTATTAGTATTAGTATTAGTATTAGTATTAGTATTAGTATTAGTATTAGTATTAGTATTAGTATTAGTATTAGTATTAGTATTAGTATTAGTATTAGTATTAGTATTAGTATTAGTATTAGTATTAGTATTAGTATTAGTATTAGTATTAGTATTAGTATTAGTATTAGTATTAGTATTAGTATTAGTATTAGTATTAGTATTAGTATTAGTATTAGTATTAGTATTAGTATTAGTATTAGTATTAGTATTAGTATTAGTATTAGTATTAGTATTAGTATTAGTATTAGTATTAGTATTAGTATTAGTATTAGTATTAGTATTAGTATTAGTATTAGTATTAGTATTAGTATTAGTATTAGTATTAGTATTAGTATTAGTATTAGTATTAGTATTAGTATTAGTATTAGTATTAGTATTAGTATTAGTATTAGTATTTAGTATTAGTATTAGTATTAGTATTAGTATTAGTATTAGTATTAGTATTAGTATTAGTATTAGTATTTGTATTAGTATTAGTATTAGTATTAGTATTAGTATTAGTATTAGTATTAGTATTAGTATTAGTATTAGTATTAGTATTAGTATTAGTATTAGTATTAGTATTAGTATTAGTATTAGTATTAGTATTAGTATTAGTATTAGTATTAGTATAAGTATTAGTATTAGTATCAGTATTAGTATTTTACTAGTTTTTGATATTGTAACGTTTTAAAGTAACTTTTTATTCTATGGATTTTAACAATAAAATGCTATTTTCCTGTAATTTTTTACTCTACACAATGTCACACACATAAACACTCTGCCTTCAGATCTGATTTTATTCGTAGACTTTCACATCTTTGAAGTATGTTTTTTCAAAGATTAAACTTTATGAATAAGTAATGAATGAGATTTATTCCGGTTTAAATAATCACATCTTTTTTTTCTCTTTCAGATGACGTTTCCAATATGTTCATATGTATTACCATATAGCTTCAAGATACAACGATATAATTTGAATATCTGGTGAAATCTTGTGTGTGCTCAAAATATGCTATGAAATCAATAATTCTTGAAACGAGATAAATTGTTACTGCATTCATATAAAGCAAACACATAAATGCAATATTCAAAACAAAAATACAAAAGCATTAAAACCAAAACAAAGCAAAACAGAGTCAGAGCAAAAATATATATAGAAAACAATACTAACAGGCACACACTCATGCAGTCAGCGAAGAAGATACAAAAGTATCTGTTTTGACATTTCAAACAAATTGAAAATCTATTGTGCAGAAACAGTGAACAAAAAGAAAAAAGTTTTAAAAAATAGAAAACCACCAATAATATAAAAATGAAGTATACACAAAATAAAAATAAAACAGTTTAAAAGCAAAATTTCCATTTACAGAGTAATGTAAAAAAATCCTTTGAAAATAATGCATTTGTAGCAATGTAGTGAATGAGTGAGTTTTTTAATATAAGAGATTCTGACAGATAGACTAAACATGTTCGAGTTGTGATGATTTATTGATAATATTTATGCAAAAGTTGTTGAAACAAGATCACAAAAAACACAAAAAAGACCACAAAAACCAACCCCATTAAAGTGTTTAAAGTGTGAAGCAGGAAATTATTAATTACCGCGTGCGCGCAGATTGAAATTAATTAATTGGCTGGCATATCCAACGGATGCCAAATTTACTTGCACCATCTCAAACCAGATGAAGACATTTATGCAGGCAATATTAAAACGCAGCCAAAACATTTCTTTCACTCATATTTATGATGTCTTCTGTGTCGCTCGATGTGATGTTGCGTTGCTTTCTTTAAGATACACAAAATGAGCACCAACGATACTTTGCTGTTAAAGATACATTCTATGCCGATACTTTATGGCATGGAAAATTGTGCTTAGAACACTTTAATGACGGATAATGCGCACACGCATAATAAGTTAAGGGTGTGAAATGAACGACAGCACAGCAGCAGAAGCAGCAAAAGTGAAAAAAACGAACAAGAATCGCGATTTCGCTGTCATAAAATATCAATTTTGAAGTTTTTCAATTTTCACCAACATAAACATTGATTGCGTGAAGTTGGATTTGTTGTTCAATATTGAACAAATTAAGTGTCGGTTTGTGTGTGCGTGTGTATATACTGCGCAAAAAAAATAAAACATAACATTTAAGAACATTGAAAGTAAAAGTATTATCTTTTTGTGAAAACAATTTTTTTTGGTTCAAAAAATTTTAAAGTCTTTTTTTTAAATGGCATGTAAGTGTGGAAGTAAAGAATTTAACATAAATACTTCTTTTTTTAAAAATCTTAAATAAAAACGACATATTTTACAAAAAGTTACAAAATGTTTGCTGCCAAACTTCAAAAAACCTGCTTTAAGAGCGGAAATTCTATAAGTTATCAGAATTTTGTCACTATAGCAGTATTTCTCATCATCATAGCCTGCAGTGGTAAGTGACACATCATTAATTATAAACATTTTACTTAAAATTTATATATATTAGTATGAGGTTTTGCTTTAGAAATTAAAGTGAAACACTTTTTAAGCTTGATGACAAAGTCAGATAGAAGTAATTTCGCGCCAGTTTTCATTATAAAACATATATTTTTTATGTTTATATTTAAAAAGTCTGCAATGTTTAAAAGCAGTAAATTTATCCTGAGATATATTATTCAATAAATTCATAAATTCCTTATAAAAAAAACTGTATGAATGTAACTTTATCCTGATAAAAAAATATTTATAATTCTTTTAAAACAGCTAAGATAATTATCCAATAAGTAAAAATTACGAAAGATACTATCTTTAATTAGTAATTCATTAGAATAAACTATTTATGCTTCAGTATATAAGAGCATCTGCTATTTCAATACACAAATTTAGTTCGGAAACAGCACTTTTGACAATACATAAACGCACAATTTTAGTGTTTCTTAAAAGCACTACTTAAAGGCCACTTTGCATAGTCCTACTGTGTGTTACGACATGTGAGAAAGGATGTTAATGGAATTTCATCATACTGTCATTTTGAACTTTTGTATGAAGATATTAATTGTTCCCTTTAAGACTATCTCACAAAGTCGCATCCAGGGTTGGCCAGTAATGATTACTTTTGTGTAATGATAATAAAAAAATTACAGATTACAGTTAATCATACACAAATTTATTACTTGATTACTTAAAATAAATCATTAATAACTTTAAAGGATTCAGTGATTTTTTTGAGAAATCAGTAAACATGCAAAGTAATCAGTGATTAATTTAAGTAATCAATCACTTTCCAGTAATGAACGAATTATTCTAATTAAAAAAATTATCAGTAATCAGGCTTAACCATTCGTTGATTACTGATTTCTTTAACTTATATATTGTTTTATATCTGTTTTTATATATGTAGTTCAACTGTAAAACAGAGACAAGTAAAATACAGAAAAGTTTTCTGAGCACTATTGTTACCATCTCTTTAACAAAACCAAGCTAACAAACATTAACATCACTAATATCTGCTTCACTAATAGCTGCTGAAGAAAATATTGTATTTATGGTAAATAGCAATTACTGGAATAATAAAATTACATACATATTTTGAATTTTTTGTCTGACGAGAAGTAATCGGTAATCACCGAAAGCTAGGTCTGATTACTGACTACTTGATTTATTAAAAAATCATGTAATTCCATGTTACGATTACTAAATTTTTTTTTTAAATCATGTAATCACCTTGCATGATTACTTCATTTTTTATAATCTCATGTAATTACCTTGCCATGATTACTTAATTGAAAGTATTTTTATTTGGTTTTCAATGTGATTTTTCTGAATATTTAGAAAAATCAAGTAATCTATGCAATCTGAATACATGTAATCATAATCAGTAATCGTGATTTGTAATCATGGCCATCCCTGGTCGCATCACACTTTTATACTTAACACATTACTTGAACTTGAAAATTTGTGTAAGTAGTAAAGTTGTACATGCATTCAAAACCTCTTCAAACTCCAATAAGCTGTAAAACCGCTTTCTTCTGCCATTTCATCTGAAAATACATTACGAGCTTAAATAATAAATTGCAAGTAAGTTTATGGTAAAATGCATCTCTGGTGGAATAGAATATGTTATGAAATTAGAAACAAACCTAAAAATTTATATGTAATACGACAGGCCAAAAAATCAAAACAGATTTATACATATTTTTTTCCGTTGCTTACACAATCTCACATTCTATCACACTTGAAAATTTGGACTTGTAACACACAGTAGGACAATGTAAAATGGCCTTAAGCGTACCTTAATCGTACCACTTTAGTGTAACGTAAACGTACCGTTTTTTTTTTTGTACGTACGCCTTGTCGTAGTACCAATATATTCAAATGACTACTTTTTTCTTATTTTTGTCTTATTTGAGAAAATTACTTCGCCTGATTATTACGTTTACGTACTGTTTTTCTGAGAGAGTACTGACAATTATGACTATTTGTTTTTAAAGAATTTTATTTTAAAAGTTCGAATAATATATTTAGTAAAAGTCTTATCTCGTTTAATTATTCAACGAAATATATCGTTAGCATCTTGAACATATTCGATAAAATTCAACTCTTGCAATTGTGTCAAGCACGTGCATCTCTTTATATATGTAATGTTATTATAAGATTAATAGCCATGAATGTTTTGTTCTATGTGATTATTTGTAACTGAGTTCTGTTCATAAAAAGGTCACTTTTTGTTTCTCTAGAGACCATGTCTAACAATCGCTTGTTAAAATTTATTATTTATGATTTATTCGAAATATTTCAGTCAATCCAATCGTTTTTTCTAGCTTTAAAAGACAACGTACTGTAGAAAACTTGGTAAAGTTCTACGTCAATTCTTTTTATATAACTAAAAATAAAAACGACGATTATTTGTATTCTAAGGTTTTCTGAAAGATTTATAGAGATTTTTTTTTGCATTATAATTTTTGCAGAGATAATTTTTTAATTTTTTAAAAAGGCTTAGGATAAAAAAAGATACGTTAATTAGAATTAATATAAAGAATTATCAAGAGTTCCAGGGGATTCAATAAGTTTCTAGGATAGAAATAAAAAACATAATTTTATGGCTTTAAATGCTTTTTATTATTCATCATATTCTTCCGGAAGCTCAATACACTTGTTCCAACGGCATATTGGCCTTTCGGAAGGTTTCCAAAAAAGCTTTCTGTCGCTTCTATCACCTCTTCGTTTGATGAAAATCGTTTTCCACGTATGAATTTTTTGAGATATGATTTTAGTGATTGTTTTTTACTTTTGTGAGCAGGTGCGTTGTCCTGATGAAAACTGACTTGTATTCTTCTGCAAGCCGGGTATTTTTTTCACGTGTCCTTGCGGCGAAGTGATCCAAAAAGTTGCAGTAATATTGAGAAGTAATCGTTGTTCCAGTTTGGAGATAATCCATTTACAAAATCATTTTTGCATCCCAAAAAACTGATGCTATAACGTTTTTTGCAGATTTTTGAATACGAACTAGCTTAAGAGTCGAAGTACCCATTTCAAACTACTCTTTAGCTGCTTGTTTTGATTCAGGATTATGGTGGAAGATCCAAGTCTCATTCGTAGTGAAGAATCGGCATATAAAATCCTTTTTATCCTTTTTAAAACGCTCCAAATGTTGCTAATGTTGTTAAAAGTATCCTTCGAATGTGTTTTTTTTCCATTGTTAGTGAATACCCAAAATGGTACCCATTTCGAAACCCAAAACGTCTCTTAAACTATAACTCACACTACCTATTGAGATATATACGGCTTCTACTAAATCTCTCTCAGGCAATCAATGATCTTCCAAAATCATATCCTGTATTTTTGCTATTATTTCTGGTGTTGATTAACTTTTTGAACGTTCTTGACGTGGATCGTCTTTAAGACTTGTACGACCACGATTAAACTCAGCAACCAAGTTGTACACTATTGCAAGTGAAAGTGTAGAGACCTTATACTTTTCGAATAATTGTTTTGATTTTCTTTTGGTTGTGCACCTCTCAAAAATAAACACGCAATTACTGCATGATGCTTGATTTTTTCCATATTAAAAAACACTTTAATTAAAAAAATACTTTGAACAGCTTTAAATATTAGACTGAGTTGTCAGATACATTACACTTTACACGTCTTCATAAGAAAGTAGTAACATTTTTAGAAAAATAAAATGGTGTTAATGGTATACAAATTTTGTAAGTGAAACTTTTTTAACATCGTTATGATTTGAAATTCGATGAAACAAAATATGACATTAAAAAAATCATAGATCCAGAGGATGATTTTTTAAGTGTTTGGTTTTTGAAAATTAAAAAATAAAAAACATATGCGTCATTGGACACACGAGTGAAGCGAAGCTTTTTCGCATTTTAATAGATTTGATAATTCAATGGTTTTTTAAAAAAATAATTTCTAAATTAAAAAAATATTATATATTAAAAAGTTAAATTTTATTACATTACATTATTATTTTATTTGATTACATGTTACATTATTTTGAATTATTTTTGTAAATGTTTTGAATTATTATTATGGAAATTTATTAATGGAATTGTAGGATTTGATATCAAAAATAGCAAACGTATATTACATATCATCGATATATCTAGCAAATACTGCATCAATAGTTGTCTTTAATTGTATTGTACAAATATTTGGATCGCTTATCATTCGTAAATTATATTTATCAAAAAGGCATTGTTTAAGTGCCCGTGAAAATTCAAACAATTGGTACCTTGTGATAAGTTTCGCCCAGTTCAATGGAGCCTGCTCGTGTATAGTCAGTGATGCCAGATTGAGGGTAATTTCCCTTATTGAGGGATACTTCAATCGTCTTGTGAGCTAAAAGGGAAAAAGGTAAGCATTTTGCTTGGTCGTACAAATAAAAGGGAATTTTCAAATGGAGAACTAAAGGCGTTATTCTGATGATTTGCAATTGTAAATTAACATACAAAGCAGTTTTTATAATACTTTCTTTTAACATGAAGTTGAAAAGTGCAAAAAATATCATATAAATATTTCTTGTTCAGACCTTTTTGTATGTTAACAGTTTTGTCAAGTAGCTTTTGATATCATTTTGTAGTGAGCAATCCTTATAATTGCAATTGTCAATTTATAAAATTAGTCGATAAATATAAGAAGTACATATATTGCTATGTATATTGTTTTGCTTTTTTTTTTTACTTTTAACAAAATGTTAAATAAATTTAAAAAAATACTAGATATTTTTATTGTATTCACTTAGCTTCAAAAATTTCCCAGTGGAGAACTAATGTATCTGTCTTCGAAGACGTCTTTCAAGATAACACTCAGTCTTCGAGAACAGATCGCTCCAATTCTATAGCTGTGCTCGAAGACCATTTCGAACAAATCAGCCAAACGATTTGCAAGACTATTCTTTGCCATGTCTTCGACGACGGATGGGATCCGCGTACTGCCCAATGAACGTGTTCGCATAAAACCAGTACACCTCTGCTTGTGTTTGCCCCATCGCGCTCTCTTGCTTTATGCTTTCCACTATCTCTCATGACCTTCATGGATCGATCCGTCTTTGAAGCTAGATTTTCTGCTTATTAATATATATTTTAAAAATTTTAAAATATTTTATGACAAACATTTCCTACGATTTATTTTGCTACTGAATTTATGAATACAAAGGCTGAATTACAGCATCCGTGATCGAGCAAAATTACGAGACAAGTGCCTATCAATCTTGTACAATTTTGCTCGATCACGGATGCTGAAATTCGGCCCGTAAGCCTTCAATAACGTTTTTAAAGACAACGTCTTCGAAGTCTACTTTCGCCACTGGGTTTGTATATAAAAGATTTGTTTTTATATTTAGATTTTATGTATTAATCAGAGCAAATAGTTTTTAAAACAGATTCTGTACTATAAAAATGCACTGACAACAATTTATTTACGTAGCAACTCAAGTGTCGTTTTGCGGCTGATACATTTATATTTTTTGGTACAATCGACTCAAAAGAATTTCATTAAATTCGTCATAACTTTTTTATAAAAGAATGAAAAAAATAGGTAGTTAGATTAAAAACGTTCTATTGTAAAAACCCAATATTGTCGCTGATAAGTATCAAATATATTTTCTGTGCATACTTTCAGGCTGAACATTTTTGAGAACATTGTGTCTTGTAAAATTACTTTACTGTCAAAGATAATTACAATTTGAGAAATACTGTGTGCGGAGCAGCAGCATGCCTTTTATGTATTAGGATGTGCATACTTTCAGGCTAAACAGTTGCTAAACACTAATTGCATTATTCTGTATCACAAAGAAGCACACCAACGATGAGAAAGACACGAGAAGCAATACTTTCTTTCATACAAAATTGTATTGCTTCTCGTGTCTTTCTCATTGTAGGTGTGATTGTTCGTGATACAAAATAATGCACTAAGATGCTATCTGGTGCAACATATCTTCAATTAATACTTAATATTGAATAAACCAACCAATGCAACGAAGAATATTGGATCAGTTGGTAGGACTATCAATCAAAGGGTTGTGGGCATGATTCTCACTACAAACTTAGAAATATTTTTAATTTTATATTTTCTTGGTGTAACAGACGCAAGCAGAAAGCAACAACAATTCTAAGAAAAAGGTGTATAGAAAAAAGCAGGGCTGTGGAGTCGGAGTCGGATTCGTGGAGTCGGAGTCGCGGTGTTTTTGCCGGAGTCGGAGTTGCTAAAAAAACTCGCGACTCCGACTCCGAAAAAGAATTTTTCAAATATTTTCCAAAATAAAAATTTTTTCAAATTTTTTTTTTCAATATTTTCAATTTTCAAATATTTGCCTTTTTTACAGAAGTTGACTATATCTTTTGTAATGAATTATTTTTTAGTTTATTTAATTCAAATTATTTATTTTGTTGATTTTTGTTGTGTTTTTGATTGAATAAAAACGTTAAAAATGTTCGACTTTTGTGCGACTTTTCGTTTTTTAAAAACGGCTTTTTTCCCTCCTTTTTTAAAATTTTCAACAGTCACCCTTATTGTCACTTATAAACTTGTGCTTTAATTTTCTCATGATTAAGAAGAAAATGAAGCAAACAAAAGCATTAACATTCTCTCACAAGTAGAAGCAATTTTGATAAGTCACTAAGATTGATAAAATCATTGCATTCATTCTTTAATGAAAGGAAACCAGTGCTGCCAGTTTAGGAGATTTTACCCTAGATTTAGGTTATTTTTTTTATTTAGGGTACATTTTAAGGGTAAATATTTGTTATCACTATAATAGAACTCGAGATATACAATTATTAATTTTCAATAAATTTCCTAAAATAAGCAAATTAGCTCTTCGTTACTGGCTCTTCCATTTTCAAATGCATCGGTTGAAAGTGAATTTTCAATTTTTAACTTTGTAAAAAATGAGTTGAATAATACAATATATAGAATGGAAATTTCATTAACTTGTGTATAATAAATTAATAATTTAAATAAAATTCTGCTCTTGAGAATTTCTTTTATAAATTGACTAAATTTAGGAGGTTTTTATTTTTGTCTTTGGTCGTAGTCGGAGTCGTAGTCGTAGTCGGAGTCGGAGTCGGACTTTAAAAATTTCGGCGGTTAGAGTCGGAGTCAGAGTCGCAACTATTTTTTGACGACTCCACAGCCCTGGAAAAAAGTGTCTTTTCTTGAGATTTCACTCAAGCAAATCACAAAACGAAGCGTAAAAGGTTTCGCTTCAAATACAGAAAAATTGTAATAGTGAATGAATTATTTATTTGGAGCGATACATCAATGCCTGCAATTTACTTTGCAAAGAGTATTTCATTTAAACGTGACCAACAGCAACACCTGAGGTGGTCCATTCGTAAGCTCCAATGTTGGCATTCTTTTACTAGCATTTCGGCCGGTATCTCACCAATGGCAGCTGAAATGTTGTCTTCCAGGGCTACAATTGTGGCTTGCTTGTCCCTGTATACAAGAGACTTCACATAGCTCCACAAAAACATTCTAGTGGGGTCAAATCGCATGATGTTGGACAGTGGTGGACTGCTCCAAAAAGTGACAGTAATTGCTCAAATGCCGTGTGGCATGAGGCACCGTCCAGTTAAAACCACATGTCTACAAAGTTCAATTCTTCCATTTTAGGCAAAAAAAAAGGGTCGGCAACTATCGCATTGTTCCTCTCTACATTGACTGTAACGTTGCTATTTTCAATATTTTTGAAAAAGTATTCCCCAAACTTCCCCAAACAGTGCATTTTTAAGAATGCATTGACAGCTCTTGAACTGTGTCTGCCTGCTCTTCAGACTAAATATGGCAATTCTGTATTTTGACGTACCCATTGACCCAAACATTAGCTTCGTCGCTGAAGACAATTTTTCACGGGAACTTGTCTCTTAAAGAGCACGAATTTTGATAATAAAATTCAATGGTTTGCAGGCGCTGTTCGTTTGTTAGTCTATTAATGGTGAAATGGCAAATTTTTGGCTTTGCTACATGTTACGAATCCTGAAAAGACCAATAGCGAAAAAATCACGTTTTATAAGCAAACCACCGCTTAATATGTATGCAAACCAATTTCAAAGACACTTTAAACGTTGCAGTAGCTACTTAACTATCGGACAAATTTAGAATTTTCTTTTATGAAGCGGAGCGTGTCTCCTCTTTCTGTTGTGCTTTTAAAAAATATAAGAACAACATTTTAAAAGTATT
Organism: Dichetophora obliterata; assembly: GCA_963920525.1. NCBI lineage: Eukaryota > Metazoa > Arthropoda > Insecta > Diptera > Sciomyzidae > Dichetophora > Dichetophora obliterata. The sequence continues at coordinate 284,468,322 of OY986435.1, forward strand.
TAATAAAATTGAATATATATAAAAACACAAGTTAAAAATTAGAAACTTAAATTTTGATTTGTAGCCCATTCTTAGGTAACGATGTTTGTGAAAAAGTCGTACTGGAAATTTTTAAGATATGTTAATGTTTTTGGTGTCAAAATATCAGAATTTTTTTAAAATTTAATTGAAAAATATAAGAGCGTGAAGATAAATTCGTCAATCCGACGCTAACTTAGCGAAGACTCAAACCAAAATTTTTGTTCCGCAAGAAGTTAAATTTGTACTTTGCAAAGTCTTAATTGTGCCCCTATAAGCTATATATCGTTACAAAGGTGGTTTCATCATCTTTCATTTGATATACTTAACAAAAAATCGTAACGCACAGATTTTGAGATTTTTTGATTTGAAAATTAGTATTTATTTATTTATTAATTTATTGAATTCATCTTCATCAAACTGAGTATAAATATCTCTTACTGATTACTTAAATACACTAAATCATTAAAGTGAATTTATCAATTAGACACAAATTAAAGTTATTCTCTAGAGTTATAATATATACTGTTAAAATATAAAAGCAAAGAATTTTTAAACACACCTCTACTTAAACCAAGATTAAAATCTATATCTTAGCACACAGAGTTTGCCAGTCTCAAGCAACGCGTTAAAGGTTCATTCATGCAGTAATTCACTCTATGAAAAGGTTCATAAAATAAATTTTGAGCCCTTAGAACACGAGAAGGTATGTGAAAAGAAATTTGATAAAGTAGAAACGAACAATTAATATCAAAGCAAATTATATCTCTCACAAACATAATAGCAAAATATTTACGCCGGATGACTAAAGATTGTATTCCCAGAAGGAACCTTCTAGCTCTATATTCAGGCATATCAATATTCCATCTGAAGCGACTTATTGCAAATCTCGTAAAACGTCTCTGAATTTTCTCGATTCTGTTTGAAGCACATGCACAAAAGGGATCCCATATTATGCAACAATATTCAAAAGTAGACCTTACAAAGGCAAAATATAAAGCTTTAAGAGAAAAAGGATCACAAAGGTCTTTAGAGTTCCTGATTATAAAACCTAACATACCATTGGCCTTTGCAACGATATAGTCAATGTGACTTGAAAATGTGAGTTTGATATCAAAAATTACTCCAAGATCTTTTTTCTCGGTTATTCTTAACAAAGTTGTATTTCCCAGCTTATAAGGGTAAAATGCAGGAGAATTACTTCGGCAAAATGTCATGCTTTGGCATTTAGATAAATTGAGGGGCAATAAATTGCTACTGCACCAAGAAGATAGTTGGGACAGATCCCTCTCCATATTTATACTATCATTTGAATCTTTAATAACAGAAAAAAATTTTATGTCATCGGCGTACATTAAACATTGAGAAAAAGTCAACATTTTGGGAATATCGTTTATAAATAATAAAAACAGAAGTGGTCCTAGGTGGCTACCCTGCGGGACACCAGAAGAGACAATTATCGCATTAGATTGGAAATTATTAATACGAACAAATTGAGTACGACCAATAAGGTATGATTTGAACCACTTAAGTAAATTGGAGTGAAATCCAATGAATTTGAGTTTTTTTAACAGTAATTCATAATGAACACTGTCAAATGCTTTAGAAAAGTCCGTGAATATAACGTCACAATGATATCCATTCTCAAAACAGTTTTAAATATATTTTGTAAATATTGCTAAATTTGTAGTTGTAGACCTTCCCTGAAAGAAGCCATGCTGAAACGGTGATATTAACTCCTTCACTAAGAAAGTAAGTCTGTTGTAGACTAATTTTTCAAAAAGTTTCGGAATGGTAGATAATTTACAAATTGGGCGATAGTTAGTAACCTCGTTCTTTGAACCAGATTTATGAATCGGTATAATAAAGTTGGTTTTCCAACTATCTAAAAATTAGCCTTCCTTAAGTGACTGATTGAAGATCATCATAAGAGGTAAAGCTAACGAGTCAGCGCAATTTTTTAAGAGTATGGGTGAAAAACCGTCTATCCCAGACTGTTTATCCTGATTCAATTGTTTTAAGCCTTCGGAAACTTCTAGTAAGCTAAGATTTAGGCTACCTATTAATAAAGGCTAATTTGCAGATGAGTAAGCGTAAGTATCTGAGATAATATAAGACGAAATATAAACTGATTTGAAAAATTCTGCGAAAAGATTGCATATAGAAAGGGGGTTGGATGTTGTATTACCCTTATAATTTATGGTATTTGGAATACCCGTTGACTTTTTTTTGCTGTTAATAAAATGCCAAAAACTTTTGCTGTTATTTTTGAGCTGGCGTTCAATCTGATAGATATAACTTTTGTATAAGAATTTATTTAAAAAATCAAATTTTCTTTGAAGAGATCGATAGTTATTTAGAAGAATTGAATTGTTATCAGATTTCCTATAGAGTTTATATGCTTTATTCTTCTTATTATTTAAATTAATTAGTTCTTTATTGAACCATATTGGTTTAGAAGAATTCCTTATTTATTAGTATCATGAACGCCGATTTCACTACTTTTAAAAAATGTTTATGGCAAAAGTCTTAATTGTGCCCCTATAAGCTATATATCGTTACAAAGGTGGTTTCATCACCTTTCATTTGATATACTTAACAAGAAATCGTAACTCACAGATTTTGAGAATTTTTGATTTGAAAATTAGTATAATTAGTACTTCGAATCAAAAGAAAAACTCGTACTTTGCAAATAGAACGAATTTAATTTCCTCCCAAAAGTTAAATTCGTACTTTGTAAAAAAAAAACGAATTTTATTTCCTCCCAAAATTAAATTCGTGCTTAGCAAAAAGTACGAATTTAACTTTTTGCGGAACAAATATTTTGGTTTGAGTCTTTGCTAAGTTAGCGTCGGATTGACGAATTTATCTTCACGCTCTTGAAAAATATTCGGTTGGTACGAAGTATGTACTTTAATAACAAAATTTACGTTAGTTGAAAAGGAGGCGAAAGAAGCGTAGTCAAAACTAAGTATGCCTATCTCTAATCTAGGATGCACACAATATGTGTACTTAAATTGAATGAAATCCGACCACCCGTTCTGATTTGTATTTAGGTCAAACAAACAAACAAATAAAAAATGAGTTTAATTAATATGCCAAAGATAGTCGATGGTGTGAAAAATAGCTTTTTAGCCAAAACTTTTGATAGGAAAGAGATATTGGGGTAAAAAGTTCTTTTTGAGTTTTGAATATTTTGTAAAAAAATAACATTATTGTAGAAAAAATTAATTTGTCCAAAAAATTTGTAAGGGACTTTTAATGATAAAAGTAGTTTTACAACTTTTGCGCAAAACTGGAAGAATTTTTGCAAATGAATATTATGTCATATGAAAGGTAGAAAGGAATGCCAAAGTTTCTTGTTTTTATTTTTACCACGAAAGCAACTTTTGAGTCATTAAAAAAAATTCAATAGTTTGAACCTCTTTTGAGAAAAAATTTAAAAAATATATACACTGAAAAAACGATACAGCTTAAACTATATTTATTAAATCCTTTGATTAGACTTTTGAAAAAAAAATTAATTTATATATATTTAAAAATAGTGATTTGAAAAAATTTTCTTATCTAGAGAATACCGCGGCTTTTATTATGTTGTATGGCGAATGAAAACAAAAAAATCATATTCCAAAAAGAAAAAAAAATTTGAAAAATTTTTTAATTCGTTCGTTAAAGTAAAATTAAAATTTACTTCATTTTTTTCGTTTAACATAAAATTTTGTGAATGCATTTTAAGAGCGTTAAATGGTAAAAATATAGTCTTTTGTATACCATGATAGTAACTTTGGTATATTTTTTCGAGAAAAATTCTGATACATGTGCAGGCTTATGTTACGTAAAGGAAATTTAAAAAAAATTCCTTCCAATTTGAGATATCAAATCATGGAAGTTATGCGATTTGTAAGAGCATGACATAGGTCTACTTAGGCCCCGTATGTTATGTTATCACTTCCCAGAGTGTTGCCCATCCTAGGGTTAAACAAAGTCTACAAAAACATCAACGATTGGAAACAACATTCTGAAGATCAATTAGTTAAATGACATTGAATGCCATGACAACTAATGGTGTGAAATTCCATTTAAGATTGTTTATATCTCTTTCACATGTAAAAAAAAAACTCCTTCACATATACTTTGAAATAAAGAAAGCCACACAGGCATACACTCCTCAACACATTTATATACATGCATACAAATTAAGTTCGAATTTTTGTGACTTAATTACAAAAAGTAATTAAAATATAAAACTTCACTTTAAGTGTTTGGTTGAGTGAAGGTTCGTGTCAGCTTATGAGGATGTGTGTGTTTGTGTGTGCCTTCATGTTGAAGTGCCTGTATGACTAAAAACAATAACAATAAATTTTCAATTTCACGAAAAATTAAAGCAACATTAAATGGATAGCAAGCCCAAAACCAAGGAAAATCAGTATATCTAAAAGAAAATCTAGTAAATGTTGTGTTTTTGGAAGAAAAGGAGTGAACAGGGATAAAAGTGTCATAAGAGAAGAACTTATAAATATATATACATACATACAAACATACGTGCACAAATTTCACTCACCCAACTACAACACAAGGCATTCACTTCACTTGACAACGTGTGCGTCATTAAAATGGGATAAACGTAAGTATGAAACGACAGCGACAACAAATTGTGGGAGCAACAAACTCAGAAATATTAACAACAACAACTATATCACAACAAAAACAACAACAAATATGCAGCATGTGCCGTGCCTACTCCATCAAGTAAAATCAAACAATAAACCAACATTTAGAGTTGAGCTAATGTAAGTTACTGTATCCATTCTTGTTGTTTGTTTTTGTTTTGTTGTTGTTGTTGTTGTTATTTCGAGTTGAATCAATATTTGATGCCAAACGATGACAGACAAATCAGCAATAAAATCCCATCGAAAACAACAAGCCTTAACCCTTAAGTGCCTCTATAATAGGCGCTTCCTGATGTTGTTGGGTGTTGCGCATAACTTACCCTTTTCTTTTATTTTGTCTATATTAAAAGAGTATAACATGCAATATAAAATGCATTTCTAGAAGGTTTTGAGGTTGAAGTGCTCGATTTAAGTGAGTGAGAAAGTTGATGGAAGTAATTGATTGGGAGATTAATTTTTTAAATGATTTTAAAATGGATTTCTTTTCAAATTTTATGTAAATTTAAAAGTATTCCATAGATGGTTTGCTTAGTTTTAAGTTTGTATTTTATAGAGATAGGTATGTACTAACTAATGTTAAAATATGTTGAGAAAATGCCGTTATTATCTCGAATGAACATATAGTTTGAGTAAAATTGAAATTTTCCACTTATTGAAGAGTGAGATTAAAATACTTAAAACAACTGCTTTTAAACTAGGAAGATGAAAAACAAAAGAAAATTTAAATGAGAATTTAAAGTCAAAGATTTTTATTCATTAGTTAAAGTTAAAAAATTTAATATTCATTTGTAAATTTAAATGCAATAATCGAAATACGAAGTTCTTAAACTAAAATACAACACCCAAAACTCAAACTTTAAAAATCAAATTTCAAACAAATAATCCAAATTCGTCATTCGAAACTTGAAATTTTCAAATCAAAATTATAAGTTTTAATTTAAAAATGCATACCTCTATGTTCTTAAATTAAAATCCAATGATTGCAAAAAAAAAATACATTAACATATCATTAAAAAAGGCTGATATTAACTCACAGAAAATAAAATAGGATTTCCTTGCTGATTGCTGTTGAATTCAAATAACAAAGGACTTCTCTAGTTTGGAACGAAATCATTTCCCCAAAAAAATAAAATTGTCCCAACATAGCTTCAATTAATGCTTTTATTTATACTAAGCAATATCGTAGAATTCGCAACTGTTATGCTATTTTTACCATTGTATGAGTTACAGAGTTTTTGTGGTTGACTTAATTATAATCCTTGGCTGCAATGGGATCAAAACAGGACGCCCATGAAACAATTTGTTCTGACATGAAATAAAATAAACAAAACTCATTGCACACTTCAACAAAAAAGGACAACTTAAAGCAATGTGAAACGAACAACAACAAAATTGCTGTCGTTGATCATTTCAGTTTTATTTTTTTCTTGTTTCCATGATACAGTTATTTGTACTTAAATCATATTATAGCCAGCAACTCAAAACAAGAGCATGGCATAAGACTCTTCATGCCCGCTCTACCCGCCACGTCCTTCTTCACATTTTGCGCACTGCGATTGCTGCAAATTGCAAACGAAGCCACAAGCCAACCGAGAACGCAGCAGGATATCGCAGGATATCACATTCGCTGCAACTTTTTCACTTAGTATTGAGCAATGGTTTGGCTGTATGTGTGTGTGTCTTTATGTGTTAAGCTCGTTCGGGACTGATTTTCTCTAGCATTTCATATAAACAAAATCAGAAACAGGGACAACAATAATAATAAAAGAGGAAAAAACTGTAGAAGTGCAACAAACCAAAAAGTGCCATCTGTATGTCAAAAGAATTAACTTACATAATTAGTGCGCATCTGCAGGGATAGCAAATTAATTCCAATACTGGAAAATTCCAATAAAATTATTTCATATATTTGTATTCACACTTTAATAAAATACATTTACTGGGAAAGTAACAATTGTTAACCAGTATTTTAAATATTTCCTTGTGTTTGTTGTAATTTTATTTGATTTCAAAAGAAAATTTGAAGCTTGAAGGAGGACTTCCCAGAGCAGAAGTTCAAGTTTCTATTAAAGTCGTGACTGACGCAGTTATGGTAAAGGTGGAAGCGGAAGAGAAGGAGGTGATCGTGTAGGTTATAAACGTAAAGAACGTGGTGGCGAGCATGAGCAGGTGGCCAAAACCGATATTCGAATGACAATCGTCGTCGCGGCGATAGTGGTAGCGCAATCTACCAACGACAAGATGTTGAATGCAAGAGGCAGCAAACTAGTAACTACGATGTAGGCGATGCTGGAGTTTCCTCATACCATCGACAGGATAATGGACGCAACAATGACCGTAGTCACTTTGAACGAAACGACAACGAATTCTACAATAGTACTGCAGAGTAAATTCAACGGTACCTTTCCTAGCAAATGTGGTGGACATAGTTGCGGCTCATTATTATAATTTAAGCTTTTATTTAACTTGCTTCGTTCGTATGTATGTATGTATGTATGTATGTATGTATGTTTGTATGTATGACTGTCCTCAAAACTTGCAAGCCATTTTTCTACAACTTATTGGTATCCGAAATTTAGCATACATATGTAAGTCCGGTGACAATGCAATATTATGATACAATTTTTGCCACACCCCTTTCTTCCGCCCACAAATCAATAAAAATACTATATATCTAAAACTACTCGGCCGATTCAGCTGAAATTTTGGCAGTAAATTTCCTTTGAGTAGAATATAAAAAAGGAAAAAATTTTGCCACTCCCCCTTTGACCGCCTACAAATTCATAAAAATGCTATATCTCTAAAACTACGGGGATGATTCAGTTGAAATTTAAACAGTAAAGTTTCATCAAATAAAGCATGGGGTTTATGAAAAACATTTGGCCACACCCCCTTTTACCGCCCAAAAATCAATAAAAATGCTATATCTTCAAAACTAAGGGGTTGATTCAGCTAAAATTTTGGCAGTTAATTTCCTTCAAGTAGAGGATGGTTCAGGATAAAAAATGGTGGCACACCTCCTTTTATCGCCCACAAATAAATAAAAATCGTATATCTTCAAAACTACGGGGCTGATTATAAGCTGATTTTAACTTGCTTCGTTCGTATATATGTATGTTTGTATATATGTATGTCCGTCAAAATTTGCAAACTATTTTTCAAACTATTATAATACAATTTTTTGCCACACCCCCTTTTGCCGCCTACAAATCAATAAAAATGCAATATCTACATAAGTTTTGAAAATAAAATATGTTATGATAAACCTTTAGGACTAATAAGTAAAAAATGAATAAAAAGTAAAAACTTTTTTAAAAAGTATGCTTTTATTTAGAAAAAACGTGTACTAAAGAGAAAAAATAAATTCAAGTGACATTTGTCATATATTTATACAGCAGGTATATTCTAGGTTCATAAGAACCCCTCTCTTGGTTACTCATCATCATAATATAAGCGTACGTAAATTTGTAAGTTCTAAGGACTTACAGTCACACAGATAGAGGATTCGCCATCTAACTTTTTTCTTCAGCTAGTGCTTATTTCGTGAATGGTAACACTTAGCTCATGTCGGATTTGACAGATAATTAGTTTTATCCTTCCGCTAAACGAATATGGTTATGTATACGCTTGAAAAACGCTGGTAAATATTGCGACATTACTTTGAAAATCGTGGTAATGTTGCAGAATGTGTGCGAAAATTGCGTACGGATTTTGGAAGAAGAGAAGCACCGTCAGCTCTGTATGTTCGTTATCTTGTGAACAAAGTGAAAGAAACTGGCATCCTCATCGATAAACCAAAGCGTGAAAAGCCAAAAGCAGTGCGTACACCAGAGAATATTGCTGCTGTGGCAGAAAGTGTGCGTGAAGCGCCATCAACATCAATTCACCGTCGTTCTCTACAATTGAACATTTCGGAGACATCATTGAGACGAATTTTGCATAAAGACCTTAGTATCACGCCATACAAAGTCCAATTGGTTCAGGAGTTGAAGCCAACTGACAATCCAATGCGTTTTCGCTTCGCTAAGTGGGCCTGCGATCGACTTACAGAAGATGCAGATTTTGCCAAAAAAATCATCTTTTCAGATGAAGCTCATTTTGATCTTGGCGGGTATGTTAACAAGCAAAATTGTCGCATTTGGGGCACATGAAACCCCAAAACGAGTCACTGTTTGGTGCGGATTTTGGTCCAGAGGCATAATTGGGCCATTTTTCTTCGAAAATGATCAAGGAGTGGCCGTTACAGTCAATGGTGATCGTTATCGGGCCATGTTGAACGAATTTTTGTTCACGAAAATTAAAGAGGAAGATATTGGCAACATTTGGTTTCAACAGGACGGCGCTACGTGCCACACAGCCGAAGCTACACTCGATGTTTTGCGCCCTGTTTTTGAAGATCGCATTATCAGTCGCAGAGCTGATGTCGTTTGGCCACCTCGGAGCTGCGATTTGACACAGTTGGACTATTATTTGTGGGGTGCCCTCAAAGATAAGTGTTATGCCGACAAGCCAGAGACAATAGACGCTTTAAAGGACAATATTCGTGAAACCATTGGTGAAATACAGCTGTACACAATCGATAATGTGCTTAAAAATTAGACCGATGGTGTAGGCTACTGCATGGCCAGCCGAGGCAGCCATCTGAATGAAATTATTTTCCATTACTAACCGGAAGGATTGTACTTTCAAATAAAAAAGAAATTTGAGAAAATATCCAGTAGTTTTTTTTTATAGAGTTTTCAAAAAAAAAAAGTTATTTGGCGGACCCTTTATATATATATATATATATAAACTATTTTCTGACCAAAATATAACTTTTCCTTATAAAAAAATATATAGGATAAATATGTACTTAAAATAAATTATAACGATAAGCAAAAATTTCAGAAACAAATGATTTATTAAAAAAAAACACAGATTTTCATTTTTCGCAACACAAAAAAGTATACATACTTCTTACAAAATGTTAAATGGAAACAAAAACAAAGAAAAATTTAGTATTTTGTTGTTCCGCCATTGAAAATACTAGTTTTGTTGTTGTTTGCATTGTAATTTCCAACCATTCTTTCATAAGTGCATTTTTAAGATCGGGTTTGTTTTTTATTGTCCTTTTTCGAACATGGCGGTCCAACTCATCCCACAATTTTTCGATGGGGTTCAAGTCCGGTGACTGGGAAGGAGAATAAAGCTGCTTTGGTACATTGTACAGCAACCACTCCTTAACAACAACCGCTGTGTGCTTGGTGTCGTTGTCTTGTTGGAAGTATCAGCTTTCCGTAAGACCCATTTTATGCACCAATTCCATTAAACTTTGTTGGAGTAGGTTAAAATACACGAATCGATCCATAGTTATGTCAAAAAGCACTAAGTTTCCTACCCCAGTTGCCGACATGTAACCCAATACCAATACCGATCCTCCTCCATGCTTTATTGCCGGAATTAAATTTTTTGGAAGGAGCGCCTCGCACTTTTTGCGCCATACCTTCAGCTTGCACAATCACATCCGAATAGCTTGCATTTGATCTCATCGCTGAACACAACGTTCTTCCAAAGCGTTTCATCTATATCAAAATTCAGCTTTGCAAAGTTAATACGTTTTTTCATATTATTAGCACTAATAAACGGTTTTTTCGCGGAATGCGGCTATGAAATCCACTTTTTCTTAATACACTTCGCATTGTTTCCGGGTGTACAACAACAATTTCGGCATTTTCCATATCTTTAGCTATGTCTATTGCTGCTTTTTCTATTTTTTTCAGATTTAAGTTAGTATATGTCTTTTTACACGTGTGTCAATTTTTGGAGGGTGACCGCATCTGGGTTGGTTTTCAGGGATTTGGTTTCATTATAATTATTAATCACTGTTTGTACACTCGACTTTGGACGTCCAACTATATTTGCGATTTCCCGTAAAGATTTTCCATTTTTTTATGCTTAATAATTTGTTCACGCACGTCAAAACATATTTTCTTAACTTTTGGAAAAATTTGCAAAAAATAAAAATATTTAGCACTTGATCAGAAAGTGGTTAATATAAGACTAGAAGTCATAACTGTCCAATAAAAATATATACATTCATCATATACAAAAATATATACAATAACAGTTAAATGAAACTCTCGTATGTATACTCTCCTGTGTTGCAAAAAATGGTGTTATATAAATTTAAATAGTAAATGACTTACAACCAACTATTTTCCAATATCTTTTCTTTTTTAAGCTTAAGTCAGAAAAGAGATTTTGAGGGGGGTACGTATATTTATCTGTGTGACTGTATATAAATTTAGAATTTTTCAAATACATTTATATTTAAAAGCTTGAGGCACCGATGTCCGCGATCCGTTATACAGGTTTACTACAAAATATCAGTGCCTTAAGCTTTTAAATATAAATGTATTTTAAAAATTATAAATTTCTATAAGTCCTTAGAGCTTACCAGTTTACGTACGCTTATACTATGATGAGTAACCAAGAGAGGGTTTCTTCTGCACCTAGAATATACCTACTATTTATATATATGACAAATGTCATTTAAATTTATTTTTTCTTTTTAGTTAACGTATTTTTTAAATAAAAAATTCAAAGACTAAAATTCCAGATAGTAGAAATATAAATTCTTCTCTCAATTTAAGCTCAGCTTGAAGCTGCTTCAGACTATCTGAGAAAGCATACAACAAATTATCGTAAGATCTGCCAAATAATGAAAGTGCGATCGTATCATGATAGAATTAACCAGGTGTTATAAATGCGCTACGGAGCTGTAGGGATAAAGTGTCAAATACAAGTAGTGTAAGCACTTAATAAAACTAAAAGGATTTTTTTCTGTGTTCACTTCAGCGTTTGATGAATACATTAGCACAAGAAAGAGTAAAAACAAGCATTTCTGTTATTACTTATTTCGAAGGTAGACACTGGGCAATCAATTGTAAAATTTTCAAAAAAGAAAGCGTTATGGTTCAATTAGCCTCGCATGGCACAGCAGCGCATGCAACATAGATAAGCAGCTAGCACACAGCAAAATAAATGGTGATTATGCAACACATAGTCACATAGTCAAAATAAAACAATAAAAAAAGAATACAACGATTTTACTTAATAAAATAATCGCTTGGTCAAACAACTTAAAAAACTTCAGAAATATTTTGCCAAAACGTCAAATGCTAAGCAGAATACACACAAATTAACATGAAATAGATCTTCCATGTTTATCTATGTAGTCAGAGATTCATTTCTGTTTTTATCTGAGCATTGCCATGCGTTGTCATGTTGTGCATAATCAGATACACACAAATTCCATTAAACAGATTTCGATGTGACGCTTGTTAAACCATGCACTGCTATGCCATGCGAGGCTAACTGGACAATAAGAAAAATCCCTAAAATTTAAAATCCATAAACAAAAAATTCCCATTTCAATTATTAACATACAAAAAGCATCATTGTTTTGATTGTCATCACGGTCTTTTGACATTCTATCCCTACAATGACAGTTGAACCCTTTATGGGTACACCGTACTTGGTGTATATGAGCATTTCCATAGAAAAGTCTTCTGTGACCAAGAAACTAAAACTAATTAAAAACGTATTATTTTATGATATTATCTAAGAGAAACATTTTAATCTTATTAATTTAAGCAATTTCTTCATAACATACTACATAGGTAACTGTCGGCAACTGTACTAAAAATGGGTGTCTACGACCCTTTTTACCGCCCATAAATAAATGAAAGTTCCTTACTTAAGACTGTTTTGGTCGTGTAAGACTTAAATTTTGTAGTTTAGTTTGTATTTTACTGCCAGCAACTGTACTAAAAATGAGTTTCCATGCCCCTTCTAACTACCCACAAATTAATAAGAATGCCATATTTCGGACGGTTTTTATGGTGCCGGGACATAGCCCCAAGGGACATAATACCAAAAATTGGATTTGGTATCATGACCGCTTAATACGCAGGTTCCGACTCCTTGGGACTATGTCCACTTTTAAGAGCTTAAGTTTGATTTCAAAGTTTCGAAAAATCTTGCTTCAAATTTTTCAATCGCCATATAAGTTATATGAAAGGGTCTTGTAATTTTGTGTCATAACTTTGGCTAATGTCATGCTAACAGCTCCAGATTTAGTGTGTTTATAGTGCTATATGCGTGGAAAACAGCTGAATCAATAACTCAGATCTGTCTTAAGTCGACTTAAGCTATTTTTTCTTAAAACAGATATAAGAGAAAATGATTTGCCCTTGTACGAAATGGTGATAACAACATCAACGAGGTCAAATCAATTTTTTATGGTTTTTCTTACGATAAAATAATTTGCCTTTGTAGACAGCGAAGCCGGTGTTGGACTTACTGAGGCTGCTTAATCCCTAAGCAGCGGCCGCCTATTACAAAGATAAATCTTAATACATTTAGTTTAAGTTTTAAGACTGTGTGCAAATTGATCTAAATGCGACCTTAACTAAATTCTGTTTATAAAGCAGTGCTTCCTAATTTAGGAAATTAATAGTCAAAGTAATTTTTGTAAGATTATTTTTGTTTATAACTAAACATTGAAGCATTATTTCAATATTGGATAATTTTTCATTTTTTTGGGTGATTTATTATTTAATTTTTTGGGTAATATTTCATTTAGGTGATTTTTCATTTTCTTTACAAAAGTATTAGGTGATTTTTTCCTTTTTTTTCGGCTATTTTTTATTTAATTTTTTGGGCCATTTTTCACATCATTTTGGGCAATTTTTCATTTAGTCGATTTCTCATTTTTTTTGGGCGATTTTTCATTGGGCGTTTTTTCATAGCGCCGGCGCTTTCTTCTTCCATCATATAGGTAAATTAGTAAACAGTTATTTGAGAAATTCATGTTTTTATCTCCATTCCGTACAGAGCAAATCAAGTTGTTTGTACTGAAATAATTTGCCTTTGTACACGCAGAGAAAATACATGGTTGAGACATGATTACTGCAAGAATAATTTTTTTTATTAAAACTATTGTACTATTTCTGCAAACATTAATTTTTGTCTTAATAAAGTCATTATTTACTAATGGTGGTACCAAAAATAACATTATAGTTAAAATCATAACATCATTGAAATCGTCAATAAACTATGATTGCCTCAACTACTAGCTGAGAGACAAACATATTAGAATTTTGAATGTTTGTCTGAACTATTTTTTGATTGTTGGCAAACGAAGCAGAACATAACCAAAAATCGAAAGAATTTATTGTTTCTGAACAGTTTGCAGGAAAAACTTTCAGTTCATTCAGACACAATAAGTTTGTTTTAAATCGCCTTTACTTTTTCGACTTTAATTGTAGCAAAAATGTTTCTATTTACCGTAAATATATTTCGCAATTCTAACCATATTTTGTTTATCACACATATTGCTATTTTTGTGACAATGCACTTAATGTATTAAGTTTATGAATGGCATTAGTCAGGCGAGCGGTAGTAGCGGCTGTGGCCTACTGGTAGTGTGCGTGGCTCATAAGCAAAAAAGCCGCGAAAATTTTATCAAAAAGATAAATCACTTGAATTAATATTTCTGTTCAGCCCAGACAATGACAAACCTCTGGAGATATCTTAATTTAAATCTGTGGAAATTGGAGTGCATGAATATAAAAAAATTAAATTGTTGTTTCAATAATATTCTGGATCTTAAAAATAAATTCATAAGGAAGTTGTTGCAATCATTCTATTTTCGACCCAATAAGAGAATAATGATTGTTTCAATAATATTTTGATTCCTACAAAAAAGTTCCTTTTCTAAATAAAGCTATTGTAATAATTTTATCATGATCAAAGAAAATATTATATGTTTAAGAACATGTTAGCAACAATCATAATCCGAATCATACTTTGATCCTCTTAAAACATGGTTGTTGCAACTATGTTTTTTCTCTGCATAGCAAAATCTTTATTTATAACTAACAAAAGATACATAAAAATTCGTTGGGCAGCGCTCACTGTTATAGAGTTTCTTTTCTCGTGATAATGTTGTATTCCGCCTTTACGATTTCACAAGGGTAGAAAATGTCGCACTTTTGCCGGTACAGAGTGCAGCATGTTGAGAAAAGAACATACAATCCTATAAATATGCTGAGAAAATAACACGAAAATTTGACAGCCCCGGCGCAGGGGAGAATAAATGCAACATTATCGAGAGAAAAGAAAACGCCATAAGAATGGAGTATATATACAATTTTTTTTGGAGTATATATATAACGTCTGCCGGAATATACTATTTGTTATATTTTTTTCAAAAAAGGTCCAAAATATTGAATTTTTAGTAAAAAGCTGATTCAAATCATATGCATACAACTTTTACATACCTACTTATGTAGCTACGTTTAATATAAATAAAATTGCCTTTTTTTCCTAAAAATTCACTGTGCAGTTGTGCTGCTTTTTTCAAAAATACCGCATCAAATATCTTTGAATTTTACATCAAAATTTTTGCTGCAAAATTCCTAAAAATACAAAATTTACATAATCAAAAACTTCCCCTTCATGCTCTTGTAACGTGGAGTAATGTGAGTTGAAGTTATCAAATTTTCGAAAAAATTTTAATCAAATTTTCACTTTGCAGAGTTTTTTTAAAAAAATGTATTGAACAAAATGCAATTTTTCTGACAGCATAAGATGGAAATTTCTATTAGCTTTTAAATAAGTATAATTTGATAAATATTGTTCATTTAGTTTCATAGGTTTATGCAAAATACTGAAGAAGAAATTTCGGCAAAATGAGTTTTGAGCCAAAAAGCCTTTAAGCCGTTTGCGCGACTTTTTACCGTTGGTTAATATTAAAGTGTTATATACCAAAATTCATATTTTTGAGAAAAGAATCAGAAATCAACTTGTCCCGGGAAATCTTCGCAAAAGTCAAAAAAATGGGACGGTCTAATGTATATCCCTTAGAATACAAAGTGGTCGCTCAGTAACAGAGCGGGACGTGTTGGTACAATTAAAAAAAATATATATTTTAATATTTTTTTATTTTATTTCTAAACAAAAGCTTTTAAAAGTCAAATTTAGGGAACTCTGGCCATGAACGCATATACTCAAAATATTTTCAACGATATCTTGAAAGTGAGAATCGCATTAGAAATAATGAATTTATTTCAATTTTAGGGAAATTCATTAAAAAAAAAAATAAGGAAAAAGGCACGAAAAACAGCATTTTTTTAATGCTATTGCAAAAGCTTCACATTTTTTCGTGAAGATTTTTAAGGTGAAGTCGAGGCACCTTAATATAAAAAAGAACTTGTATATTTTAATTTTTTTAATTTTGAACAAAAAAGATTATCGAAACCCCCACGGGTAAGTCCTTGCTTCCGCCCTGATTAGTTTCTATAAAATTCATCGTTCTTCCCAATTTGAAGGCCTTTACTTTCATTAATGGTAAAGTATTTGCAAAATTCGCACTCAAAGTGGAAAATTATCCAGCTGGTAATGCAGACCAAATCACTGCATTCCTACCGCCATCCTTTACTGTCTGTATAAGAACATTTTCCTGTATTTTCTTATAGATTTTTCTTTGTAAATTTTTCTCTCTGTATTTTCTTATAGATTTTTCTTTGTAAATTTTCAGCTTCATCTAAACCAAATAGGTTTTATTTTGATTCATCGTTCAGTACAATTATTTCTTTAAAGGAATCTGGCTTATAACTATCCAACCTTTCTTTTGTTTACTTTTAATATAAAAGGCTAACGACGAGCTATGCACCCAAGGTACCCAGCACTATACAGTGATGTTCTTAATGTTTAGGTATTACTTTTTTTAAACTATGTTTTTCGTTAACTTCACTTCAGAAATTTCATCACGTGGTGTTTAACTATCACACTTGGTCATTCCTTTCGTTTCCCAAAAAAAAATCGCCGTTGTTTGTATACGATTTTATCACATTTGTACACTAGCATGGGATTTTTCAGTTTTTGTACTGACTGCCCATACTGATTTAATTTCTAGGTATAATTTTTGAATCAATTTTAGTACTTCTGACAAAATGTGTAAAAAATATAACTCCAAAATATGCAATGCTTTATATTCACGATCAAGAAGAAAGTTTAAGCGAAAAACCATTAAATTTGCAAAAAGAATGTAAACAATATAATCTCTATGTAAAGTTTTTCGAAATTTAGTGTTAGGTTTTTGCCTCTTATATTCAAAGGCTCGGAAATATAACTGAACGTGCATATTAACCAAAAAAGGATTCTCAAATTAAAAGCACTGCAAAGTTAGTTAGAAATTGGAGAATCGTTTGAAAAACCTACACTCTAACAAAAATTCACGAGAATTAACTACAATAATTGCTGGCAACTGATTGCCTACATTTATTGTAGCTAAATTCCATAGAGCAAAATTATAAAGATTTATCGTTAAAAATGCGTGAATCCGCTCACCTACAATTATTTCTTTCGCTCTCTTGTAAAAACTCTCTTCTAAAATTATTTCTTCCAATCTTGTCTGCGCTTATAAAAAAAAGCTAGAAATGCGTGAAGTCTCTCAAGTAGGTTTCGAACATGGCAATAACAACAACTCTGTATAGAGTCAATAACACAGCAGAAGGCGCTACTCTTTACTACTTCAGTAGGCTTGGGTAATTATGCTGTGACCAATCTACTGTTTAAGTTGTATATAATTGGACACTTGTTCGAATAAACTCTTTGAAATCATATGACGTTAAAGCAGAGGTGTTTATTTAAGAGCAAGCGTAAAATACCACTGCTTGAGCATTTTTAGGAGTATCTGAGCGAAAGCATGCTGAAATAGTGTGAAAAGTAGGGAAAATATACATATTTTAAGACTCTCTAAGCAAAAACACGCTGAAATAGCGTGAAAAGTAGAAAATATACATATTCTAGAATTCTCTGAGCAAAAACATGCTAAAATAGCGTGAAAAGTAGGGAATACATGTATTTTAGGGCTCTCTGAGCGAAAACACGCTGAAAAAGCGTGAACAGTAGAGAGATATACATATTTTAAGACTCTCTGAGCGAAAACACGCTCAAATAGCGTGAACAGTAGAGTAAATGTACATATTTTGCAAAAAGACGCTGATTTTCAGACAAAATTGAAAAAACTCACTACATAGCGTGGTTTTTTTACAAAATCGCCAATAAATGTCGTGAAATTTCAAAACATTAATTGTAGAGATTTTTCAATCAGTTTTTAGAGTGTGTGAAAGAATTCTTGGCTATTAAAAAGGCAACAAACACCACCTGAACTGTTTTCGTTGATCTCTTATGAATACCCTTCAATATGCATTATTTTATCTATAGGGTTATAGGGGGTGTGGCAACTTTCTTGAGATACAAACCGTGATAATAGATGTAGTAAATTTGGTGGTTATCATTCCTGAGATGTTAAAAGACATTGCACAAACGATTTTGTGTGTAAATAAGGGGCGGCAAAAGTAGGCGTGGCAATATTTATGTATAAAGTGACCACCACTTGGTCTCATAGCACATATACACCAAGTTTCATTATAAAAACATGCACAACTCAGGACTTTTCTTCCGTACCTGAAACACACAAACAGCTATTAGTTTTTATTTTATTTTATTTTTTGGTGAAATAAAAAAATAAATCAAAAATAAAATTGCTGGCTTTGAAAGTGAATAACTCCGTCATGCTACAAAATATTGCATTTATTATTTATTATTATTATTTATTAATGTTAGTATGTTAGTATGTTAGTATACTAATAACTAAGTTATTTTAAGGTACAAAGTAGGAAAAACTTTACATATTGAACACATAAACTAAAAATATTAATAATCAATGATTATTAATCATATAACAAAAATTAAAATGAAGATACAAAATCATATTGTTTAAAACTTTTGATTTCAAGATTTCATATATTGAATACAAGAGATGTCATTATTTAACAAATGTTTTATTAAATTAAAGAAACCAAAATTAAAAAAAGATAAAAAATCATATTATTTAAAGCTTTTAGGAATGAGTTGAGCTTAAAAAATAATTGAGCGAAAGTAAGGAAAGAAAGAAAGGTATAGATTTGATAAAAGAAAAAAGAACTGATTACTTTAATCGACTATGAAAATTTTCATCAGGAGAAATGTTTAGAAATGGCCTGTTTGAAGCTTGCCTCTCCGACTATTGATTTAATATTGGTTGTAATGCATTCAATAATCTGATGGCGTTAATAAAAAATAATCATGTTGAGTTCAGAAAGTTGAAATTAGTTACTAAAAGCATTTGACTTCTTTGCGACTGGCCAAATTGCAATTTTTCAAAGAGATATGTTGGCGTCTTATTCTTTATGAGATTGTTAAGACATATGCAATTCCGAGCTTTTAGATAATTTAATATATCGCAGCCAAGTATACCGTTTTTAAGCCCTGCCAAGTGATCAAACTTGCGTTATACATATCTTGTAGCGTGATTAAAAGTAATTTGCAATTTGAGTTGATAGCTCGAATCAGGCTTACTGTATACAACTTCAGAATAAGTGATCACCGGTAGAATAAGTTAAATTAGTAATTAACGTCAAGTAGAAATTGGTATTAACTGAGATGACACTCGTAGATCACGTAGTATGAAATATATTTTTCGGATTACAGCATTAAAATGGTCAGTACACGTCAAATAACAATTGATGCTGAAACCTAAACTTTTCACATTGGTAACAAGAGAAAGTCTAGCGCCATTAAGACATAAGTCTGGAATATCCTCAAAAAGAATTCTGTTTTTGGATACCGGTAATATTGAAGTCTTCTGAGCATTTTTATATAGAACTGTTTTTATTGGCCCATTGGCAAATAGAATTTAAGTCTTCATTCAATTTGAACACTAAATCTTCCATTAAATTTTCTCTACCCGCTAAATAAGCTTGAACATGAGTACCTTTGTTAACAACTGTAGCTTTTTTGATGTTAACTTATCGAAAAGTCAACTCAAAAGTAGATTGAAAACTAATGTATGATTAGATATATGTAAACGCATGGTTAGTTATTATGTCTTGTGTTGTCCCTGAGCCCAACCCATATTATGGTGGGTAAATTTTTCTCACTTTAGATTGTTTTGGATCACTCTTATCGATATCATTGGGGCTGTTCACAGTTTGAGCGTACTTTTAACAAATCGTATTTATAGCATTTGTATTTGTTCAAACTGTGAGCACCTCGCCATGTGACTGTCGTATAAAAAGATTGTGCAACCCTGTGATGTATGTGATTATGCGGCTGTAGACAGAGCATAAAAATACGAGGTACAAAAACACGTCCAAGGGCTGCTTTTATTTACGCGTGCCTGCGTATTTGCATTTGTATGCAAAACAACAACAAAGCAAAATACGCTTTCGTAAATTGGCGTACAAATAGCAAATCGAACAAATGGCAGACCAGCGTATTCGAACTGTGAATGGCCTTATTGAGATGTTTTAGTGTTATTTGGGCTGGTTCTTAAGATGATCTAATGCGGAGAAATTACGAAAAAGCTGTAGTAGCTGAACTCTATTGTTATTGCATGTTAAAAAAAAAAAAAACATCATCGGCATGCACTGACGAGTAATTGCAGCAATCAAAAATGTCATTAACAAATATAAAAAATAGCAGTGGACCCAGAACCGAACCACTACTTATAATCATACGCTGCGAAAAATGATTTCCGGAAAAAATCCCAACAAAAACATCCCGAAGCAAATCGCACGCTTCGTTCTTGAGTTTTGGAATTTCAAATACATTTCACGACTTTGTTTTATATATATAGATATTGCCACACCTACTTTTACCGCCCCTTATTTACACACAAACTCGTTTGTGCAGTGTGTTTTAAGATCTCAGGAACGATAAACACCAAATTTACAACATCTGTTATCAAGGTTTAATAAAAATAAAAGTAATAAAAAAAAGCAAAAGTAGCCACACCTCCTATAACCGCCCACAAATTAATTTAAATGCTATATTTCAGACGATTTTTAATCTGATTTGTAATCTAGTTCGTATGGTTACTCTCGGCAACTCAGCTAAAACTGGGCGTCCTCGAACTATAACTATGCCCTCTTTTCAGACTGCATTAAATTTACCGAGTTTTGCAAGTTTTATAATGAAACTTTGTGTATATGTGCTATGAGAGCAAGTAGTGGCCACTATATATATAAATTTGTCACGTCTATTTTTACCGCCCTTCTAATATACACAATCGTTCATGCTGAGTCTCTTAACACCTCAAGAACGGAAACACCTTGGGCCACCAAGTATACAACATATTTTGTTAAGGTTAATATCTCGGTTAATAAAAAATAGTCACATTCCCTTTTACCACCCATAATTAAATAAAAATGCTTTATTTAAGATGGTTTTGATAGTCACGAATTGAAGCTTCAAAAAGAAATGTGTGGCATGTGTGGCTCGAATGGCACGTTGTTTGGACATTTCCACACTTTTCAAAAATTCACAAAATGAAAATGATCACAAAGAAATTAGTTGAATTTTAATTTAAAAATGAAAAATCAAAGTATACAAACAAAAATAAACACATCACTTCCCTCTGTGTGCCGTGGAAATATTTGGGTTCGTTATTGGCCGTATTCAGCGCGGGCATCTTTTGTTAAATGTAATGTTAGCGCTCATTTAGTGAGCGATTTTTTCTCTGAATGTGTTGTAACTAGTGTCCGACCGAATATTCGGCTACGGTATTCGGAATATTCGGCCGATTTTTTTAGCCTTCGGCTTCGGCCAAAAATAGCCGAATATTTTCCGAATGTTTTTGTTTTTTTGTAACGCTAAAAATTTTCTTCTTTTGCATTTTTCAATAGCTTACTGTGTAAAATATCATTCTAAAAGGTTAAATAGAAATTCTGTTTTTAACGAATCTTTATGTTGTTTTTGTCAAAATTCGAGTTATTAAATTATCAATATCCCCATTGAAAAATTTTATATTGGAATTTTTGTCAACAAAAAATGAACGAACATTTTCAGAAAAAAATTAAAAAATTTATATAATAATCACATTTATACTTAACAGGAAACTATTTTGATTTTTTTTTTCAGATGAATTTTGTGTCGCCCCTTTGAACTGTTCCAACCTTTTTTGAACTGGTACACGTCGCCCCTTGGCTTGCTGTAGTATATTGATTAAATAATTATTGCTTATAACCTGAAAATTGTATACAATCTTCTTCAAAGTACTGTAAACATACGAAAAAAGTTTAGAGTACCTATATTATGTACCTTTTCCAAAAAAAAAAACTAATGAAAATGGCATTTTTTTCGGCCTGTTTAACGTGACTGGACCCTTAATAATTGTCGTTTTTTGTACTGAAATGAAAGCAAGGCCTCAATTTTATTATTTTTTTTTTTACTTGTCGAACATTCGGCTTCGGCCGAAAATCAACATTCAGTCAGACAATTGTTGTTACTCTAAAAGTCAGAAGTAAGATAATTTTAGTTTGCTGCGTTATTTGTGTTTATTAATTTAAACAGCGTCATTAACAGCATCTGAAAGTTAACTCAAAATTTTTGTCTATGTGCCATAGAATTTTTTCGCTCGATTAAATGGCGTCCGCAACCTGATCGGTTTTAGTGAGCACTCCCAAAACTGTATCATTCATCGTATTTTTATACAACAGTTATAAAAATTCAACTGCTGTCTGTGCTTAATGCGCCCATTCTTTTACGAGCTTGACGACCTGTCAACGTGCAGCGATATCACAATTGACCAAATTAGTCTAAGTCGCCTCTACCTAACTTAATCTTATCCACATATTTTTTTCAGGGGTCTGCCATATGTACAAAATGTAATTTTTGCACTTTTTTCTTTTCACGATATACAATATAATATGTTTCAAATACAGTTTGACATATTTGAGTGACAGAATTGCACAGTAACGAAAAAAAGTAATAGGCTTTTCAGCAATAAATTTCATCTTATTTTATGAAATATGAGACTTATTTCTGTTTTGAATAGAGTTTGCTACTTAGTTTCCTAAAAAGCAGTTTATTAAATCTGTTTTGATAATTGCTACTTTACCGCTGATATTTCTGCAAAAAAATGCCAGAAAAAATACAATCGGCGCAGAGTCCAAGCCTTGTGTGAAGTTCCACTAAGTGGAGTAGCAACAACATTTACAAACAAGATTTTAATAAAGCCAAATCCAGCAAAAGTAGCTTTACTGACTACGGCTTACCAGAACATCAAAAACAAAAAAAAAAAAAAAAACGTAAATGGCTCATATAGGCAGCAACGGCATAAATGCATAGATGTAGTAGAAAACTTGTTAAAGAAAAAGAAAACATGCTGAAATTCAAACATAATAAAAAGTAAATCCTATTGGGCTGCGTTAACTTTATCAAAAATGAAAGGATCCCAAGGATGCTAGATAGTCACGGCAAGTGTACCAGCTAAACAAAAAAAAACTATATGAAAGATAAAGAACGCCCAAACAACGAACGAGAGAAAATGATATAATAGAAATCTGGCTAGGTTTTCTAAGCAGATGGAAACAAGAGCCGAGTAAGTATCCGAAAAAACGGTGCCACAGTGGAAACCTAACTTTTAAACAAACGCACACAGATAAATAAATGTCTGCCAAAGTATAAATAACAATATTTTTTTGCGCTACACTAAAAAAAAAGATCGAAAGACTCTTAAAGGTGAACATTTTTTTTTTTATTTTAAAAAAATCATTTAGCAGTTTCGAATCTGCACAAGAGATGCAGTAAAATAAAATATTATCCCGTAATTGTAATTTTTTAAGAGCTTATCTTCCGTTCACACCAAGTAAATGAATCTTTTGATGGCTCATCTCTTCAAACATTTTGTTTTCTAGGTAAATAAACACAATTAAAAGTGAAGAGATTGCAAGCGACAGTTTTCCTGAGTGTATGATTGTGCACATAACTCGCGCTAGTTGCAAAAACAAAAACAAAGACAAAAATAAAAAAATTAAAAGCATTACATATTCTACAAAAGCAAAACAACTCGAAGTACTCCGTTGTTCTCAAGTGTACAAATATTAGACATGAAAATAAAATACAAGGAAAATGAAGAAAAAAAAATTCAAACAAAAAAATGGCATATAAGAGCCCTTAGTTTCTTGGGCATTTGTCTGTATGTGTTAGTTCTAACGAGTGTGTAGAAAGCTTTTTATTTTCTTTTCTCTTATCTTCTTTAGTCTCTAGTGCTTTAGCGCCTTTTTTCCTGTTGTGTTTTGTTTTATTTTTTTTCTATTATTCCTGTATTATTTTCATTTCATTTTGTTCTGTTGTTATTTATTTACACACGCTCTGGTGTTATTATTTTGTCTTCCACTGTAATACAGTGTGGCTGAAATATGTTTGTTATTATTATGTTTCATTTATATTTCTACTCTTGCTCTGAAATAAAGCATAAAAATACGAGTTAAACATTAAACAAAGTGTAGGTGTAGTTGTTGTATTTGCAAGATAAAAGTCGCTGGCTGCCAGAGCTGCTAGCTGAACTTGATCTCTTTGATATTGTTTTTTTTTTAAGTAGGTGAAACAAACTGATGAATGCAGTAATCAGGACATTAAAATGGAACAACTGTCTGTTTTTGACGTTGAAAACTAGTACAGTAAGACATATTATAGTCTTTTAACAATAGTTTAAAAACAAAAATAAAATACATAAAATAAACCTTAAAACTAATAAAAAAATTTTACAGAACAAAATAATTTAACAATATGAAAAACAAATAACAATAAACTAGCGAACTAAGTTTAACTTAACTAAGCAAAAGAAAGAGTAAAGAAAGTAATTAACCCGCCACAGAACTGGGTGTTTCACTCCTTAACTTAGCTTAACCACATAATTTGAATGGAATAATCTCTATAGATATAAATAAAAACTAAATTCAGCGTATTAACTTTTATGAACTTATCTTGCAGGAGTGAGAGAGTAAGCTTTTATCGTTTATCTACCACGACCTAAAATTTTGTTGCTTGCCTTGTCGTATCCCTCACTGACTTATGTAAGGCGAAAGAGAGACGCACTCAGCGACAGGCTAGAAATATCAGCTTCTACTAAGCTCACTGTATACTTTTCTGTTTTTACTCGTAAATTTGTTAGCAGAAATACTTTTTTTAGAAAAGAAGCCGATTTAGTCTAGTCTAATGCAGGCCACAAACTATCAAATTTATTGTACAATCTGCGCTCGTTGTACTGCAGATCTTACAGTTAGTGGGATTATCGTATAAGTAGGAAGTTGTTTGACAAACGATTTGATCTTTTGTCTCATCCCGCGATAAATTTAACAGTTAGTGGTACCCTGCTGTGAAAAATCGTACTATTATTATTTATTAGAAAAAATAAGACATATATTACAAATTTTTTTTATAACTTACAACAAGCACTAGCAGCTAAGGCCTAAGGTGCAAAAATCAATCAAAATGCGCTATCGCTCTTCTGAGTAATCTCTGCTATGAGTTTATCATTTTATAATATTCAGAGCGTATGCGGATAAAATTTTCACTCTTCTTATAACTCCTCAACTACCTTCCTTGTTCGTGAGTTTGTATGATGAGAAATTTTAAAAGAGCGACGTTGTGTTGATGAGAAATGTTGAGTTTTCATCGCTCGTGAATTTTGAAATAATAAACTCATTGAATCGCTCGCTTTCATTTGATGCGAAAAAAGGATTTAGATCTATAATATTAAGTATTTTTCTTAATAATTTATTTCATTACAAAAACTTAAAAAATGATCATATTTTATGAAATTATAAGAAACTAAGATAAATAAACAAAAAGGAACATTTTAAAAATTTATTAAGTATGTACTTGAATATTTCATTAAAAAATGCAAAAAATATATGTAGTTCATCACAAAACATTTTATTAAGTATGTACTTTAAATTTCATAAAAAATTGCAAAATATAAAGTTCATCATAAAACACGTATTTATTTTTAATTAACAAGATCACTCGAAATAAATGAGCGAACGCAAAAATTCCAATGAAATGAGTTAATCTTTGCAAAAACTCGTGAGCGAGAAACAATAAATGAATAACAAAGAGAAGGCGTTGTTCATCTCAGTTTTTTGAGTAGCGAAATCTACGAGCGAATAATATGAAATAGCGAAGAAAAAGTTTTGATCACTCTGAATATGAAATATACTAAATTATATAAATAAAGGTACTAATTAAGAAACTAGAAACTAGGTGGTGACCGTAGCCTAGTGGGTAGAGTGCGTGGCTCCTAAGCTAAAGAACCGCGGTAGCCCGGGTTCAATTCCAGCTCAGACAGAAAGTTTTTTCAATAGAATTAATTTTTCTGTTCGGTCGTCACCTCTCTGCAGACAATGGCAAGCCTCAGAGAGTAAAAATTTGCCACGTAAAGCTTCTTGAGAACATAAGCCGTTCGGAGTCGGCATAAAACACGTAGGTCCAGTTCTCGGTCATTTGTGATCAAACATTTAATAACACGCACAACACAATTGATCAATAGAAGCTAGGTCAAAGTCCTTCCAAGGGCTGAAATGGCCAGTTTATTTTATTTTTACTAATTAAGTTACACTTAAAAAGAAAATCTGGCTCGTTTGAGGAAATTGGAGAACATTTTAATGTTGGATTCATTAGGTGTTTCAAGGAGCTCATTTAAATTCTTGATTAACTTTAAGGTCGTCTACAGGATTTGTTCTTGTGGGGGGTGTGGGCAAAGGCATAAAGGAATCTAAGATTTTATTTTCTGACACGCCGGTTGACACACGTTTGTACACATAAGAAAATTACATCCTTTACAAAGATTGGGTAAAAATCTTTCTCGTATCACGTACGAACCTTTTTCAAATTTAATGTTTTTTTCCTGTAATTTAAAAAATTTTTTTCAACAAATATTCTTAGTAATTTAGTAAATTAAATAATGTGAAGTCTCCGTTATCCTTATATAAGATCGCATTAATTAGCCCCCAAGTCTTCCTTATATATAATTTTTTTTTTATTTCAAAACGTATGAATGAATATATGAAGAGAGAATGAATACATATAAACCACATGTATAGATTGGTTTTGGGCTCCATTCATTTTCTAAACATATGTCAGAGCCTCCCTGAAAGGCTTAATTCTGAATTCTTTCTGTTATATAAGCACGTGTCCCGAAAAAATTCAGAAAATTCTCAAAATGGGTGGAGCCTGTTAAAAAAACGTGAATTTGAAGAAGTATAAAATAGCTGCAATTTCTCAAATTTAAATGCTGCAAGATTGTTAGTAACTTTATAAAGTTTACGAAAAATTAAAAAATTATCCAAGTTGTATCATCTTTATGACAGAAAAACGGTTTTTTTAAGCCGTTTTTTGGGAAAACATTTAGGTTTTTAAATATTTTTTAATTTGTTTTCTTCTTGTGTTTAAATACTTTAAAACATTATTTTTCTTATCGTCCAAGTTCATACGCGTTATATTATTTGTACGAATTAATTCGTAATTTATTCCATTATATTCGTAGTATTTACTAGTGGCTTCAAAAATTCATTCGTAGGTTGACCGTACGCATTATTCGTAGAATGTACGTAGTATTAGTTGAGTTTAAAAAATTTACAACCGAAATCTTTCAGCCTGGTTTGATGAACAATTAACGAATATAAAAAAATATACAATTGCAAGATGGCCGTAGTCTACTGAATTAGTACGTGGCCTGTAAGCTAAAAAACCGTGGTTCAATCGTGGTTTTTTTTTAATGTAACAAAAAATGTAACAAGTGTATTCATACAATATACATTTGTTTTTGTACTACGTTCATTCTACGAATCCTACTTGTGACTGAAAACTACGAATAAAATTCGTAGAATGGACGCAGTTATTAGTAATATTTACATACAACATTTTTTTAGTGTAAGAATACGTATTAAAAATTGCCTGTGAAAGAAGGGTAAATAAACTGGTATCGTAGCTTATCACTTCGACAGGTACAACATACAATTTAAAAATGCATGCATGGCTTAGTTCAGCTTTATTTATGAATATAACTTGAAAAAAGTTTTGTGGGTTCCCTTCAAAATATATTAACATATAGAATGAAAATATCGTCATATAAAATAAAAAAAGACGTAAGCTTCAATAAATTCAAAGTCGACTTAATTAATGCACCTTATCAAAATACACGTACCTGCTAAATTTTACACTCCTACAACTAAAAACGACGTTTTTATTAAAAAAATTCTAAATTACAAATTACAATTACAGTTACAATTTAGAAAGTTTTTTGACTCTCCAAAAAATTTTTTTAATTGTAGCTTACGGCTTTTTGATTTAATATGAAGATATTCAAAAAATTTTCACTGGCTAGTGCACCCCGCCCCCCTGTGGACGCCCATGTCTACATATATTGGCCAACTTTGCATCGGACTAGTAAATGGTGAATGATACTGGGTCGTTTTGGCACAGTGAATAAGTAATAGCAATTGAGTTGTCAAAAATGTGTCTGTGCGTAAGTCTAGTATGGCTAAGGTGAAATCTTGTGACTGCAACTTCTTCCCTCCTGGAGACTGTGATTGGGTACTTGAGTGAGGATTCGTCAGGATTTATGGATTTGTAGGAGTGTTATTAATTTATCCAGTCCTGCAAGCTAGTTTCTAAAATTATATCATTTAAAGCTTTGTTGATGTCATTTCTACTGTAGATAGTTTCCTCAACTACGGGAAGTCCAGTGGTGACTTTGGCTTTTACATCTGCTGCTTCGTTTCCTTGAATTCCAATGTGACTTGGAACCCATAAAACCATTTCAGCTTCAGCTGAAAATACTGATGAGTAATTTGCTAACCTTCCAAGTTTCATTTCAACAGCTGCTCATCAACTACACTGAATCCAGTTCCATAAGCTTTTGAGCCATCAGTAAAGAGAAACTCCCAGTTGTCGTAATTGATTTTATTTCAGAAAATTTTTGAATAAAGACACTGGTGCTGGTATTTGTCTTCCACCGACGCACAGTGGGGTATTTTACCCTGAAAATGGACATCAGTAGACCTAGAAGAAGGATGTAAATTTTGACTTTATTTATAATTAGAATGGGTTCAAATAAGAAAAAAAATTTCCGTCCGTCCGTCTGTCTGTTTTTCGACACGATTAAAGCGTTATTTTGAAGCTATAGTAATGAAACTTAGCATTTAAGGTTGTATCTAAAATATAAAGACTTAGATCGCAAATGAATCAAATCGGATGAAAACTACGCCTACCTCCCATACAAAATGACTTTATAAAAACTGTAAAATTTCTTGTAATTCTACGAAATTTAATTTATGTACTAAACATTTTGTATGTGATCTTTGATTTTTAATGTCCTCTTTAAGTATGAAATTCAGCTTCAAATTGATATATGGACTTTAAATTCTTCACATAAATTTTAATTTTTATTATGCATTCTGAGTTTGAAATTTCGTACAGTCAAATGAAAACTCCACCTACCTCCCATACAAAATGTCAAAGTGGCCTTTTTTATAATTTAAACATTAATTTTTAATCACTGCCGCTTGATAATACTCCATCGTATGCATCATGAAAATTGACGTCACAACTTTCGCCACTCTCTTCATCGGTTTCATCAGTGTCTTCGCCGTTGTTTTCATTTGTTGGCACCAATGGCGGTACAATCAAATTTACAGATATTTGTGGTAACTTTTTCAACTTATTTTGAGGTAATTTTCTTTTGCTTGAAGTTATAGGATCAGAAGTTATCAAAAACGTATTGAAAACATCTTTGAGCGATTTTTCTCGGCTAATTTTTTGTGAAAAATCCTACCTGAATTTTTTGAAAGTCTTTATTGCGAGGTTCCTGTGTCTCCTCGGACAATTGACCAATCGGCAAAAAAGCATATTTGGTGACTTCAGGCCCATAAATTAAAATCTTATGCACAGTTGGGGGCATATTATACCATGGATACATATGCACAAAATATCTTGCTGTGTCTAGCGCAAATTCACGGAGTTTTTAAATATTTACTTCGTAACCGCATGAAATCACTATTAAAACAATATGATTTTTTTAATGAGATCTACATCTACCATGAGATCTACGTCTATCATGGTTAACATAAGCTTGTGGCTTACTTGTATCATTTTGTCTCCAAATTGTACAGCAGATTTTTGAAGATCTATTATTTCTGCATCTATCTACTCGTTCTTTTTCTTTTCTTGATACCTCCACAGTTTTTTTGATAAATTGCATGCAAATTGTCGAAAAAATCTTGTTGAAGTTGGGCGAGGATTTTGCCAAATAACTTTAATTGTATAGTAATTGCATTTAATTGTATAGGAATAGCTGAGGAAATGAATATTGATGAAGCATTCGCATCAAGGTCCTGGAAGGCTTGCTTGTATGTGCTGTTGCCCGAACTCTCGTCAAAACCCCACTTTGTAAATAAACAAAAATTAGATAACTCCTTATTCTGCAAATCATCTATCACGGGTTTTTGCAATATTATCAAGCGTTGGACGGTATGATTCAGAGAAGCTTGCGAATGTAATTCGCACGAAGTTTCCTTACTTAAATAGTTAACTTTGCCTATATTTATTTGCTCTTTGAGGTGATGAAGTTATCACTTCATGCAACAATTTTGAAGCTTCTATATGACCTTCAGCTCGCAAACTCATTTTTGTGGCATACGCCAAAACTGATAACAAAGAAGACTCTGAATTGTTTACATTTTGCTGTTTTGTTTTTCAGAAGAATCTTCAAAATAAATTTCCTTTCGCCCACGTTTTTCAGGATTAGAGGTAGTGAAAGATATTGGAGAAGCTAACCAATTGCGACTCTAACTCAAAAACGTTGCCTCAATTCTATGTGCTCTTGTTCAACGTAACTTGAATGAATGAATAAACTGATTTATTATTTCTGCGAAGTCTTTCTCATATATCTCCGCAGGACAAATTTGTCGCTTCATTTCATCTCTCAAATACGGAAACGTATTATTAAATTTAGAATGCCCAGAGGTTTTCATTATATCATACAACTTTTGGCTAGTTATAAAAAATATATTAGAAGCATTTCTTAAAAAATAGACAGCACATTTAATTTTCATATTAAAGTTTAAATGCACTTGAATACCTGAATACCCACATAACAAAATAGTACATCATTATTAATTGCTTCAATTCATACGATTGTCATATAAAATACCAACAAATATGTTAAATATGCGTTAATTTTAAGGAAGAAATTGCAACTATTCCGCATTGTCGATAAGTGGTACACGCTACATTAAACATTATTTATTAAGAGTTTTTAATGTCTTAAAAATTTCAATGCCAAATTCGTATTCCATAAATATGAAGAAATCACATAATTAATAAAATACAGATCAGTATTAATAACCGCAGAATTTTCTAAAAGTATATTATATATTTGAAGAAATAACATTCAAAAAGAGATTTTTTCACAACAAATTGTTATTTAAGTACTGCTGTAGTAATCCTAATAATAGGGAACACGATTTCAGAAAAAAAATATAGGGAAAATTGTTTTTGTGACGTATCATATATTGAATTTTAGCTCCTCAATAACGTTTAAGCTTTTACCATGAAAATATTAAAGATATGCAGACTGTAGGGTATAGCTACAAAATTGAAGGAAAAATAAGAAAACATTTAAAGCAAAAGAAAAAAAAAAACTTAACAAATAAATAAGCAGTGCAGTAACAATAAACACACTCTTTAGTAGTTGCACTTGCTTAATTTGATAAAAGCGATTGCAGTTCGTATGCAAAAAGTTTAATATTTTCTAAAACGCACAAAATGTACAGCTCGTACTGCAGAAAATATTGCTGCTGTTCGCGATAGTGTGGCTGAAGAGCCGTCCACATCAACTCGTCGTCGTGCCCATCAATTGCACCTCTCACGCTCGTAGTTGATTAACATTATGCATAAAGACTTGCATTTACACGCTTACAAGGTACAATTGACTCAAGAACAAAAGCCCTTTGACCATTTCAAGCGTAATCAATGGTCAGAATGGTGGCAAGAACGGGCAACAATGGATGGGATATTTTCCAAGAAAATCATCTTCAGTGATGAGGCACATTTTCACCTCAGTGGATTCGTCAATAAGCAGAATTGCCGTATTTGGGCGAATGATAATCCAAGAGTGATTGTTGAAAAATCAATGCACCCACAAAGAGTGACAGTTTGGTACGGTTTATAGGCTGGCGGCATCATCGGGCCGTATTTTTTCCAAAATGAGGCCGGTCAGGCAGTTACTGTGAATAGTGTTCGCTATCGTGAGATGATAACGAACTTTTTATTACCCGAATTGGAAGATATGGATGTGGACGATATGTGGTTTCAACAGGATGGTGCCACTTGCCACACAGCTAACGAAACAATGGCTCTTTTGCGCAACAAATGCAGTGGCCGTGTTATCTCACGTGGTGGCGATGTCAATTGGCTGCCAAGATCATGTGATTTGACACCGTTAGACTTCTTTCTTTAGGGTTATTTGAAAGAAAAAGTGTACGTCGATAAGCCAGCAACAATTCAAGAGCTAAAGGATGAGATAATTCGGCACATTAACGACATAGAACCTCAATTATGCCTCAGCGTCATCGAAAATTTGGACCCTCGGATGGAGGTGTGCCGCCGAGGCCTCGGTGGCCATTTGGCCGATATTTTGTTCCATACATAATTAAACCATACCAATATTTTCATAATAAAAAGAAATGACAATAATTTATTAAATAATTTGTGTTTTATTCAAAATCAACATCGGCCTTTAAAATTTAACCATCCTTTATAAAAACCACTCGGTAGAGTGTGGTATCAATACCACGGGGTTTTTTAACTTCACTAAAAACAACACGATTGTGAATACTCTTAATGTGTTTGGTTTTGCTTTTGTTGCTTTATAAATGAATTAATTTATGGTTTCAAGTTTCCAGTAATAAATAATAAAAATTGAATTATTTACTTCTTAAAGTTTTCAAACCCGAACCAATCCCGGGATCCTAGGATTAAGATTTTCAATCCCGTCAATCCCGGGATCGAGAAAAGCTTCCTGTATTGGACTCCCTATTACTCAAGATATTTGTTCAAATAACACAAACCAACAACGAAAATTCACGTGCACCGGCATTTTAAAAATGTACATTTATCAATTAATAATATAGGTCTGAAATTTACTCGTAATTTACCAGTTTACTAGCATTAAGAGGAAAAACATGCTAAATATATGCCAACATATCATAGCTGCGCCTACAAAAATAGTTAAGTGTTTTTCAGAAACTTTTCAGGAGAGCAAAAAACTAATTTTTTTTAGAGTATTTCTAGAACTGCTAGCACATAGCATCAGTTATAAAAAAAATAAAAATTTTACAAACGACAAATGTAGATTTATGGGCTATAGATAGTGTTTCATAGATTTGTTAACTTACATATATGTTTTTTATAATAAAATAATTTTTAAATTCAAAAATATAACATCAAATTAATTAAAAAAACACAAGTTATAGTCACACCAGTATGTTACATATCATTATTATTTTATTTCATTACATATTACATCCATTTTTAATTATTTTTGTAAATGCTTTCAATTAATATAATCGAATTTTATTAATGAAATTCAGGGGTTTATGATAACTGAAATAGCAAACGTATGTTATGGATGTTATGTCGGCAATATATCTAGAAAATACTGCATCAATAGTTGTTCCTAGTCGTGTTGTACAAATATTTGGATTGCTTATTATTTGTAAATTAAATTTATCAAAAAGGAATTGTTTAAGTGCCTTTAGGATTCATGTCTAAAATCACAATTAAAATCTTCACCAAAAACAATTGGCATTTTGTGATAATTTTCACTCAGTTCAATGGAACCTACTCGTGTATAACATAAAAGAGATCTGTGGATAAATTTCACAACTATTTCTCTGAAATTGAGATATACAAGCGAAATAAGTGATATCAATATCACTAGTGATAGCAATATAAATAATGTCACAGATTTGAGTTATAGAATCGGTAAGATATTGAGAATGCGCATGGAGACTCTGTCAATTTAAAGTCATTACAGAAATGAACTGTTTGCTCTCTATCAAATTTTTTATAGTAATATATTTAGTTTCTAATTTTTAAAAAGATAATCTTTGAAATTCTCGAATTAAATCAACATTAGAAAAATCATTTCGCCTTCCATGATGAAATTTAAATTGTTGAGGGTTGTCATCAGAGGTTGTGATAAAAAATCCGTCAATACTAGTAACACAAGACAAAGTGACGTAGAGTTATTGCAAGGAATGCTTTTTGTCATATTCGTAAACAATCTCTGCGAATGATCCACCCTGCGACTTATGAATAGTTATAGACATTGCAGGAATTAATGGAAAATGATTTCTTGTAACTGTGACTGTTTTATTTTTATTAAGAGGTATGATACTGTTTTTTCGTAGTATTGGCGCAGCTCTTCTTCCAACTTCAATCGATTGAGCGTAAACAGAATCTTTCATTTTTGTTTTCTGACCAATTTAGACTCACCGAATTTCAGCCAAACTTTTTTAACGTGGTCATTCTGGTCAATTTCAATGTGCTATCGCTAACATTAATATTTGTTGTTATTAGACAGAGTTTATTGATGACATAAACAATTTCAGAAGGTAAACCATCTGTATTGATGACTTTCAAATTATGCAATTTTTGTTTAAGTGCTTGTAATTGTTCATTATTTTTAAATCCACTTATGTTATCTATTGCAGAGGAAATTTTGTTCTGTTCTATTGCGCGTAAGATAGAATAATTAAAAAAATCTACAGAAGCATTACTAAAAAATAATACTATTCCATTTGGACACAGGCGGCTGGCAGTTTCCTTTGTAAAAAATCGACTCTCTATTAAATGTAACACGTTTGCTCAAGTTTTTTACCATCACCAATCTTCGTTAGCAATGACGAAAACTGTTTATTACTTTGCTGCATAACTTGTGTCAATTCATAAAATTTAAGTTCCAGCAGTTCTTGAAGTTAGTTCAGGACAGACTATTCTCATCAACAAAAGAAAACACGTTCTTAGCGATGTTAATGACAATGGTAATAAGTAGAAGCAACATTTGTTTTGTTATATTTTTTGCTGATTTTGTTGTTTGGATAGCCAATACACAGTCCTTTTATATAATAGATTATTGTGATCTGCACCATAGTTTCACGCATTCAAATGTAGGATAGCTATCCTTTAATAGCTTCTTGTCATCTATACAACATAGCTTCAGTTAGTGCTTAATATTAAATAAACTTCCGTAGCCATTGAAGGTTTTTGGATCAGTTGGTAGTGTATAGGATTGTCAATCGAAAGGGTACGAGTTCGATTCTCATTGCAAACAAAGAAATATTTTTATTAATTTTATATATTCTCTTGTTGCAATCGACACAAAAAGCAACAACAATTCTAAGAAAAAGGTGTATGGAAAAAAGTGTCGTTTTTCAGATTTCACTCAAGCAAATCACAAAACGAGGCGTAAAAAGCTTCGCTTTAAAAATTGACAAAAATCACGTAACCCTTTTTGTAGGCGCAGCGACGATATATGCCCGTATGTCAACACAGAAAAAAGTTGTACATAATATTAAGGAATTTCGTTATTTAAAGCGTAATTTATAAAACCTGAAAACCGCTTTAAAAATTTTTTAGTTAAACTTCATAAAATGCGGATTATTATCTATGAAGAGATATACAAAATAAACAAGCTTGCTCAAAAACATCATATTATGAATAAATTCTTTAAATTTATAAAAATATTCACAGCTATTGTGATTTCCCTGTTAAAACGAAATGCTAGAAACAATTTGCAAAACTATTTGCTGTTATTTAAAATTATTAATCTGGTTTCTGGTAAATTCTTTTTACGAAAAATCGCCAAAAGTCTAAATGCCAAGCTTCATCAGAAGGTAGAAGTGATTTGTTTCCGGTCAAAAATTTTCATCCTGGTAACATTCAGTCATTCAAATTTCAGTCAAAAACTCATTGGGACCATATAACTCCGATAAAATTTTTCCAGCGAAAAATCGTTTTAAGATTCCTATACAATAATTTCATAGAGCGTTCACTTCTTACTATCTACTCGTTCTCTGATCGACCCACAGCACAAACTACTTGGTCTAGAAGAATTAAATTATACCCTTAAAGGGTTAAAATTTAGTGAAAAAGGTAAAAAATGGGTAAAGGGCTACTTGGAGTTATACCTGAAATGCCAAAGTTCTGTAAACGTATTCTGAATACTTTCATTATAGTTTAAAAAGAATTTTTATGGTTTTTGATAATTTGATAAATTATAGGAGCTAAAGGGTTAAAAATATATTTTTAGGGCAAATTCAAAGTGTCATAAGTCAAACTGGGTGCAACGTACTAACTAGCTTTTTGCGGTAAAATACTCTTCAAACTAATGCCTAGAATATAAGCTTTTGCATTTATTGTTTGATCGATAAAGGTTTAATAAATTCTTTTAAAAAGAGAAGAGTTTTACCTTCATTATTTTATTTAAATATGGTCATGTCCGAATTTCCAAAGCTGCCATGGGAGTCCGCGGGGGGAGCTTTCCCCCTCTTGGCAAAAACATTTTTTATATATCTTCATATTAAATCAAAAAAGCTGTAAGTTTTAATTTAAAAATTTTTAGAAAAAATCTATAAACTTTTCAAATTGTAAGTTGCGCTTAAACTGATAGCTTTGTAAATAAAAACGTCAAAATAAAAACGTTGTAGAAGTGTAAAATTTTGCGAAACATGTAATTTGATAGGATGTATCATAATCAATCAAAAAGTCGATTTTGAATTTTTTGTAACTTATGGATTTTTTGTTTTCATATGACGTTCGTTATGTGTTAAATATATTTTGAAAAGAATACAAAAATACTTTCCCTAGGTTAATTTATAAATAAAGTAGAGCTAAACCATTCATTTTTAAATAGTATGTTGTACACGCTGCTGTAAGGCCGTGTTCAGTTACGAGTTTTTGTCGCGATTGCTCTCACGTTTTTTTTTTTGCAAACGCAGCAGAAAAATACTAAATTTTGTATGTATTTAAATACATTTATTTATTTAATATTCAGTATTTCTCAGCCGCGTTTGCAAACAAAATATTGAGAGTGGTGTCGCAATCGCCAAAAAAAAAAAAATAATATGAACACGGCCTAATAAGTTAAGGTACAATTTCATTTACCTTCGTTTCACAAAAACTTTTCAATACGTATTCTTAAATTGAAACATTTTTTTACGAATTTTAAATATTTTAATTGTATTCGTAAAAAACAAATTTATATTTTACTTTACATTTAGGAATGATCGTAATACCTAGTCACGAAAACAAAACCTCCTGTTCAGCTAGGGTTTGAACCGCGGTTTTTTAGCGTATTGGGCGCGTACTCTTCCAGTAGGCTACGGCCACCTTGCAATCACACATGTCTTTATATTCGGTAATTGTTCGAAAAACCAGTCTGTACGATTTCAGTTGTAAATTTTTTTAACGCAACTAAAACTTCGTACCTTTTACGAATAATGCGTACGTTCACCCTGCAAATGAATATTTTAGCAAATACTACGAATTTAATTTAACAAATTACGAAGTTATTCCTACGTGAAGTTGACGATGTTAAGGAATGATATCCCTTATTAGTCGAAGATCATTCTTCGTAGCAACAGAAAACAAGGTGCATTTATTTCAATAACGGATATAAACTTTGACGATATGCACATTTATGTTTTTTAAGTCATTGTAAACAAGTAGAAGACAAAGTAAATAAATTTTATAAAAATATAAATGTTTTCCCAAAAGTCGGCTCGTTTTTCTATCATAAATATGATTTAATTTGGATTTTTTCTTAATTTTTCCTAAACTTAATAAAATGACAAATAATTCTGCAGAATTTAAATTTAAGAAAGTTGCAGCAATCAAAAGCGAAAGTTCAAATTTGGACATTTAATAAAATAGGCCATTTTTGGATCAAGGACCAATTTTAAAAAATCTTATATCATATTACGCAAACGATTTTACATTAAAATTTATTATACTCAAAAATTTTTTGTGCAATAAACGTAAACAAGAAACTCGATTTGAAACAACCATTTTTTACTTCTTAAAATTCACGTTATTTAGCGGCGCCCACCCAGTTTGAGCATTTTCTGTACTTTTTTCGCGTCATGTGCTTATATTAAACCAGGATTCCGAATCAAACCCAGCAGAAATTTCTGGAATATGTAAAAAAAAAATGTTTGAAACCCAAAACACATCTAATATACATTTATCTCTTTATTCATACGTTTTGAATTAAAAAAAAATCAATTTTTTAAATCATTCAGATTATAGGTATATTTTTTTACTCGATTTTAGGAACTTGCGGGCTGCTAGAACTGATTCATGATGGAAAAAGATATAAGTACATTGGTGTCAATGCGGTGTGAGATCCGATGAAAAATATCTCTCTTAGCATGCGGTGAACATTTCAAGAATAGCGACAATTCAAATTCTTAATTTTTGCGAATGATATGGCTTTTGACCTCCTCCAAATCTGAAAAATTGTAGTCCACTCGGAATTAGTTTAGGAGTTAAAGGCTTCCAAAGTTAAAAAATGGCCTAAAAATGTAGTTTTTTCAGTTTTCAAACGAAAAAAATATTGGTTAATATTAGGTAATTTTTGTATTCTAATTTTAAAAGTTGAAATCTTGGAGCTCGATAGTAATTAATGTAATTTCCTTAAAGAATAGAGGCCTCACAGTATTTAATTTATTAAACTATTAAAAATATTTGCTTTAGCAAAAAATTACATGACAAAAAAATTAAATAAAATTTTTAAATATTTCGGACATGATATGAGAAAGATTTTTACACCATCTTTTAATTATATTAGATTTTCTAATGTGTGCAAGCGTCTGTCAACCGGTGTAGTGTGCATATCATAATCGCAAAATTAGTACCAATAATCGTTGTAAATAGCATTATATAGGTTACATTTTGTTTATTTTCATTCTAGATTCAATTATGCCTTTGCTCCCCCCTAGAACAAATCCTGCGGACGCCCTTGAAAGCTGCCATTTTGAATTTCAAAATGTTGACCCCGGATTTATGATCAGCGACCCTGAAAACCCTCGTAGCCCCTGTAAATTAATGCGCAGTTTTGAGCATGTTTGTGCTAGAAAAAAAATTTCTTCGATATGAGAATCTATAAACGATTTTTCGCTGGGAAAAATTTCATCGGAGCTGTATCATCCCAAAGAGTTTTTTTCCCAGAATTTCATGTAGAATCTGAAACTGGATGTTACCAGCATGGAAAAAATTACTCCTCTCTATTCATCAGGAATACACAATCTACTTCGTATTTCCAACAAAAATGCGGCTGTCCTCTTCTGCGGTGACCGCCACTGAGTACCAAATCGAATATAGCCATATGTGTATTCATGATTGTCACATTTCTTCTTTAGAGCATTATTTTTCATGCGCTGAACATGATTCCACTCGATTTAACGAGCTTAATTGTGTCGATGTCAGCCTACAGAT
The DNA here is from genome assembly GCA_963920525.1 of Dichetophora obliterata. Taxonomy (NCBI): domain Eukaryota; kingdom Metazoa; phylum Arthropoda; class Insecta; order Diptera; family Sciomyzidae; genus Dichetophora; species Dichetophora obliterata. The sequence goes on from OY986435.1 coordinate 284,507,447, forward strand.
CGTACGGTTCATAATTTCACCGTACTCTGTACTCCATTGACGCAGATTGGTCCGTAGAACTTACGAAGAATCTTTTTCTCGAAGGCTTAGAAAGTCTTTTCATCTGAAATGCTCAGCGTTTGTGATGCGTAAAGTAGGACGGACATCATGAGCGATTTTAAGAACGCAATTTTCGTTATTCGAGAGAGGGCTCTGGTTCCTAATGGCAAGAGTTATCCTACGTTTGATCTCAATGCTGATATAGTTGGTCAAGTTATTGCTGGATCCCATATAGACGAAGTCCTTCACAACCTCAGTGGTGGTATTGTCGACGGTAAGTGGGTTCCAAGACTTTTGTTTGTTAACACCAAGTATTTCGTTTTATCTACATTCACCGCAAGACCCATCCGACTTGACTCTTTTTCTATTCTATAGAATTCTGAATTTTCTCGTATATAGGCTACTACGTCTCAGATTGAAAAAGTCGCACGATAAAGAATCAGCTTGTCTGAATCGTCATTTGGTAATGGTGGGGAGAGGTCCTTCCCGATCTTAACTGCACTGCTGTTGCTGCTCAGATATTAGTTTTGCAGGAATACCAAATTCAGACATGGTGGAGTATAGGTGCTTCCTCCTTATTGGGCTATCGAAGTCGGCTTTGTAGTCTATAAAAAAAGGTGGGTGTCAATTTGTTTTTTTTCAATCTTGGGCCAAAATATCAGACCCTGGTTATAGGGTAAAATATATTAAAAAAACCCCTAAAAACAACAAATTTAAATTTTCACCACTGCAACTTGTGAATTCTATGTATATAGTGTGTAGCTTTTATTAATCTGCCACACATTTATTTAAACTTGGGAATTTTTTCATTTTTGGAGATTCCGGTTTTAGTTAAATTTTGCATGGAGCATTACTGAAGGAAATACAAAATTTTATTTGGAGGCAAAAAGTTTGGCGTGATTTTTGGCGGAGGTACAGGGTTCACAAAATTGAGAAAAATTGGCAAGAATGCCGAAAATCGATTTTTACTGAAATTGCTGTCTAATGACATTTATCGTTTTTTTCCACACAAAAAGTATTACAAGAAAACCCTGAAAGTTAGACTCCATTAAAACTTCTTTTTCTGTCTTTTGTTCTATATGGCATAAGATTTTTATTTATTTTAGAATATTATTTGAAACGCATATGTACTGAAAAACATTGGTACATATTAAGAAATCGAAAAATTTAATGATAATGATGAGCAAAAATCAATTTTCAGAATCTCTTGAGAATCTTAAAATAAACATGGCATCCTTTTCCGCTATATTCCTTCGATTCGTTATTATTTTATAGCAACTGCCTAGCCTTTATAAGAGAAACAAAAATAGCCATATGTGTATTCATGATTGCCACATTTTCAGTCTTTTTCACCGTGCCCTCACATGGTTTAATTTCATCAACTCCACCATTTCTTTAAGATATCGATCTGACGTTATTTACTTTTATCCTAACAAGGAGGTTGTGGGTGGGCAATCCTCGAAATATTTTCGTTTACTGCTATTGGTTATTATTCCTAGTAATACCTAAGCAAGAAATAAAACCCTCAGAAGTTTAAATTTCTTGTTAACGGATGTTAACTTTTAAATTATTTACGCTTTAAGCACTTAAGTATATAAAGCTTATTAAGAATAACATTCAACTAGTTGGGGTTTATCAAAACTTAATTAGGGGAAAGTTCTAGCAAGTTTTTGATAGAGTTATTAATAAATTGCTTAAAATCTTTATTAGTATTTTTTTCCAACAATTAAAGATATGCTCTTTAAAAATCGGCATTGAAAATACACATAAAATATGTGAGTTCGTGGTTTGAAGAATATGTTTCGCAAATATTTAAAAACTGTTATTTAAGTGACAATAAAAAACTTTTTGCTCATTTACTCAAAAAGTCATACAATCTCAATGGGGCGTACTTGAAATTCTTCATGTGTGTACAACGTATCGAAATCCCTTAATATGTACCGCAGACATACTATACAGCAAATTTCATCCGAATGAAAATTGTAAATGAAAAACAAAATTCCAATAAAAATAGCAACAGGCAGTGAATACATGTTGCTACAGTAACCAATTTACACAAAAGCAGTGGCGTTGTTAAATGAGGACAATAAAACAATTTTGAATTTTTAGGTCTTCAACACTACTGTTTGTTTTAAAAGCAATTCAGTCCCATATTCCCAAAATTTTGACAATGCCACTGAATGTTTTGTGAGCGTATGTATAGAAATATATTCGTATGTATGATATTTGGGATAAACCACTCAAGCTTATGGAAAACTTGTCCCATACAGATATTTAAATGAAAATTAATTTCATTGAATTTGGTGAATATGGAAATTAAGACCAGCCACGTACAAGAATTCAGGAAAAGTTAAGGTTAGGGTACACATTAAACTGGACACAGAGCAAGTTATGATCACAGTAAAGTTATGAATAAATGCATAATTGTTGGTCAGAAAGGACATAATCGACATGTTAGCCATAATAACTGACAATTAAACTTACGTGAATTGTTTTTTTTTTGCATGTGTTTGCCATTAAGTTAAATATGCATGAGCACACTTGCAGACAGGATATTTCACACACATCCCCAGACACAGACGCAGGCACACAAATACACACACACTAACAATGTTTTAAGCAAATAAGCCAGTAGCTTGCTTTAGTTTTGAGTTATTAAGTGAACCCTTAGGCCACAAATTCAAATATTTAATATCTCACATGTATTTAAAATGTTCGTTGTTGCTTTTAAAAAAAGTACATGCAAACAGTGAACACAAATTCACAATGAAAAGAAACAATGGTAAAATTTAAAGTTTGCGATAGAAATGACAGTAAATTCATGTCTTTATCAAAAACTTTAACAATAAAGTAAAGCTGAATCTTATTATCTGTTTTTTAAGTGCATAGCAGCAACAACCATACCACAGAGTGATGTCATCAAACATCAATAATAGCACAAGAAGCTAGCATGTGGCCAACAATCAGTCAGCAGCTTGGAAACAATCAAGTTTGATCGAAAGCTTAGTGTGGCTGTACGACAGCCAGTGCAGCTTGCAACAAGCAATTTAATTAGAGCCCATAGAATATTTATCAAAACTTTTGTTGTTTACATTCGAAGGTAATGTTTAGCATTATCCGCTTTCTCACACGAATTCACGACAAGGGAATTTATATATAAAAAATTATAAATGCATTGCATCACAACTCATGACCTTTGTTATACAGTTTAATATCTTGATGACAGTTTAAAATGCAAGTAATTTTAATAACACTGTGGGCGACCTTTCTTTTCTTAATTTCTAATCAAAAGAACTTTAAAGCACACTATTTAACAACAAAAAGTTGTAGTTGGTGGTGGTAGGAAAATTTGTGGAGAGGAACGCTTAGTAACTGAGGACTGAGGTCAAGACATAGGCACTTGCTTCAGATTTAATATCACATATTTCTACAGCTTCTGCCATATTAAGAACATCCTACACAAACAATTCACTTGATTTCCCCCTTTTTCCATTCTTTGGTATCAAAACTGACTAATAATATGGTCTAAGTGGGCTTATCTAAAAGACTAGCCGCCACCGTAACCTAACCTAACCTAATAACATTGTGTGCTTTTTTTCTGTTTCAACCCTTTCACTTGTATTTTGTATCAAGAGTCTCGTGGTGGTTTTGCCAATTTACCGAACACTTAAGATCAACGTTTTTTAAAAAATTAATAGCTTAGAATCAAAAATTACTCAGATATACACTCATTTTCATGTTGAGAACTTCTGGACCATAAGAATTTTCATTTTGATTTCTTCAGCAACGTTGCTCCAATTATTCCGGCTGAACTAAAAAATATATGAAAAAATCTCATCCAATGGGTCTTGTCGAGTGGGCCTTACAAAAAGTCGTTAAATAAGAGGAATTTTTCGTTTTTCCAACTGCCAAATATATTTGTTTTAACCCCACGCATACTGCGTATGGGCTAAAAATGTCACAAAAATGTATTTAGCGACTTGGAATTTTGCACATTAGATTTGACTCACCGTTGTGATTTGAAATTCGATGAAACGAAAATGACATTAACAAAAACTAACATGTATAAACAACTTAGTATGTTTGTGCACATAGTATGTACAAAGACATCTTAAACGTTGCAGTAGCTGTTGGACTGTCGGACAAAAGTAGAATTTTCGTTTATGAAAATTTTTAAAAGCCAATCTTTAACATAGATGGCGCTACAAACGCACTAAGCGTGTCTCCTTTTTCTGTTGTGCTTTTTAAAAAATATAACAACAACATTTTAAAAGTATTTAATAAAATTTAATATATGTATATAAAAACTACAGTCAAAACTTTGATTTGCAAGTATTTTTTAATCATTCTTAGGTAGCAGTGTTATATGTTCTTGGTGTTAAAATATAAGACTTTTTTTTAAATTAATTTGGAAAAAATTCCGTTAGTACGAAGTATTTCAACAACAAAATTTAGTATGTCAAAACCAAGTGTGCCTCTCAAGGATGCATACAATATGTGTACTAAAATTGAGTGAAACCCGTTTAGATTTGTAATAAGTCAAAACAAACAAAACGAACAAACAGAAAATTACTATTACTAATTAATATAACAAAAATAGTCGATGGAACGAAAAAATTATTTTTTGCAATACCTTTTGATTGAAAAGATATACTGGGGTAGTTTTTTCACATAAATCGCTTTTAAGACTTGATTATTTTCTAAAAATTATAATAACAACATGTCATCAAAAGTTTAGACCTATAAGCATTCTGTCTGCATTTTCAAAAATATGTGAGTCCCTCATGGCTAAACAAATAAATAATCATTTAGATGCTCATAACCCTCTATCTCCATGCCAATCTGGATTCAGAGCTGGGCATAGTTGTGCGACGGCCATGCTTAAAGTCGTTGATGATATCCGGACTTCATTTGATGCAGGTCATATAACACTGCTCTGTTTATTAGATTTTTCCAAAGCCTTTGACTGTGTCAATCACTCCATTCTGTGTCAGAAGCTTAGGCTCCTTTTTGGCTTCAACAATGCTGCTGTTAATCTAATAGCCAACTATCTTGATGGTAGAAAACAAAGGGTTCATATTAAAAATAGATTTTCCGAATTGAAACATATTGTAACTGGTGTGCCACAAGGATCAATTCTGGGGCCCTTACTGTTCAGTGTCTTCATTAATGACATTTTCACCGTATGCAATGATGTGATTATGCACGCTTATGCTGACGACATTCAGTTGTATTTGTCAAACCGTATAGGACTACTCGACGACTTGTGCTGCAGGTTGAATGATGATCTAAGTGCAATTTGTAGGTGGGCATCTGACAATAATCTCTGCCTTAATGCAAATAAGTCATATGTTCTGCCTCTCTTTAAGGAAAAACTTGACGACCTAGAGATACCGCCTATATTTTTAAATACCAACAACCTGCAAATGGTAAATAAAGTTAAAAATCTAGGGTTTTTTATCAATTCAAAACTGTCATGTTCCGACCACATCAATAATATCATCAAAAGAATCTATTTCACGCTGCGTTGCCTACGGCTATCTGCTAGGTTTACACCAATTGAAACTAAAAAGAGACTCGTCATACAACTAATTGTGCCTTATATCGCATACTCAGAACTAGTATATAGTAATTTAGATTCACACTCAGCGCACAAAATACTTGTTGCCTTTAATGATGCGACCAGATATGTTTACGGATTGAGCCGGTTTGACCATATCTCATCTTTCAGTAAGAATATTTTGGGTTGTAGCATAATTAACTATCTGAAAGCGAGAAATTGTATTTTTCTGCATAAGCTCATTATCTACAAAACTCCATCATACCTTTTTCAAAAATTGCGCTTCTCTGTTTCCAACCGAACTGGGAATCTTATCATACCTAAATTTAATTGTTTGCAATCTAAGCGTCTTTTCTTCGTCAATGCCATTAAACTATGGAATTCACTACCAGATAATATTAAATCAATCGCTAGTACGAACAAATTCAAGCTATCTGTTTTATTATATTTCTCAAACGACTAAAGCAATCTAATTAAAGCTTTCACTATTTAACTGTCTTTTATCATTTAATCATTGCAATATAAATGTTACAAATACTTTAAAAAAAAAAAAATAATAAATTAGTAATCAATTATTTATCTTTTAATTTTACTAGTGTCTTGAGTTGATCATATACTTTCTATTTTTATTTCTACTTTTGTTCTAAACTATAAATTCTTTATTGTTTAAGTCTATAACTATTATATGCTATAAGTTGATTATTTATGTTTCACCGTTGTACTTCTTAAAGATCTTTTTGTATCATACAGTACTAATTTATCCTTAAATAAATACAAATACAAATACAAATAAATACAAATACAAAAGAGTTTAACAGAATTCTTAGAAATAGAAACTTTGTCATGTGAATGGTAGACATAAATAAAATTTTTACTAAAAACAGAGGACATATTTGTATCAAAATTAGAAAAAAAATTCTTAGTAAACAATGTCTTATGATGTTGTTGTACTAAAAATTTCTACTTTTTTCTGAAGGTTTCTCTTCTACCGTGCGTGTCGGCCACATACATGTAACATCTTTACCCGACCATGTATGTAAGCCCAACACAATTATCTTAATGGGCTTGATCTTGATGGAACGTATATCTGCGTGACATAGTTATCTAGCTTGTTGACTGTATCGTGGTTGTTTGAAATTTTTGTAAATATTTTCACCACGCTTGAATGATTTGTATATGCATATATTAATATGAGTGGTCAACGAGACCTAGTTTGTCTTATTGCCTGCGTTCGCAGCCGGTTTTTTTTATACTGGCGTGGTGAAGTAGGCCAAGTTTGTCGCAATATCATCTGGCTGACCCATACTTATGTGAGTTCTCAATAAGACTAGTTTGTCTTAGGACCTGCTCTCGCAGCCGTTTTCTTTTAAAACGCCATGATAGAGTAAGCCTTGTTTGTTCAAATACCACCATGCTGAGCTGAAACTCCATCGACATAGCCAAGAAAAAACGATTGCATTATATATATGTATATAATAACGGTTGTCATAAGGTAACCTATTTTATCTTGATAACACCGCTCGGGTCAATATCATGATGCTTAAATTGTGGCATTAACCTACTTTGTCTTAATCCCACGATACTGCAATTCTGCTAACTTTTATTAATACATTTGAAAGTACTATATTAAGAAATAGCATATTTTTTAATGTTAATATTTTTTACTGCAAATATTTTTTATATTGTATGAATAATTTTATGAATTATGTTATTTATAATTGCATTAAATTGCTTAGGATTAGCAAACTAATAAATAAATAATAATAAAATACATTCTTTTTTATGGCATCAATTATTTGACCAATTTTTTATTTATATTTATATTATTAACTGAGGGGAATGAATCTTATTAGTGATTTTATTAAATATAGTATATGTAGTATTATATTTTAATAAAGTTATCAAATCAATAAAACTACGAAGAAGCTTCTTTCGAGTGTCCAAATTGACGCAACTCTTTTTTTTAAGGTACCCTGCTTAATGCAATACAATTCAAAAAATTTTTGATGGATCAAATTTTAATTTTAACTGGCGCCAACATGGCATTGCATTTTCGATTTATTTTGACTACAAAAACTAAATAGCACATTAAATAGTACATAAAATAGTTTAGTACATTAAACAAAAATTGTTTTAATTCTGAAGCGTGCCGCGGGGTACTACTCAAGCGCCAATTTGTTTTATAGTAACTCGAAAATATTTTAAATTAAAAATAACTATAATTTATAAAAGTAAAAAATTTTTTTTATTAATTTTATAGTATCGAAAAAAATTAGAATTTTAATTAATTCTCCTTTTTACAAGGGTTTATTGAACCCCTTAATGAGGTACATTTAAACACAGAATACTAACTTACCTAAAATTTACTCACTCCTTGTAAGTATTTCTTAATTCTTTTTTCAGTTAAATAATTCTGTGTTGCATTTTTTTCTTTTTTCTTGTTGCAATCAAAAGTTATACGTTATTGATAAAACTCATTTGTGCATTAAAATTCTCTAATCTTTGAAGGAAAGAATAACGTATACTGAGCTTACAATTCTAGAGTTAAGTTAGCAAAGAAGAAAAAGCTTTGAAGAAAGTCTGAAGTATCTAAACAAGAACTTATTTTTAAGAAAAAAAAAACAACAGCAATAATAATTCCATTATTGACAGTAATTTCAAATAAACTTGTTGTGAGATAACGTCTTAACAAAGATTTAGCTATTCTATCTGTTAAACCTTGTTCTGCACAACTATTCCATGAATTTGTAAAACAAAACAAAACAATTGCTTGGCAAAGTAAATCATCTACTCACCATTAATAATACAAGATTTTCCGGCTATTAGATTTTGTTGGCATGCAATATTCAACAATCAGCAACTTTTGTGCAAAGCGTAAAATTGCGCCATAAACTTTGTTGTTATATTTTGAAAAAAAAAATATAAATAAATAAAAATATCAACCAAATAATAAACAAAGCGAGCAAAAGAGCACAGAACAAATTTAAAACTTTTAAAATTTGAAAAAGTACACAAACACACACAATAGCAACACTACCACACCAACAACAAAATCACAGCCAGCACAGACAGTTTGGCGGAACACCAAAACAAATACCAAGACCAATATATATTGAAAACAAAGAACAAATTGAAATGGGAAAAAGTAATCAAAAGCAAAACTTTTCAATTTTCGAATATTTTTCGTATATGAACATGTTGTGCTGGAACGAACAAACAAGCGGTAGAAAAGCGTTTTTGGTATTTACAATTAGCTAACAATAAGGATAGCACATATAAATATATTACGACACAGCAGTTGAGTGGCAATTTTTTTTTTCAGTTATCTTCATTTAGTTGAATGTTCTGTGTTTTTTTCCGTCAGATAAAAGAAATAACGATTTTGCAAACAGTTGCTGCTATTAAATTATTTCTAGTCTTTAACGCTTTAAGGAATTAAAGCATATATTTTTAGTTCAGCTTAGAAATATTTATAGAATTTTCGTTTGCAGATATTTTGGATTCTTAATTCCCATTTTAGACACACAAAAACAATATTGAAAACATGCGCATTTTAAGAGTATGTTTCTGGTAGCAGCGGCTTTGTCTGTTAAAGAATGTCTAGCTTTTAAAAGTTTAACTTTTTAACAGGTATCGGCAAAACATGGAAACACTTAAATATAAACACAAGCCTACACACAAACATATACACTTAATATATACATTATGCTCCCCATGAATGCGTGTAACGAGGAAACTTTCGAAATCTTTTGTATGTAGGTATTTTATTCCCTGTTGTGGACCTTACAAAATTGTTGCTGTGCAAACTTTAAAGACATCAGAAATCGTTTTGGTGTGCAATGTTTCTTATTTTTTCCCCTCATCAAATTGGCCCTTTATAGATTTTGCTGGCAGGCACATGTTTAAACTTTTCAGATAGTATTATATGATATATTATTGAACTAACTGATTAAAAAACAATAGAACAGGCATGTATAAAAATTCGACCATCAGTTTCGCAGAGAATATACTTAGTGATAAAACAAAGCATTTTAAAAGGATTCATTTTTTAGCAATGTGCCTAATGGTTAATAATTTCGAATTTTTCAATTGATCCAAAGGTTTCAGTCACCAATTAAATTGTAATTTCAGCACATCCATTTGTAATCAATAATGTTGGTGGAGATAAATAAACAAATAATAAAAAACGTAAAAGAGAAAAGTGTTATAAAAAAAGTGTGTTTCAATAACCTAGTGGTACAAAATAAAAATAACGTAGCCTAATATTTTTTAGATACGATTTAGCTGCGACCTCCACAACGCCGGCATACAATTATGTTTGTTCGAACATGACCGTTCAAATACTTATCTCATTTCATCTACCTTACACAGTAAGCAACAATGCAAGCCGGTATGATACAAACAACGAAGAAGCTAAAAGAGAACATACATATTCAAAGGATAGAGAAAGGAACTCGAAAGATAGAGAATTTTAATACAAAACTGAGTTTTACTACTGTAGATCGGGGCTGGGAATTCTAACACAGTCACATTTTATTTTGTCTTGTTGGTATTGGTGCGCTCTTGGCACGCGCATACTGAGCAAAATAGTTGTTAAAATTATCTACATTTATTTGCAAGTTTGTATGTTTATACCACCACACATACTGTTGTAAGTACTTATTTTTTATTTTATGTTTTTATTTTAAGTCATCGGTAGTGTTCAATATTTACTCGATGTCAACATCAAAGCTTCAGCATGTTATTCTAAGTAAATAAATTATATTAGTTTGCTTGCAGTGGAAAATGAAACATTCTGAATTGCCGAAAAAATTATTCGCGGAAAAAAATCACTTTCCAATTCAGAGTTAAATTTTTCGGTATGTTTTTATTTTAATATAATAAAATCTTAATATATGGGCTTTTCCACAAAAAAGTCTACAGTGACCAAAATATTAAAACTTATTAAAAACTTTTTATTTTATGATATTATCTAAGAGAAACATTTTAATTTTATTAATGTAAGAAATTTCTATATAAATTCATTAACCATGATGAGCAAATCGTCTGCACTCTTTCACAAATGTAGTTTCCTTTTTCGTAAATGTTTAGTAAATGTTTCGTAAAATTTTTGTTTTAGTAAAAATGGAAGGCATTAGCTAAAGATAATAGAAATATGCTTGAGGCAAGAAAAGGACAATATATTAAATTTGTTTGTTTATTACTAAATTACTTTACTACCTAATTACTTAATTACCCAATATAAATTTAAGGAAACTTTGTCGCGTGAGTAACGGCAAATATATTTTGGAAACTCAATGAATTTTTAAATAAGCAAAGCCCATAGGTAAAGTGGGTTTATTACAAAACTTCGTTGTTTTCCCCTTATTTAAAATTAAAATCAAAAGCTAATTATATGGGTAAATTCGCTGAGTTTTTCAATAGATGTTAAAAAACAAATTAGCGACTTAGAACGCGATATAATCGAATTAAATGGTCGGTGGATCCGTTGCAAATATTTTTACGGAAACAAATTTTGCTAGCAGATGCTTCATTTGCAGTGCAGGTCCCATTGAGATGAAATAAAATTGATTTATTTTAATCTGCAAATATAAAAAGTTACAAATATGGACTATCAACGCTTCACTGCTGGAGTCGGTTTTTTGAATGTTTAATGCATATATCATATCGTTTGCCATTTAAAATATGGCAAATAAGAGAAGAGAACCAAGCAATTTATTCTATAAACAAAAGCCGAATTCAAATAGATTTTAGAGAAAGAATGGGCCTGCTAATAGATTATTTAAGAGATGATTGTGGTACTACTAATAACGGAAAAACGACTTTAAAGTTATTTTTTAAGTATCTGCGGAAATAACTAACTTAAACAAAGATTTAATTTATAACTTCTTATTAATATAGCGGATTTAGTAATGTGGCAGGAAAATTAAAACTGAGAAGTTAAGTAAACTTCTTGTAGATACCAGGAACTTGTACTTAGAGTGTTACAGTTGTTTTTATATGCCCAGTTCTGTTCATAAAGTTCTATAAAGTTATAGTTCTGTTCATAAAGTTATAAAATATTTCGATATACCCATAACTCACCTATCTTTATATATTAAGGATGAAATAATTTTTTTTAATTACTCCAAATATGCACTCATTTGCATGTTGAGAACTCCTGAACCATTAGGATTTTCGTTTTGTTTCTTCAGCATAGTTCTTCCTATTTCTCTTGCCAACAATTTTGCTGAACAAATAAGTATTGAAAAATCGTTTTAAATTGTCTTAAAAGCTTAAATAAGCCACATATGTCTTGTCCGCTTTTAACACTTCTAAGCAAAAAATGTGACTCATACGCAAAGTTGTTCAAATTTTTTCGTTTGACTTTAAGCAAAAATTTTTGTAAGAATCACTCTATAAGACCCACAGGAAGCGATTTTTTTTGTATTTATTTGTGAAAATCCTAATGGTACAAGAGTTATCAACATGAAAATGAGTGGCATGTATTGAGTAATTTTTTACATACATGTCTTAAAAAAAATTGTTTGTTCTTAAGTGTAAAACAAATGTCACCACGAGATTCCACATACCAATATTAAGTGAAAAACGTTTAAATTATCAAATGTAGATAAAAGTGCACAGTGTAATAATACGAACACGAGCTTGCATATAACATTTAGAAAGGTCCCAGCAGTTATTTTAGAATCAATTGGAAAGGGAACTTGTTCATTTCTAGCGCAATTTTAAGTAGATCTGATAAATTTCAACTTTGATCATTTCAACTTTGCTTTTAATTTCAAAAATATAACTGAAAAAAACATTGAAGTTGAAAAAACGTTGTGGCTAAAAACGTGCTGGAGCTATTTATAAAAATTTTCTGCACACAAGACGCAATCGGTTGTTGTTTTCTGAAGTCATAAAAATTTAAAATTTTAAAATTAAAAGTGTGTTTAAAATGTCAAAAATTATAAAAAAATGTTATTTAAAAATTTAAATAACAAAAATCCACAAAGTAAAGGTTCCTTTTTAAAAATAATTTTTTCTTTTGCAAATTTGGTCTTTCTTCACCAATTTTTTCGTAGAGCTGATCCAAAGGGTTAAAATAATAATCAGAGTTAATTGTTTTTCCAGCTCAATTGTCTCTTTCTATAACATCAGCGCGTTGGTGCACTTTTCTGCAGGGGTATTACAGAGGAAAGAGTAAAATGGAGAGAGAATTAATGAAAAAAGCGAATATTAGAAATTAATTTGCAACAAACTAATGACTTCATTATTTCAATTTTTAAAAATTTTACGTTTCTTCAAGTGACAAGAGATTTTTTTGATATCAATTTTCTGTTGCAATAAGATTTCAGAAACATTCTCATAACATATTTTATGTGTTTTTTTAAACGTCTTATTTAACTGTTACACCGAAAGAAGCCCTTCTTAAGCTTAAGAATAAAAAGTTTATTTATTAAACCTGCTACTTATTTCAAACACATCATGCCACAAACTCATAAATAAGAAGCAGCCAACAATAAAAATGAAATATTTAAAAATATTTTTTACGAATATATCTTGTGTGCAAGTTTACATGACTGCCTTCCACCAACACCAACGCTGATACCATCATTACCAGCTTTTGCGCCCTAGCACCAGCAGCGCAGCAGAGTCCTTCATCATAACTCAGTTTAATATGCAAAAAATTAATTTAATATCCTGCAAATGATGTTATTTAACACGAGAGGCCAGCTATACGAATTAATGCAGGGATTGCGTGGGTGTGTTGGTTCGTTCATGAGAAAAAAAATTTGTCAGTCTGAAGGGGTGGGTGGTGAAAAACAAAAAATGTGGGCGTGTAAATGAATATTGCGAACCATTAGCTGAAAGCGCGATATAAAAAAATAAATAGACGGCTTTAGAAAAAATGAATCACGCTGTGCAAAAATATTATAAAAAATAAAAACAATTTAATTTTATTTGTCTCTAGAGATGTTGTGTAGCCCAGTTCAAGATGCTACAGGTTTTTTCTTTTCATTTTTTCACTAGAACTCGTCAGAAACAGAAACAGCTAGAAGTAGGAAAATAAGGTGAAATAGAAGAGGCAATAACAAGAATAAGTTGCATTTTAGAGCATGTTGATAGTAGTGCTAGGCAGTCAACACATGCTGAGGCTTAAGCTCAAATTATGTGTCATTATATTAAGGGCAAAACATAAAAGAAAATGGCTAGTAATAGAAAAAAAAAACAAAAATACCAGCAACATTTGTAAACGTGAAGCACGCGCACACATAAACTTCAAACAAGACGTAACCTAAGCACCTGTGAATAAATGCTTCACGGGCTGTTGAAAATTGTTGCAAAATTGTTTTTTCTTGCTGTCTTTGCTGTTGTTGTACGATAAAGAATTTTACGCTTGGTAAGAATGAAGCCAACTTGTCGGCAGGTATTTACTTAAAAAAATTATTACTATTATTAGATGCGTTAGGATGATGATATTTGCATTAAATTATTTGCACACTGGAATGTACGTAGTTAAGTGGAAGAATTTTTGAAAAATAACAACAAAACATGTTATACGCATATAATATTTATGGCTTAAAAAAAGGTTATTATATCAATTTGTTTTTCACTTGAACTATCATTTTCTTAAATTAAATTACTTAACAAGAGATTTCTGTGTTTTTCAATTTAAAGTCCACTCAAGAACAAAAAAAAATTAATTTGTTAATCGCTGACTTGTCTTTCAATTCAAACACACACATACATTATTTTACCACCCAGTAGTCCAAAACTGAAAGAAATCTTGAATGAATCCTGCGTGGTTTTCTTCTTCTTTAACGAAACATGCTGATTCGTTTATACATTTCGTTGACGAATATCCCATATAAAAGTTCCAAACTCGTGCACTGTTTGAAAACTTTCTGTTTTCGATGAACGAAAAAAGACCCATTTTTTTAAAGAATTATCGACAAATGTATCTCATGCAGTAAGTTTCTTACAGAAATCATCATGTAATATTCGTGCACGATGCCTTGGACTGCAGGGCATTTGTGTAGAAAGGCACGAACCTTGTCACCCTATCATTATTTTGCTTACGAAAGCCATTTATAAACTTTCACATTCTAAAAACGTGTGTTGAGAATCTTTGCAGTCTAACCATAATAAGAATTTAATTTAAGTTGAATTTCAAGCTACAGCTTTTTTTCCCAAATTTTTACTTTTTTACCACTGCGTTTTACCTATCAAAAAAAATTTTAATAATTTAAAGTTTTTTCTAAATGACCTTGTTATTTATTATGCTGATTTTATATGATTTAAATACAAATTCTAAATGTTTGATAGTTTAAATCATACTTGATTTTAAATACAAATTCTAGTTGTTTGATGGTTGTTTGAAGGTCAAAGTTAGCACAATTAATTGTTCTAATGAATCTTTCCAAAGAAACAACAACAAAGTTTTTTCAATATGAAAAGGGAAAAATCAGTAGCTCATTTTATTGCAATTTCGGCCGTGCTAAAGGCTTCATCAGAAATCTTTGTGATACCCGTGCAAGCCGTTGTATTAGTAAAAAACAACAACAAGTCTAATAGCATCTTTAGGTAAAACGTAGCCTTCGTCTTAAGCTTCGTTCGTTTTCCGACGATATCGGACAAAATTGGCTTGATGTATTTTTTCCTTGCGTCGTCGTCCACTGTTACGTTGCTTACGTTGCTCAAATACTCTTGACGTGAGTATTTGTCAAAAACATTATTACCAGATTGTAAAAATTCATCATTTTGCGTAAAATTGACAAAAACCTTAAAAATTTTATACTTATTCTAAGCAATTTTTAATAGGTGGCATAATTTTTTGCATCAGCTGTTTCGTTTGCTTTGTTTTTTTTTGACATATATGAATAATTTTTGCTGCAAATTTGATCATAGTGAAAAGTTTTGTGAAAATTAATAGTTATAATGTTTTCCGCGATCACTTTATACAATTTTAATGAATCGGATGCAAAGCAGGCAAGGCAGGCAAATCTGCAGAGCAGGTAAAAGTCCAAGATCCAATCCAACTCCAAATTGCTCGCTTGTGGTTTTTTGTGTACTAAATAAAATATAAATTAATTGATTCTAAATTCATGCATTTGTTAATAAAATAATACATACAATTTATTTTCAGCAACTTCAATGTCAACAAATCTAAACGATAAGAAAACTTTCATCGTCTATATTTGACGTTTCGTTTCAAATTTTTTTAATACATCAAGTCAAATTTTCACTACAGTTACGTTATCGTTCATTTCTGAATCAGCTGTTCTCGTTGGGCTAAGAAATTATTTTTACATCAAGCGAAAACAGCTGACATTCGGCTTTTGAACGAAGCCTTCGTGAAATGCACGTTGCGTTCGTTTTACAGAAAGATGCTATAAGAAGAAGGTGTGTTGAAAAGTGTGATTTTTAAGATTTCACTCAAGCGAATTACAAAACGAGGCGTAAAAAGTTTCGCTTCAAAAGTGCATGTGGCACTTTTAGAAAAAACGAAAATATTAATATGTTTCTGCCAATTAAGCAAGCATATAGCGTGTATTTTCTGCATAAAAATAAGTCATGGGGTATCAGAGATGCAACCTTAGCGAGGAAAATTTATACTCATCTTAATGCTTTAATTAAATATTAACTTAATTTGATAACGACTTTATGTAATTTTGTAATAATACATAATAAAGATGTTGATGATTTTAATATCCACTTCTCAGAAAGGGTTACGAGCTTACAAAGCACTTACGAAATGACTTGAATCGCCTTATTATAATTTTCATTTTTGGTTCAAACGTAAACTTAAATCTTGAATTCTAGCTTTTATTTAAATTTTTTAAGGCAAAAATTAAAAGCAAAACTTGGATTTAAGTTTACGTTTAAAGCAAAATAATATAAAATAAAAATTTACTAGTTATTTTGTGCTCAAAAAAATAGCTGGCAAGATTTTTAATGCAAAAATAAAAAGCAGAAATGATTATTATATTCTGCTGACAAATAAAAAAATCAAAGTTTAAAAAATCTATAGGAAACCAAGTTCTGCAATGTGAGAGAATTCTAATGGTTCCTTCTAAAAAAAATCAAAAAATAATTATTGCTTACAAGCTCTGGTTAAAAAAGATTTAATATTTCATTTATTTATTATTGATAGACTTATATATTTTCAATATTTGCAATTATTTGAAAGTGCTTTAAAAATTGGAATTTAATTTGATTAACAAACTGATATATTGAAGGAATGAAAAGCTTAATTTAATTAAAATTCTCTGCTTTTTCAGTCGTTACATTGCATCTTGATAAACGAGGCTAATTTATTTTCATTCCAAGTTAATAAAATCATATCTTAGTTTTATTAGAAATATTTTTTATATTTTTTGCACAAGTATTGGGGGTTGGAATTAGTTTTAAAGGTTTTCTAAGAGATGGCGTAACTATCAATAGATCGCATCGGGCACACCTGTGACTATATTCACTTCAAAGCACATTGTCTAAGCTTCATTTTTTAGTATGTGTCATTCCACAACATATATTTCCACAACAACATATATTTTCATTCCACAACAACATATATTTTTTTCTCTGTGAACATGTCGACTTTCGTTCCAACAAAACGCAATTTGCGGGAAGGTTTACTTTTGTGCTTCCATTTGAAGAAAAAAGCGGTTGAAGCACAACGCACGCTTACTGAGGCTTACGGGGACTATGCTCCATCGATTTCTACTTGTGAGTACTGGTTCCGTCGGTTTAAAAGTGGTGATTTTGATACGGAAGACAAAGAGCGTCCGGGCCAGCCGAAAAAGTTTGAAGATGAGGAATTGGAGGCTTTGCTCGATGAAGACCCGTGTCAAACCCTTCAAGAATTGTCAGAATCATTGGGAGTCGACTTATCAACGGTCGGCAAACGCTTGAAGGCCATGGGAATGATTCAAAAGCAAGGAAATTGGGTGCCGTACCAGTTGAAGCCGAGAGACGTTGAACGGCGATTTTGCATGTGCGAACAACTGCTTCAACGGCATAAAAGGAAGAGTTTTTTTGCACCGTATTGTCACTGGCGATGAAAAGTGGATCCATTACGATAATCCTAAGCGAAAAAAATCGTGGGGACCACCCGGCCATGCATCAACATCGAGGGCCAAGCCGAATATTCATGGCGCCAAGCTTATGCTGTGTATTTGGTGGAATCAGAAGGGTGTCGTGTACTATGAGCTGCTAAAACCTAACGAAACCATCACTGGGGAACGCTACCAACAACAATTGATGCAATTGAGCCGAGCATTAAAGGTTAAACGGCCGGAATATGCCAAAAGACACGACAAAGTGGTTTTTCAACATGACAACGCACGGCCACATGTTGCAAGAACCGTCAAGGAAACGTTGGAGGCGCTGAATTGGGATGTGCTACCCCACCCGCCTTATAGCCCAGACATAGCCCCTTCCGACTACCACCTATTCAGATCGATGACGCATGGCTTGGCTGAGCAGCGCTTCACTTCTTATGAGGATACCAAAAAATGGGTCGATTCGTGGATTGCCTCAAAAGACGAATCGTTCTTCCGGCGCGGAATCCATATGCTGCCAGAAAGATGGGAAAATGTTGTAGCTAACGATGGACAATACTTTGAATAATATACATTGTACCGTTGTTTCTAAATAAATGCTCAAAAACCGAAAAAAATCCTTTAAAATTAATTCCAACCCCCAATTCATGAAACAAAAAACTATTTTGTTTAATTATTTTTATTTCCAACTCCATTTGGAATACGGCAACAATTAAATTTTTTTTTCGCAATAACTCAGGGAGACAATAAATAAATTTTTGGAATTTTCCAGCGATATATGTATCATTTTCGACTTAAGTTGGCGCTCTTATTTCAAAAATAATATTACTTTTTTTCTAACACCACCAAAAATTGTACACGATTTTTTTTTCTCAATAAAGTGCCTAGAAAATTTCCCCATAGAAATAAAGCCCACTCTACTGTGTATCCTTTACCGAATTACACAGTTAAATGTTTATCACTTTTCTTTTAACTACAAATTTCACAAAATAAGCATTGAACTATACTTTATAAAAAACAAGGGATTGCAGTTACAAAAGTTAATGAACATAAACAAAGTTGTTGATATTACATGATTTTTTCAATCTGCTGGACAGACCAGTTATGTCTTATTATTACCAAAATGTGATAATAATTGCTAAGATTTAACAAATCTCATTTAATTGTATAGCTTAACGTGTTCATCTGCTTCATTTAACTGCTTACATTTACCTGAAAAAATTGCTCGGCGATAAGAGATTGGAATCGAATAAAAAGGTAATATCTGAAAGAAATGTCTTTGGCGGTAATGAGGACAATTTAATCGCAATAATTGACAGGAACTTGTTATTAGCTTTTACAATTTTAAATATTTCGGAAAATCCTTAAGTCTTTAGTAAAAACCCATCTAATGAAAATTGTTCGAGTGATGCTGCAGAGAATAGATATATACAATTTACTAAAACAAATATTTAAACTTTAAATTATATGTTGAGGACATGTGTAATATTTTATTAAGTGAATAAACATTGTTTTCAATCCAAAAAATAATAAAAATTTTTTTTTAATTTTTTTGCTTCTTTAGTAGCATATGGCCTTAAGTTGTAAATCAGTACAGTAATGCAGGATTCATTAAAATTAAGTAGAATATTTTTAACAGTTTGGAAACGGTTTCCTGTTTTTGGAGTTTACTCCTTTAGAATCGATTTAATATATAGCCCGTAGAATTATATAGGAGTGAAATCGAGCGTTAACAAAATACTGAAGCGTTACGTTTTAACAACATGTGTTGAAACCAACGAGAAAATACAAACAAAATATATACAGCAGCATAAACAACAATTAATAACAATGCTATGCATATTTTTTCTTGATGTCTTTCTTGCAATGCTCCGACGAAGTCAATGCTTTACAATTACAACACACACGGAAGTATTGAAGCTGTTGTAAGTGAGCTTAAATAAAGGCCAATATGAAAAAGTTGGATTGATCGCAAAGTGTAGTCGACAAGGCTCGTGTAAAAATTCAACTCCATTCTCTCGAAAGTATAACTACTTAAAAGTATTACAGTATAACTACATATACGATAAATAAAGAAAATCAACATAATATCAAACAACAATTTGTGCAACAACAATTGTGCAGAAAATCAATTTGATATATAATAAGGCAATAATGTAGCGTTTCGCTTTTTTATTTTGGAGGCTCACGCACACATAAAATTATAATTTTTGAATAGTTTTTGGCTTAAATCGCAAGAATGGACATTTTTCTTAAATTCAATGCGCTCGGAAGAACTTTCTGTTTTCATGTATAAGAATCAACATAAATCGGTTAAATAGCCTCGGGCAGGCTCCTAAGTTAGCAAGGAACTAAAATACTAAACAAAAGTCATCGAATCACATACAAAATTGTTTTATTTGCGGCTCAAAAATGAATGAAAACAAAATAATGAAAAAAGAATGAAAAAACGAATAAAAATTTATAATTCATCGCTAATATCAAGGTCAGAGTCGCAGTTTCGACAGGCTTAGTAGCGGTTTCCCATGTCGACGCATTTAAAATTATATGGCCAGTGACATTTCTTGCAATGAATTAAATTGTTCGATTTAAATTTTTTTGGCATCAATTTCGAACACAACAAGCACAAATCTCGGTCTTCGTGACGACGACGCTGTTTCTTGGCTTTGCGATATGCTTCTCTTCTTCTTCTCAGCGCTTTTCTTTGGTGCTTCAAGAAGACTCCTAACGTTTTTGAGGGGAAGTTAAGAGGACTGACTTCATCGCCTTTCTGCCACGATTTGACTTCGGCTTTGTTGCAGCAAATTCGATCTGGCCAACACCAATCAAAGTTAAACGAAGAAAAGATGTGGAAGCAGAGGCGGAAGTAGAAGCCTGTTCTGATAGACCGCATATACTAGCACCTACTGATGAAGACACCTCCTTCAGTGATGAAGACATCTCGAGCCAACGTTCATATTATCAAGTCCGTATTATCAAGGTGAAACGCTTTACCTTACTACGGCCATTTTGAAAACACAGTTGGCATCACACAATAACTATTCGATAAATATTTCACAAAAACTTCATATATTTGAAGAAAAACATAAAACCAAAACGACTGATTTATTTACCTTGAATATCTATGTGTTGAGTTGTTGGCACAAAACTCAATAAATTCACTCGATCAAAAAAATGTTTGCAAAAAAATGTTTACCACTATTTTGGAAGATCAATACAATGTACGTTTGAACGCTTCGCTGTATCATAAAAAATTTGGGCGACAATGAAAGGAACACCTTGTGTCAACACCACGGTATGACACTTGATTATATGTACACGGAGAAAACTGTTTTCTAAATTTGTATTGTAGTTAAGTAAAACTTGCACTTGATTCTCAGCCACTTCAAAATTATGCTAGATTTCAGCAAAAACTAGTCAAAATTTGCTATTCCGGTTTATAATAACTAAGCAAATTTTTGATTAAATAAAAGCAAAAATTTTGATTAGTTTTTGGTGAAATCGCTGCAAAAATAGCATATTTTTAAAGTGAAATAATTATGAATATTAAATTAAATTGAAAAACTACTATCATCTGGAGATTTTAACCTTGGCCGTGTGAGTGTAAGTACATGCCCAGTAAAAAAACATGCAATCGCTCCTATGAGGAGCAACAAGAGAGCGCTCTTGTGCTGTTTTATTCTATCAAAAAGATAGCACTAGTGCCCTTGTGCTCCTTTACTGTTTTATCAAATCAAAAGGCGAGCAATAAATGAAAAAAAGAACATAAAGTGAGGCATGTGCTTTGTAAGAAACTCGATCATTACTTTCTGTGAAAAATCGACCATTGTAGTCTAGTGGAGAATGCGCTAGGCTAACAACCCAGAGGTCCCTGGTTCGACTCCGGGTTCGGGAATGGTTCTTTTCACTTTCTTTGTTCTTTTATACATTTAAGATTTATGGAAAACTTAAAATCCACAACTTAATTGTGGAAAATGTGGAATTAAAGGACAGGAACAACTAAAGACTGAAAATGCTTGCCGAGGTTTTTTTATTTATTTATTTATTTATTTACTTTCTATCAACAAAAATGTTTAACAGTCATTGATTTACATGCATTTGTATAATATGTATATAAATTAAGCAAATAGTATCAAAATTATCCTACACAATATTCATTACATTTTGTTTGAACGTTATTCTATTTTTTGTGAAATCTATTCAAGCAAATATAGAATTAAACGCTGAGCTAACATTATAGATTGGATCACTTCGGCCATAGTTAGTTCTATGGTATGAAAGATATTCCTTTGTCTAAAATGCCTTTCGGGGGCATATATTCCAAAAAGTGCAAGAAGAGGAGCACAATCAATGTGGTTCATCAAAATATCGCGAGCAAACATTATTAGAAAATACTTTCGCCTAGAGGCCAACGTGCTGATGCCAAGAAGGGCACATCTAGATGAATAATTTGGCACAAAATCCCAGTTTAGTTTACCAATTACAAAACGAGTAAAACGTCTCTGTACTTTCTCAAGTCTTGCACTGAGTGATTCATAATATGGATCCCATATGACACAGCCATATTCTAAGATTGATCTTATTAAAGAGATAAATAAAGTTTTAAGGGTGTATGGGTCGTTGAATTCTTTTGCGTTGCGCCTTATAAATCCAATCATTGCATTAGACTTGTTGATAATGGTATCGTAGTGGCTGGCAAACGTAATCTTTTTATCAAATAACACACCTAGATCAGATTTAGACTCAACTCTTTGGAGTTCATTGATGGTTATTGAGTAATCAAAAAAGAAAGGTGTCAGTTTCATATAAAACGATATTATGTTGCATTTTGAAATATTTAAGTGTAGTTTATTAACCGAACACCAATTATGAACATAATTTAAATCGCGTTGCAGAAGCAAATGATCCGTATGTGAATGTACAGATTTAAATATTTTAGCATCATCTGCATACATAAGACATTCCGAGTGCTGAATATACTTCGAAAAACTTTTTCCAATACGGACAGATTGGCATCGACCTGTGAGGTAGTCCTCTATCCAAGATAATAATGAAGAATGAAAACCCATCAGCCGTAGCTTTTTTACCAGTATATGATGCTGCACCCTATCAAAAGCTTTAGCGAAATCTGTGAAAATGACGTCAATTTGGTTTCCTGATTCTAATTCATTTTTTATGAAATGAGAAAATAAAGTAAGATTTGTCGAGGTGGATTTTTCAGATACAAAACCATGCTGTTTTTCGGATATTGAGTTTTTTATGCAGGTATAAATTTGTTTTTTTACAACTGCTTTAAACAATTTTGGAATTAACGGTAGTTTAGATATAGGACGATAATTGGCTATATTCTGTCGGGAACCAGATTTATGTATAGGAATTATATAATAGACTCCTTCCAGACTTCTAAAAACTGACCCTTGTTGAGGGACATAAAATAAAGATTAAGGCATAACACACACTAGCTTCGGTTAAAAGCAATTGAAAGCATTGTCTTTCACGTCTGTTTCGTCTAATCAATAATTCACAAATGTTTCCAATCAATTCCTCTATCTAATCTGTCCCTTTCCTTTCACGTCAAAGACCAAACCTTGTTTGTATAAGGCGCATGTTAGTTCTTTGATCTTTAAAAAACAAATCTTTTAAATGTTCCTTTGCTGATCCATTTGGATCAGTTATTAATCGCTCCTTTTGAGCTCCTCTGGGATGCGAAAGGGAGCGCTATCCTTCCTAGGACATGCAATGTTAAAAGAGAACACAAAATATACCTAGCTTGGATCAATAAGGAGCACTCCCAGATCGCTCATAGGATGATCCACTTTTTTACTGGGTGGGCTTATCCATTCGACCATCGCAGTTGTTAACCAATCGTTGCCTAGTTTTCTTCATTAAGAATAAACGTTTGCTCGTGTGTTTAATAACTTAGCAAATATTTGCATGAGCGTAGTAAAAATTTGCTATTAGAGCTTATAATAAAATATATGCTTGAATTAAGTAGAAATTTGCTTTTGCAGTTTATAATAATTTACCAGAATTTTACTTGAATTTAATCAAAATTTTGCTTTTTTGTAAACACATAAGGAGCAATTACAATTAAGTAATCTGTTTCTAAAATCACACCGCGATTGAGCAAAATTTTGCTGATTTGCTTTTAAACATTTGCTTGATTCAAGAAAAATAATTATCTCCGTGTAAGCGCGCTGTCAAAATTTCACAGGTGAAATGCTTCAACCCACCGAAATGCTTCACCCCACCGCACTCTTATAATAGCAATTTATATTAAAATATGAATAAAAGTATATAATACTTTAACTTTCAACTTAACTTTGCCTCCATCTACAAATTAAGCGTTAACAAATTTTATTCTTTCATTGATTTTTGTCATTACTTCATATTGATATAAAAAAATTTCGCGCATTCATCACTTTTTGCAGAAATAATAACACTGAAAGAGTTTAGCCTAAAATTCAGTATGTGAGCGTTGTAGCTACGTTTAAATTCATTCCTGATTGATATACGAGAATATTGCATGCATGAAATACTCTAAAACGTACATGCACACGCTCGCGAGTTTTCACACTCGCCAACAAGCAAATAGCACAAGCATTTACACACATACACACACAAACCGTCATTCACAATATCACTGCCAGCAAAGTAAAGCAAAGGTCTATCAGGATGTTTCGGATTTCCATTGATACACAACATTCGGCAAATGCCATTTTGCAGCGTGAAAAAACATTCAAAAGAAAAACAACAATAGCGTTAGTCATTTATGCACGTTTGCACTCCAACAATACAAGCACATGCCAATCAGTAATTGACATTTATTTGCTTCGCAAATTCACACACGCATACGCACACATAATCTTATCCATTGTTTTGACATGTAAATGCCCAGATGAAAAACAAAGCAGGCCAGCCGATGGAAGGAACGTGGCAGGTTATAAATTTAATGCGATAAAAGATAAGATAAGAAGTCTATTTTTTAAATTTTAAAAGCTTCCTCTTTGCTTTTTATTATTATTATTATTTGTTAACAAAAAGTATCAGAACAGTAAGAACTAATTTTTTTATAGAAAATCATACCTCAGCAAAATATTTATATGTGCACATACATTTTTTTATTTTTTTCTCCATGGTTTATAACAATATTGATTTTATTTGAGCTTGCCAAATTTTTTTTTTAAAGAATGGAGTTAATTAGTTGAACAGAGAATTCTTTTTTCTCGTATTCATAGTACCGATAATCGAAAATAGTGTGAAATCTCTCGTGTGAAATGGAAAATATTTATATGTGCACAATTGTTTTTTGTTTGTGTTTTAACTGCTATTAGATAAAAATTATGAAATTTTGTTGATAACCTTAGTAAGAAAAACCATAAACGTAACGGTAATACATTTTTGGAATAAAATATGAGCACATTTAAGAGTTATTTTATTTTTCAAATAAAAATGCCACATGGAACCACTTTATCTGAAGAAGATCGTTGAAATATAAAATGCTTTAATGAAGCCGGTATAAAATTAGGTGCTATAGCTGCTAGGAGAAATTGTCACTGAAACACCATAACAAATTTTTTAAAAGACCCTGGCAACTATGCTATTATCAAGCGTAGTGTCAGAAAATCCGTGATTGACCAACGGCACAAAAGGCGAATTCGAAGTCTTGTTGTGGAGAAAGGGATGAGTTGTGCTGAAATTGCATCGCATTTGAATCTAAAGGTTACCAGAAGCAGAATCCAACAAATTTTGGATGAAAATGCCAACGTTAGTTATGAATTGGCCTTCTCTCAATTCAGGCTTCTACCATGACACATTGAGGCCAGTCTAGCATATGCCGCAAATACAAATTTTGTGAAAAAGAATTTGGGAATATCATATTAAGTGATAAGAAAAGGTTCAGTCTGGACGGGCCCGACGGTTGCCAGAAATACCGACACAATTTGCGATATCCACGACAAATTAGGTTTGCGAGTAAGCATGGGCGGCGATCATTTATGATTTCAGCCGTTTTCAGATACTTTAAAAGTCTGCCCTGTATTTTATTTCATGCAAATCGAATGCACAAATGTATACTGAGTTATTAAATGATGTGTTTATTGAGTTCACATGCTATAAATACGAGGATAACTGAACAACGCATCAACAACATTGAATATTGTTGTTTTACAGGTTTTCTTGCAAAACGCCATTCGTGATGCTGTCACCTATACTGAGCATGCTAAAAGCTCTTCCCGAGCCACAAGTGACTTTCAATAAATCTGAAATTTACCCGTACTGTAGTGACCTTCTGTTAGTCATGACTTGAATTTCAACGAAAACTTGTAGGATATTCTTGCGGCCCAATTTTGTAAAAACGGGCGCCAGTTCGAGTCGATGAAGCATCTGAAAACAGGGCTCTTATCACGTATGACGAGAATCGTCGACGATATCGTTGACGATATTGTTTCAACGATACTTTAACATCACGTAACCTTTAATTTTATGCATAGTCTAAACGATATCGTTTTGCTTGCTTCATGTATGGCAAACAACTGTCAAATGGTATCGTCGAAACGATTGCTTGGCGCGATAGCTAATTTGGTATCGTTTGGCTATTTTTCTGGTTGGAAATAATAAAAATAATTTTAAAATGTTTTGGGCGTTTGTTTGTTAAAGTGGTCCTTAACAAATAGATGGAATGTTATTCCTGCACTATGTTTGCGACGTAATTGTGGCCCAGCTGCGGATGTTCATCAATAAAGTGTAGCAATATTTCCATTTACTAAGGTGTCGCTGCCGAATAATATATTTTCAAAACATTATCATCAAAATAACTTATTAAATATTCTTACATTTTACCTTAAATTTTCACTTTTGAAGCAAACAAATCCAAAAACAAATTCTACACAAATGTAAATATCACTTTTGGCACTGAATATATGTTTTGCAGAGCCCTTCAAAGTGTAGAAAACACAACGATAGACGAGACGATAGCGATGGACTTATATGAAGCAAACTAAGAACGATATCGTCAGATAGCATCGTTCAAACGATAGTCGTTTTAAAAGTTACGTGATGAGAGCCCAGTTCTTTAATTGATGTACTACATGCCATGATGTACTTCATGTACTGATGTACTTCATGTACTAAAAAAGGAAGACATATTATTTTATAAAATCTATATATATTTCTATTTTATTCCATTAAATCAGTAAAAATAGGTTTTGCACACATAGATATTTTCTATAAACTTTTTAAACACATTATAATTTCTTTTAATAACAAATTTTTTAAGTTAAGCTATATCTTATTTCTCATATAAGTCCTTAATAGTATTTCAATAAAAAAACAATATAAAAACAAATGAAGTTGTGTTTGCTTAGAATTGCATTTAACGTGTTGCACATATTGTTGGAGCCATATAATTTTTTTACTTTGGTAAATACATTCAATATAAGTATAATAATAACTGTATCATAATAAAGTATCATGTTTGCTAATGCAAAATTCCGATTCATTTTAAGGGACAACAACTTCAATATTTCCATGATTCTTGTAATTCGCCGACACTTTGTGTTTTTGTCGAAGCACTTTTGATAGCAACAATATTTTTATATATATTATTTTTAAAAAATCACAACAGTGCGAATGGCTCAGTTGGCTAGGGCTTTAGTTTTTATTCATGTATTTTGGAATCTTGAGTAGTGATTTCAAATCCCATCAGAGACATATTTTTTTTTTCTGTCAATAGCTTTTAGTTTTGTTTTGGTTTTTTTTTAGTTTGTTTTGATTTTTTAGTGATTTCGTTTTGTTTTTTACATTAATTGCTTATAATAACAAAGCGAACGCGTTAATTATCTTACTATGTACTCGTACGTTTCTTCTTAATGAAGCAAACTAAGTGACGATTAGTTAACAGTTTCAATGGTCAAATAGATAAGCTTATGTACTTACACTCATGCAGCCGAGGTTCAAGTCTCCGGATAATGGTAATTTTTCAATTGACGGTAACATTACTTGGAAATTCAGCAGACAGGCTCGCCTCCATACCTGCATATATTTTTTTTTCTATAGGCATGTCCTAGGGCGGCATGTCTGTCAAATGAACTGCCATAGCAGAAATGCAGAATTAGATGCATGCAGTATTGCTGCATCGGCAGTTCACTTGGCAGACATGCATCACTTCTGCATCCATACCACGAGATGGCATTGCTGCTGCGGCAGTTCATGCCGACCTAAGACATGCCTATAGAAAAAAGATATAAGAGGGAATGGAGGCGAGCATGTCACCTGTCCTTCCGATGCACGTTGCCGGCAGACATACAGCATTGCTTCTTTTCCAACTGGGTGTTGGCTGGTTCATTGGTTGCATGAGTGTGTGTGTCAAACGTTATCTAGGTTTCCTTCTAATATATCTTTAGAATGCTTAACAAAAAAATAATACCTCAGAGTGGATAATTCTTCTAACATTTTCCATAAATATTCTTAAACGCCCGTTAAGGTTCGCTCACAGGTCCATCTGCAAAAAAAAATACGTATTTTTAGGTTTTTTTTTATTATCGATATCGTCCTCCAACACTTTGCGGTGTTGCTGTATCTTATACATGCAATCTGAGCGTGACTTGACAACCCCGCCTAAAAAACTTTAGGCCTTGTAATAAATAGCTGCCAAGCAACAGTTTCTATCAAACCGATCATCCGCAGTATATTTTTAAAGTTGGCAATCAGACGAAATTGTCATATAAGACACAAAACGTCACTCTTTTGCGATTTTAGATATGTAAAAAATTAGCAAATTTTTGTTCAAAACTGAGTTTTTTTCATATTTTTAATTTTTTTTTCATAAGAAAATTTGTAAATAAAAATATTCATGTGTTTCTGTTGATAAAAGAATTTTCAGTAATACCCCTGCAGTGTAACCAACTAGTTTAAAACCAGTCTACATACTAGTTGAAAACGGAGCAGTACTAGTTCAAGATCGTCTTTTTTTCATATACCCAACTAGTATTTTTAACATGGCGATGTCATAGGAAATATCAAATGTCTTATTCTGAACAGATGAAAACTAGTTTATAGTATATATAATTATAATTAGTTATATTCTAACTAGTTTAATAATAGTGTAATATAGTTTGATTTTGGCTAGTTTTACAACTGGTTTATTGTGATATGACATAAACTAGTTGAATTTAAACTATTTTTGCAACTAGTAAATCGTGACAAAATATAAACTAGTTTGTTTTAACTAGTATAAAGACTAATAATTTTTACTGCTGATAAGTCTTTCACGGCAGGGACGTTTATGAAACTTTATTGTTACAAACTTTTTTAATATTTGTGAACAAAATGTATTTTATTTTTTCAAAAATAGCTAGCAGATGATCCGTAAAGCCTATTAGGGTTATTAGAGTCTTAAGGCAATGTTATTTCTACAAATACTTGAACTTTTTTAAAAATTTTTACCCAAAAAAGGTTACTTTTTAGGTGGCGAAATAATGATGGTTTTTTAAACTAAGTCAAACTTCGACAGGATTTTTTGCTAGACCTATATATCAAATTAAATTCCTTGGAACATTTTTTCTTAATATTAGTTAGTGCCAGAAATATGAATTTTTTATTAAAAAGTATTATAATTAGTTGCGCAAAACTGTGCAAATATTTTTATAAAACAAAACCTTCTCTATTCTTATATTTCAGAGGTCTTTTTCATTTGAACGGCTAAAGATAAAACCCTATTTCGAAGATTTTTTTTCAAAAACTATTGAATATAATGAATAAAAAACTTTTGTATATGAAACAACATATTATTAAGTATATGTGGAATTTTTTGTTATTGTTTTGCCCTTCTATTTGCACTTCTATCTACCCTATCTACCCTATTATGATAAATGCTTGTTGGATTATAAAACTTTTACATGGCTATGTAAACAGTCCATATTTATTGAGTAAAATATATTTTAATATTCCTCTTCGTCCTAGAAGATCTTTTGAGTTACTCCACATGAACTTTTGTAGAACTAATTATTTGCAAAATGAACCTCTTAGAAGCGCTTGCTGTGATTTTAATTTTGTATCTGATGTTATATCCTTAAGTGAATCCATGGACTCAATGAAACATAAAATTATAGATTACCTGCAGTACCGTCGTTGATTATGTAAAGTTCTTTCAAACATATATCTGATGCATCTGGTGATTTGTAAACACATTAATATAACAATCTAAATGGATAAATGGACCTAAGCGTAAAATGGAAAATTTTGGTGGATAAACATATAAGTAATCTGAATGGACCTAAACCTGGGATCTTCAGTTGCCTCATATCTTCATGATGATTGTAACTATACTTGTCGACGGTACCGTGGTGTCTTGGTGTCTTTTTACCTCTTGAAACACTACGTTAGATCGATTTGTAATATATTAATATGAGTGGCCGATAAGACCTAGTTTGTCTTGGTGCCTGCGTTCGCAACTGGTTTTCTTTATTTTATGAAAATTGGTTTGGTGAAGTTGACCTAGTTTGTCGAGTAACCACCCTGTCAAGCCAGGATTTCACCGGCTTCAGGGAGACAGAACGATATATATTATATATATACCTATTGGAGTGGTGTTTTATTGGGTATGAGACCTTGTTTGTCACACGACTCCGCCGTATACAAAAATTGTTGCTAACTTGACCTTGTTTGTCTTGAATACGCAACCCTGCTATGCTGTCTGATTTTATCGATTTTGACTTAACTTTTTTTCTATTATTTTTTATACTTTAATAAAATTATATACTTTAAGCAATTTACTAAAACTTTTTAGTTTGTTAGAAATACATTATTTCATTCAAAATCATACTTTATATTTTTGAACTGTATTAAATATCTTATTTAATAATTTTAAATTTGCTATAAAACCTGTTGAGGTTTAGCAATCAAGCAAATAAATAAATAAATATAATATCAGCTATCGCAATTTGGACTTCATTTCGGACTCCAAAACGGTGCCAACGATTTTTTTTCTATGAAAAAAATATGAAAAAATTGTTATTCATATGAAAGATAACAGTAAAAACTAGAAAATTACCTTTTTTCAGCCAATCGAACTGCATAGTTTTTTATTTGCTTTTTCAACAAAAAAAAAAAAAAAAAATTAACCTTTTTTTAACTTTTTGACTTTTTAATTTTTGAGATGATTGTATGTAATCTTATAGTTTTTGCTATAATGTTTATAATACAGGTATAAGCTTAATTGAACTCATAGTTTTTTGATATTATTTGGCACCGTTTTAATATATCAGATTTTGTGAAAATCGCATTTAACCCATTTCTGCCGAGTGGGTTGAAAAATAATAATGAAAATTTTTTTTCAAAAAAGGACTTAAAAGTTTGGGTACAAGATATCGCAATACTTTTGATAAGGATGATTAAGTAAGAGATGACACTTTCTTCGGCTACTGGAGGTTACCTTAAAACTTTGCTATCTTACTAGAGTTACTAGTCTACGAATTTTCCAAAAACACAACAAGAGTATTTAGTTTTATATCTTACCTTTCCATTGACTGTAACTTTATCTCGATCGAATTATTTATAAGCAAGTAATAGGAAATTTAATTATTAGGGAATTTTTCTACACATTAGGCCGTTGTGGTAAATTGTTTCCAAAAATTGTTCACAAACTTTATATGAAAAAGATATGTTTTATTTATATTAACATATATAAAAAAATATCATAGGTATTTATTTAGCTTTATACAGCTTTTATTGTTCTAACGTCTCATTTTTATAGTAATTCCTAAAGCACTTTGAATGTTTATTCACATTTCACTTTGGGCACTGAACACAACGAAAACCTTTACCGATTTCGTAGTAGAATAGTCAACATGGTCCATTCTTACAGCCAACTCAGAAACAGTTACTTGTGATTGTCCATGGCCATGAGCCTAAGCTCTAGGAGCCCTATGTCATTGACGACGGCAAGAAAAAATTGATATGGGATCAATTAGTGTAACTTCCTCGAACTTACTTTAACAGCATCCATTTGTGAAAAGTAGCAATACAAATTTTTCTGGAATTATATAAGTCAACGCCACCCATATTTTGATTGTATTTGTTATTCACTAGGGCAAATGCATATTTTTACTGGACATCTTAAAATGGAAATGGTTAAGTTATCTTTACAAATCATATAATTTTCTTTAAAATGGCATTCAATCGTTAGTGCATATTTTTGAATATTTTGCAAAAAATGCATGGTATTGCATAATTTCCAAAAAATAACTGTTTCGCATATTAACTACGAATAGTTTAGTTTATTTTTCAATTAAAGTCGTACATTAATAATAAAAATTTAATAATCTAGAATTTCGTTCAAATATTTTTGTGAAGAGTTAAATAAAAAATGGTAACGATTTGAAAATTTTAACTTCGTTTCTAAAACAGAATTATTTATTTTTGGCTGATCATGAAAATGATATTGTAATTAAAATGTAAAAAAGATTTTGTGCCCATTAACGAGTAAAATACAATAATTCAAATCGTTGCTTATGACGTATATGACAAAGTTGTGCCTAACAAACCTACTTGGTTACAGTGTTCTAATTTTCTTTGCGAAAACTGTTAAGAAAAACTTAATACTTTAAGAATGAATTTATTAGATAAGTGTTTTCGAAGATAAAGAAAAAAAAAATCCCTTATAATTCGTTAAAACTATTGTTATTTTCTTTTTGTTTTGAAAAAAAAAATAGTATTGTTTTCTTGTTTTTATGACACTAAATGAAATAAACCATATCATTCAAAAAACCGTATATTATTTCAAATTTCAATCATATGTTTAACATTTAAAATTTCAGAAAAATTTTAAATCGTTATGAAGCAGGAAAAAAAGTACATTTAACCAAAGTAAATTTTGATAAAAACTATTAGAAAGCTGCAATTTTTTTACAATAAAATCTCACACAGTATTAAAAATATACCTAATAATTTTCACTCAAATAACGCAAAACTATGCGTAATTTGCGAAATATTGAAAAAAGTCAAAAATTTTACAAGATGTTATTGCATATCGTAGTTCTGTTATTATCTCACTTAAAAGTCAATTATTTGAGAGATAAATTTTTTTAACCAACTCTTATAAGTCTTCAAATATTTTATTTAAATTTGTAAAACAAGAAATGTTTATTAAACAAATAATTTTAAGCTCACATAATTTACACAATAAATTGTTCTCGCTTGTCTAATTGTAGATCTCGTTGCCGGTGCCCTGCGGAATGTCAGTTTAATCATTGAACCACCAGTTGTGAGACGTGGACAACATGCAACATTGCGCTGCAGCTACAATTTGAATGGAGCGCCATTGTATACGGCAAAATTTTATCGTGGTAATTTGGAGTTTTACCGTTACACACCTGGCGAGTTTCCGAACACCAAAGTTTTTCCATTTCCCGGCATATACGTGGACGTGAGTATCGCAAGTGTTGCTATTGCAAAAAAAAATATACTTGTTTTAGTGTCGCATATGTGTTATGTAGGTCTGTTTTTTATATATTTTGGTTTTTCATCCTCACAGTTAGTGTTAAAAAATTTTGCCATACAAACGACTATGTTTGGTTTTTTATTTTATTGTTTTTTAGCTGCCATAAAAAAGAATTATTTTTTATTGTTGGTTTTTATGCGCTTCCAAAAATATATGTTTTATGCATAAAATAAAAGAATTACTCTTGTTTGTCCCTGTGCAACTTTGCACGAAAACGTGCGAGATGCTTTACTAAATTTTTTTTTTGCTGTGGTTTGGGGTGTGGCATGTCATTAAAATTAAAGTATTGCTGGTTGGATTCAAACTGGAATTTCATTCAAACGTTCTTAAGCTACAAAAACTATTGGTGAGCCTGGCGCCTGATTGTTGTTTGCTGTTTTTTTTTTCAAACCCTTTCAATGCACCAACACGTCGAAGTTCCGACCCAAGCCGCTGTACTTTATCACATGGCACTGCTTCACATTTGTGGTTATTTATTTACTTTTTCATGCATATTCAATGCGAAATAATATTGTGAATAGCAGTTTTTATTCAACTTCGTCTACCTGCTACAATTCGGTTTTTTAGCTTCTCACCAAGTAAACCAAACATACACACCTACACCAAATAACTTTAAAAGCCATCACCTCTCATCTCCACCTTATCTGCTCGTGATGGTGTTGGGGTTTTGTGGTGCTATAAATGGTATTAAAGTTTGTCCTGCAGGACGAGTTTGGTGGTCGTTATTGAAAAAGTTACACTCGGGATATATTTTAAGAATTTTCCTTATAGAATATTGAATGTTTTCTATGCGGTGATGATTTTATATGTATTAATATTTTTTTCAATGTTATGCAGCAAGAAGAAGTAGTGACCAAAACCAAGTTATGCTGCTTTCATGGCATTCAATAGAATTTAAGTGCATATTTTTTGTTAGCTTTTCAAATTTAATAATATAAATGTTGTTGTGTGTGTGTCAGGAGGAAGAAGATGGTGTGAAGGAGTTTAGTCTTCTTAATATTATAAAATTTAATTTGACATCGAGTTTGCCAAAAGGTAGCTTCGACATTGATTCAATTTCAAAATATGTAAAAATATTTTCCGTCACTAAAATGACTATATCCATTAAAATATAAATTAATATAATTGCAAGTTAAGTAAAATACCGAAAAACATGTTAAGTATAAGTTTTCAGACAAGAACATTTGAGACCAATAAGTGTTTTTTATATTAACAGAGAAGGACTTCTTAAATTTTTAAGTCTCATATACAAACATATATTTCTACCAACTTTCGTGTACTTTTTTAAAAAGAGGCTTGGTATGATTTGTATGATAAGTATTTTTGTTCTTCCTAATTTATGCATCATCATTATACAACACAACTTTATCCCTAAATACGTATACTTAACAAATTCTGGAAAAATTTTATAACTTTTACTCTTTGCGTTTTATCTCAGATTTCCATGTCGAACGCAACACAAGTGGTAATACGTAATATTGGTTTCGGACTATCAGGAAACTTTTCCTGCGAGGTGACAGCGGATGCGCCACTTTTTTCGACAGCAACATCAATCTGTGTTTTGCAGGTGGTGGGTAAGTTGAAATAACATCGAACCTTAACTTACGTAGCCTTAAGTATCTCTTAAATGGGAGCAACTGAAGTAAATAAACCTGAAAAAAATGCTTGACAAACATAAGAATTCACAAAATCCATTAATATCAATTTCGTAATAACTAATACGAGGAAGGTGAAATTAGCTCAATATAAAAATAAAGTGTTTGGTTAAAAATTGTAACTTACGATTGACTTTTATAATTAATAGAAAATGAGGATAAAGAAACCAAATACAAATAAACAAGGTTGTGATAGAGTCTGTCTTTTGAATAATTAATATTAATGCAGCAACGTTAAAATTTTTGAAACAACACTAAAGCTTAAAAGCTTATTCGTAAGAGAGCAATTACTAAATTATAAGTTCAAACAGAAAATATAACGATGTATATATACATTTGTTCTCGCAAATGAATTTTTATACACATTAGCATCCGTATCCATATCCGTATCCATATCCATATCCATATCCATATCCATATCCATATCCATATCCATATCCATATCCATATCCATATCCATATCCATATCTATATCCATATCCATATCCATATCCATATCCATATCCATATCCATATCCATATCCATATCTGATGCATAGTTAACAACACTTAACGCAGCATAAACGTTGGCAACGCTGCACCAATGTCAAACTCTTGACATTCCGGGTTTTCTTTCAACATTAATTCAGCACCTCGTGTTTGCTACGCACGATATTAATCATTTTAACTAGTAATTGAAGTTCTTTATTTTTGGTTTTGTAAACTTATACATTTTATTTGAATTAATAAATAGTTGTATACAAGATACAACATATTGCCAATATGTTGTATCTTGTATACAACTATTTATTAATTCAAATAAAATGTATAAGTTTCGTAACGCTAAATGCAGAAAATGCAATCGTATTGGACACATAGCTCCGGTGTGCAGCAGTGGGAATAATTTTGTATCAGCAGGTGCGCGCAACAATAAGCAGCAATACAAGCATCAAAAGAAGCAGCCTAAAGGTAACGATAATAATGTTGCAATTTTATCTCTAAACGTCATCAATTCGCAAGCTAAGAATGCACCATTCAAGATTAATAAAAAATACATGGTTAATTTAATGGTCAATAACGTGCCCGTGCGGTTTCAAATTGATTCAGGCGCCACATGCTCGGTAATAGGGCGCAGTGCTTACAACAATATTGGTAGTCCAACATTAATTCCTTTTAATCAAGGTCAACTAGCGACATATGGTGGTGACCAAATTGGCATAATAGGTGCCGTTAATGTTGAGGTTAAACTTAATGAAATTCGTAAGGAGTTTCAATTACTTGTAACTAACGTTGAGCAAGAAGGTGAGATCTTAGGAACAGATTTATTGGAAGAGCTTGCACTGTGCACATGTCAAGCGCACGTGAATGCTATTTCTGCGCCAAATGCTAGCATGTTAGAAGATCTAGTGCAAAAGTTCACAGCCGTGTTTAGCAGCACGTTAGGACATTGTAAAGCAGTGAAGGTAGATTTAAATCTCAAGCAAAATGCGGTGCCCAAATATTTTAAAGCGCGTCCCTTACCGTTTGCCCAATTGGATGCTTTTAAAATAGAGGCACAACGCCTCGTAGATATAGGCATATGGAAACCACTTAATTTTAGCAACTGGGCAGCCCCCATTGTCGTTGTGCCAAAACAAGATGGACGCATTAGAATCTGTGGTGATTTTAAAGCGGTCAATGCACAGCTTGACGTAGATAAGTATCCTATACCTCGAATTGAGGAACTTTTTCAACGCTTGCGCGGAAGTAAATTTTTTGCAAAGATTGATTTGTCTGATGCCTATCTCCAGTTGGAGCTTGAAGAAACTTCTAAAAGTATTATGGTCGTAAATACACCAGCAGGTCTTTTCCAATATCAGCGCCTACCTTTCGGTGTTGCTAGCGCGCCTGCAATTTTCCAACGGGTGCTTGAACAGGTGATTGCAGGAATTCCACTTTGTGTCAATTATTTGGACGACATAATAGTAGGAGGCACGTCAGCTAAAATGCTTATAGCAAATTTGGAGCAAGTTTTAAGCCGCTTGCTAGACAATGGTTTTACATGTCGTAAGTCCAAATGCAGCTTTCTGCAGTCTGAGGTGGAATACCTTGGATTTATAATCAACGCTAATGGAATCAGTCCAACGCTCTCCAAAGTTGAAGCGATACGAAAACTGCCACGCCCAAATAATTTAAAAGATTTACAAGCATTTCTGGGTAAAATAAATTATTACAACAAATTTATCAGCAATTTCGCACAAGTAGCTGCACCGCTTAATACACTACGACGCGCGAGCGAGAAATTTAATTGGGGAAAGGAGCAGGAAAAAACTTTTCTGAATTTAAAACATCAATTATCTAGCGCACCACTGCTCGCTCACTATGACGATAAATTGCCTATCGTACTTGCCACTGACGCTTCTTCACATGGAATCGGCGCCGTTATTTCCCACCGTTTTCCAGATGGCTCGGAGAAGCCAGTAGCGTTTGCATCCAAAACACTAGATGATCATCAAAAACGCTACAGCCAGATCGAGAAAGAAGCGCTATCGATTATCTTTGGTGTAAAGAAATTTCACCAATATCTTTATGGCCGCACTTTCACATTGCTAACGGATCACAAGCCTTTGGTGTCTATATTCAACCCTAACAAGCAGCTACCAGTGTTAACAATGCAGCGGTTACAACGGTATGTACTTACTCTTATGGCTTATCGTTACCAGATTCAGTACAGGTCTACTGCAAATCATTGTAACGCCGATGCGCTATCGCGCCTTCCAAAGGGGCCTGATGTCGATTTTGATAAAGATTTTTGTTTTCAATTGGATGCTGAAGAGCAACTTGCCAATCTACCATTAAATGCATCACGTTTGAAGAACATGACTCAGAATGATTCTGTTCTCAAAAGGGTCTGCAAAGTGATTCAACAAGGTTGGCCCGAAAAGCTTTCTAAGGAGAACCAGGTTTTACAACCGTATTTTACACGCCGATTTGCGTTGAGTTTCGAGAGTGGAGTCGTGTTGCTTCAAACAGACTTCCTTCGAGTTGTCATTCCAAAGGAAGCACAAGCTCTGGTGCTTAATTTACTTCATGAAGGACATTGGGGTATGTCGCGCATGAAGCAAATGGCTCGCCGATATTGCTGGTGGCCAAGTATGGACTCTAGCATTGAGCAGCGCGTATCCAACTGTAATCTTTGCCAACAGCAGAGCACTGCTTCACCAGCACGTGAGTTTTCAAACTGGCCGCAAGCAGATCGTCCTTGGCAGCGCATTCATTTGGACTTCGCTGGACCATTTCTGGATGCAATGTGGCTCATATGTATAGATGCTTATTCGAAGTACCCATATGTAACTAAAATGAAAAGCACCACAGCAGGCCTCACTATTGAAGCTATAAAAGTTATTTTTGCAACAGAGGGTTTTCCTGACACGATTGTTACCGATAATGGTCGTCAGTTCGTCGCATCTGAGTTCCAAGAATTCTGCACTTCACGTGGTATACAGCATCTTACTACCGCTCCTTTTCATCCCTCTTCTAATGGCGAAGCCGAGCGCCACGTTCGTACATTTAAGCAATCATTGAAGAAAGCCGTTGCAGATGGAATTAGTAAGACTGAAGCTCTCCTAACCTTTTTAAGTACTTTCAGGTCTTCGCCAAATCCAGTTACTGGAAAATCTCCTGCAGAATTGTTACATGGACGCCAGCCCAAGATTCCAATGGCACTACTAATGCCCCCTTTTATAACCAGCCCTAACGTAAGAGAAGGTTCCAGATCATTTGGCATAAGAAGTGCTGTTTTCGTGAAGAACTTTGCCAGAGGTCCACCCTGGATCCCTGGTTCCATCATAAGCAAATCTGGACAAGTCATGTACAAGGTGAAAACTAACCAAGGAATACTCAGGCGACATCAAAATCAAATGAAGACCCGTGTCCCAGAAGCAGCTGGAATAAACCCAACCCCAAGCCAGCCGGTAGGAGTACCTCAAAGTTTTAAGTCACCACGACGATCCAACCGCATCAGGAAACGTTTAAATGCACCAGGGTATCACGATTAGGTGTGGAGGAAGTGATGCATAGTTAACAACACTTAACGCAGCATAAACGTTGGCAACGCTGCACCAATGTCAAACTCTTGACATTCCGGGTTTTCTTTCAACATTAATTCAGCACCTCGTGTTTGCTACGCACGATATTAATCATTTTAACTAGTAATTGAAGTTCTTTATATTTGGTTTTGTAAACTTATACATTTTATTTGAATTAATAAATAGTTGTATACAAGATACAACAATATCCATATCCATATCCATATCCATATCTATATCCATATCCATATCCATATCCATATCCATATCCATATCCATATCCATATCCATATCCATATCCATATCCATATCCATATCCATATCCATATCCATATCCATATCCATATCCATATCCATATCCATATCCATATCCATATCCATATCCATATCCATATCCATATCCATATCTATATCCATATCCATATCCATATCCATATCCATATCCATATCCATATCCATATCCATATCCATATCCATATCCATATCCATATCCATATCCATATCCATATCCATATCCATATCCATATCCATATCCATATCCATATCCATATCCATATCCATATCCATATCCATATCCATATCCATATCCATATCCATATCCATATCCATATCCATATCCATATCCATATCCATATCCATATCCATATCCATATCCATATCCATATCCATATCCATATCCATATCCATATCCATATCCATATCCATA
This sequence comes from Dichetophora obliterata, assembly GCA_963920525.1. Classification (NCBI taxonomy): domain Eukaryota; kingdom Metazoa; phylum Arthropoda; class Insecta; order Diptera; family Sciomyzidae; genus Dichetophora; species Dichetophora obliterata. Next base: position 284,546,996 of record OY986435.1, read on the forward strand.
TCCATATCCATATCCATATCCATATCCATATCCATATCCATATCCATATCCATATCCATATCCATATCCATATCCATATCCATATCCATATCCATATCCATATCCATATCCATATCCATATCCATATCCATATCCATATCCATATCCATATCCATATCCATATCCATATCCATATCCATATCCATATCCATATCCATATCCATATCCATATCCATATCCATATCCATATCCATATCCATATCCATATCCATATCCATATCCATATCCATATCCATATCCATATCCATATCCATATCCATATCCATATCCATATCCATATCCATATCCATATCCATATCCATATCCATATCCATATCCATATCCATATCCATATCCATATCCATATCCATATCCATATCCATATCCATATCCATATCCATATCCATATCCATATCCATATCCATATCCATATCCATATCCATATCCATATCCATATCCATATCCATATCCATATCCATATCCATATCCATATCCATATCCATATCCATATCCATATCCATATCCATATCCATATCCATATCCATATCCATATCCATATCCATATCCATATCCATATCCATATCCATATCCTTATCCATATCCATATCCATATCCATATCCATATCCATATCCATATCCATATCCATATCCATATCCATATCCATATCCATATCCATATCCATATCCATATCCATATCCATATCCATATCCATATCCATATCCATATCCATATCCATATCCATATCCATATCCATATCCATATCCATATCCATATCCATATCCATATCCATATCCATATCCATATCCATATCCATATCCATATCCATATCCATATCTATATCCATATCCATATCCATATCCATATCCATATCCATATCCATATGCATATGCATATCCATAGCCACAGCCATAGTATCCGCAAGGGTATCCTAAGAATAGGATAACGGGAGTAACGATCCCGCGGACCCTAGTTGTGGCAGGTATGGAGGGCGTACTAAAATGGTGCATGTGACCAAAGAAGTTCTGTGACAGGGCGAGCGGATACCGCCCTTAAGTAGGTATCCAACCACAAGGGTACCTTCGAGAGAAGTGTAGTTAGGAGAGTGACGTCTCTGTGGTTTCCCTAGTCAATACCCGCCGAAAGGCATTAGGATCAAGCCCAGTACGGTTCTAATTATGGCATTGCTGGATACTGTTTTGGATTTGAAGCACCCTGGGCTGACAGCTGTGGCAGTCTATGACCTAAGTAAGTGGGAAGTGAAATTGCAACGAATTGGCTCATAGGTTAATGTCACAACTGCCCTCCGTCTCGTTAAAACGTAGCGAGTCCTCGGAGTACGTTTAATGTTTGTCACCATTGAGTTGGTGGTGTAGGTTCAGATGGATGTTTCCTGATTAGTACGGATTCGGCACTGGCATAATACCCCATAAGGATCTTATGTCAACCCTCGCATGGCCTCCCTGCTTGCATAGATAACCGTGGGATCTAAACGTAACTACACTTCAAACGGCGATAGCGGCTTCGAGTTGAGACCCAATTGAAATGGAGAGCAACAACAAACAGCAACAAGAAAAAACAACAATAACCCATAACAAGGAAAACGGAGATGAAGACTTGTACATGAGGAACGGTGTTGAAAAAGTCGTAAAAAACCCCTTTGTGAAAAGCTCGGTGATAGTAAGATCACCACAAGCAAAAAGGTCAGAGAAACCACCAGATAAAAATGTGTGTACCATAAGAAATTACACGAGCACACCTGTGAATACTCGTAAAGCAGATAGCTTAGAAGTAAAAAAAAAAAAGACATCAAAAACAGCTCAGAATTTTAGAAGAAAAAGCGTTTATTGAGTTAGGCAATAAGCTAAGCGCAGCAAATGGCATTGTCTCTGGCGCAAAGAATATACACAAGACGTTACGCGATAATCTTATTTGTGCTTTCGCACTGTACCAGCAACTAAAAGAGTACAGGGAAGCGATAGGTAACCCAGTTTTGTCATGCGACGAGCGTAAGCATGTGCTATCTTAAGCCACTCAAGTAGACCCAATTTCTCCTGCCCAAGAGAGGAAACGAAATGTACCGAAAACACCTGCAACAGTTAAAGCACTGCAGACCCAGGCTGAAATAAATATTCCAGAGACTCCGGTTGTGGCAAATGATTGGGAGCTAGTGAGCCACCGAAAAGCAAGGAGGAAAAAAGATAATCAAAATAACAAATGCCGTGAAATGCGAAACCAAGGAGAGGCAATAACAATTAAATCCAACATGTCTGAGTCATACGCAGGTGTTATAAAAAAGATGAAGCAACAAATAAATCCCACTGATATCGGTTTTGTAGATAAGGGGTATCAGAAGGACAAGAGCTGGAGACTTACTCGTTCAACTAAAAAAAGACGAAGGCTAAGCCGAAAAGCTCAGAAAGGCTATAGGTAACACGCTTGGTGAAGATGTCATGATTAGAGCGGTTACCAAAAATCACATTTTTGATATCAGGGACATGGATGAGTCAACAGATGAAGATGAACTTGTTAATGCTCTTATGAAAGCTTCAAAAGTAGAAGAACCCACAAGGTTCAAAATATTAAATTTTAGAACATCGTTTGGAGGAACCAAACAAGCGCTCGTTCAACTACCTGAGCACTTAGCAGCTCCACTACACCGTACGAGGCAAATCAGAGTAGGATGGGTTATGTGTAGGCTGAGCAGTATGATTAGAGCTACGAAATGTTTCATGTGCATAGAACAGGGTCATATTTCGAGCCAGTGCACAGTGGTTCCCTCCATATGACAAAATTAAAAAAATTTGTGTGAAAAATTGTAGAGTTCAATGATGAAAACTTGATCTACTGGTTTCAAATTATTGTCCACGAGCTTTTGTTTTTGTTTAAGTAACAGTTATTCTTAAATATAAACACTGTAAGTGAGCGTACTTATCAGTATTATTAGTGCATCGCCAGAAGCCTGTTGATAACAACATTCGGTAAAGAAGTGCGAATAAACTGAAAATAAAAAACAACTTTAACGAAATGGATATTCAAAAGCAAGGTATTAACTTCATTTAATGTGTTGAAAATTTGTCAAAAAAAATGTTTTACATAATTTTTGTGTGGTAAACGTGCGGCGTTTTTAGTGTCTTGTGTTTGTTTTCTTTAACTTCACATAAAGTTATAGTGATGTTTCCCCCTTTGCCCTCGGCTATTGTTTTTTTTTAATTAAAGGTGAATGTATTTGCTGTATATTAGTGTACTCCGATGCTCCCCGATTTCCCCCCTTTTTGAGCAAATCGCTAAAGAGTTGCACCATGTCACTCTCTTTTGCTAATTTGGCATATTAAGAGATTACCTTTGTGTTTGATTCGTGTTGTGTACTGTGACCGAAAATTGTGTGTGTAAGTATGTATTTATAAAATATTTTTAGTTTCTGTATTAATGTTTTTAATGTATTGATTTTATATTAGCGATCTCCAAATTACCCCCTCTCCCTTTTCTTGAGTAAATCCCTAAAGAGTTACACCATCCCAGTAGCGGATGGAATATATTCCGAATATATGAAGCATCAATTACCTTGTAATGACCACTACTTCCGACTATATTACCTTACTATGCATAAAAGGCCTTACATTTAACATTGAATGAGACAGGAGGTAAGTGATCGCCTCCCTTCAGCATTACCTAGAAGTTATGGAGTAACATCTTCTTGTATTAAGTTATAAAAATCACTGCATTACTTTTCCTTGTGTTCTACATTACAGGTAATGAGGTATGAGTTAATTACTTCTGCTATATGCAGACGCATTACTTTTTGAAAAAAGTAATGCTTCCTTACCTGGTAATTTATTCTGTATTAGTTCTATGGTAGCCACTGGCAAATCCGCTGCTGGGATGTCACTCTTTTTGCTAGTTTGGCGTATTAAGAGATCAACTTTGTGTTTTATTTGTCTTTTTCGTGTTGATTTATAAAATTTTTTGTATATACATAAATATATTTTGTTTTAGACACGTTCTATCGTTGTAATTTCACCCGATTGCACATTTATGAAATTTGGTGCACAAAACATGGCAAAGGCGCTTTAAAAACAAAGCAGGTTTATGAAGCTGTATTGGAAGCTATTAATATTCACGAAAAGGACTTATCAAGTGATTTATCAAAATTATATAAAAGCATTAAATATGTTTGTAAGAAAATTACGGAATTATTAAAAAAAAACAATTATATGAAAACCAGATTTCTGGAAAATAATGTTGATTGGCTAAGTACTCATGAAACAATCGATTTAAAAATCCAAGTACAAGCCCAAACTTCAACCCAAAAACGTGGGCGTCCTCAAAAATCATTTGAAGAGGCATCAAAACGAACGAAGCGACGAAGATTGGCTGAAGTAACACAAACGAACGAAGTTCCTGCATCTGCTTTACGCAGTGCATTATCATCTGCAAATGTAACCTTAAATGTAACTGAAGTTTTGTCTCTTATAATTGAAACAAATCTTACAAAGCACCAATATTTGGTTATTAGAGATTTTATTAATACTAAGGTTTCTGCTAATATGTTTCCAAGTTACAAGAGAAAATTAAAGGCAAAATCAAATTGTTATCCGGATATCGCAACGACTACAGTAAGTGAATCCCATGCAGAAGTAGAATTACAAGACTTGTTAGACCATACAGCATCGCGAATATTAGAGCTCCAAAACGATGTTATTCAAGATATTCCTGACGAGTCAATAAATCTTATATTGATAGGCGTTTAAGTGGTCCGACCACGCCCATTTTTTCAGAAAATTATATTTATCTCCCAAGGATCTTATAACCAAACCTTCAACTCAATATCTTTACTCTGACTATTTTTGTCACTCTCTGCCATACAAGTGGAACCACTGTGCAGTGTAAAGGTACAGATAGAGGCAATCTATGCAGAAAATGCTGTTATCCGGGACACAAAGCTAAAGAATGCAAAGCGGAAACGAGATGCATACTAGGCCATGAAAGTGGCTCAATAAATGTTCATCATTATATTGGTAGTACAGCGTGTGCAATCAACATGAGAAATAAAGCAAGAAAATAATCACGAAATTTCTGCAGATCAATCTAGGACGGGGGTAGAGAACCACAAGACCTGATGATACAGAAGGCGACAGAGATTAACGCAGATATACTTTTAAATAGCGAACCGTACAGAAACCCACCATTTCAAGTTTGGTACGATGACAAAAACCATGATGCGCAACCATTATGGTAAGAAAAAGAAGATTAATAATTAGCGAAGTGGATGAAAGCAACGCTGGCTTCGTATATGTCACAGTGGTCAAAATTACGGTATATAGTTGCTACTTTTCAATAAATATAGACTTTAATATGTTTGCAGAAGCCCTTAACGTACTTGTTGTTTCTATCAGGTCCTCAAAATATAAAGTGATTATTGGAGGGACTTCAGTAGTAAATCTACAGAATGGAACTCCAATAAACTGTATAAAAAGGGTACTACAGTGTGTGAAATGATTGCTAGTCTTAGTCTTACGATATTTAATGTCGGATACAAACTTACCTTTCGGAGAGGTACAGGTGGTAGTATTATCGACATCACCTTTAGAACGACAAACCTCTACAATGAAAACATGAATTGGATAGTGCTAGAAGATCTCACCTTAAGTGACCACCAGAATATCTCATTTAATATGAGTGTAGAAGAAGTAGATTTCCCAAGATGGAACGTCAGAAAACTTGATGATAAAAAATTGTCCGATTATATTACTCGGGCTAAAGAGAAAAATATGGTTAACCAATCCGAAAATATAAATGTAGAAAATGCCGCAGAGTCGCTGACGAAGATACGCAATGCCAAGAGCTCAAAAATACAATAAAAAGCGCCTAGTATACTGGTGGAATGCTAAAATACGTAAGTTGAGGGCGAAATGATTTGCAGCACGTCGAGCGTCAACACAAAAACCATGATAACCAGCTCTTAACGGTTGAGTATAAAACGGCACGTAAAACCTTAAGAACAGCCATAAAAGAGAGTAAGAAAAGATGCTGGACAGAGCTATGTAACGAAATAGATTCCGACCCATGGGGCAAACCGTACAAAATTGTGATGAAAAAGCTTGGTGGAATTAAACCTACACAAGATAGACCACTCTGTATGTTGGACTCACTAGGAAAACTATTAGAGTACGTAATGCTAAAACGTTTGGAAGAGCGCATAGATGACCTTGGCGGACTATCTCCTATGCAACATGGCTTCCGCAAAGGGAAGAGTACAGTTGATGCCATTAGCGCAGTATGAAATAAAGCTATACAGGCCAAAACAACAGGAGAATACTGCTCAATAATAACACTAGATGTTAAAAATGCTTTTAACACAGTAAAATGGAAAGTAGTACTACAAGCTTTCAGAAACCAACGTTTAGACAACTATCTCTTTAACATAGTATCAGACTATCTGGATAACAGAATTTTAATCTATGCGACGGAAAATGGTATAAAAGAGTACCAAATAACAGCAGGTGTACCTCAGGGCTCAGTATTAGGACCATTCCTGTGGAATGTAATGTACGATGGTCTACTGAATTTGGAATTACAAGAAGGTGCAAAACTAATAGGTTACGCTGATGATATTGCTCTGGTAGTAAACCAGTGAACTGCCGAATTAATCGAGATAGTCGTAAACGATAGCTAATGTCGTTGTATCAGATGGCTGCGAAGAAACGGTTTGAAACTTGCAGTTCCAAAAACGGAAGCAATTCTAGTGACAGATCGTAGGGTCTTCAAAATACCGAAAATACGTCTACAAGATAGAGAGATACCCTTTAAACGAAGCTTATGCTATTTGGGTGTGCAATTAGATGACAAACTTAGCTTTGGACAGCACGTAGTAAATATTCGTGACAAAGCTTTGCGAACGGCAGCATCATTGGCCAGAATAATGCCAAACTGTGGTGGCCCAAGGCCGCAGATCAGAAAATTAATAAACAGCGTAGTACACTCCCAGCTTCTTTATGCTGCTCCAACCTTTGTCAGGGCACTGAATCTGAAGAATAATATGAGGGAACTACAGAAAGCACAGAGAGTTAGTGCTCTCCGTATTATATCAGCGTACCGTACAGTATCCACAAGTGCGGCATTAGTGCTTGCAGGTCTGCCACCAATAGACTTATTAATACTGGAAAGAGAAGAAATATATACCCAAACTAAACTTATAAGTTGGGCGAACACTAATACACAAGAGCGAAAGAAAAAAATTTCAGAAATAAAAAATAATGCCAGGGACAATGTAGTGACTAAATGGCAAGAACGTTGGAATCAAAACATGAACGGGAGCTGGACATATAGCCTTATCCCCAATATAAAAGTCTGGCTGGAAAGACGACATGGAAACATGGGATATTTTCTGACTTAGGCTATGACAAACCATGGTAGTTTTAACAAATACCTGCATAGATTTAAACTAAAAGAAATAAGCAGCTGTGATTCATGCGCAGCGCTAGAATAAGATGCAAGGCACATACTTTTCGAATGTGAAAAGTGGTTGGAGGAGAGACCAGCTTTAAATGATATGCTAGGTGTTACATTAACTGAAGAGAATCTGTTGAACGAAATGCTAAAATCTGAACATGCATGGACTTTGTGTGAAAGACACATAAATAAAATATTAAAGGAGAGAAACTTCAGTAGTTCCGAACCTCCTTGCTTAAGGAGGACGTAGGAATCTTACGAAATCAAACCCCCGTTCTGATGAAATGCTGACGCGGTTCCGGGGTGGAGCTGGTGGAGTATCGTGGGGCCACTAGATGATAGCGCGCTATCACTACGTCCAACAAAAAAAAAAGCCATAGCCATAGCCATAGCCATAGCCATAGCCATAGCCATAGCCATAGCCATAGCCATAGCCATAGCCATAGCCATAGCCATAGCCATAGCCATAGCCCTAGTCATAGCCATAGCCATTGCCATAGCCATAGAAAAAATCTTCACTCAAATCAAAAATGAACAATTTTTCGTATGGTTGAGTTTATATTTATAGCTTGGTAAAAGAGAAAAAAAAACTTTTTTAACTTTTGACTGTTGGGTAGGTACAGGGGATATTTTTAATACCCAGATATTCAGCTAACGCACAGGCGCAAGTTTCTAATGTTATAACTTTAAAAAATAAGATATCCGGTTTTGTTTCGCAACGCTAACATATATCTGGGTTTGTCTAGCTCTTCCTTTTAGTTTAATTTTCACACATTTAAGCCACAGAGATATGAAATTATGCATCTCACAGCAGTTATATTCGTCGTCGTCATGTTAGCCATATTTTCTTTTATTTTCAACGATTTGCTAGGTGTGCGATTAATTAAAATTAAAAATAAAAATTAAACTGTGTATTTACAGAGCTGTTTTAAACAAAATTTCTGGAGCTTTTTTTAATGCTTTCCATGAAGAGATTGAAAAAAACGATATGATAATTTCGAAACAGACTTTGACCAAAGACAAGCAATGGCTGCAATTAAAAATGCCAAATTAAAAAAAAAACAACCTTAGTTTAAAGTGCATTTTCCAGTTCAGTGCTGCTTCTCCTTAAATGGTAATAAAAAGCTTAAAGCATGGTGAAGAGGCAAGTGTTTATTTAAAATACGCTGCAGAGATAAGGTGCTTATCAAAACTATACGACACCAAAAAAAATTTATTGCGCACTCTTACCAAATCTATGTTGAATACAGTTAGAGGAAAGCTTGAACACAGAATGAGAGAACAAAATGTACTTCTTAAAACAAAATCTCGTTATCAGCTCTTATCTTTGATTTTAAGGAGTACCGTTAGAATGTGTTGAAATGCTCTCGTTGCTGCTTAATTGCAATCGTATCAAAACTATACGACTTTCTTACCTTATTATATTTTTTAATGTTTTTCGTACAACAACAAGATCTTAACTTATTACATGTATATTATATAGGGCCTCCTTTGGCAATTCCAACGTCAAATATTCTCTGTCTCATCGATTCAAACAAATGGCATAGAATACTTGGCTCCATCTTGTTCCACTCCCTTAAAATAGCAACTTTTAAATCTGGAACTGACAAGTATTTTGTATTTTCTTTATAAACACGTCTAGCCAGTATTCCCCAAATGTTCTCAATGGGATTTAAGTCAGGTGAGCACGCTGGCCAAGCCATAAGGTCAATAGAACACGCATCCAAAAATGCCTTTGTTTGCCGACTTGTGTGGATTCTTGCATTATCTTGCATAAATACATATATGCGGTCTTTCTCTATTTTCCTCTAAAAATGGCAAGAGGCTGCTCTCCAATCTATATATATAAAAATGGATGTATGTATGTGGGTATGTGGGTATGTGGGTATGTGGCTATATCACATATAGACTCCAAAACCGCTGAACCGATCTTTATGAAATTTTCAGGGAAACTGAAGCCACATCTTGAGAGTGTTCCTGTGAGGTTTGGTAACTATTGGACGAAGGGGCGTGGTACCTCCCATACAAGCCAAATTTACGCTATCGATCACAAACCAAAAATAGGATATATATCAGACGGTTTCAATCGTAAAAAACTAAGATTTGGTAATTTTATTCAGATGGTAACTGTCGGTAACTGTACGAAAAATGGGCATGGTCGTAATATAAATACGCCCACTTCTTCGAAATCATGGCAATTCCGGAGTTTTACACATTTTTACAGTGAAACTTTCTGTGTAGGTGATCTAAGAGGCGGTCACTATATGCAAATGTTTTCACGCCCACTTTTACCGCCCACAAATCAATATCTATATACATAAAAAGCAAAAAGATGTGTGTCTGGCTGTGTGATGTCTATAGACTACAAAACTACTGAACCGATTTACCTGAAATTTTGGCAGTCGATTTGTTTCAGGTACGAGATGGTTTAGGAAAAAAAATTTGCCACACTCCCTTTTTACCGCCCCCAAATTAATAAAAATGTTATATTTCAGTCGGTTTGGGTCGTATAAGGCTAAAATTTTTTAATTTAGTATGTACGGTTACTGTCGACAACTGTACTAAAAATGGGTTTCCACGCCCCCTCTTACCGCCCACAAATAAATGAAAATGATTTATTTCAGATGGTTTTGGTCGTATAAGACTTAAATTTGGTACTTTGGTTTGTGTAGTTACTGACAGTAACTGTACGAAAAGTCCACACCCCCTTTTTGCGCCCACAAATCAGTGAAAATGCTATATTTCAAGCAGTTTTGACCGTATAAGACTAACATGTGATACCTACGTTTGTATGGTTACTTTCGGCAACTGTACTAAAAAAAGGCGTCATCGCTATATAGCCACACCCACTTTTTGAGAAATCATTAAAATTGACTACTGGGTCGATTGAGCTAAAATGTTGGCTTAGTTTGTACAGTTACTGTCAGCAACTGAACTAAAAATTGGTTTCCACGCCCCCTTTTACCGCCCACAAACCAATGAAAACGTTTTATTTCAACGGTTTGGGTCGTTTTAGACAAAAATTTTGTAATTCAGTTCATTGGTTGCTCTCGGCAAGTGCACTAAAAATAAGCCTGTCCCACTTTAGTTAAACTCACTTTTCGGGGAGTTAGCGTCGAGTGAAGTAAAATGCGCCAGGCTCAACCTAAATTGAGCTGAAATTTGGGCATTCGATTTGTTTCGATTACGAGATGGCTCTAGGGAAATATTTTGCAGCATCCCTTTTTACCGCTTGCAAAACAACAAAAATGTTATATTTCGCACGGTTTTGATCGTATTAGACCAAAATTTGGTTATTTAGTTCATATAGTTACTTTCGGCAGCTATTCGACATTTTCGTATATGGCAGCAAGGCGGTCTATGGCAGAACAACGTCTGCCGAGGAGAGTGAGTGTTCCTGTGAGGTTTGGTAATGTTTGGACGAGGGGGCGTGGTACCTTCCATACAAGCCAAATTTGCGCTATCGACCACAAACCAAATAAAGGATATATATTAGACGGTTTCGATCGTAAAAAACTAAGATTTAGTAATTTTGTTATCAATATCAATTTTGTTATAATCAATATCTGTATATATAAAAATGAATCGCAATTTGTTTGGATGCTTAAAACTTGAAAACGACTGAACCAAATTGGATACTTCTTTCTACTGGTTTAGGAAAACTATAATGCCACACCCCCTTTTGTCGCCCACAAATCAATAAAAATGCTGTATTTAAGACGGTTTTGGTCGTATTAAATTCAAATTTGGTAAATAAGTTCGTATGATAACTATCATTAACTTTGATAAAAATGGGCGAAAATATCAAAATACTTCGAAACTATTGGTCCGATTGAGCTCAAATTTTGTAAGTACGCTTTGCTTTGAGTACGAGATGGTTTAAGAGAAAATGCCACACCCCATTTTACCTCCCACATATATATAAAAAAATTGTTATCGAAAATCTTTAGAGTTATGGGTCGCACAGCTTAGAAATTCGGTATTCGACCACAATTTAGACGTACCGTTTCAGTGATGAAATTTTATGGGAGTGGACAAGGGGGAGGGGCACCTCCCATACAACCCAAATTTGTGATATCGAATAGCTTTGAAGTTATAGGAATTCAGCTTTGGAATTCAGTTTTTGACCTCAATTTACACATGCAGTTTCAATGGTTTTATTTTATGGGCGTTGGACAGGGAGGCGTGACATCTCCCTTACAACCCAAATTTGCAATATCGAATTGCTTTGAAGTTATAGGTTGACAGCGTAAGAATTCGGTATTCGACCTACATTTATGCATGCACTTTCATTCCTCTACATTTTATGAGCGTAGGGCAAAGGGGAGTGGCACTTCCCATACAACCCAACTCTGTGCTATCAAATAGCTTTGGAGTTATAGGTCGCACAGCGCCGGAATTCAGTATTCGACCTCAATGTACACATGCAGTTTCATTGATTCAATTTTATGTTCATCGGTAAGAGGGGCGTGGCAGCTCCCATTTAACGTAAACTTGCGATATCGAATATCAGCGTCAAAATTCAGTATTCGGCCCCAATTTATACATGCAGTTTCATTAATTACATTTTATGAGCGTTGATCAAGGGGGAGTGGCACCTCCCATACAACGAAAATTTGTGATATCGACAAGGGGGAGTGAAACCTCCTATTGAACCCAAATTAGAGATATCAAATAGCTTTGGGGATATAGGTCTCACAGCTTTGGAATTCAGTATTGGACCTCAATGTACACATGCAGTTTCATTGATTACATTTTATGAGCGTTTATCAAGGGGGAGTGGCACCTTCCATGCAACGAAAATTTGTGATATCGAATAGCTTTGGAGTTCAAGGTCGCACAGCGTCGGAACTCAGTATTCGACCAAAATTTACGCTTGCAGATTTATTGATAAAATTTTTTAGAGTTTGTCGGGGGGCGTGACACCTCCAATTTAACCCAAATTTGCGATATCGAATAGCTTTGGAGTTATAGGTAACTCAGCCTCGGAATTCAGTATTCGACCTCAATTTACACATGCAGTTTCATTGGTAAAATTTTATGGGCGTAAGGAAAAGGGCAGTGGCACCTCCCATACAACCCAAATTTGTGCTATCGAATAGTTTTGGAGTTATATGTCGCACAGTTTTAGAATGCGGTATTCAACCTCCATGTACAAATGCTGTTTAATTTATTACATTCTATGAGCGGTGATCAAGAGGGCGTGGCACTTCCTATGCAACCCAAATTTGTTATATCGAATAGATTTGTGGATATAGGTCGCACAGTCTTGGAATTCAGTATTCTACCTCAATTTAGACATGCTGTTTAACTGATAACATTTTATGGGCGTTTGACAAGGGAGAGTGGCAGCAACGCGCCGGGTTTTAGCTAGTACATTTATATAATCAGAGCTATTCATCTTGGAGCTCACGAAACGCAATCCAAGTGTCCTCGTCTTGTGAATGGCACCCCACACCATGACAGAACCACCACCAAAATTTCTTTTGGAAAATATGAGCGGTTCCTTTCTTAAATCTCTCCAGTAGTATCGGTATCCATCTGGGCCATCCAAGTTAAACTTCTTTTCATCTGAAAAGATGACCTTTTCCGAAAAAAATTGTTAAAATGTAAGTTAAGTTAAGAAGACTATTTTTATATACCGAGTCCCAGTTGGTATCCAAATTATTTGTTGCAAATTGAAGCCGTGCCATCTTATGGTGCGGAAGTAATGTTGGAGCTTTCTTCATAACGGATCTTACAATTATTTCGGAAGTGTTTAGAAATCGCCAAACTGTCATTTTCGAAACTGATTGACTGCATTTGCTTGCAAGTTGGGCACAAGATATAGTTGAATTGCTGGTTTTTTTAATAATCATTCGCTTATCTCGCTCTGATAGCTTAGCTTTACGACCTGTTTTGTATTTTTTGCCGTAATTATTCGGGTTTTTCAAAAATGAGGCGATAACACAACGTGTACGACCAATTTTTTTAGAAATTTGTGAAAAATTAAGCCCCTGGTCATGATATGCAACAATTTTGCCTCTTTCTTCTTTGGATAGTAAAGTCCCGCGCGGCATTATAATCAAAAAGTTTTGTAGTCACAATTTAAGTTAATATTCAGATGGACGATGATGCGACCTCTCTGTTGATGAACTTTCAAATGACTGCCGTATAGTTTTGATACGATTGCAATTAAGCAGCAACGAGAGCATTTCAACACAATCTAACGGTACTCCTTTAAATCAAAGATAAGAGCTGATAACGAGACTTTGTTTTAAGAAGTACATTTTGTTCTCACATTCTGTGTTTAAGCTTTCCTCTAACTGTTTTCAACATAGATTTGGTAAGAGTGTGCAATAAATTTTTTTTGGTGTCGTATAGTTTTGATAAGCACCTTATTTAAACTCCGAGTTAAATTTTCGGAAATTTACAGTTGCTTTTTCAAATAACAGGTACTTTAACAAAGTTTTGTGCTTATATCTTTTGCAGTTCTGTCGTGCATTTATTTACTTTATTTTTATTTCCTGTTCATTTAAAATTCAATACTCATGGAAAGTGGTTGATGTAAATCTCATGCATTTTGTGAAAATTTTCAGTATTGATTTGAGTTTTATTAAAATAATAAATACTGAAAAACTGTCATCCGAAACTGATTTTTAGAAATTTTGTTCGATTCCGCTTACCTCAATGAAAACTAAAATGGGTCGAATTATTGATAATAATATTATTTTAAACAAAGAGATTTTTTGAAACTTAAAATTACACGAAAGCCTAAAAAAAAACGTTGAAATCAAAATTAATACGTAAAATGATTTGAATTGAAAATTATGGTTTGAAAAAAGGTAAAATTTTTTTTATATTACCTTTGCTCCCTTTGAATATTATTTAAGAGTAAAAATGTTATTGTAGTAAAGGGTGTTTTTATTGAGTGATACAACTTTGAGTTGGCATCATTGCTTTATTTGACCACTCATTCAAAAGCCGTTTAACAGTTTTTTGTTTAATTTGCTTTGACATTTTATTATGGATTGACTTATATCAGAGCAACGCGTGCAAATTGTGGACATTTTTAATCAAAATAATGGTTCTGTTCGTCAAACTTATCGTGCACTTCGTCCATTTTATGGCGTACATAATCGTCCTTCAGAGCTGCTAATTCGAAGAACAATATATCGTTTTTGGACCACATTTACTATTACTGATAATATGCATTCCGTGAGACGCCGAACAGTGCGCACTGAAGAATCTGTAGCCACTGTATAGGAAAGCATTGAAGATGATCCTAATCAATCAATTCGTCGCCGTTCTCAGCAACTGGGGTTGTGTCCTTCCACTTTATGGAAGATATTACGAAAAGATCTTGGCTTAAAACCTTTCAAGATTCAACTTGTGCAGGAATTAAAGCCAAACGACCATCGTATGCGCCGCCAATTTGGCGAATGGGCTGAAGCACAAATTGATATTGATTTTGAATTTCCATGGAAAATTTTATTTTCCGATAAGGCCCATTTTTGATTGAATGGGTACGTAAATAAACAGATCTCTCGTATTTGGAGTGAGGAGAATCCACAAGCTTTTGTCGAAACACCATTACATTCACAGAAAATTACTGTTTGGTGCGCTTTATGGGCTGGCGGAGTCATTGGCCCATATGTCTTCAAAAACGATGTTGGTCAGAATGTTACTGTCAATGGTGAACGGTAAAGGAACATGATTCGAAGTTTTTTCGTACCTCAATTAGCTGGCATTAATCTTACTGATATGTGGTTCCAACAGGACGGAGCCACATGCCACACAGCGGGCGCTACAATTGATTTACTCAAGGAAACTTTTGACGAAAAAATAATTTCTCGAAATGGCCCAATTAATTGCCCCCAAGATCGTGTGGTTTAACCCCATTGGATTATTTTCTTTGAAGTTATGTAAAGTCACTTGTCTACGTCGATACACCACAAACAATTGAACACCTGGAAATCAACATTCGAAGAGTTATCGGCGAGATACGGCCGCAAATGCTGCGAAAAGTTTGTGAAAATTGGTGTTTCAGATTGCGCTTTGTACGCGCCAGCCGTAGCGGCCACATAGCCGAAATCATATTTGAACATAAATGATGTCATAAAATTTTCTATTCAATAAAGCCCGTTTCATTGATATTAAAAATATATTACTAAGGGTTCTCATCTAACCATGTAATTGAGCCGTAAACATTGTAAACCTAGTGAACTTACATGCGCGTAACCTATCTGTCAAAATTTGTATGGTCGTAATTTTTCATCATTTCCGAGCCTATTTTGTAGTGTTAGCTAGCATGTAAGTTTACGTGTGTGAATGAGGGTTGCCTTTGGCGCTAATTATTACATATTTAAAGTAGTTGAAGTAAATTTGAACACGTTTTATTTATTTTTCTATGTTAATGAAGGTTTTTAAAAGGTTTAAAATTTAAATAAGTCATAATGTTGTCGCAGCCGCAGCCGCCATTTTGTCGACATTTACGCTATTTACACTTTATCGCTCATCAAAAGTTTAAATGCTATACATATTTACATGTTTACATGCTTAGATGAGAGCCCTTACTATGTTTTCTTATGTTTTAAACTTGCATCAATCTATAAAAAACACCCTTTATAAAGTTTTATTTTGCATTTTATCTGCATATTCATAGTTCTGCTTGTCGTATTTATGACAAACTCTTTATGTTACAACTACTTATTAACATTGCCCCACAGCAGTTGTCTTCTCTTTGTTACAAAATGTGTTATCTTTGGTTGTGTGTTCTTTCTATGTTTTTGATCCTACTTGTTTTGCATAATATGAAAATAACCATTCGTACTGTCACCAGTGACACAAAGAAGACCGACCTTTGAGCCAATGCGCTACAAACTACTTACAAGTATGTGACGGTAGCACACTTTGTACTCTGGTGACATGTTTTGATGATGGTATTAAAAAAAAACATAAAAATACACTTTTACAAATGTTGTATGGCAAAATAAGACTATAAAAATACCACATAATATACATAAAATTATTTATTTTCATAGCGTATTGCATTGCTGGAGGCGTTATTCATAAACGCTTATCATTGGTAAATACATATATGAAAAGAGTTATTGACACACTTGAAAACTTTAGCTAATAAAATAATACACAAAAACATCAATGAATAAAAAAAGTCTATTTCCTGGTGATTTTTTAGTCTTAGAAAAGCACTAAAACAATAAAAAAAATTTCAGCGAGTTGCAAAAAAGACTGATAAACTTTAGTAGTATGTTATTATTCAGACACAAAGACGCACTTTAAAAAACCAAAACGCAAAAACCGAAACAGCTTGATGATCATTTAACTAAGCAACAGAATAATTTAATCCAAAGAAAATTTCTGCGGTTTTTATGCTTAAATGGCAGAGCCGATATTAGAAATTTATGTAGCTTAATGAAACTGAGGTTTAACTGCGGGCTTAACAAAATAGAGAGAAAAAAAGGAAAAAATAAACAAAACCAGAATAATACCAAAATTAGGACAATCCAGCTGTGACTTAGGCAAAAATAGGCAGAACACAACAAGAAGCAAATAAAAATAAATTCTATTAACATGTATTGAAAACAAGCCGGCAGGCATGTACACTACATTCAGCAGCGACTCACACAAAGCCATATAAGAATAGACGTCAGTGCGTTAGTGCGTGTAGGTACCCATCTAGCTAGCTGTCAGAGAAGATTTTTTTATTGAATGTCAGCTGAAAATAGAGAATAACTGCTATTTATGTGCATGCGTAGGACACACACACACGCACATACACAAAAATATACAGAAAGTAGTAAAAACACACACACACACACAAATGTGTTTGTGTAGATGTGTGGGGCGGAGTAATTTTCTTTTTAAGGCTTACACGCTGTGCTGACATCTGTCGGTTGACATTTGTACTACGAACTGTTGTTGATGTTGCTGGTGATGGGTGCTGATGGAGTGGGCAGGCCGCCATTTTTGTTTTGTTTATATATTTTTCTAAGAATTCATACTAACATAAAGGTTGAATGAATGTTGACGCTGATATTGTTGTTGTTTTCATTTCTGTTACCATTGCGGTTATAATTGTTGTTGTTGCGGCTGTTGTTTGTGGGCCACTATTTGGTTGAAGCATTCTGTTGAGTGGATGCTGCTACGCTTGATTCACATATACGCTACCAGAGCGAGCTACAGTGTTTCGTCTGGAAGGAGCTAGTTGGACAAAATTCTAATAATAGTTATTCGCTTTTTTTGTCAAAGACTTTAAAAATTTTTGTGCAATAAATTGGGGAAAAAACTGGTGGTAGTACTAACGGCTGGACCAATTTGGCCTATTTTTTAAATATTCGTGTTAATCTCTCCTTATTTATTCCACTCTCTTGGTATCCCAACATTAAAAGCTTTACCCTAGGCTAGGCAACACTCTAGGAGGCGGTAACAGAACCTACTGAGCCTAAGAAGAAAAAAAAATATGATAAAAGATATGTGTCCTGTTTTATCATATTTTTCGATAGGCAAGTATGATATTGACATGTATCAATGGTACAAAAAAAATTGAAAATCTATTCACAACTAGGTATTCACAATAATCCTTGTTGACATGGTAAGCACGCAACGCAACGTCTGCTATTAGGCATTACATGGAAAACAACTCCGAAAATGATCTGTTGCATGCGCGAAAACTTTAGGGGGTGGTCTCTGGGGTCTGGTCTTACTTACGTCTAGTAGGTAACTTTGGATGTTAAAATAATAAAAAGAAAAATTAATTCTACGAACTGAATCCAATCGACACAATTTTTGGTTTTTGAGCTCATGAAGCATCATCGCAAAAAGTCATGAAGTTTCCGATCGATGCGTCAAAACATAATAAAGATATACACGTTTACACGTATATAAAGATTAAGCCCAAAATGGGCCTAGTAAGGCCCTAGTATTGTCCAACTTCAAAAAAGATGCACAAAAACGCCGAGACACGTGCACTTTAATTTCAGTCGTAAAATTTAGTTGCATACTCAAATTTTGCCAATCAGATTTTTGATATTTGTTGACCTTTAAATTCAAAAAGGTAAAAAACAAACAAAATTTTTTTTAAAATTACTTTTTATTGTCTTTTGAAAAATACCTCTAACGTGAAAATCGAGTAAGCTTTGTTGAATCTATGATTTTTCTAAATATAAAAATATCGCTGTTTTCTTCATTTTGACCAAATTTTAATGTTAAACACAAGAACTTTAAAAAGAATCTTACAATTTTTTTACCCAAATAAGTGTTTTTTTTCGAAAGAAAATTCAATTCTGTAAGTTTAAGCAAAATCGGAGATAGTCAAAATTGTTAGTCTCCAAAAATAAGAAAAATATAACTAAAAATTGGTGCAAAAGTGACAAAATTAATGACAAAAAAAAGTGAAAAAATTCCTTCAGTGTAATCACTAATGTGTACTAAAAATCTGACCCCCAATTCTGGTACCAAAATTAAATAGTATATAAAAAATCCATTCGATTGGTGCACTTTTTTTACTACACCTATTTTTGGCGTCCTCCCGAAATACATTTTTGTTAATTTTTAAGAAACTTATACTGGAAACCAACTTATGGTGGATTTGAAAATAACATCAAGCTTATCAAGAAATTTTTTAAATATAAAACATAGAACTGCAAACGTTCATCCGATTTGACATATGCTCTAACGAGATTTGACGGTATTTTAAAGTTCTATTTAAAACAAATCTTCACCGACACTACTCCATCTATCCACCCTCTAACTATTGGGGGTTGGAATTAATTTTAAAGGTTTTTTTTCGGTTTTTGAGCATTTATTTAGAAACAACGGTACAATGTATATTATTCAAAGTATTGTCCATCGTTAGCTACAACATTTTCCCATCTTTCTGGCAGCATATGGATTCCGCGCCGGAAGAACGATTCGTCTTTTGAGGCAATCCACGAATCGACCCATTTTTTGGTATCCTCGTAAGAAGTGAAGCGCTGCTCAGCCAAGCCATGCGTCATCGATCTGAATAGGTGGTAGTCGGAAGGGGCTATGTCTGGGCTATAAGGCGGGTGGGGTAGCACATCCCAATTCAGCGCCTCCAACGTTTCCTTGACGGTTCTTGCAACATGTGGCCGTGCGTTGTCATGTTGAAAAACCACTTTGTCGTGTCTTTTGGCATATTCCGGCCGTTTAACCTTTAATGCTCGGCTCAATTGCATCAATTGTTGTTGGTAGCGTTCCCCAGTGATGGTTTCGTTAGGTTTTAACAGCTCATAGTACACGACACCCTTCTGATCCCACCAAATACACAGCATAAGCTTGGCGCCATGAATATTCGGCTTGGCCCTCGATGTTGATGCATGGCCGGGTGGTCCCCACGATTTTTTTCGCTTAGGATTATCGTAATGGATCCACTTTTCATCGCCAGTGACAATACGATGCAAAAAACTCTTCCTTTTATGCCGTTGAAGCAGTTGTTCGCACATGCAAAATCGCCGTTCAACGTCTCTCGGCTTCAACTGGTACGGCACCCAATTTCCTTGCTTTTGAATCATTCCCATGGTCTTCAAGCGTTTGCCGACCGTTGATAAGTCGACTCCCAATGATTCTGACAATTCTTGAAGGGTTTGACACGGGTCTTCATCGAGCAAAGGCTCCAATTCCTCATCTTCAAACTTTTTCAGCTGGCCCGGACGCTCTTTGTCTTCCGTATCAAAATCACCACTTTTAAACCGACGGAACCAGTACTCACAAGTAGAAATCGATGGAGCATAGTCCCCGTAAGCCTCAGTAAGCGTGAGTTGTGCTTCAACCGTTTTTTTCTTCAAATGGAAGCACAAAAGTAAACCTTCCCGCAAATTGCGTTTTGTTGGAACGAAAGTCGACATGTTCACAGAGAAAAAAATATATGTTGTTTACACTTCAGTGGAATGACACATACTGAAAAATGAAGCTTAGACAATGTGCTTTGAAATGAATATAGTCACAGGTGTGCCCGATGCGATCTATTGATAGTTACGCCATCTCTTAGAAAACCTTTAAAACTAATTCCAACCCCCAATAGCTATCACCCATCTTCCGAATCAACACTTATACGATACGTGTTATAAGATACATCATAACATACATCAATGCTTATACATTTATAGGGGGCATCCTCTGAGCGTTGGTTTAATCTAAAAAGAAAAAAAAAGGTGAATATACTTGTTATTTTTTTTTTAATAATATTTTCGTTTTTATAGAAAAGTTCTTGACCACTTTAAAATTTATTTTAACATAAGGCGTTTGTTTTGAGAAACCCTTTAACGAAACGATGAGGCTACCGTGGAAGACAAAAAGTATCAATTTTCGAAGTTTACAAGTGCAATCGCGTTTAAAATGAAAGGAATTCGAAATACAACTGATATTCCAATTTTGAAATTCAACACCATTGTTTGGAAGGTGAACAAAATTATACGGTGCTATAAAGACATCATAAAGCACAAGAATTGTGAGGAATTACAGCAAATGGTTGCAAAATTCAACACAACACTCTTTGACATCGCAAGTTGTAAGTAGTCGACGGGTAGATTGCTACATTTAGGACACTGAGAGGCATGTCAAGCTCGTCACGGAGGTCTCAGTGGGTGCTGCTTCTGCAGAGCAAAAACTCAAAACATTAATTATTTAAATTTCTACGAACGATATTAATAAACAAAATATTCATACATTCTACAACTATTCGTACAATATACAAACTTTTTGTATTGTGCTATCTTTACGAATTCATTCGTAAAATGTTTCTAATACCTGATTTGAATCTACGAATGCATTCGTTTTATAATCTTTTATAATTTCCAATAATATTCTTAAACCAAAATAAATCAATTTTTGTTAATGCAAATTGATACTGTTCACCATACAACCTTGGTGAACAGTTATTTTCTCTGCTAACGACATTACTTTAATAACTTATAATAACTCAATTGCGTACGCTTACCTCAACACCGATTACGAAAGTAAAACATGTTATCTAAATGCTCTAAACTGGAATAATATTCTATCGAACACAGATTTAGACAGCGCTGTCTCAAGTTTTTATCTGCACATGTTTACTGCTATCGAAAATTCTGTGGCAAAAGTAAAGAAAAAGAATAAGCTTTTTAAGCCATAGCTAGACAAACATATCAAATTTTTGAGGAACCAGAGAAACAAAATTTACAAACTTCTCAAAACCACCGATAATGTAAGCGATATTACTGATCTGAAGCTAAGATATGACGAGCTATCCAAAGAGTTCTCTATCAAGTTAGAAGTAGCGTACAAGTTGTTCTTTTGACTTCGTTTATATGAAGCGAAAATCTAGCGGCTATCTATCTTCTATGTTTGAAGGTTATGTCAATTCCTCTAACCCTCATGAAATCAGCAACTTATATGCAGACTAGTTTAAAGAGATTTTCTGTGTCTTCACAAGTAATACTTATAATTTCCCTCCCTTTTCAGGAATGCGCCCTATAATTAAACATAACCAACAAACGCGTGATGAGATATCTAATGCGATTAAAGAAATTGATCCAAATAAAAGACCCGGCCCAGACTTGTTACCTACCCTCGCACTTACTAGTCCGATGTTTAGACACAATTGTCATGCCTTTGTATATAATATTTAACAAATCTCGGCTCCAAGGATCTTTTCCATCGTATTGGAAGATATCACACCTTACATCAATATATAAAAATGGCGTTGAAAATTATAGAGGCATCGCCATATTATCAGCTATTCCAAAATTGTTCAAAAAATTATATGCGCCTAACATCTATTATAAATCCTTTACTCAATGAACAGCAACATAGATTCCGTAAAAGTAGATCAATCACATCAAATCTAATGACTATGATCTCTGATGTTTTAAGTAAAATGGAAAAAGGACATAAAGTGAAGGCAATATACACCGACTTTAGCAAAACTTTTTATCGAGTCGATCATGATATCTTGGCTTCCAAATTGGAAAAGATTGGTATCTCAGGATCTTGTCTCAGTTGGCTGAAGTCCTATCCCTACGACAGGTCTCAATTCGTAAAATTTCAAGGTACCTTATCCAAACAGATTTTATTTACATCCGGCGTACCACAAGTTAGTCACCTTCGTTTACTTCTCTTTAATATTTTTATCTCAGACCTATCTAATATTCTTTGCGATATCCCACATCTAATGTATGCAGACGACCTAAAATGTACCATGTCATTAAACCGGAAACAGATGCAATTTACTTACAGTCGAAACTGTCATCTCTTGAGCACTGGTGCAATCAAAATAAACTTTATCTTAATGTTAAGAAATGCTGCGTAATAATCTTCTCCCGTAAAAATTTAGTAACAAATGACAGTTACTTTCTCAATAGCATTGAACTTGAAAGAGTCAAAAATATGTTTTTGATCTTGATGTAGTCTTGGACAACAATTTTTGCTTTTTGCACTTAGGGACACTTTTAAACCCCGTGAGTACAATATATTGCCACCTTATGATTATAGGCTTAGCCTTCTGAATATAATGCCCCTTTCAACAAGAAACACTTAACTTAGTTCATGCTTTACCTTCGATATCGTTAACGATGTTGTTGATAGCGAGTATAACAAAACAGATACGATTTAGTGATCCGATCGGCATACACGACTATGAAATGAATATTAACATCACAATGTCTACGCAAGAAATAAACTGATAAAAAGGTGCTGTATTAACTTTGCTTGGGTTAATAAATAAACAAATACTTGGCTTTTTTAAAAATCTAAATATTTGAAATCTTAATCTATAATTATGCATGTCCTCTCCAAATTCAATTGTCAATTGTCTCTGGCTTGTCGGCGTAACACTTATCTTTAAGGGCACCCCACAAATAATAGTCCAACGGTGTCAAATCGCAGCTCCGAGGTGGCCAAACGACATCAGCTCTGCGGCTGATAATGCGATCTTCAAAAACAGGGCACATAACATCGAGTGTAGCTTCGGCTGTGTGGCACGTAGCGCCGTCCTGTTGAAACCAAATGTTGCCAATATCTTCTTCTTCAATTTTTGTGATCAAAAATTCGTTCAACATGGCGCGATAACGATCGCCATTGACTATAACGGCCACTCCTTTCTCATTTTCAAAGAAAAATGGGCCAATTATGCCTCTGGACCAAAATCCGCACCAAACAGTGACTCGTTTTGGGTTCAGCGGCTTTTCAATGTATGCTTGCGGGTTTCTTTACATACCCGCCAAGATCAAAATGAGCTTCATCTACAAAGATGATTTTTTAGGCAAAATCTGCATCTTCTGTAAGTCGATCGCAGGCCCACTTAGCGAAGCGAAAACGCATTGGATGGTCAGTTGGCTTCAACTCCTGAACCAATTGGACTTTGTATGGCGTCATACCAAGGTCTTTATGCAAAATACGTCTCACTGATGTCTCCGAAATGTTCAATTATTGAGAATGACGGTGAATTGATGTTGATGGCGCTTCACGCACACTTTCTGCCACAGCAGTAATATTCTCGGGTGTACGCACTGTTTTTGGCTTTTCACGCTTTCGTTTATCGATGAGGATGCCAGTTTCTTTCACTTTTTTCACAAGATAACGAACATACGGAGCTGACGGTGCTTCTCTTCTTCCAAAATCCGTACGCAATTTTCGCACACATTCTGCAACATTACCATGATTTTAAAAGTAATGTCGCACTATTTCCCAGCGTTGTTCAAGCGTATACACAACCATATTCGTTCAGCATAAGGATAAAACTAATTATCTGTCAAATCAGACATGAGCTAAGTGTTACCATTCACGAAATAAGCACTAGTTGAAAAAAAAGTTAGATGGCGGACCCTGTATAAAATATGTTAGTATGTAAGTTTATTTTCTTTTTTTTTTTTCTCTGCTTTTTTTTGACGTGTTCTTGCATCCATGTCAATCAGGTGGGCGGATTATGCCCACTTCGATTTGCATATCTTCGAACACCAAAACAAGGAAATGGTAGAGGAGAAAACAAAACAAACCTGTAATGTGCGTCCCATACACGCTGCAACCAAAATATAAGTGGAACTGTAACCAGATTACGTATTTTTTAATACTTTTGACATACACGCCGCGATGGTTGCAGCAATCCATTTTGCCATACACGCTGCAACGCAGCAACAACGTAACAAAAAACAGCAACTGCGACCAAAATATTAAATGATTTTAATTTTGCTGCAACCTGAGTTGCAACCATCAATGAGTTGCGTAACTTCGAAACACACGCTGCGACTTCATTGTGATAATTGTCAAAATCTTTCAAGTTACACTTCCAGCTTTGCTTTGGCTGCAGCGTATATGGGGTCAATTAGAGTAAGTAAATTGCCTTGCTTGGCCAATAAATGAATAAATATTCGTAAACTTATCGTACGAATAACTTCGTAATTTTTTTCATTACATTCGTAGTATTTACTTATGCTTTTTTACTTTTTACGAATGAGAAATCATATTCGTAGGTTGAGCGTACGAATTATTCGTAGAATGTACGAATTATTAGTTGAACAACCTGGCTTGTCGAACAACCACAGAAGATAAGAAACTTTATGATTATAAAGTTTAAACTACTCAACTGCTTTCCTCGTTCATGAGTGTTTTTGCTGAGAAATTTTTAACGAGCGATATCTTGTTTATGAGAGATGTTGAGTTTTTATCACTCGTTAATTTTTATATGATAAACTTATTGATTCGCTAGCTTTCATTTCATGCGAAACTTTAGTTAAACACTTCGCACATAATAAATTAAAACGATTTAAATCAATAATATTAAGTATTTTTCTTAATAATGTATTTAATTAAAAAACTTAAAAAATCATTATATATTCTGAAATTATAAGAAACTGAGATAAATAAACAAAAAAGTAATATTTTAAAATATTATTAAGTACTTCAATATTACATTGAAAAACGCAAAAATAATGGTTCATCATAAATACGTATTCATATTTAATTAACAAGATCACGCGTTGAGTCAATAAAGAAGCGAACACAATAATTCCAATGAAATGAGTTTATCTCTGCAAAAACTGAGAAAAATAAATGAATAATTCCCAAAACTCAATAGCGCGATAGGTCAGTCGGCTAGACTAGAAACAACGAGTTCTTATGAAGTAACACTAAATTCGACCTCATACCTCATCCCGTAAAAATGTAAAGCAGGGGTAAAGTACGATCAAAGGTATGAGGAGATAATTTTCCCACTAGCTCGTGCGTTTGACATTCCATGCCAATGCTGGGTTGCATTTTCGTTGAGAAATGTTAATATGTGGTTATTTCTTGTATTTCGATGGTAACAAAGATTTTCTTATTTTTCTGAATTTTTCGAAACAGTCTGTCTAGTTTGCTGTGTTACTGAATCTATACAGAGTTGTAGATGTTGTTGCCTTCTTTAAAAGTTACGTGATCTTAATAGTTCAT
This sequence comes from Dichetophora obliterata, assembly GCA_963920525.1. Classification (NCBI taxonomy): domain Eukaryota; kingdom Metazoa; phylum Arthropoda; class Insecta; order Diptera; family Sciomyzidae; genus Dichetophora; species Dichetophora obliterata. Next base: position 284,572,890 of record OY986435.1, read on the forward strand.
AATTAAATTTGTGTATAATTCGGACTGATATCTTAGGATAAATATTTTTTTTGTCGGTTGAATAGACAATTTTTTTCTAATATCAATTTTCAACTATGTCTAGCCAGATTGCTCTAAGCGAAACACTGTGCAACCCAGCAAACTAATGTAGGAATCAAGTGTCTCCTTCAGGCACTACTACTTGGAATATATTTGTTGTTGTTGGCATCATTAACCACTTGGCGCTTGATTTAATCCACAATTGTTGTAGTCGGTACTTGCCATCCTCGTGTTTGTTGTAGTTGTTGTTGCTATTGCTGTTGTTGTTGTGGTTGTTATTTCGCTGAAATTGTACATTTTTATTGACTCGTTTCGCTGGCTGCATAGGCTTAATTTTTGTTGTTGCTATTTTCTAAAACCCTCAGCTTAGTATGTTTTAAGTTTATTTTCTGAATCATTTTGTTTTTGTACTTTACTTTACTTCACTTCACTTCACTAAAAAACCGAGCGGCAACCAAAAACGTGAAAGTTATATCCTTGCATTCAGGGCTCCGCCACTCTAAACATTGAGAATGCTGTAGATTTTCAAGCACAAGTTTAAGCAGCTCAGCGCAGCAATTGTCATTGTGTGGCAGCAGCAGCCGCAGTAGCAAAATCCAGTGTTGCCAGGTATTTTTAACAATATTCCTCTCAAATTAGGGAAAAAACAAATTATTTTTCCTCAAGGAAATACAAAAACTCCTAAGAAAATTCCCACAGTGACTTATTTTAAAAAACAAATAAAACAACAAGAAACCACTTTTGCATAATGATTTTATGGTTTATAAATAAACATAAAGGAATTATTTCACGGTTAGTTTAATAAATAAATTATATTTTGGGTTAAGAATAAAAAATAAATTATGTTTATATTATTATATATTAATTAGAACATATTTAAGTTATTTAGGGGGAAGTCTGTTTCTTTTGAGCATTAGTTTTAAGTAATTTTTTTCATAAAATAATTTATTTCCAAGGCAACCCTTGTTTAAAACGTGTTAAAATGAGTTTTCAGATCTGGAACGTCTGAAACATAAAAGTATTATTAAAATGTAAATTTCCATCTTTCTCTGGCATAAAAATTAAGTGTTTTGGGCAAAAAAAGCAAAATTGGTGGAATTTTTAATTTTTTACCCTTTCTTTATGTTAGTTCACTTCAATATAAGATATGTACGACACATATATAAGTACACATATGTACAATAATATGTGAAATTTTAGCCCCATCGATTAAATAGTTTTATAAAGCTGCTGAAGTGTGTCTGCACGCGCCTACTAAGTAAGTATCTTATAAATGTTTCTCCATCTCGGCGACTTAAATAAGATGTTGTATGCTATTTCTTTCTAATGGTATTTAATATATTTATATAGATTTTTTAAAAAATAGAATTAGACTGCCCTTTAAGAAGACTTAAATGCTCCGGTATCACAATGAAATCAATAAATGTTATATTTTTATTTTTAAAGCTGATCTTATTCTACAGATGCTACTAAGGGCCAGTTTTTCAGTTCATGTTTAAATTTGATTGAAGTCAAATCTCAGTCTTAACTATGAATTGAGTTCTTAAGTGAATTCTAAATTAAGTTTAAACCAACAGCCCTGTTCTGACAAATTAACAATTGAAGCATAGCCGCGAATAACGTTGTAAGCTACAAAATTGTAATTGTTAACTTTTATTCATTTTACAAGCACTTTTATTCATTTTTTTTGGGTATACGATAAAAATACCCCAAACTGCTCAACTGCTTACTGAGTTCTGTTTTCATATAATGTAAGAGAGTAATTTTAACATGTTGACTCCAAAAAACACTTTAAAATAAAATGTCGCTTACAACGTAATTCGCGGCTAAGCTTAAATTGTTTTTGAATATTTCTATGTATTTGTTGCAATTTTTTGATTGAAAAACAAAAGTTTAAGCTCAAAAACAATAAATTTCTACAAAAATTGTGAATTGTTTTTCAGTTATTGACAATTTCATTCAAAAATGTTGTTTTTTGAGCTTTACTTTTGTTTGGAAAACAACAGATATAAAAAGTACTGTTTAACAATTGTTAATTTGCCAGAATAGGGCTGTAAGCTTAAACGCCCAATATCAGTAGGTTAAACTTTTGTAAACTTGATATACAATTTTGACTTATGATTTCTTATCAAAAATTAAAATGTAAATAAAAAATGATTTCAAAATTCAATATTATTAATTTAAATTCTATTTCTTAGTGCAAGTAACAATTTCGAAAATTGGTATTACTAGAAGTTGAAATTATTAGAATAATCAATTTATGGACTTGGATGCCTGTGTTGATTTTGTAAAGGGTGTCACCGTTCTTGCTTCAAGGATACTTCCTCTTTTAAGTGCGACTAAGTTCACAGTCGTCTAAAGGACACATTCAACATTTTAACAACTTAGTGGCCTTTTCTTGGGAAGATGCCGTATAAGAATTCTACTGCTTTGCCAATTGATTGGCGCCACGAGCTTTTCATCAAACTTATTTTTAATATTTGTAAAATTGTTAAGTGCTTGCTTACCACAAATCGTATCAATACATTAGCTTTAGTTAACGAGCTTTTCATCACGCTTTTCATCACGAGCTTTTCATCAAACTTATTTTTAATAACTGTAAAATTGTTAAGTGCTTGCTTACCACAAATCGTATCAATACATTAGCTTTAGTTTTAGCTATCAAGCGGCCAATTATTATGTAATTTTTTTAAAAAAAATCCATAAATCCTTGACACTTGGAAGTGTTGCCACATAAAAACATCTAAAACTATAACATTTTGAAACAAGCACTGAAAAAAATACCTACTGAAGTTAAGTTCAGGTTAATTTTGAACTACGTTTAGTTAATCTGTAGTCAAACAAGGTTTTATTAAGCACCATCACTGAAAAACTGGCCCTAAGCATATCGCTTCCCATTCGATTTCTCTTCTTATTTTTTACATCAGTCACTTTAGCAAAATTCTTTCGGACTCAGGGTTTGAATCTGGCAAAATTACAGCAATTTTCTGTGATGGGCGATATATATTGATAGTGTTGAGACGAATATCTTAAGAAATTATCGGATAAAAAATTGCCCGTTTTTCCCTTCTTTAGAGTAAAAAATTCCCTTATCTCTTTTTGCCATAAAAACGATAAAATTTTCCTTAAAAACGTAAATGTGCCTTAATATGGCCACACTGGCAAAAGCAACAGCAGCAGTTGTGGCGAGGAACAACAGTGTAAGAGACTGTTAGCTGGTTAACTGGTGCCTACTTGAGCAATCAATGCAGACAAGCAAATAAATTTAATCATTGTGGTTTCTGTTTGCGTAGAATTAGCAATTTTATCCAATTTTTTGCTCGGGTAGCCAAAATAATTATGTATGTAATACAGGGCCGCAGCCAGGATTTACACATGGGGGGTTTTGGTTAACATTTATTTTATTCAATTGGATAAAGTTCCATTTGTACCCATCTAAAAATTAACCTTTGTTTTTTTTATAACAATTCCCACAATATTTTGGCTGTAACGATAGCAGCCAGTGAGCTAAAATATTTTGCAAAAACCTCCAAAAACCATGTCATCATCAAAATATTAATTATAAAATAAACATCTTCTGAAAAAATTTTGTTAGAAATAAATAAAAAATAATTTTAATTTGAGTTATTTGAATTTTTAAAATTTTTGTATGGAAATAAAATAAAAAAATATCAAAAATTTTGTCTTATTTTTTTGCTAATTTTACCAACACGTTACAGACCGACACGTCTGTTACTGTGCGATTACTGTGTATGCTGAGTGATCCATTCAAACGGATCTCGCCCACTGAGAGGAGATGAGAATGATTATCATTTATCTTAAATTAATAAAATTTTAAAAACAGAAAAACTTTTACATAACCTTCACAAATTTTAAAACATAAAAATTCACAAAATTACTTAAACGATTGTCTTAAACTTTTTCTCGGATGAATTCGGAAAAATGTAAGTCAACTTCTTATAACTCATGAGCAGAGCAGACCGAAACAGCACGCAAAAAAGTAGTTTTCAGCACAGCAAATAAGCGCTAAAAAATGACGAAATAGCACAATAATAAGCACTAAAAACTCTTTAATTAAAACAAATATTTTTAAACAAAAAAATTTTATAATCATATTCCTTTTTTAATATAAAAAACAGAGAATAAACACTCTAAAAAACATGAATTCAATTCAAGTCAGGTATATTTTAATGTAAACACTGAAATAAAATATATCAAAAAATCAGTTCAGTATACTGCCGTCCTAAGAAAGAAAGTCCCAAACTCCACAATTCCAAAATTGTGATAAGGGCAGATTGGGAAAGTGAATGAGTTTCTGTTTTTGTGTTAAGTTAAGAATTCCCAGTTTCAACTGCAAATGACTGAAAAACGTTAAGTTAAATGGTCACATATACCACTTCTAGTTAAAAAACAGTAAAATCTGAATATCTCAAAACTACTGAAATGGAAATATGACTTTCTTTCTTAGGACGACAGTATAGTCATTGGGGTACTTGTATAAATTAATATTAGAATATATTATTAGGTGCTGCTTTAATTTATTTTAAAAATAAATGAACGGCGCTTTTGATTTAGCAAGTGCGTAAATTTGGAAAATGATCGCTCAGCATCCGACGATGCTACCGGACAGTATTTATAAAGAGCAAGTTCTTTCGGTGAATATAAATCAAGAAACTTATTTCCTGAATCAATAGCTTTATGAATAACTTTGTATATATCTAAGATTATGGGATATCTTTTGTTACTCTAAAGTATATTTCTATTTTTGGGAAAAACTCTAAGCAATCCAAGGAGGCCAAAGTCTTGCGTGTTTTCTTTACAATGCCAATACTTTAATTAAACCCAAGTACTTGGGTTTCCAGTTTTTCAATTGAACGAACGATTAAAGAAAACTGGCATTTAATGAATGCGAGCTCAGATTTTAAACTGTTGGATTGAAACAGTTCTTTCGACACGGAGATTGCATCAGAATTTTCGTCACTGAATTGTTCACTTTAGTGGGTCACCTTACAAGAAATTAATTGCAAAGCTAGTAGTATATTTTTTTGGCCTTTACTCACTTTTTTCATAGGAAACATAGAACTCGACTTTTCCTGATACTGGGAAAGTAGTGTTTGGTTTGAGCACTTGCCTCACGTTCTGACGCCACGGTTTTATGTTTTTGGGAATTCGGGTGTTGCTTGACATTATTAAGCCTTTTTGTCGACACTTGCGTATTGCAAAACACACAAAACAAAACAGAGTCATTGCTGCTAAAAATGCCCGGATGCAGTCGATTTATACGGGTGATAAATTCTTTATTTGGTTCTTTCACTTTCGGCATACTTTTTTCATTTTAGAGTAGTCGCACGCTTTATTCAATTTCCAATTCGCAAAAATTTTGTATCTAAATGCTGCTGGCAACTACTTTTTAGTACTATTATTTTTTATAAGTTGTCAAATAAATAACGGCAGATAATACTTAAACGATAAAAAGGAGGTGTTCAAAATATTTCGCTTTTGATGTTTGGATATGTTTAATTTTGTACATGAAAAGGAGCTGCCGCTATACCAAAAAATTATGTATAACAGAGTTGCCTGTTTGCAAAATACAAAAAAAAAAAAATATTGGACTGGTAAAGTAAAGCGAAAATGTTGAAAATAAGTACTTATAAGCAAAATAAGCCGAAATAAGCACAAACACCCTGAATAAGCAAAATGCTGGGAAAACAAGCAAGAAGCATTTAAACTCGCTCTGCTCATGAGTAACTTCAAACATTCCTCAAAAATAAAACCAGGTTTAGACTGGTATCTTTAATTCAAAAGTTTATTGCTTAAAAACTCTTGACTATAAAAGAGTCACAATGAAAGCGGCTGACAAATTTATTTAATAAAAAGTTTTTTGTGCCGTAAATAACAAAGAGTCTGTGATGCAATGTCGCCATATAGAGCTAAGGAAAACGCCGAACTTACAATTAGCCCTATTTGCATATTTGAAGTAAGCCAACCAACTCCAGCGACAAAACTATGGATGATGAAATTCAAAAATATTCGAGAACTGCTCGAGGGAAAATTGAAATCAGTTTTTTGCTGAAGTATACATTAAAATCTTTCTAGGCGGCTCGAATTAGAAAGCTTTTTTCCGTATACATGTGCATGTTATTCTTGTTGGCTTCACTGTTATCATCACTTCCATCATCTATAACTGCCGATGTCAAGGTTAGTGAAAACAATAGTGATGGTAATTTTGAATGTATCACGTTTGATCCGGTAATTGCCGATGCATGGTTTTCACTATTGTTTTCTTACACGATTTAACTTATAACAATGACTTTAACATGTAACTTCAGTATATTATTTGTTAGGTTTTCTTGAACATATGAAAGTGATTCGATGGAATAATTATTTAAATGCATCACTTTTTTAAATTCCGATCTTCTGGGGGGTTTGAGCCCCAAAGTACCCGCCTTGGCTACGGCCCTGATGTAATACACTTAATGGATGTCATTTAAAGAAGAGATATTTTAAAGATACAATGATTTATTAAGACATACGTTACATGTGTCCTGATTTCAGTCATTTTTCGAGTGCTAGCAAATACTATGCAATAATTTCATAATATAATAATAACTACAGATAATGACTTTTTACTGATAAAAAGGTTTTGCGAGGTAACCAAAACAAAAATTTTGATTTTTTAATGACATAATTCGTTTTTTTTTTGGTTTTTCTTTAGGATTTTTTTAAAAATTCTCCTGGGTCTATGTCTTTTTTAAAGAAAAGTTATTAAACAACTGAATTTAAATAGGCAAATATTTATAAAATTTAATTAACTTACATTTTTACCTCTCAAAAAGTCTTTAAAAAAAGCAATCTTTATGCGCTCTATTTAATTTAAATTATCGGAATCAGCTTCTTAATTTTTAAATAATAAATATGGGTCAGTCTTTTACAAACCGTACAGATTTGAACAAAAAATGACCGACCCATTTTAAGTTTGCATGAAATTCTTTTTTCGGTTCTCTATCGCAAAAAAAGAGACAATTGTTTAAGGATTTTTTTTTTGTTTTTTTTTTTTCTGAAAATAGAGTGCGTTAAAAGTTTGAGATTTTCGTGATTTTTGCCTTGGAGATGAATTTTCAAAAATTCATAACTTCGGTTCTGTTTAAGCTAGAGACATTTTTGTTGTTTCATTTTGAAGGTAAAAAAGTGAGTTGTAAGAAAAAAATAGTTTCAAAAGATTTATGAAAAACTAAAATAAATTTTATCCAATCTTATCCACCACTTAGCGTGTTTTAAACATAACGATCGTATTCAACGTCAAATTTTACAAAAAAAATATTTTTTATCGATGGAGAAATGATTATTACTACTGCAAAAAATTAAATAAACTCGCGCGGTACCTGATGTCAGCGCGCCAGTTGCAAAGTACACCTTATATCCTCGCCTCATACCGTTGTTATCTGTATTATAGTATAATATAAATTATGTAGTGTCTAGGGCTTCCAATTTCGGTACTCAAAAGCAATTTCGGAATTAGTAATTAATAATGCTGGGATCCCGGAATCAGTACCGGGATTTGAAAAACAGATAACAACTAATTTATTTAACAAAAAAGAAATCGTGTGCAAGGTATTAAAGCTATGATATTTTTTTAATAAAAAATAGTCCAAAGGAATTAAAAAAATAACCAGTTTACTTAAATTTTTTATAAAACGTTCATTTTTTTTTATATATATATAAAGGACAAAAATATTTAATTTTTGATATGTATCTATTGTATAATTCATAAAATTCATATTTTCTGGCATAATAATACTAACATAAGAACGGTACATTTTTTGAGATCACTGAAGCCTTCGAAAGGTGAATTCTTTGGTAGCAAAATTCCCAGCCGAAGAGAAACATCTCTCGAACTCAACACTAGTTGGGGGAATTTTTATCTATCATATCAAATGCTTTTTGAAGCACATTACTGCGAGTGCCACCATTTAAATGTATTTTTCTTTCATTTTTGAACATTTGAGGTAAATTTAATTTTTTTTTAAAGATTTTACTTGAATGTCAAATTAAAGTGTTGAATTTTTGCAATTTGAAGGCAGCCCCGGGATTCCGAAAATTCCGCGATCTTAGGCTTTATAATCCTCGGATTGTCGGCACTAGAAAAAGTCCGAGATCCCGGATTAGAAACCTTATTAGTGTGTAAAAATGATGTATAATGAAGGTATAATTTAATTATTATTTAATTAGATAATATTGTTTATTAATAAATCCATATATTTTTTACTTCAGCTGTTGCAGCATTTGTACCCTGTCTCTCACCAATCCATGCCACCAATCTCACCATCAGTAAGACGCCGACGAAAAATATAAAACTATGCCTGCAAATTAGTCTAAAAGATCACAAGACAAAAGTATTCGTAATGATGCTTGTTTCAATCCTTTCAATTTAACAAAATATTCAAGAAAAAAACACTACAATTGCGGAAAGTTAATGCAAGTCAGTTACATGCAATGAAAATACCGGTAGTTAATGAGTTATTGAAAACAAAAACCTTTGACTCCCGCAGCTAAAAAGCTATAATGATTAAAGACAATTTAAAATAACATTGAATGATTCCAATCGCACTTCAAAAGTTGGACGCAAAGCAATTATCTTTGTATAAAAAAAAAATATTATAAAAATTATTAAGTAAAGACTGATGTTATATTGAGAAAAAAAATGTACGTGTATAATACTAATGAATTGAATCCGTAATATGTCACTTTATTTGCTGAAATAATGTAATTGTTTATTAAAGTTTGACCCAATTTTGTATAAAGCCTCATTACTTAATAAATTATATTGATCAATTGAAAATATAAAACATACTTATATGTACTATTGGTCGTATAATGAAGGAAACAACGGTATGGGACGAGCATTTGAGGTGTACTTTGCAACTGGCGTGCCGACGTCAGGTACCGCGCGAGTTTATTAAATTTTTTGCAATAAAAATAAACATTTCTCCATCGATAATAAATTTTTTTTTATAAAATTTGACGAAGAATACGATGTTTATGTTTAAAACATGCTAAGGGGTGGGTAAGATTGGTTCAAATTTATTTTAAAAACTCCCTTTTTTGACCCAACTGTCTAGAAAACCTGTCGGATTTCCTCTTTCAAGACCACAAAAATAAAATTTGAACATTTTACTCTCCAAATAAGATCGTTGGAACATTACATTTTTCAATTAGGCACTCATTTCGGGTGGAAAGCACATATATTATTTAAAGAACTATTTATTTGGAAAAATCTTTTTCAAAAAATCTGAAAAGCTTTTAAAAATTCCATTTCGTTGCGAACTTTCGTATTCCGCTCCAGCACACCAAAATTTTGAAAAAAGTTTACGCTCTAATATAAATATATATGTACATTTTACGTACTTACTTTATAATTAACAAAAAAAAAACAACAAAAACAGCAACAAAACAAATGACACGATTGCGAACCAAACCAAAAACCACAACAACAACCACAACAACCACAACAACAACTACAACAAAAACCAAACCAAAAATGATAACAACAGCATAAACAGCTACTGAAGTAGCTTGTGAGTACTTTTTCTCATACGAATGTGAATTGTGAATACGAATATGAAATTCTTCTTCTTAGATTTTGCTATTTTGTGACTTTATTAAAGAAGTGACAAAACCCAAAGTTAAATATTCGTTTCATTCGTATTCTAACTGATATTTTGGCATATATTTTATTTATACCCCAACGCGTCAACTAACATACTTAGATAAGCTTGAAAAAATTTGTTAAAATTACCTCCATACAAACCATACTGTAAGACGTAATTATACGTCAAAACAAATTATTATATTGCCCTTTCCTTGCCTCAACCTTTTTCTCATTATCTTTAGCAATGCCTTTCATTTTCACTATGACAAAAAAAAAAAGAAACATTAACTAAGCGTTTACTAAAAAGAAAAACTACATTTGCGAAACAGTGCATACGATTTGATCATCATGGTAACTGAATTTATGCAGAAATTACTTAAATTACTAAAATTAGAATGTTTCTCTTAGATAATATCAAAAAATTTTAATTTTTCAAAACGTTTTAATTTTTTGCCCACGATAGACTTTTCTGTGGAAATGCTCATGTCAGGATGAAAAACCCCAAAGATTCAGGAATTGAGTGTGCTTTTTGACTTTTAAAAATGAGCCGGCCTAGTGTTTAACTAGATCTAGTACTTGCACATGCCTTAACTCAAAAATCAAATATCTTTCTAAAACCTCTGCAGATTCTTTGGACATATTATGTAGATAATATAATGTTTTTCGTAGTAACAGAATCATAAAACAGTACTGAAAATTAATATAAATCTAAAATTGTTGCTGAACATCGACTTTCTTAATTCATTATTAGCTTATTAAGCACACGAATATAAACTGCATTTTCAAGAAGCTTTGAGGATGGGGGGATTGTCCCAGTGTGAATCCGTGTTTGGCCATTATTATATTTCATATATGGAATTAACTTTATTTATACATTTTAAATAAATGCAGATTGAAACTTTTCCTTAAATTACCGTTAAGGGTCATCATAGATATATGGATCAATAAAATGGACCAAAATTTGCCTATTTGGACTGGACGAATTCGAAAACCAATTATATGCCAATGAAGGTTTTTGATGAAATGCAACTCTTAATAAGTTTAAAGCTTAGGAACTGTTTATATTTTGAGATATTAAAGATTTTTGAGAAATTCACTAAATTGAGTCATTTGCATAAGAGTTTTCACTTACTTCCAGCGATGCCAGATGGACGACGCGGATGATATTTAGGTCCTTGTGACAATGGGAACGATTTCACTGACAAAAATTACGATTTTTAATATTGCTCTATTCAGAAAATTGTTTACTGCAAATTGCACACTATTTTAGTATTAAAATTTTTGCAACCCTGAATTCTTTAAATTTTTATTAGCGGTGTTCACATTCATCACATCAGGAATTTATATGGATGTGATGTCAATTTGGCGAATGTGAACACTTATCAAATAGTTTGTCAAATCGTTGGATGAAAATAAAAGTTTTTTGATTATTCTGCTTGTTTGACCAACGAGATGATAAAAATTTGACAAAGTGAACACTCGTCAAATTTCATAGAACCACATTGTCAGTTGAAGAAAGTTTTCAATATGTTACTTTTTCTGACGTAACTTTTTCATTCCAAAATACTCACTTTTGCGAAAACTTGTGTTTTTGTTACTAATAAGAGAGTAAATAGCATTATTTTTAGTTATTAACATTATCAAAATATTTTATATATTAATATTTTATGTAAATATTATAAAAAAAAATATTCGAAAAAAATTTTGATATTATTTTTCGAGCATCTTCTTCTCGCTAGGTGGCTTAAAAAAAAAGCAATTTTCAGGGTCAAGATATTTTGGTCCCAATTTATCAGATATTAAGTTCAAAGTGTATATTAATAAGGGTAGTAGTCGCTACAAAATATACTAGAATTATTAAGTTTGGCTACAATTTGACCCACCAACGGGGATCCAAAGGGTTGAAAATGAGAGCGTTTTTTAAAAAGTCGCACAAAATTTTCACAGTTGGGCCTAAGTTAATAATTCTAATATATCGACCCCTTTCAGCAAAATTATCGTATGCGGGATTTTTTCAAAATTTACTTTGTGATGCAAATTTGTTTAACACCCCACATAATAAATATCATTCAGCATCACCTAGTAAAATATTGAAGCTAAAATCCTTATAGAAAAATAGGTAATTATCTAAGCACAAGAAAAATTGGTTTTGATATTGCAAGCTAAAGCACAGAAAAATAGAAAAACACTCTATTGTAAAATTTGGGTTTTGACACAAACGATAATTTTGCACAAAGGGTTTGATATATTGTAGCGACAAGTACCCTTATTAATAATATTCATTAAGATTTTTTGTGCACGAATACTTTTTCGATGCCACCTAGTGGGAAGAAAATGCATTAAAAGCAAAAACTTTTTTACTATTGTTATATGTATTATTTACGTCAAACAATTTTCAAGTCACTGTATATTTAAGCCTTTTTACAATAAATGTTTAAAGCAGAGTCCTTTCTTAATTTTCAAATGTGCAATGTCACCTTAAAGAGCTGAAATAGAATAAAATAAAAATGATATTTGCACTCAAAGAATTTATTAGTAAAATTTCTACGAATCATGTTCGTAAACAAGATATTCGTAAATTCTATGAATATTCGTACAATATATTCATTCGTTATGTGTTACTAATACCTCATGTTGTATCTACGAATATATTCGTTTTATATACTAATGATTTTTGTAAACAAAAATAAAATAATTCGTATTAGTGCATTGAACAAATAGTTATACAAGCTACGATGCTTATAAAAATGCCTATTTGTAGCTGAAAACTATGATCAAAATTCGTAGAATGTACGCAGTTATTAATAATATTTACACACAAATATTTTTGACTGTGCATATAGTTGATATGCATAACATACCATAATATTGAGCAGTTCAGACCATGGTGTAAGAAACCAGGTGACAGCGAATTTTAGTTTTTGTTGTAAAAATCGAACACTTAAGTTGTCAAGCTATACAATATCAACTTTTCTGTCTCTTTCACTCATTCATCAGTTTGACAGCTTTAGCAAACGACGTCAACGTCGCTTGCACCTTGATTTCTTACACCATGGTTCAGACAAAAGAACTTCTGAAGCGTTCGAAATAAAGGTCTTTCTCAATGTCTACTGACCAATCGGCGTCAATGGCGAGTACAGAAGACGGTGAAATGATAAGCTGTACGCCGAGATAGATAAGAATCGAGTGACTTTGCGGGTTGGATCATGTTAATCGCATGAAAAACGATGCTCTTGTGAATAATATATTCGATTCGGTACCCAACAGCGGCTAACGCAGAACGGAACTTGTGCATCTTCGATGGAAAGACCAATTACTGCACAATCTGACAAAATTTGAAATTTCCAATTGCCGCCAGCAAACGATGAACAGGAATGACTACCTTTATATATTATTTGTTGAAGTCAAATGCCTTCGCTCATTTCAGATTAACGTCGAAAGCCGAATCTTAGCAAACATCTTGAGCAAACACAGTACTCAAGATTTTTTTTTTGGCAGTTTTAAATTTCAGCAAAAAATAGAAAAAAAATCTGACATTTTTCTTCTTAAATTCCACTTATATTTTTCCAGAATCTTATTCTCTAGCCTCACGTACTATGTAGATATATAAATATCTATATATTTAATTATTCTAAGGTTTGGGTAAAATACTTTTCACTTTGATTTTTGCAAGATTTTGTTTTTCGCCAGCCAATAAACCACGCTAAATATCAAATAGCTCAAATTTTTAATTAAGTCTCCACGAAATAGCAGCAACAGAGCAACAAACACTACGGGCACTGGCCGACGGTGCTGCCATGGTGCCAGAAAGTTACTAATGAAGGAAATAATTTCCATGACAAAGCATCACACCCTCGACAGAGAATAGGATTCAGTCATTCATTTATTTTGTGAGGTTGTTGTTTTTTCTTTGTTTTTGTTCGTTTTTGGAATTAATAGAGAAATGATGTTGCCTTGAGTACGACGGCGACGACGGCCACGTTGGTTCACGCCTGATTTTGGAGTAAAGCAGCTGCTGGTAAATTACTCAGCCACGCTTATACAAATTATAATCAAATTTTGTAGATTTTTGGGTGGGTCTGCTTCTATTTTGACCTTTCTTGGGCAATTGTCTTTTCGCATGGTTTTTTGTTCCAAAAATTCATCGTAGTTAAAATAAGGGTAACTCCGTTAGTCAATCACTGCTAAAAGTGATACAGCGGTAGAGATTTCTGTGGTTTGTTTTTAACATTAAAATGTAAAAGAAAATAACTAAGATACTTTGCTAAAGACCAAAGAACAAAAAAATACCAATGAAGGAAACACTTCAGAAGAAAAAAAATTATAGAAAAGATACAAAAATCTTTTCTAGCTCGTTACCGAAACCCATATCAAAATTAGGAGGACAGAACATTTTCATTAAATCTGATTGCTTTTTCTATGTGTTTGTTTGTATGTATGTGTGTGGTTTTCAAACAAGCAAACAAAAATAAATGCCGAAAAGACTTTATCAAAGCGACTAAATTTTTCCATAAAAAAGTTAACCGCATAAAAACAGTCACAGTGCATAAATAAAAATACAAACGAAACCAAAACCACACGATATATATGCATAAAAAAGATAGTTCAAAATGCTTATTAAAATATATTCTTCCTCACCTGCAACAACTTTGTAATATTAAAAGTTATATGAGAGTCATATTTTGAAGTCACATTCTATTTTGCTTATAATATTAATATTTTCTTGCTCCTTTTATTGAAAGTTTGCTACCATGCAAATAAAGCTCCAGTAATCAATGCTGAACATAAAACTATGTCAACCTGATGATGGTGAGTGGCGAAGAGTTTGAAATTTCCCTAAAATAAATAGTGTATTTTTGATTTTATTTTATTTATTTATTTTTGTATACGTTTGCACAACTTTGCAATACATACAGTGAATATTTATTCCGACCGTAGTTTTTATATTTCGCTGAAGTTATCATCGTCACTTTGATGCAAGTGCTTTGGTAGAGTAAGAAGCTTAGCTGAAAAAGTTTTGCAAATGCAGCGGCTGCTATGCATAGAATTGCAACGTAGTTCTTTTTATGGTTATGCTTTTTTTTAAGTTAGTTTGAAAAGCTTCAAAAAAAAAAGAAAATATACCAAAAAAGTAGCGATACGTAAAATTCAATGATTTAAGGATTGAAGGAGGTATTTTTAAGTTTTTAATGTCACTCAACTCCATAAGACTGCATTTCAGAAAACCTTATTTTCAACTTGTGACTGGTCAATAAGCCAAGTGCAGTGAAATAACATCAACAAACTGTATGCAGTTTTTATAATTTTTAGTTTAAGTCCCGTTATTAATCAAGAACTCACAAAAAAATTATTTATTAACTTATGACACTTTTTTCAACTAAATCCGAACGAATTTCATTATCCTTATTTCCATAATGACAAATCGAAAAATTATATATATATTATTGAAGTTTTTTATTTTATGGTTACTTTTTAATTTTAGTTGTTTTGAATTTTTAAGGCGTTTTTTAGTAACCGAAAAATTTATTGTTTCTTTAAAAAATGATTAAAAAACAGAATTTGCCTAAGGGCAAATTAAAAATTTGAATTTGTTAAAATTTATCTGTTTTTTAATAATTTTTTAAAGAAAACAATAAACTTTTCGGTTACTAAATAATGCCTTAAAAAATGAAAACAACTATATATATTAGGGCGGGTCAATTTGTATGGACGAATTTTTTGGAGGTCTGGCTCAGCGAAATTCGTAAAATACATGTAATTTCAAGACTTTTTCTCCACTACAGCATATACAAATTCTGAAAAAAAGCTGTGCGGACTTTCGTAAATAGATTTTGTTCTCAATTATAAAATATGAATGTATGAATGTATGTATATGAATCTATTTACGAAAGTCCGCAGAGCTTTTTTTCAGAATTTGTATATGCTGTAGTGGAGAAAAAGTCTTGAAATTACATGTATTTTACGAATTTCGCTGAGCCAGAATTTGACCCGCCCTAATATATATATATTATTTTCTGACTCAAATATCTAAAATCTTAGTATCTAAAAAAGCAGTAATTTTTCCTAATATGATTGCAGTCTCGCATTCATTTATGTGACAATTTATTTAATTGAAGTCACTTTAAGTCAGGTGAAACTTTAAATTCCTTCATTGAAAATGTTCTTTTTTAATTTGTTGAATATTTCAACTATCGAGAATGTTGCGAAAAAATAACTGTCATGTATTTACTTGGCCTCGTGAAACGCAGAGGCGAATATCGTAATTGCACTGTGTGGCACGAAAATCTGTAATTGATATTGGAAACGTTTCTCCATTAATTTTAGTAAGAGGAACCTCGTGGTGACATTAGTTTTGCTCTATAGCAAACAATTTATTACAAAATTTTTTAAGATATATATATTCATTTTCATGTTGATAACTGTTTAACCATTAGGATTTTCATTTTAGTTTTTTCGGAAAATTAATTCCTATTATTCTATTCAACAACTTTGCTCAACAAATTAATATGAAAAAATCGTATGAAATTGTCTTGAAAACGTTGACAGTTATATTTCGAGTCGCTTTCAACGCTTTAAAATAATTGCTAAATCACTCATACGCCATGTGGATGTAATCTTTTCGTTGCAACCTGTGCTAACTGTAAGCTAGACTTTTAGTGAAAACCATTTCATAAGACCCCACGGATGCGTTTTTTCATATCTATTCGTTCAGCAAGTTGTTGTTCGTCCACAGGAATCGTTCTAAGGGGGGAGGGAGGTATAAAGGAATCAAAAATGAGCATAATTTAAATGTAACCCATTGAATGCTATTTATAAAGAATTTTGGTAGAAATTATGTAAACATGATACGCACACTACACCGGTTGACACACGTGTGTTTATTCTTGTATAATATCCGAAATATTTTTATATATAATTTTATTTTTTTGTTATAAAATACATTTCCATAATTTTTTGCTAAAGCAAATAATAGTTTAATAAATTAAATAATGTGAGGTCTACTATATCCTTAAATGAAATCGCATTAATTACCATTGAGCCCCAAAGTTTTAAACTTTTAAAATAAAAAATAAAATTGCTTGTATTAAACAATATTTTTTTTTTTAATTAAATTGTGAGCTTTAGATCAAGTAAGTTTTTAAAGAAGGCAACAAGAACAACAACAACTCTGTATAGAATCAATCACTTAGCTGAATAGACAGTCTGTTTCGGAAATCGCTACATATTCCTCTTCAGTAGTCTTTTGAGTGATTAAGCTGTGATCAACTCACTGTTTAAACCAGTATATGAGTAGGCAGATATTGGAGTTCATTCTTTTGAATTATATGGCTGCTAATCATATGACATTTCAAAGCAGTAGGCTATTTATAGATCATCGCCATCAACTCTATCAAGGGTTGCCATCTGTTCTAGTTGCTTCTTTATTTATTTCAGTATTCAATATATTTTTTGTTGGAAAACTGAAACAAACTAAGTTTTTATGCCATTTCTTTTGGAAGCCTTTAACTGTTAAACCAATTGTGAGTGGACTGAAATTTTTCAGATTAGGATTTAGGAGGTCAAAATTCATTTCAGCCGCAAAAATTAAAAATATGAGCAGTCACAGTTCTTGAAATGTTCCCCGCATGCTAGCGGAGATTTTTTTACCGCACTTCACAGCGCAATGACACCAATCCACTTATTTCTTTTTCTTACATAAATAAGTTCTAGCAGTTTGCAAGTTACTACAATCAAGGACGGAAACATACCTATTATCTGAATGATTTAAAAAATGACTGTTCGGGTGACGAACGGGGGGTGGTTTCAATGGCGGAAAAAGACAAAGAAAATGCAAACTGATTAATGGGTCGGGTGGGTGACAATTTAATTCGGTTTATACCTTTTTTGTGTGTGTACAGTACAAAGTTATTTTATTTATGTGATGTTGTTTTTGATACGTTGATGGTGATTTTTTCTTGTTGATCTTTATGTCGGCTTCAGATGATTTGGTATTTATGTTGATTGTAGAAACAAACGGCTTCAGATGCTTGTCCAACGATGGCTGCTTTTTCTCGATATTGGTAGACAATAGCTTGTACCAAAAAATACCGGCTCTTCGGCTCGATAAAAGGCTAGCCGAACACCTGAGAACTTCTTGTAGCCTTTAGCGCCATTCTTGCTACAACGGTGGGTAGGGTGAGGAATTGTTCAGTGACTACAGGGTTACGTGGTCACGTAAACAATGACTTTTTTTAATTAAAAATGTATAAATAATACACATGTAAGGAGGTACATGTATAATAGATAGGATTTGGGTTCTAAACATATTCCAGAACCTCACTGCAAGACTTGATTCTGAATCCTGAATGTAATAAAAGCACGTGACGCAAAAAAAAGTTCAGAAAATTCTCAATCTGGGTGGACGCCGCTAAATAACGTGAATTGGAAGAAGTTTAAAATGCATGTTTCAAATAGAGTTTCCCTTTTACATTTAAGTAATAAAAAACTTTTGACCATAACAAATTCAAATGCAAAACCGTTTGCATAATCCGAATATGCAATTTGATTGTTTAAAAAATTAGTCCTCGATCCAAAGTTCTCCTACTTTATTAAATTTCCTAATTTTTTTCTTTCGCTTTAACAGAGCTATAAAAGATTTCAATAATTTTTGTTTTTAAATCTGTGTGATTATTTACATTTTGATTGCAACCATCTTAGCCTTAAATCATTAAGATTTATTTCTAAAAGCAATCATTGATGATTGCTTTAAGGTGATATTTTATTCATCTTGGAGCAATCATCTTGATTAATATTTTGAATGTATTCATTTGATTTAAATCAGATAAGATTTTAATCATTTCATTTAAATCTAAAATGATTGCAATTATTTGGTTTGAATAAAAGAAGATCTAAGCAGACTTACATCATTTGATTTAAATCAAAAATTATTTCAATTATTTTAATTAAATCGCAAAATGAGTTAACTTTGGTATTGAATAATTAGGAAAATATTTCAAATAAACCTTTTAATATTTTCAGTTGAAAAATTAAGACTTGCTTTAACTGTGAAAATCATTAAAAATGTTTTAGAGTATTGGAACACAGGTTTTTAGAGTATTGGATCAACCTTTTTTATGGAGTTATTTTGCGGGAAGACTTCGTTACTGGACTTATGAAAACTCCATAAACATAAACTTATTTTGTTCAAATCTCATTTATGATATTAAAACAAAAAACTTTCGTTAAATACATATCGTTCTGTGACTAATGTAAAACGCACACAAAATAGTATGTAATTGACGCTTACTGAGTGTACGTTATTTGAAATGACAAACAAAAATATTGATGATGACAATGATGTTTCGCGCGATGATGATCTATTAGATCCGGATTTTACCATCAATGTAGGAAAAAAAAGTTGTTGTGTATACGAGATAAAACTCTGAAAGATAGTAAAAAAACTATGAATGGACAAAATTGTATGTCTTCCGAAGCTTCGACCGAGTCTTTACACTCAACGTCTGTTCAAGTAATTGTAGAAGAAGTGCCAATATTGTTTAGAGAGTTTTTCGAAATTCAAAAATAATATTTTTAATGATTTTTCACTGTTAGCTCAAGACTTTATTTTGTAACTAAATAGATTTAAAGGTTTATTTGAAATTATTTCTTATTTATTTCATACCAGAGTTAACACATTTTTCGATTTAATTCAAATAATGAGATTAATCATTTTTGATTTAAATCAAATAAATGCATTCAAAATATAAATCAATATGATTGCTCCAAAATGAATTAAATATCACCTTAAAGTAATCATTAATGAATCATCAAATCTTTATGATTTAAGGTTAAAATGAATGCAATCTTTGTTTTTTATTTAGGTTGTGATTGATTCATTATTTAATATTCAAATGATTGACTCATTTACAGATCTTCTTTTGAATGAAAAGCTTTGCTCTCGCCTAGATCGCTGCAACATTTTTTAATTTAATTTGAATGGGCTATAAATTTAATGTTAAGATATAAAAAAAAATGTCTATCGTGGAAACCAAGAAGCAGATTTTGCTCCAAGTCATAGAAAAACACCAAAAACCAATTCTTTACGGAGCAACAAAAAAATCTATTATTTCAAAACTTGAGCAAAATAGATAAACGTTGAGTTACTCTCAAGAATCTTTTCAGGAAAAAACTAATATTATGCATTCCTAAATTATACCGTATTGCACTTTTTTAATAAAATTAAATAACACACCATTAAATTGCACTTTATTTTAGAAAAGTTAACGTTATCGTGGTAAGCTAGAAGATTGAATTCGAAGTTTTGAAAAAAAATAATACAAATTTTTTAGTTTGCAAGCTGTTTTTAGATTAAAATTTAACTCGATAGAAGTGGTAAATTTAAAACTTCTCAGTTGATTTCAAAATTTTTAAATAAATTTCGTTTTACATTTTATTACAGTTCAAATATTTCAACGATATTGTATACCCTTGGAATCAATTCGATACTATTTTGATATTATATTAAATTTTTAAGACTTGCTGTATTATTTACCAATACAATTTTGTATATAATTTTAATACATTTTAAATATGAGAACTACAAATTATAGCATTGGAATAAATTTAATACTATATTTACTATCATACTTAATTTTGAATATAAAATCAAAATTAAAAATTAATACAAACTGAGCATTTCAATACTTCTTTTTATTAAAAATTAATTTTAATATTTGGCCAGAACTTAATTTGAATACAATTTTGGTGTGTTCATATATGTAAGCCCAAAAGTATTGAAATTTATTCCAAGACTTCTAACCGTGTATTTTTTCAAAACTTTATAGTTGGCATAACATATTTTTGCAAAAAGCGCTTCAATTCTACAAAAATAACTATTTTTGCCTTTGAAACCAGTGATTTTCTACTATTTTGAAAAAAAAATTAAAGTTCAAAAATATGTTTCTGTTGTAATCTATGTTTACTTCTTATCTCGATTCAAACTAGGCTCCACACATTGTTGGTATAAAACCATAGAATTCGTTTTTATTAACGTATTCACAAAAAATAAATTTTTAATTCATTGAAAGGCAAAGCAGCGCTGGTAAGGTGAATCGAGCTGATGGTGAATCTAATACGAAAAATTAAAGTTTCGAAAATACTTATTTACTAGATACTTGCACGCCTTCTTGGAATTTTTATCTCCATGAAATCCGAGGGTTACCAAAAGTCAGGACTGGCTACTTTTTTTATATTCCTTACTCAGTGTAAAATAATGTAGCTTCTTGATCAGTTCAGATTCAGAATAAAACTCATAAGTCCAGTTCTTGATCATTCTTGAAGCAAACACAATTGATCAATATCAGCTTGTGATTAATATGGCCAAGTCTAAGTTAAAATAGAGTCTAAGATAGAAAAACTAAAAGTTTTTAGTGGACTTTGAAAATTCCTATTTGAATAAAGCCCCTAAAAAATTTCTGTTTTTCTCAAGATGTATTTATGAAGGCAGCAGAAGTAAGTGACGTCTATCAAATCGGTACCGTAGCAATGTCAAAATTAAAAAGAAATTAATATTGCCATATTCTGAAAGACAATCCAATGAAAAATCCCATGTTTTCTTACTTGATCTTATTGGTTAGAGGAAAAATTATGTAAATTTTTTGTGGTGTGGTCAATTTTTTTGGAATAAAAATATTAATATACATATTTATACTAAATAAAAAAAAGGCCACCAATCTACATTGCTTAACATTATTACTAAAAAAACATCTAAAATTTGGCTGATTGTGATGTTCCGTAGCTTAATTTCCTTTCTCGGCTTCAAAACTCCCTCTCATAGTGTGTGTCCCACAAAAAAGGAAAAAATAGAAAGTGGCATCACTTGCATCAAAGTTTTGACATTGCTACGGTACCGATCTGATAGACGTCACCTACTTCTTTCACTCTCATAAATACATCTTGATTTTTCCAAAGACGAATTTATTTTTTTTTACTATGACTACGAGACAATTATATTTAGAAAACAAATTTTTTAAGAAAACATTTTTTACCAGCACATTATTTTCTTTTCTGTTTAGAACTTCCTGAGAAACGTCCATTGCTCTTTACCGAGCATAACCGTTACGAGCCGGGCGACATTCTACGCGCAAACTGCAGCACGCAGCCTTCAAGGCCACGAGCAGAGCTTAGATTCACAATAAATAATATGATGGTAAGTGGAACAAATTTTTCAGCAACTTTCTTGCTGTTCTTTTTTATAAACTAAACTAAAGGGAAATATAGAATAAGCCATAAACAGTGGAAGAAACAAAAGTGTTGGGACACAAAAGAAAACTAAAATACGTTTCATACCTTTCAGCTGCTGTGCATTTCAACAAATTAACCCACTTTCAACTGTCAAAAAAAAGCAAGGGTGCAAAAAAATAATGTAAATCCCATTTGCTACGAATTCAGCTACAATGCTCTGTAAGAGAAGAAGCTGAATAGTTCTTATTCACTTGGACTCTTATTGTTGTTTCTTGATGTGCTAACAATTGTGTATGAGTGAATGCGTGTATGTGTGTGTGTATGTGTGTTTGCGCACCAAAATATATTTAGTCTTACGAGCTAGATTTTTGTTAATTATTTAAATTTTTGGCAACACAGCAGCAACATCAAAATAGTAGAACAGTCTATTGCTTGGATTAAACTATTGTTTTTTTCTTTTTTGTCAACTAAAACTCTAAAATTTTTTGTCGTTGTCTACTGCAACTTTAAGTTAGATTATTTTGCATGAACTTGCCGCAGGATATACGCGCTGATTTTTAAGTCAGCTGACCACATTTCAACCGTCCTTAGAACTCTGCTGACCACTTTAGTAATGAAGTAGGTCAAAGTGGTTAGCAGTCTTCATTTCAAAACGTTATTTAAAAATGTTCTTTTATAGGCTAATGATATAGCCTCTTTTATTCAAACTTGGTTGTTTATATAAATGTAATGAAATTTAAAATCTTGTAATTTTGGTCATTGACAATTGTAAATATATTGACAACTGTAAAGATTTCTTATTCTAAAATGTAATATAAAGCTATAACTTGAAAAAACTGTCAATACCAGAAAATACTAATATCAAATATTAGCAAATTATTTTGCGAAGAATTTTGAAAGTTTTCAGCTAAATGAACTAAAAAATAGCACACAAAAGACTTGCTTGTCAATGAACTTACAGAAGTCAAACCACCAGAATTAGGCTATTAGCACAAAATTTTTGAAAGCAAATTCGTTACTCTGCAGGTGTTGTCAACTATTTAAGAGTAGAGGAGGTTGAACATTTATGAGAAAATGTGGTATTAGGAGGGGGTAGGCCGTGGGTTACGTCACGAAAAATTTGTTTTAATATTTTTTTATATATTCTTCAATATTTTATACGTTTTTTTCGAAAACAGTGCAATCTAATTTTAAATTTGGGCTTTAGGAAACGCTTTATTGTTTTATTGTTCACGACTTTATGACCATGAGTGACATGGGAAGGGAGTTCTAGAATGGGATCTTAAAAAATTGTGACGTATTGTATGAACGATTCCAATTTGTGTAAGAAAAAACTTGAATTCCGTTGATTTATAGGCAGTTGGCAATTTTGAAACGCTTAAAGTTTCTGCATGAAACTTGCACTCGAGAACAGGTTCTTCTCTGCCCCAAAGGGATCAAAAATTTTTGGTCATTTGTTAAAAGAGTAAGAATTAGACATTGTCATCGGTATCAGCTCTCTTTTAAAAGATGACCAAATCTTCACTGACCCGTCTGATAAAGCCAACCAATTGGCTTGATTGTTTGCACAAAATTCCACTGTCACGAATAGCAATCAGCCACTGCTTTTTATTTAGGGTAGATCTTCTGCAATACAAAAGATTTATTTTCGAACGAAAGCAGTTAGAAGAGTCCTTACAAACCTCAACATAAACAAAGCCTCTGGTTCTGATGGTATACCGCCAATGGTGATTAAAATGTGTGCTTCTTCGCTGGATCGGTCTTTGCGCAACCTATTCAACATCTCCTACAGAACAGAAGTATTTCCATTTTGTTGGAAGGTCGCACATGTCCAGCCGGTACCTAAAAAGGACGTCGGTACGAGGCCTACAAACTACCAACCTACTGATACCTCAGTAAAATAGTTACATGTGCACAAATATTCTTTTCTTTTTCCTCCCTGGGTTATAACGTTACATTTTATTTTGAGTTCGCCAAAATTTTTTTTAAAGGATGGAGTTTATTAGTCGAACGGAGAATTCTTCTCTTGCTCGTATTCATAGTACCGTTAATCGAAAACAGTGTGAAATCTCGCGTGTGCAGTAGAAAATATTTATATGTGCACAAATGTTTTTTTGCTTTGTGTTTTTACTGCTATAACGTAAAAATTACGAAATTTTGTTGATAGCCTAAGAAAGAAAAATAATACACATAACGGTAACACATTTTTGGAACAAAATAATACAACATTTTAGAGTTATTTCATTTTCAAATAAAAATGCCACGTGGAAATACTTTATCTAAGGAAGATCGTGGAAATGTAAAAGGTTTAAGTGCAGTCAGTATAAAAGTATGTGCTTTAACTACTAGGGTGAATTGTCACCGAAACACGATAATACTTTTTTTAAAAGACCCTGGCAAAAAAGCTGTAATCAAGCTTATTGACAGGAAATCCGTGATTGACCAACAGCGCAAAAAACGAATTCGACGTCTTGCATTGGAGAAAGGAATGCGTTTTGGTAAAATTGCAGTGCATTTGAATTTGAAGGTTACCAGAAACATAATCCAATAAATTTTAGATGAAAATGCCAAGGTCAGTAGCCATTCTCTCAAAGCAGGCTTCTACCATGACACATTGCGGCCAGTCTAGCATATGCCGAAAAATAAAAATTTTTTGAGAAAGAATTTGGGAATATCATATTCAGTGATAAGAAAAGGTTCAACCTTGGTGGGCCCAATGGTTGCCAAAAATACCTGCACAATTTGATATAGCCATGACAAATTAGGTATCCACTTCACCATGGGCGGCGATCATTGATGATTTCCGCCGGTTTAAGATACCTTCAAAGTCTCCCCTGTATTTGATTTCATGCAAATCGAATGCATAAATGTATATTTAGTTATCAGGTGATGTGTTTATTGACTTCACATGCTATAAATTAGAGAATAACTGGACTTTTCAGCAGGACAACGCACCAACAAATTCTTCCCGAGCTACAAATGACTCTCAATATATCTGAAATATACCCGTACTGTAGTGACCTGCTGTTAGTCATGACTTGAATCCTATTGAGAACCCGTTGGGTATTCTTTTGGCCCAAGTTTATAAAAACAGGTGCCAGTTCGAGTCGATGAAGCATCTGAAAGTAGTCCTTTAAGATAAATGGCAGACAATCGATGGCTCCATTCTCAGATCGTTGATGTACTGCAAGCCATTCACGTGTAGCCAAGTCATATATAAGAAAGGAAGACATATTCTTTAATAAAATCTATATGTTTTTCTATTTTATTCCATAAAATCAATAAATATAGGTTTTGTACGTATAAATATTTTCTATGAACTTTTAAAATACATTATAATTTTTTATATATATATATCTTGTTTTACATATAAGTCCTTAATACTATTTCAATAAAAAAATAATATAAAAACATATGAAGTTATGTTTGCTTAGAATTGCGTTTGAAGTGTAGCACAATTATGCATTAATTATTTTACTAAAGTAAATGCTCTACGCTTTCCAAATCTATGGAGAGCGTAATAAACTTCAACTTCATGAACTATTTGGAACACAACCAACTGCTTAGTGAAAGCCAAACTGGTTTCCGTAACGCCCGCTCTACTGGTGACCTTATGGCGTTCATAACCGTTCATATTTTTACATTTTGGAGAGAGCAAGATTGTTGCTCTGGGTATTTTAAAGGTGTTTGGCCGAGAGTTGTATATTTATTTCATATGTAAAAATTCTGGTGACTCATTTCATCATTTACATTTTCGTTTCTTCACTTGGAAATATTTATGCCATACTTTTAATTCCACATTCTTGGCCGCATAATTTTGGATATTTTTTTTTACCAGATATTGAATTTTTTTATTCCTGCCGATGACAAAAATTCCACACATGCATGCATGCACCGCATGTCTCCAATTCAAATGTTTGTCTGTTTTTTAATTCGTTTTCCTTTAAAAAATCTCGGCTGTTAGATTTTTTTTTGTCTCGTGTTAGCTTAACCTGAACAAAATATATGCATAAATTTTTATTTTTTGTTAAAATAAAAATTCATAGGGTCCTTTTAATGCACCGAAACATCAACATTAGAGCGACCTCTGTTCAGCAGTTCCATTTGCCTTGCGGACTCTTGCGAAAAGAAATGGAGAAGTTGAAGTCTATGGCAATGACAACCACCGACAGCAATACCGCAATGGCAGAGGACTAGCACTTTAAGCGCTCTATTATGCTCACAAGGATTTGAGCCGAAAGGATTTAATTCAGTATGACAAGAGCATTTCGTGGCGTGGACAATGCAACCAAAGGTATGAAGAGGTATGAAGAATGCAACGATGCTTCTTCAAAAGGTCATAGCTTGACAGGCGACAACGACGACCAACAAAAGCATTGTCGTACGTCTGCTTGTAAATACTCAGCATAAACCTTAAGCAACCTTTAGGATGCTACAGGCTACAATAAGAGTAGACGCTGGACTGATGCGAACAGCAGCAGTTAAAGCAACGGCAACAGCAGAAGGTCCTTTGCCAACATGTCACCTCTAAATAATGTCTCTTGACGCTTTTTAACAGCAATCGCACATGAAAGAGTTCACACATGCAATGTCCTGGCTCATGTTGTTGTTGTTGTTACTGTCGTAGTCGCTGTTGGAGCTCAAACAATTTTAAAGAACAAAAATTCTCTCGGTTTCAGCAATGACAAAGCAGCACGATACCACACATAAGGACATACAAGTTGTCCTCCACCTTTCCTAGTGAACTGCAGGTGAAATAATTCTGTTTTGTGATGTGTTTTTGTTGTTTTTCTTTGTGTTTTTTTTATGTGTGCTGTGAGAGCTTTTTGCGCTCTGCTTGATTTAAGCACACGTTTGTAGGTATTTTGGTGCGGATGCAGGTGTATGTGTGATCATAGGTGTGGGGTGTTCGTCCCTTTATGTGTACAACCTAACACTACTTATTTTTATATTTTTTGTCGCACAGGTTCTCAAAAGTCATAAAAATACCACCTTTACTTTTTACTTTTGTCATTCCTTGTCGTCATATGACCAAAGATCATCATGCATGCATAAAAAATGTTCTACATTATGAAAAAATATTCAAAAATATCACATAAAGAGTGTCAAACTTGTGGAGGGATTTTTTTTCAATTTATTTTATTTAATAAATAGCGTTTGCTGCAACGCACTTCCATGTTTATTTGTAGTGCATTTAACAGATTTAGATGCAATCACGACTTAAATGATTAAATTTAAAGCTCTTGAGCTTTTGCTCAAAATGATTTAAGAACTCTTAAACTAAGGTTTTCTTATTTTTAATATAATTTTTTTTATTAACATAAGCTGCAGACTGCAGCCTGCAGTACATTTTAATTGCTTTCTTTCACTCTTGTTCTTTGTTGTCAAAATGCTCCACTTGCTGAAGAGTTTTGTTTATGTCAAAAAAAAAATTAAAGCCTTATTCTGGTGAAAATAAATTGAAAATTTATTAACAACTGAAAAGATTTCTTACTCTAAGATTTAATTGAAAGCTTAGATTTGACAAAACTGTCAACATCAGAAAAAAATATTAACAAATAATAATATGCTAAATGGGAAAAACTTCTAAGCACCTCATCGAGCAAGACAGGGGCTCAAATTGTTTTAATTGATGAAAAAAAAATCGTGTTAAATTTTAGCAACATCGGAAGAATATAAACCCTAGCACACACGGCTTAGCCCGGGAACGCCCATGGTTTAACCAATGGAGGCAACGTTGCTGTCTTATTTTGTATAGTACAGTTGAGCGTTATTTTAAACTAGAATAGTGTCGAAAAAAGTTTCATTGGTTAGTTTTGTGTTTGTAGCGGTGTCACCTGTAGGTGACGCTGGGCATTGTAAGTACTATATAAAATGGAACGTATAATAAGTAAAAAGTAAAAGAAGAAGCACAAGTTATTGAAATTGGTGTTATTTTCTAAAAAAATTTAAATTTTCATGAATAGTTATTTTTCAGTGTGGTATTTGTACTTGCAATGTACTTGGTGTGGCATTTGTCCTTGAGACGTAAGCCAATACCGCATTTGGTGCACATCTTTCTCGGCCTTTCATGGCAGTATCCGAAACTTCGTTTAGAGCAGTCTGCATCTGTATAATCACTTGCGTTTCCATCCAGTCCAACAACCTTCAATACTCTTGTTTGAAGGGGCTTACTGCAAATTGGGGTTTAGTTGGAGGCTTCCCATATTATTGAGGATATGGCAACACCACAGTTTTACGGATAGCCAACAATTTTGACATGAAGCATCTATTCCGAATGAAAAAGAGGAAACGACCATTTTGTGCCGCGCAACTCAATCCTCAAAGAGTCCAAGTTCTCAGATGGATATTGAACTTCTACTTCAAAACGCAACATCTTACTTGGAAGATGAAGTAGATTCTTTTCATTTGCGTCACTTCAGTACCCTGTATCGTCGTTCGAAAAAAATATAACATCTCCATCAATATCATCATTAGCCTCCAGCGCCTCTATTATGTCGTTAACAGCATGATACAAAGAACTACAGATAAAGTATTGCGCATGTCCGCCATCTTTATTGTCACGTAGTTCGAGCTTGTCAAATTGGCTAGATAAAAACGTAGTCACAATATATTTGAAGGGGATAATTTATTTATAGCAATGAAGAAATATCGATATTTTCTTATTGAAACTTGGTTTATTGAAATGAAATAAATTACATTATAAATATATTTATAAATAAATTTAAGCAAATATATTTTCAGTACTATTATTGAAAAGAAATGCATATTTAATAGGGGTGTTTTCTCCCATTTGTTCTCCTACACAAAATAAAATGGCTACGTTACTTGATGTGTTTGAAAGCACTTTGATTGCTTCTTTGTTTTCATTTTCTTGTTCTTCTCGTTTGTTGTCTCGTTTGTTGAAAAAAATTGGAAATTCATTCTATGGCCCGAATTAAAATCGTTGTAGTTCTCATCAAAAGCATCTAAAACTTTAGTACTAATTTTATTAATTACATAAAATATAATTAAAAATTATAATTTACGCGTACTTTAAGTGCACAATATTAGAAATTGAATTAAATGAATGCAATCTTTCTTAAATGCTTGCAATTGTGCTGTTTGCTGCTTGTGTTTACTTTTTGCTTTTTTCACATTTTCTTTTGTATGTATGCACCACGTGTTACAGCTGACAAGCCCGAGTGACGTAGTGCGCAGAAGATTTCATTTTTTGCGCACGGAGTACACTATCTGTATATCTTTGTTTCATGGTTAACAGTGTCCCAGGTGACACTTGCACTTTCGCACTACTGCCTTGCTATATTATTAATTATATTTTTATATAATAATTTAATCAAATATTAAGAGACTAACAGCCTTATTCTGGCAAATTAACAAATTGTTAACCAGTATTTTGAATATTTCTATATGTTTGTTGTTTTCAATACAAAATTTAAAGCTCAAAAAACCAAATTTGTTAATGAAATTGTCAATACCTGAAAAGCAGTTGACAATTTTTATCAAATTTTTTTATTTTTGAGCTTCAAATTTTGTTTTGAAATAAAAAAATTACAACAAACACATAGAAATATTCAAAATACTGGTTAACAATTTGTTAATTTGCCAGAATAGGGCTGTTAGACAATATTGACAAATAGAAAAAATTTGTACCTACCCCTTCATTTTACATAAATAATTTTATTTAGCGACCTCCACACAAGCACGTAAATATAAAAACCAGTTCACAACAACCCAGTAGTTCGCGGCATCATTGGCGAAACTTTCGTGATGATTCCTTAAAGGAAGATTCCGCATGAGCTGCTGGACTTAAAAAAAATTTATACAAAATATAATTCAAAGTAGCAGTTGTCAGCGCCTAACTTTCTCCACTCTATTAAAACAACTTCAAGATATTCATGTTTGTTGTAATTAGCCGAATCGTTCAGAGGCTAAATTGTAGAGTTCGCAAACTATCGATACTATCGATAATTTCACACTATCGTGACTATCGATAGTTTTGGACTGACTATCGATGGTTTTCGATAGTATGTTTCTTATAGAGTGATACAACTTTGAGTTGGCATCACTACTTTATTTGACCACACATTTAACAGCTGATAGTTGCTTTTTGTTAAGTTTGCCTTGACATTTTACTATAGATCGACTTTCATCAGAGCAACGTGTACAAATTGTGGAAATTTTAATCAAAATAATGGTTCTGTTGATCAAGCCTATCGTGCACTTCGTCCATTTTATGGCGTATATAATCGTCCTTCATAGCTGCTAATTCGAAGAACAATAGATCGTTTTCGAACCACATTTACTGTTACTGATAATTTGCATCCCGTGAGACGCCGAACAGTGCGCACTGAAGAATCTGTAGCCACTGTATAGGAAAGCATTGAAGATGATCCTAATCAATCAATTTGTCGCCGTTCTCAGCAACTGGGGTTGTGTCCTTCCACTTTATGGAAGATTTTACGAAAAGCTCTTGGCTTAAAACCTTTAAAGATTTAATTTATGCAGGAATTTAAGCCAAACGACCATCGTATGCGCCGGAAATTCGGCGAATGGGCTGAAGCACAAATTGATATTGATTTTGAATTTCCATGGAAAATTTTATTTTCCGATGAAGCCCATTTTTGGTTGAATGGGTACGTAAATAAACAGATCTGTCGTATTTGGAGTGAAGAGAATCCACAAGCTTTTGTCGAAACACCATTACATCCACAGAAAATTACTGTTTGGTGCGCTTTATGGGCTGGCGGAGTCATTGGCCCATATGTCTTCAAAAACGATGATGGTCAGAATGTTACTGTCAATGGTGAACGATATAGGAATATGATTCGAAGTTTTTTCGTGCCTCAATTAGCTGGCATTAATCTTACTGATATGTGGTTCCAACAGGACGGAGCCACATGCCATACAGCGGGCGCTACTATCACATTGAATTATGATTTAAACTTGTATCACTCTATAAAAAACACCCTTTATTTAAATATTTATCACTGTTTATGTGTCATTGCCATTGCTGTCGAATTCGTTTGACTTTGACAATTTGGTATATTTTTTTCTGTTTTATAGAGTGAAAGCTCAGGTGATGTTTCTTACAAAAGTATAAGCATTGTGTTGATTTGGAAGATGGGTGATAGTTAGTTAGATGTTGTAAAGATGGAGTAGTTTCGGTGAAGATTTGTTTTAAATTTGCACAGCTCAAAACTGACGGGAAAAACGCTCGCAGGGAGACTATTCCACAACTTTCGCGTACGACTAAAGAACGAATTATCACTACAACGTGAGGTTCTGTGTTGCATCAAGGCAATGGTAAAGGAGTGGGATTGGACAGCTGCCTGAATGGACCTGGAAAACATACGCTGTGGTGGCATCAAGCCATTACGAAACCAACATTACGTCGATTTCCGATAGAGTTGAGAGAGGATGAAATATTTTTATCTAGAAGCACGTTTCGATTTTAATTCCTTGACGAATTTTCTTTATATATCTGTCTACTTTTCGTTAACGAAACTTCCTCAATATTTCGATATTGGGTTCGTGCATGATAAATACAGACGTTTCAGCATTGCGTCTTGCACGAATTTGCAACATTTATATGAAATTTTCGTCAATGAAATGTATAGCCAAATCAGCATTCGCTTTTCGTAAAGGATCAAGAAAAATCATACATGATTCATTTGAGATTTCTTCAAGACAGGAACTTCTGGGAAGTAGTTCACAAACCAGATAACGGTTCTGTTCGTGCTGCCACTTTGACAAAATAAGTAATGCCATATTAACACGACAGATCGACATCAAAATTTTTTAAATAATTTGTCACTATATGTTTAATACTTGCTTTGAAATAAGTTGCGAAGGTAAGTGAGCGTTACCGAGTTAAAGTTTGCACAGGTATATGATAAAAAAATTTTTTTTTATTAATTTCATTGAAACAAGGTACCAATAAGTTTTTTTGTTTTTCCCAACATTTTTCTGTTAATCAGGGAGTTCACCACAAATTACTTGAATTACTCATTTATGGAATTTTCCAGCGATATTACAATCATTTTCGACTGAGCTGGGTGTGCTGATTTCAAAAATAATATTCCATTTTATTAGCACCACCAGTTTTTGAGATAAGCTTCATTAAAATCTTTAAGTTGCAGTTATAAGTTTTTTTATATTTTAATGTTTATTCAAGTTGAAGAGAACAAAAAAAATATTACAACAAAAACAAAAACAACAATGTTTATCTGTACATAATAAGAAAGAAAGAAAAACTCTTAAGGTTTTGTTTTTAGGCAATACATACATATAACTAAATATAACCCCACTCTTTATAAAATCCAAGCAGTTTAATAAAGATTATTTGGTTCAGTGATTCGAATCGATTTGAAGAACTGATTGCTTTTTCTGCTCATTTTTTAAATTTTTAATTTAAATCTCGAAGAACCTGTCCATTCGA
Source organism: Dichetophora obliterata (assembly GCA_963920525.1). NCBI lineage: Eukaryota > Metazoa > Arthropoda > Insecta > Diptera > Sciomyzidae > Dichetophora > Dichetophora obliterata. Next base: position 284,605,241 of record OY986435.1, read on the forward strand.
TGGTAGTTTCGCACAAAGAAGTTGACCTTGATCATATTAAAGAAGGTATAACTTCTTCCAGAAGATATAGTTTTTGGTAACCAATATGTTAACAACTTTTTTCACTTAAATTTAACATACCATACCCAAGAGGTCTCTGCCCACTTACGGCACGTAACAAAACGACTGTAAAACGGCTTCGAAAAGATATCGTAATGTTCAATGCACACTTAACGGAACGGCAACAAAAATTCTAATTAAACAAAACAATAAAAAAATATGCGCAGAGTTTTCTAATTCACAATTAGCTTTAATAGTTTTGCTATTAGATGAAGAAGATGTAGAAAACTAATAAAATCGTAGATTTGGGACTCATCCTATACTTTAGAAACGACCTATCAATGGCGAACTTTTTACTTTGCACAATAAACTGTTGGAATCCATTGTAATTTTTGTAAACAAAGCGAACGAAAAGCCGGTCAGAATACTTTGCAACGATCAACACCGGCTTTTTCGTAGGTGTCAACAGTCGTTGCCGTTTCGTCGTCGCTTAGTGACCATGTATACATAAGAACACATGGTAGTTATATTTTGTAGTTTCGTAATGTTTTCTTACGTGCCGCAAGTGGGCAAAGACCTTAACTCGTTAAATTGGTTCAACAAATTTTAATATATTAAATTTCACAGAAATTTTCACTGAAGCGTATCTCAAAAACTATGGCTGATACAGAAAAAGTAATATGATTTTCGAAATCAACGTACCAAGCTTAGTAGAAAATGATACTAATATCGCTGTAAAATTCAAAAGATATAAATTTTATCCTATTGCAATATTCAAGTAATTTGAAGTGACTACCTGATTTAACCGAAAAATGTTGGAAAATACAAAAAAAAAAAAAAAATCTTAATTGTTGTCTTATTCCAATAGACGTTGCAATTAAAATTAATAATTTAAAAAAAACGTTGCAATTAAATAATTTAAATTTAAAAATTTTCTTATGCTTGTGCAAACTTCAAGCTGTGTTTACTAAGGCTTATCTATATGCATCCGGTGTTGCTAAGACTTTACACGAATTTTTTTTCATCAATTAGAACAGTTTGAGCCTCTATCCTGCTCTTCAAAAAATAAGGTTCACTCTAATGTTTATGAGTAAAAGTTCTATTCAGCAGTAAAAAAGTAATACCTAGCTTTTTAGTGAAAATAGCCCACTGAAGTGCCATACATTCAGAATGCTCTTGATTAGTGCTATCTAAAATTCATATTTTAGGGAATCTTACCGAAATGTTAAATAAACACAATTAAATATTTTTTCCGAAACTATTTCAAAGGGTCAATAAATAACCCATTCCTTCCCATAGCCTTAAAAAAAGGAAAACTGAAATTTTTAACAATTTGTAAGGAATTTTTTTTACTGCTTGTTTTAATACCCCAAAGGTCTGTTTTAGTACATTCGAAATTTTTATTATTTTATTATTTTGATAACATCCTTTTTTATTAAGCGTGGTTTTTATCCGAATATATAAAATTTTAAACACAATTTACTTTTTTATTAACAAAGTTTACGAGTAAATTATCAAGTTTAAACACTTTTTTTTTAAATTTATGAAGGTTGTGTTATTATCATGACGTCACCTTATATAGAAGGTAAACCTAATTCAAATTTTCTTTTATTAAATTCCAAATCTAAAGATAAATACATATTTGCAAAATTTAATGGAATTGCATTAATTTTTGTGGAATTTAAAGCGATTTAACCATTTTCATTAAGCCACTTTGACGTGGTTTCATTCGATTTCGCTTATTGTCGAGCGTGAACTTTATTTTTCAGATATAAAATCATAAGTCGAATTTGTATACGATAGCTTTAAAATAACGACTATAATCGTGACGACAACAGGATAAAGATGTAAAAAAATCATTGTTTGCTTAAAGTTTTGTACGATAAAAGACTTAAATCCTACCAAGTTAGCCATATAAGTATGTATCTAGTTTCTTGTAAAACCGTTTCCAAATTCATTAAAACGTTTGGATATTTTCTATCTGCTTTAAATAAAAGTTTTTTAAAAAATACTTTTTATTGGGTTTAGAGTAGAATTTTAGAGAACTTTATGTCAATGTATTTTTACTGTACTTGAATAAATCTTACAGCGCATTTTGTACATGTAACGATTTCGCTTACACTTTGAGGTAATCCTACAGCCTTTAATACTTTTAACTAATGCAAAGATGAAATATTTGCCAAAGTATCAGTAATCTGGCAAATGCAATCAATATTTAACTTTAAATATTGTCACTTCATTTATAAATTAAAATATAGCAAAATTTAAGAAGAAAAACACTTACTTTTTTGCATGAGAAAATTCTTGCATAAAATACTTATATTCTTGACTAGGCGTGAGTAAATTTTCTGCATTTGTAGGTGGCAAGCAGTGTTACCAGAAAAGATTTTAAGAAATATGCTTTTTAAAAAAAAAATATTCCACTTACAACTTTTATATTAAACAAAAATAGTCCACTTTGAATTTTAAAACTATATATTATACAATATATGTATACATGACTCGATGAAGGTGATGTGTCGCAACACTTAAATTTCTAGGTAATTGAATTCAAAGTTTCGCATTTGTACTGAAATCTATACTAGATCAGAATTTGTGAAGAGTTATTTTCTAAAATAGATACAAACATGGTTGTTTTGAGGTTTGAAATTGTTTGTAAGTACATTACAATGTAATCCATTCAGCTAAATCCAAAAATGCAACAAATCACCTTCATCCACTCATGTCTTCATATATATGGATTAGCACATGCTAATATTCACAAAGAAATTAAAATAAACCCAGGGAAAATCGCCGAACTTTTTTGTAAAGTAAAAATTCTAGTCTCAGTTATGCGAATTTGGGTATTGAAGAAGCATAAGAATTTAAATTTGTATATACTCCTTAGTTATTTCTAAGGTTTTAATTCCTACATATTATATTACTTTTTAACTTTTGATATACTTTGCCACTGAATATACCGTGAACCAAAACAAAACTTGTAGATACACAGATCAATTCTGAATGATTTTTCTCGGGGAATTGGAAAAATGAGTTTTCATTTCTAAGATAGCAGTTAAAGATATCACATTTTTTTTGCTTATACTCATGAACATTGAAGGTTGATGAACAAATTGGCATTAAGAATTACCAAAATGTTTTTCGACTATATCTTAAAAATGAAAACTCCCTTTTCCGATTCCTCGGGAAAAATCATTCAGAATTGGGCTGACAGTATAATTACTTATGTTTATTTTGCATTAACTTTGAAACTATGTATACTTTCCATCTATATGTATATAAAGCAAAACACTGTCTGTCTGTCTGTCTGTCTGTCTGTCTGTCTGTCTGTGTGAAGCCTATAGACTCCAAAACTGCTGGACTGATTGATCTGAAATTTAGACAGTCGATTTGTTTCAGATAGGAGATGGTTTAAGAAGAAAAAATGTTTTGCCACACCACTTTTACCGCCCCAAATCAATTAAAATGCTATATTTCACACGGTATGGGTCGTATAAAGATAAAATTTAGTAACTTAGTTTGTATGGTTACTTTCGACAACTGTACTAAAAATGGGTTTCCACGCCCCTTTTTACCACCCACAAGCCAATGAAAATCCTTTATTAATACGGTTTTGATCGTAGGAGACTTAAATTTGATAATTTGGTTAGTCAGTCCACACACCCTTTTTCCGCCCACAAATCAGTGAAAATGTTAAATTTCGAGCAGTTTTGGCCGTATAAGACTTACATTTGGTACTTTAGTTTGTATGATTACTTTCGGCAACTGTACTAAAAATGGGGGTTAACGCTATATACTCCCAAAAAAAAGAGGAGTAAATAAATTCATATTTAGAGTCAATTCAACTCTTTTCGTGCATGGTATTTTGCCAAAGCTGTAAAAACTATATTTAACTCCGTTTGTGTGTTCAATTTACTTTAAAAATTGGTTTTGCTTGAAAAGTCGTACTGACTCCGTTTTGAGTTGTTTTAAGGTTGAGGAATTGAGAATTTTTAAATTTTGAGTTCACTCAAAAAAAAAAAAACTAGAATCAACTCATTTAAATATAGCATGAAGCTTTAAAATAAACAAATCCACCCACAAAAGAGTCAAATAAAGAACCCGTAATTTCTTTTGTGATTAATTATTTTTATTTATTTCTTATTTGAATTGAATACAAAGGAAATTAAGGACATGGTTAACGCCGAAAACAGAATCTCTTCTCCATACTCACAGAGCAGCTTATCCACGATTTGGCAATTTTGAAGCTCTGTAATTTTTTATAAACAAAACTTTTTTTAATTTTGAGCTTAAATTCCGCACAACTCTCAAAATTTGTTTCAAAGGTGTTTCATTTCTTTGATTTAAGGGGAATTTTTCAAAAAAGGGATTTTTGTATTTAACATATTTGAAGAAAGAGATAAATATTTGCATTGATTTTACGATTGATTGCTGTAGTTTTGTTCGTTGAATAAGGGAAAATATATTTTTTAAGCATTTATCAAAATGTAGTAAGGATTAAACAACAGGGTGATCGCTAGGTTTATGAAAGTTTTTTATAAGATGAGTTAGTTGTGTTCCTATACTAATGCAAAAATGGACGTGGCATTTAATTTAATATGCTTAATTCCGATATATATTGATGCTAGAATAATTAAATTTGGTACAAAAATAGGTAGAATATACTCAAGGCGATTTGTGTTAATTGATTTGTGTTAGGGGTGCCCAAAATGTTGTCATACATACATTTAAAATTTGTTTATTAGTGTTTAATGTAGTTTTGTTAATAAAATATTGTAATATGTGACTTTAGTACGTTCCAGAAATTCATGAATACCTTTAAGAAAATGTATGTATCTTGACTTATATTAAAACAACTGTTGTATACCAAATTTAATACAATTGTTTAGTTTCTAAAAATTTTCTATAAAAAATACATCGCAGGTTAAAAAAATTTGCAGTATAAAGAATAAGATAGATTTTTGTAAAAAAAACAGAGAGGAAGAAAGAAAAAATTCACCTAAGGTGATCTATTGTGTTAGTCCCCATACAAAAAAATAATTTTTAAAAATGGCTTTTATAATTCATATCAAAACATCTATAACCCCTAGGGGGATCAATATATGAGCTGGTCCTATTAATTGTTCCCCCTTAACACTTCTTTTGAAATCACCTTTTCTCTATCTGCCACCCTTTTGGGGATCCCTATACAAAAAACACAAAATGAAACAATGTTTATTATAATTAATATAAAAAAAATCTATGAACGTTAGAGGGTCTAATGTCTGGTATTACTGAATTTTTAATTGAACATTTCTTCTAATTACACCAGCACTCTATCTACCACCCTTCTGGGGGTCCCCATACAAAAAATAGCATTGCTTGTGTACACATTTTTTCGTGACGAGATTAAAAAAAAACTCTCGTGACGAGACTCGAAAAATTTTACCCTCTATATCAAATAACCGCATAAAAAAGAAAAATAACGAAAACATATAACTCGCAATAGTAAAAACGGCCCTTTTTTATCATTATGCAACACTTAATTCTTACAGCAAACTTGATTTGCTTGTTCAAATATTTGAGTACTTTCTCTTCATTCAAAGTAAAATGAACAAACAGAAATATTTGCTCGAGCAGACTCTGTTTCGTGCTAAAAATAACTCCGTTTCAGCTTTAAAATACAAAGACGTTCTTCATAGATGGTTGCAATAAGTTTTAATGGAGTTAAAAGGACAAGTGTTTGGAGAAGATGCAGGGTTAATTTGAAACTGCTTTTAATTTACTCCAAGCTTTGAAAATGAGTTGTATCAAGCAAAAAAGTTTTATATTAACAAAAAAAATATTGATGTAATTCATTTTGCGTTTAACGGCGACAAAACGTTATTATCTTCTCAAAAACTCTTTTGACTCATAAAAAAACTTGGGTTAAGTCTGTACATTTTTTCGGTGTAGCCACACCCAGTTTTTGAGAAATCATTAAAATTGACTACTGGGTCTATTGAGCTAAAATTTTGGCTTAGTTTGTATGGTTACTGTCAGCAACTGTACAAGACAATTTTCCACGCCCCCACCCCCCCCTCCTTTTACCGTCCACAAACTAATGAAGATGTTTTATTTCAACGAATTGGGTCGTATTAGACAAACATTTTGTAATTTATTTCATATGGTTACTCTCTGCAAGTGCACTAAAAATGGGCCTGTACCAGTTTAGTTAAACCTACTTTTCGGGGCGTCAGCGTGGAGTGAAGCAAAATGCGCCAAGCTTAAGCTAACTTAAGCTGAAATTGAAAACCATCGAGTACGAGATGGTTTAGGGGAAATAATTTAGCCGCACCCCTTTTTACCGCTTACAAAACAACAAAAATGCTATATTTCGCACGGTTTTGATCGTATTAGACTAAAATTTGATAATTTAGTTCATATGGTTACTTTCGGCAGCTTTACTGCAAATGGTGAATATATTTGGCATTTCTTGACATTTTCGTATATGGCAGTAAGATGGTCTGTGGCAGAACAACGTCTGCCGGGGAATACTAGTATTAAATAAAATGTTAAAATACTCTTTTTTCTATTAACTTTTTTTAATAATTTCAGCAAAATCTAAGAAAATATGATGTTCTTAAAACAAATAAACAAAAAAGGTGCATTTTTTGCAAAAAAAAAAATAAAAAATGGACACTGCAGAAATTAAAAAAAAAAACAAAGATTTAACGTCACTATATATTAAGACTAGTATTTTGTGTATTGTTTTTGTAGTGAAACTTTAAGTTCTTTTAATTTTTTTTAGAACTTTTTCTCTTAGTTTTTTTTCCATATGTGCCCACAAATGTTCGATTGGGCCATTCTTTAACCACAAGTGAGGAATGCTTTGGATCAATGTCGTGTCACTACACTGACGCTGCCGTGTTTTACTGTTTTATTAACATCTTTAAGGTGCAATGTTTTACCCTTCTTTCTCCACTCATAACATCATCCATTTAAGGTATTTAAATCAAACCATTACTGTTTTAAACGAATTTTATTTAGTTTTGATTCATTTGCTCGTTTATTAGAAAACCAATGGCGAAAAAAGGTTTACAAAATTGCCATTGTTAGCTCTTTATGAGTCGAGTATTCTTTTGACGTTAATTTAAAAAACTTTTTAATTTAACCAAAATTTTCCTGAGTAAATTATTGATAAAAAAAAATATGTGACATATTAAAACGCGGCAACGTTGGACCAAAATGGAATGTTTCCTTAAGTAAATTACTTTTTAATGAAGTAGAATAGTCTCTTTAATTGCTGTCAACCAGTTTAAATAAATGATTTTACTAAAACGTCGATTAATTTTTTTATTATATGTATTTTTTATTTATTTTCTACATGAGCAGTGTTGTCTCGAGGTTCTAAAAAAAAGTATCCATAAAAAAGTCAAAAAAGTATCCAAAAGTATTCATTTTTGAAAAAAAAGTATCCACGTATCAAAATCCAAAAATCAATAACATAGTCATTTTTTAAACACAAAAATATGTTTAACTTTAATATTTTTAAATAATGAAACTCACCTTTTTAAGCTTCCATAACAATTTTAATTATTTAACTTTAAGACTAATAAATATTTTTATTAAAATAAAATAATAAGAAACAAAACGTGTATAATAATATTAAAAAATCTTTTATTTGCATTGCTATTGCATTTGTTACATTAATTTTATAAGTACATTATTTAAACAAAACAAAATGTAATTACATAATAAAGGAAAAAAAAATGAAATTATTTAGTTCAGTGTAAAAAAATAATATGGTAAAAGCAACAGTTGCTGCTGCCTTGTAAAGTTTATTAAGATATCACTGCACGTTGAAAAAAAAAATTAATTTAAAATATTTACCTCAAAGACTTGAAATTTTCGTTACGTAAATAATACAAGAAACAATATTCCAAAAAACTTTTTTTTAATGCATCTTCTTCTCGTTAGGTGGCGTAAAAAGTAGTCATATTTGACTTTTCAAATCCATGGGTCAAAATATTTTGGTCCCAATTTATCGGAAACAAAAAAAATCAAAGTGCATATTAACAAGAGTACTTGGCGCTACAACCTTTACTAGAATTATTAAGTTTCGCTACAATTTGCAATCGCTGCGTGTATCTTAAGGGTTAAATATAACAGATTTTTTAAAAAGTCGCGCCTATTTTTTACTATTGGGCCAGACTCACAAAAAGCTTGTTAGATTAAGTTTTTTTAACATATATTTTTTAACATGCAACTTCTAAATTTGTAAGAGTTTTGAAAACAAAAATATTTTCTACCATTTTCAAAGGAAATCTATTAGTCTTATCGTTTTTAGCTAGTTTTAAATCAGAAAAAATACTTTCAGCAGCAGCTGAGCTATGGCAGACTTAAAATATTTTTCACAAAATTTTAGAGTTCTTTGTAAAGAGGTTGGTTGCTTTATTGCATTTTTTGATAAGAAAATATTGCCCGAAAATGTCTTAATATCATCATTTATCTTAACTTTTTGTCGAATGAAAGAACTGCTTACTTTTTATATTTTGAAAACAAAAACATACTGTCACCTGCATGCCAAAACCATGAATGTGTTTTTTTTTAGTTTTTAGGAAAACGAATTTGAATGCTTCTGAAAATTAGGGGAGTCAAATTTTTTTTGATTTTCATTTACCGAAAGGTAAGTATTTAGTGACTTAAGAATAGTTTTAAATTTGGCTGGCCTTCCTCTCTCCAAAGGGATTTTAAAACACATTCATTGTTTTGGCATGCATAAATACTCCAATTTGTAATACATTCATGCTTCAAGGAGTCAAGTAATGAATGAATGTGTAGGATCTGTTATTTCCTGATACTTTGGCTTGCAGATATGTGGGTATTAGGTCCCTCGATTTATGATTTAAATATAGTTGGCCTACCTCACTCCTGACGGATTTTAGAACACATTCATTAGTTTGGCATGCAGAAAAATTCCAATTTGTAAAACATTTATGTTCAAGAAATCGAGTAATGTATGAATGTGTAGGATCTGTTATTTCTGTTATTTATGATTTAAATAAGGTTGGCTTACCTCACTTTTAAAGGATTTTGGAACACATTCATTGTTTTGGGATGCAGACAAATTTCAATTTTGTTTAAATGTTTGTGCCAGAATAATGAATGTGGCACATGTGGCATGATAAAAAATTAAAAAAAACACATTCATTGATTTAGAACAGATCTGATCCACATTCCTATTCCATATGTTGATACAATGTTCCTTCAATAAAATTGCATCAGAAACAGCAATAAACACGAAATCGAAATTTTTCACATTCATGGTTTTGGCATGCAGGGAACGATATACAATATTAACACTCATCGGTCCCTCAAGAAATACATCTAATCGATCCCATTGTATGCACGCGCGTACACATTTGTATTTGTATTTGTATTTGTATTTGTATTTGTATTTGTATTTGTATTTGTATTTGTATTTGTATTTGTATTTGTATTTGTATTTCTTTATAAGACATTAGTACAAATAAGAACTAAGTTCTTTTACAGTACATATATTTTTAATTGTAAAAAAGCTAAAAAAAATAACAACCATTTATTTTAAGTGATTTTTTATGTGTATTACATTGTTTACTATCATATTAATACATTTGAACTTCAGAAAGGTAGATTTACAGCCCTATTCTGGTTGTTAACTTAACAAGAAATAGTTAAGGAGCTCTTGTTAAGCTGCTTGTTATGCAAGCGCGTCGGAAGCGAATTTCATCTGGGGGGGCAGTACAAATGGTGGTGCAAAAAAAGTTCACCAAAATTTCTTCAAAGAAACATGAATGTGAATAAACAAATTTTTTATTTTAGTTTAAAATAAAAAAAATATAAAAAAATATAAAAATATATAAAAAATATTAAAATTTCATTATTTTTAAAAGTTCTTCCAATTTCAATATTAGAGATCATTCTTTAAAGGATCTTTCATATGGTAATATGAAAATATAAGAAATAATGGTTGCTTTTATAAAGCATGACTAGGTATATCTTTACATGGTTTAAATGCAATTAGGTACAAGAAGTTATATCAATTTAAATTATTCCAAAATGTTTCCTTCTGTCCTTGCGAGAAACAAACTCTTTCACCAATTCCATCGAATTCAATTCTTCGGTTTTATTTTTGTTAATGTGTATAAGTGCCGCATGAGTGAGTCGTTTCTGTGTCACAGTTGCTCGAAGATACGTTTTAAGTCGTCTTAGTGCACTAAAAGAACGCTCAGATGAAGCTGCTGATGCAGGCACAGTCAAAAGCAAAGCAATAAGTTTTTCAACTTCATTTAATAGTTTTTTTACAGTATCCGAATTTTTTGCAAATTGGGATACAATGCCACTAAAATTTCAAGGTGTTTGGCCAGGCAATTGCTTCAGCAATTTAAGTTGCGCGTGGAGGTCGCTCACATCAAAGTCATCTGCATAAAGATCTAGTTTTGTTTTTAGATTTTGTTCAGAAGGCACTTTTCCGTTGAAGGCTTCGATTACAATATTTTCCAACGATTCCAGAGTGTCAAGATCTGTTTAAATGTACAATAAGATTTACAAAGTGCCAGTTTACACTAGCTTCACTCAACCGACTCACCGAATGTTAAATCAAAGTGAGTCGGTTGAGTGAAGCGGGTGTAAACATGCAAAATTAAAAAAAAGTAAAATATCAACCTGTTTAATCAAATCTAGCCGTTATCTCATTTGAGAGAAGATCTAAAATTTCGAAATAATCTTTTCGTAGACTATCATATAATGGCAACTGTACTGAAGGAACCGGATTTGATGTTTGTTCAAAGCGTCGAGGTGGATTTTCATCAGCTAATTCACAGTAGGAGGTTTCGCATGGTCAAAAATATTGGACCAACATGTCAGATTGTACAACATGTAGTACCATGCGTAAGCTAAAACGATAGTCGACATTTTTGATTTTTTTCTGCCGATTGTACAATATTGTACAACTATGTAAAATTACTGCTCAATTTGCAACTGCTTTTTACATTTCAAGTTGCTTAGCTACTATCCGGATGTGTTCTGCTCGAAAACTTGTAATTAATGATGTTGATTTACAAGTTGGATCGTTCGAACGCTCAATCAAATAGTCCCATTAGTTTTCCATCTAACTTATCATACAACATGTCGTCCAATATGAAAAGCCCCTAAGAACATGCCAAATTTTTTCTTACCAGAGTTGCAAAATGAACAAGCATTTAGCTACATACTTAAGGGTGCTTTTTAACTGAAGTGGTGGGTTTGCAGTAGAAACTCTACATTTTGTTCTATCTTTTTGCAAACACAGAGAAAGGAAATGGTTATCCACAAGCATGTTTATGAAAAAGAGAGATAGAAGAGGAGAACATATACAAAAAATATTATCGTTGTAAGAAAAACTGATATTTTGAATAACTTTTGAAGTTTTCCTTTTAAATTGTTTATCTAGCAAAAAAAGTGGGGGGCGACTGCCCCCTTGTCCCCCCGCTTCCGATGCCAATGTTGTTATGTTATGTAAATGTTGGTATTCTTAAAAAATCGTTAACATAAAAGCTTAAAAAGCTTTTAAAGTTCACCATGCAAATTATATTTTTTATGTTAGGTTTTGTTAAAAAAAATCTTTATTTATTTCTTAACAAACTTAACAATCAAAAATATTCTTATTATCTAAATTACAACTGAAGAACTGAACTGGAACTGAGAACTCTAAAAACTGAAGCTCAACTGAACTGCAGAAGTATTCTAAGTTCATACTTCTTTTATACCTTAATTGTCTTATTTACTTCTTTACATAAAACTTATGTATTACATATCATTTATTAATGTATTTGGACACTTAGATACTTTTAGGAATTTATCATATAAAGAAATTTGATCATAAACATCATCCGATCAATATTCCCATGACTTAGTTATAAACAATGAAATATGATTAAAGTTATAAACAAAGCATAATCATATTCCCAACAATGAAATATGATTCAAGTTATAAACAAAGCATACTTTGATATGAAAAGCATTAAATTAAATATTGTTTATTCTTAACATATGGTTATCATACAAATGGGATACTTAACTCCCCCCATTTTTCAAGACAAAACGTCCCGGTTTGTTATCTCTTTTGTGAAATTTTCAATTTTTCCTTGTATTACTTTAAATTCAATGTCTTCAGTTTTTTGATTTCTTTTAATTAAAAAATATTTAATTACTTTATAAGAGATAAACATTATTATTGCAAGTGTTATTAAACCTGTCAGACTCCAAATTGAATGTTTTACATTTGTATATGTTTTACTTAATGTTAATAAATTTATATTTTCCATATCTTTTTCAATGTCATTTTCTATGTAATTAACAATATCAAAATCATTAAAATTATTATTTTTTATATAATTATAAATTATATCTTTTTCATTAAAATATGTTTCATTGTCAATTATTATATTATCATTAAATGTTACAAGATAAATTCCATTTAATTTAACATCATTTACGGTATGGTTACCACTTAACAATATGGCTCCATCTTTTATAATTTCAATATTCTTATTTGATTCTTTAATTTTGGTGCATTTGCCTTTTTTATTATTTAGAATTTCTGATAAACATGTCTTTTCTTTATTCAATTTACAAAATGTGTTCGATAATTCTTTTTTACAATTTTTGACATTTTCAAATATTTTATTACATTTAATTATTTCTGGTGGAATTATTAATTTCCCATTATTTTGGCTTATTGCCCTTGTTTCAAAAAATTTGCAATTTTTTATAGCAATTGGATATTTAATATATATTACAATTAAATCTTTATTTTGAACAATTTTAAATGTAGAAACGTCTAATAAATCTACAATTGTTATTCTTTCGTATTCATGTTTAATTATTTCCTTAATTTCGTCAAGATGTAAAATAACTGGGCTCAAGATTCCTGCTTTAGCTAATGTTATTGTAAAAATTACATTATGTAATTCGTTGAGTATCAATTGGTTTCTCTTTTTTGTTAAAAATTTTAAATTTGATGAATTAGGTAAATCTTTAATTGTTGTGTGAATTTCTTGAATTGCTTTAAAAATTTCTGAATTTATGACAAATTGTTTATTATTATTTTGGACTAGCTCTTCTAATTTTGTATTTATATTAACCATATCATCATGATCTGGTGTTCCTGCTATCCATTTCCAAATTGTACCTATTTCATTAATTCCTCTTTTGATTATTCTATTTTTCTTAATGTTCTTTTGTTTTTGTAATTGGCTTAGCAAAATTTCAATTAATCCAATTTCTAAATCATTTTCATCATTTTCTGATGTAATTATTCTTGAATTTTCAGATATTTTACTCCCTTTAATTATTTTATTCTTTTTATAACTTTTTATTATTGTATTGTAGTACGTTAAGTTAGTGACATGAAATAATTCTCCAAATTCCTTATATATTATAGCCTTGCTATTTTCTATTAGTATATAATTGTCTCTTGTATAATCAATTATATCCAAGACTTCTGATTTTGCGTATATGGTGAGTAATAAAATTATTAATAATTGTAGCATCTATAATGAAAGAGAATTTAATATACATTATTGTTTTGCATTATTCTTCTGCGTTCTCTTCTAGCTATACGCCTATTTCTCATTACAATTTCATGACTTCGTAAAAATTCTACCATAGCTTCATCTATGAACATTATAATCTGTGCATTTTCTGATTTGGATACCATGACTGGTTCTTCAGAACTTAAAGGCATGTCCACGTCTTCTTGGGTAATAATTTGTTCAGGAATCATTCTAAAATGAAATTATTCGTTATTAATTTTTAATGTTGTCTTTGTGAACTATTCTATCTCTATTATAGATTTTAACTTTATTCCCTAAATCTTCTTTTACTTTTTGTTTTTTATAACGTGGTCTTAATTTATTTCTTTCCGTAACAATTTTTTCGTATATTATGTCTCCATTTTGATATGTTTTTATAACTCTTTTTTTATTATGGAACTGCAACATTTTTGATTGATTATTCGTTAATTCTGTAGGTAAATTGTCATGTTGTACTTTATTAAAGAGGACTTCAAATGGTTTCTTTTTTGTAACTGAGTGAATTGTTTTATTATATTGAGTTGTTGCTCTATATATTATTTCGGAATAACTTATTAATTCATGTTCCTTTTGCAAACATCTTGCTATTTCTATTAAAGTTGAATGTGCTCTTTCAATTTGACCATTCGTCAAACTGTGTTTTGGATCACAATAAAATATTTCAATTTTCATTCTATTCATTAATGCTTTAAATTGTGGTGTACTGAATCCTGGTTCATTATCAACTGTTATCTTTTTAATTTCTGGAAAGTTTTGCAATATCTCCATTGTTTTTTCTTCTAGATTTGTTTTATCCTCAATTTGTTTTACTACAAGATATTTTGAATAGTAATCTATACTTGTAAGAAATATTAAGTTTTGTGCAAAGAAAATATCTAAATGTATTTGTTCTCCTTCTGTATTCGGTATTGGAGTTTCTCCTATTGGTATCTTTTTTGGTTTTCTATCATATTTATTTTCATTACATATTTCGCAATTTTTTACAAATTGTTTAAATTGTTTATACATTTCTGGCCAATAATATTTTGATTCTATTTGTTTAATATTTTCTTTATCATTCCGATGAGCTCTATTATGTGTTTGTTCTATAATTGATCCTTGATCGTCTCTATTAATTATATCCATTGGGAATTTCTTTGTATATAAAAATTTATTTGTAAATGTTTCTTTGATTTTATCTTTTATTTGATATAAGTCTTCTACTGTACAATGAATTGCTGTTACTAAATTTGGTTGTAAATATTCTTTCAAAATATTAATTAAATTATCAACGGTGTCGTATTCTATAAGATGTCTTGTTTTTCCAAAATTACGTATTTGCTCGTGGACTGTTATTCTAGCTCCACTTGATATTAATAATTGTTGTTTAAACTGATTCAAAGGTTTCATTGTTTCCTTTATTTGGCTATTATCACTGCTCTCTGCTGAATGTATTGTTGAATGAATTGATGATGATTCATCTGAAAGAATGTTTAACTGTTGTCTGGATAATGCGTCAGCTACAACATTGGTTAAACCTGGTTTGTAAATTATCTTTGGTGCAAATTCTTCTATAAATGCGTGCCATCTTTTCATTTTTGCATTAGGATTTCTTATTGAAACTGCAAATGTCAAAGGTTGATGATCTGTATAAATTTCTAAGTTTGATATACCGTAAAGGTAGTTTCTTAAATTCTTTAATGCCCAAACTATTGCATATAATTCCTTTTCATTTGTTGCATATCTTTGCTCTGTTTCATTCAGTGTTTTTGAAATAAAGATGATTGGATTTTTATCCTGTGATAATACAGCACCTATCGCTATATTAGAAGCATCAGTTGTTAATGTGAATTTTTTATTATAATCTGGCTGATATAGTTCTATTTTTTCTTTTAGAGCATTTTTTAATTTATTACAAGCTTTAATAGCTTCATTATCTAGTTTGACTTCTGTCTTTTTTGATTTATATTGTGATATTCTTCCATTATCTCCTGAAAGGTATTTCGTGAGTGGTTTAGCTATTGTTGCGTAATTTTTTATAAACTTTCGATAATATCCTGTTAGTCCTAGAAAGCTTCTTAGTTGTCTTAATGTATTAGGTATCGGATAATTTGAGATTGTTTCTATTTGCTTTGGATCCGTTTTTACAACATTTTCTGCTACTACGTATCCTAAAAATTCTATTTCTTTTTTGTAAAAGGTTGATTTTTCTAATGATATTTTCATATGAGCATCTCGTAATGTTTTAATTATTATTTTTAAATGTTTTGTATGTTCTTCAATATCCTTTGAAAATATTATTATATCATCTATATATATATGACAAAATTTTCCAATGTAATCTCTTAATATATCATCCATAGCTCTTTGAAAAATGCTTGGAGCGTTTTTTAATCCGAATGGCATTCGAACATATTCGTATTTGCCATTATTTACTGAAAATGCGGTTTTTTCTATATCACTTTCATTCAT
The DNA here is from genome assembly GCA_963920525.1 of Dichetophora obliterata. Classification (NCBI taxonomy): domain Eukaryota; kingdom Metazoa; phylum Arthropoda; class Insecta; order Diptera; family Sciomyzidae; genus Dichetophora; species Dichetophora obliterata. The sequence continues at coordinate 284,621,305 of OY986435.1, forward strand.
TAATATTTGATGGAAACCTGATTCCAAATCAATAGTAGAGAAAATTTTTGCTTTCCCTAAATTTGCTAAAATTATACCAACGTCTGGTATTGGATATCTATCTGATATAGTTAATACATTTAATTTTTTAAAATCAATTACCATTCTTAATTTTGGTGTACCATCCTCATTTAATCCTTTTTTCGGTACTACCCATATTGGTGAATTGTATGGACTCTTACTTGGTCTTATTATATTTTCCTTTAGCAATTTTTGTACTTCTTTATTTACAAATGTATTGACAGATAAAGGATAAGGATATTGCTTACACCATATCGGTGTTTCTACTGTAGTGCGAATTTCACTTCTAACATCCGTTCTAAAAGGTAAATTCATATTTATTTCCTTATGAGATTCTCTTATCTCTTCAATAATCAATTTTCTTTGATTTGTATATTCATTTTCTTTTATTATATTATTAATTCTTGATTGGATTGGTGTTTTGAGTTTCTTACTCAAAATTATATTCTTATTAGCGGTATTATTTTCTTCGCTAGGCGTTTTGAGATTCTTTCTCAGATTTGTATTTTTATTAGCGGTATTAACTTCGCTTGGCGTTGTAGAATTTCTTTCAAATTCCACATAATTTTTCTTTGATTCATTTTTCTTTAATATATTTTTCTTGTCGGTATTTCCTTCGACTGGCTTTGTAGGATCATTTTGTCCCACAATTTCATCCTTATCTAAATATTTTATATCATATTTTAATCCCTCATGGATTAAATGTGAATTCTTAAAATCTAACATTATATTATTTTGTTTTATAAAATTTAACCCTATTAGTAAATCTGTTTCAAGGTTATCTATTATATAGAATCTCTGCTTAACATTTAATAACGTTAATTCAGCGAAATGGGTAATTATTGTGTACCCGTTAATGGTTTTAACCTGTTTTTTTATGGGGAGCTCATATTTTTTTACTGCAGCTCCTGGTCTACAATAGCAACTCGTAGCACCCGTATCTATTAGTATCTTCATTTCTTTTCGTGTTGAGTTACTTGTCCCGAAGATGTAGGGCAAGATATATCTTCTCCTAAAAAAGTATTTTCATTAATTTTGTTAACTCTTTGAATTTTATTTGGTTGTTGAATACTTTCGTTTCCCCTTTTTATTGGTGAGTTATTTTGATTATAGTACCTGGGTTGGAATGTCCTGAAGTTATTACTATTATTATATGGTCTGAATGTATTATTATTATTGTTTCTATTGAAGGCTTGAGTTGGTCTAGACTGAATTGATGGATCAACTTCCATTGGAACCGGAGGTGGTTGTTGTTCTGTTCTAGGGAGCAACTTGAACATTGTATTCATTGTTCTTTGTGGTACTGTCACATTTCTTGCGTGCCAAGGTGACCAATCTATTCCGTTCATTCTTACCGTTTTGTTATTATTATATTCTGGAACTCGTAAGTGGTTTTGATTTCGACCTAAATTATTCATATTACTATTCCTACCGAATTGTAGAGCGAAGTTTGCTCTTAATTGATTAGATTCAAGCTCTTGAGCTTTCGCAAGTGCATTTGGGAGATCCTCTGGACATAAAGAGAATAAAATATTTGACAAATTACCATTTAAACCTGTTATAAATATTCTTAAAGCATTTTGTCTATTTTTCAAATTTAATTCTTTAGTAATTGGATTATTGGAACCGTATGTCATAATTGTTTTATTTGTTAACAACGTTAATTTTTGGTTAACTACATTATAATAATCTAAAATATTCATTGAACCTTGACGAAGAATGCTAAGTTCTTGTTCAATAATATGTATCGGCCTTTTATCCGAATAAGAAAAATCTAATCGACTTATTATCGCGTCGTAATTTAAAACTGTGCCATGATTAGTCAGGTGATCATTGGCTTCGCCAGTTATTTTATTTCTGAGAATTGTTAAGGCGGCAAAGTATCTTTTACTTCCCCTTTCATATAAAGACATTGTATTATTCGCGGCTTCTCGCCAACTTACATAGGAATTTTTACCGTTAAATTCTGGTAGTGACCTTATAACTTCTAACGTTTCTTCACATCTAATATTTACATCTATTTCTTCTGTTTTATATTCCGCGACTATATTTGAGCATGTCATATTTTGAATTTGATTTTTTAACGCTTCAATCTCTGCTTTTAAGTTTGCAGTGCTTGTGGCTATTAGCCTTGAAATTAAATCTGTATTATTTTCGCCAGGCATATTGATTTGTAGTGTTCTTAAATCTTCCGTAATTTTATTTAAAATATCTTCCAGCTTGATTATTCTTAATTGCTATTAATTTCTTAAATATAAATTAGTTTTCTTATTTCTCTTACTTTGTTAAGATACTTGATGTTTTTCACAGATGACTTTAGCTCCTTATTTTCAGGATATTCGCTTTGTCAGTTTTTTTCGCAGGCTAATGCTGTTTCCGCGCTGTGATTTAGTTTTGGTCCTGGAGAGGTGGAATGGTTGTCCTTTTTCCTTACTTTTTATCTTGTCCTTTATTTTTCTTCCTTCTGGAATACTTTTTCTCGGGATCTGTTGTTTTCAGGAACTTGTCCAAAGTTAACTTTAATTTTTTATCCTAGGAGGGACCACGACTTAAAAAAGGAATGGTTTCGCTACGGATTTTTTCACTTTAACTTTGATTTCTGGATTAATTTTTTATTTCCACTTCTCCTGGCAGGATCGCCAATTATATTTTTTATGTTAGGTTTTGTTAAAAAAAATCTTTATTTATTTCTTAACAAACTTAACAATCAAAAATATTCTTATTATCTAAATTACAACTGAAGAACTGAACTGGAACTGAGAACTCTAAAAACTGAAGCTCAACTGAACTGCAGAAGTATTCTAAGTTCATACTTCTTTTATACCTTAATTGTCTTATTTACTTCTTTACATAAAACTTATGTATTACATATCATTTATTAATGTATTTGGACACTTAGATACTTTTAGGAATTTATCATATAAAGAAATTTGATCATAAACATCATCCGATCAATATTCCCATGACTTAGTTATAAACAATGAAATATGATTAAAGTTATAAACAAAGCATAATCATATTCCCAACAATGAAATATGATTCAAGTTATAAACAAAGCATACTTTGATATGAAAAGCATTAAATTAAATATTGTTTATTCTTAACATATGGTTATCATACAAATGGGATACTTAACTTGCATGGTGAAAATCGATATGCCTGTTGAAAGAAGAGATGCGCTATATAAACAGATGCTTCGAGTGCAGCTTTTGACTTTGCAAGCGCTTGAAAAATTTGCCACGGCTACTGAAAGATTTCATTGCCTGCATTCAGCGGAAAGAACTGTTCCACAACTTTCGGGCTGAATGGTATGCTCTCACAGAACATGTTCCTTGAGATGTCACAATTTATATAGCGAAAATATTTTATGCTACTTCGCTACTTGAGCACTTTTTCGGCTAGAATGCGGCCATTATCAACACTTAAAATAAGTAAAAAATTATTTCATTTTTCAGTTCAATGTATTTAAACTCAATATTATATTAAAATTTGTATTTTTTTATTATTTTCACAACAATTTTCTATCTAAGCACATACATTTCATTCGTTGTTAAGACTCTTTCTGTTATTAACAAAATTGTAAGGAAAAGAGCTTTTAAAGTTGCAGCAGAATACGAAACCTTAACAAATAGTTAATATTAACTATTTTGTTAATGTGGTGAGCTTAGTTAAGCTGCCAGAATAGGGCCGTTAGAATGAAATTAATTAGAATATTACATATATTAGAAAAAAAAATTGAATTTTTAACTTTTGTCAATTATTTGTACATTTTTCGCATAAATTGAAATTATGTTTAGCACAAATGAAATTTCTACACTTTTCACAGCGTGTAGCAAAAAGATTTTTGTTATTTTTATATTTGCAGATGTAGCATCGGCCTCGTTTTGATGAACTTGGTAAATGGCGAATCTCCTGAATTCATTGAATAAAACTGGAAGCATCATTACTTTGCGGTTGTTTTTTACGTTTAGTGATCTGTTTTTCAACGAGATTCAATCCAAGCTCCTCGATAAAAAGGCGACGACGAATATTATGGTTCGTTTTAGACTTTTTCCAATTCGGGAACAATGCAATGAACGTCACGAATGCATTCAACGCACTAACATCAAGCATGTTACAAAATACTGCCATTGGCCACCGATTGGCTTTTCGATTGCATGTGTACGTAGCCACCATTTGATCCATAGTATCAACTCCACTCTTGGTTTTGTTGTAGTCTTCAATGATGTTAGGTTTCTTCTTTTCACTATTCTCATTTATGCTGACAACGTTGTGGTATGTACTGAGCAATGTCACAAATCGGTACCGGCGAGGAACATATGACAACATAACTGCTTGCAATTTATGTTTATATACAACTTCTGTATGATAAATTGGCTTTTGACGCATGTCGAGTAGAACTGAAGGAATTTCAGTCCTATTTTTCTTTGGGTTGTTCAGGCAAAATAATTCTACTTTGCAAAACACAAGGTCATTCCACTGAACCGTTTCTATTTTATTCAAGGTTAAAGATCAAAATTGAATGCGTGCGCATACAGGGGACCGATGAGGGTTAACATTAAAAAAGATTTTTTAAAAAAAGTATCTTAACTTACAATGAGGCTTAAAAAGGAATCCTACGATTTTTTGAGGGAAAAAGTATCCAAACGGATTCAATTGGATCCAAACGGCAATATTGTACATGAGCTGTTTTTTTTTGGAAGAGGGGCAAGTTCATCTCTTGTTCTTGCGAGATATTTAAAGGTTTGCATTTTAAAAAACTTTTAAATACTGGTAAGCACAAGCGCACATAATTTTTTGTATTTTGTGGTATAAGTTAATGTAAGTGTATTATCCTATAGTGTTTATAGTGCTGACTATAAAAATTAACGTTTTATTATACCTAAATTGACTTACCTCACTTTCAAAACTAATGAATTATAGAAATCGTTAGTTAAAAGTATTTTTTTTAAAAGGGCCAGGTTCATTTTTTGTTATTACGAGATATTTAATGATTTTAAATTATGGTATACTTATTATTATTTTTATTGGAATATTAGAATTCTGCCATGATATATTAAACCTTAAACTTCTTTCCCCGAAATATTAGACAATCTGATTTTTCTATAAATTTTTTGCAGATAAAAAGATCATATTCACTTTTATATATAATTATTATTATCTCAATTTTTTAAAAAAATTGGCTTACCCCACTTTCAAAATAAACGGCCTCAGTTGGCCTTCCGTTTTTTGTAGAAAATTTATTGAATTACTTATACAGGTTCACCTTTTGCCTAATCTTATGTCTTGAAATAGCAAAGCTTATTTTAAATTATATATGCATATCCTATTTCCTCTTTTTTTTCAAAATTGTTGTCATTAGGTTATGCAAACTATTTATTGCTTAGGAAGTGTTTTAGTAAATTTTTTTTTTTTTAATTTTGTTAATCAATTAAAAATGATTTATTTAAAAAAAAAAGAATAACCACCACTGAGCTATGCAAAGCACCCAAAGTGAGTATGCTTGCATGTAAACAGGATCATAACTGCTGCGCAATGCCTTAACAAAGTATTCAACATATTCAAATCACTTAAATACCCACTCTCGGTGGAGAAAATAAGAAAAGCAACAACATAAAAAGTAGCTGTATGGGAAAACTATGCATTTTAAAACATGCACAAAAACAACACAAGCAAAGGATCCAGTAAACATGCATGGCAAACATCAACAAAAGCATCGAGTAAAACTCACAAACGCAAACACAGACTAGTGCTTGCATACACAGCAACTTAGGCAAAACAAACTGAAACTGCTGCAGAATTTCAGCCAAAAATGTTGCTAAGCAATCGAGGGCAGAAACCCTAAAGTAGACAGGAATGACCATCAAGCTAATACAAGCGAAAACAATTGCAACTAAAACAAACACAACAACAACACCAGCAACTAAAAGAGCTGGAAAAAAATATGAACTCGTAAAGCATACAAATTTTAATCTGTATCCTTTTACGCCTCTAGGTTAGTTTGGAGCGCGACACGAGCGTTACTCCGACAAAGCTGCGGCTTCAGGATGTAAATAGCAAACGTGTGTGTGTATGTTTCTGTGTTTAGCAAATGGAGTATATGTTGTTGGTAGGTGTTGTTGTAGTTTTTTTACTTTAATACTTTACAGGACTAACGATTAAAATGCGCCTAAAATTCAAATATTTTGTATTTATTTCATGTATTTGGCGCGAAATAACAAAAAAATGCAACGTTGCACAGAAAACAACAATATGAAAATGCATACAAAGCACACCTAAAACGCGTTCGCATGTTGTCCACAAAATAAGCTTAACAAGCTTACTATAACCAGATATGGCAGCATTTTGAGAAAAAAACGATAACCAAACAAAAACCGAGATTCAAGAGCTGTTAGAGGAGAGGCAAAGATGCACACACACACCAACAGAAATTCAAGCACACCATTATGCAACAACAGCATGTATTGCACGGATGTCGTTGCTCTAACATTTAAAGTGCATCTCATGGATGTTTATCTTTTATCCATGCTTGTATCTCAGGTTGTGTGCTTGGGTGCTCATGCCTCGGCCGTATGCGATGTATGTGTATGTATGTGAGATGGTGTTTGTGTGTGCATGCAATTGTTGTGCAGCTTTGGATCTTTAGTTTGCCGAGTTTATAGCGTTATGCTTCGGCACCTTACCTCGTTTTGTGCTCTAGACATAGTTTTTTCAACAATTTGCGGAACAAAGTAGAACGAATTATTTTTGTTGTTGTTTCGGCTGTTCATTTATGCCAAGTTTTTAATTTATGTAAATCTGCAGATAAATGTACGTTTTATACGGTTTTTGTTTCTTCTGTTAAACGAATTAGTAAGTTGGCAAAGAAGAGCTTAGTTTTAAACGTTTTCGCTAAAAACATTCAAAACATTTAGCAACAACTTATTACATATATATGTATCTATATGTAATTTTTTTTTTGTTCTGTTTCAATCTATCGTTATAGATGTTTGTGTATGTATGATTGCAATTTTAATTTTCTGTTTATATTCTTTATTATTTGACTTAAAATTTAGAGACTTATTAGTTATTCGTTATACATATATTAGCTTCATGAAACTACAGAAGAATAATATATATAGATTCTAGCTATATCCTTTCGCGATTCGCTACACCTTACCTATATATTTATTAATATGTAGCTAGCATTTCTTCTGTGCTAAAATGTTCAACTCGAAGATAGCATTTTCGAACAAGATCCCTAATGAAGTGATGTCTTACATCGATGTGTTTCAACCTCGCACTATACACGATTAACAATTTTGGACTACTTTTTAATCCAAACTTTGGTTTAAAGGAATTTTTAATCCAAGAATACTATTTTTTAATCCCAACATTAGTTTAATTTAGCTGGGTCTCAGGCCCACGTTCCGGAAAAGAATTTACTTGCATTCGCTGTGATGCAAAATAAGCGTAACTTTCTTAACAACTGAGGTGGACGAGTGGATAAGGTGTTGGACCAGCACAACAGAGGACGTTTGCTCAAATCATGAACTGGTCAGCAAAGTTTTTTTATTTTAAATTGATATTTATATTGCTTTTCTAAAACTTTTGCAGAATAAAAACTCATCTTTTTCGGATTGAAAAATTTTAAACTTTTCCTTGGATTAAAAAGTAATATTTTTTGGTGTTGTCCAATATGTAATTCAAAAAAGTTTAAAATTTAGTCCAAGATTTTTAACCGTGTACATACTATCATCATTTAAGATCATCATCATTACATACTATCATCATTACATACATACTATCATCATCAGTACATACTATCATCATTTATGATCATCATTTTAAGATATTTCACCATACAAAATTTTTAGCCAAATAGCTTCTTGGCATGCAGCCATGCAGCTGATATTGCCATATACTCTGCCTCCATAGGAGATAATGCCACCGTCACTTGAAGTTTCGAACTTCACGCTACGCCACCACTCTGAAACATAAACGCGTATCCAGTAGTTGATCATCGACTATCTTAATCGTTCGCCCAGTCAGCATAAGTTAATTCAGCAATCACGCCCTCCGAATTACCTTTGAACTCCAACTTGTATTTCAGTGCAAGGTTGCCAGCCAAAATTCGGAACAATTCCCATGAAAATTACCTTTTTCCCAAAGTAAAATAAACTAAATACCACCAAAACTCCCATGGTAAAGGTAAACACAAAAAATTCCCACAGCAATTAAAAAATACCGAAAAAATCCCACGATCATAAGGTTAGGTTGGGTTAAGCCGGATGCCTTCGTGAAAGCTCACATAGACCAATTCAGGTCCTTAGTAGTATTGGTAGCGAAAAAAAAGAACCTTTGTGTTTATTTAAAATCTTTGAAGATTTGCGTTGAATTCGCAAACCTTAGGAGGGATTCCAGAGACACCCTGGCTACATCTTTAAGCGACGGGAATGTCGATGAGCCTAGGTATTTTAGTCTTGATCTAAGTAGGGCGGGGCATGTTCATAATAGGTGCTCCAGGGTCTCCACTGTGCCCAGTTCCTTGCACTTCCTGCAGTTGTCATCCGTGGTGATGCCAAACTTCCTCGCGTGGGCTGCCGTCATGCAGTGACCAGTGAGTATGCCCACTAGTGTCCTGTAATCTTTGCGCGGGCGTGCCAAGATGAACAAAGTTCGTTTTTCGCATTGTGCATTGCACATGACTTTCGAGATTTTGCACGATGTCGTATCTCTTCATTTACGATTTACTGCTTGTGTGGCTCTTCTTTCGAAATTCCTGTACAACTCTTGTAGCGGAGTAAGTACATGTTCTGTGAGTTCTGATTCCAGCCCGGCGCCTTCCTTTGCTAAACCATCTGCCATCTTGTTTCCCTCAATGCCCTGGTGGCTAGGGACCCAGTAGATGCACACTCTCTTCGAAGCGCATAGTGCATCTAGTGCATCTATGCCAGTCAAGACACTTTTGGACTTGATGCTAGCGGAGCGCATGGATTTGATCGCCGCTGAGTATTGTGTGTCCATGCTGAGGGCTATCTCAGCAGCCTTCCTTATGGCAAATATTTCCGCCTGGAAGATACTGCAGTTTATATGGCTGCCTTATATTAGGCTCTGCGCAATATAAGCCACACCTACCCCCGTAGGCATTTTGGAGCCGTCTGTAAATATGTTGACCGTCTGCTGTGCTTGTTATATACCTTTGCACCAGTCATTTGGTCCCAGAAGAGTTCGTGCTTTGGAATTGACTATCGTACGAGGCACCATGTAGTCCGTGCTACTAAGTAGATCCTTTCCCATTGTACAATGTCCAAAATTTTGAATGTGCATATTGCCTGCCGCCGTAAGGCGTTGTGCCGTTTTTCCGGCTATTAGTTTTGCGTGTATGTCCAGGGGGTCCATTCTTAGAATGGTTTCAAGCGCTGTAGTTGGAGTTGACTTCAGTGCCCTGAGGAATGTTGATTTTTTCACAGCCGGCCACCACACAATAATCCCTAGAGTAGAATAGGACGCACTACCGTTACATAGATCCAGTGCATCAGAAAGGGTGAGAGTCCCCAGGTACTGCCTAGCATCTTCTTGGATGTGTATAGCGCAATGGTGGATTTCTTCACCCTTTCTTCTACGTTGGTTTTCCATGACAGCTTGCTGTCCAGGACGACTCCTAGATATTTTGTGTGAGTTTTCGGTATGAGACTTATATCGTTCAATTTCGGTGGTATCCACTATGGTATCTTGTACCTTTTCGTGAACAGAACCAGATCCGTTTTCTCTGCATTAATACTAAGACTGACTGAATTTGACCATCTAAGTACATCTTTGAGTGTGCTCTCCATTATGGAGCTTACTGTTGATAGACATTTCGCTACTATAATTATGCTTATCTCGTCTGCATAGGTAGTTATCCTCGGGGCTCTACCTGTGAGCTTTTCGAGTAATTTATTAACCACAAGATTCCATAGTAGTGGCGAGAGGACCCCTCCCTGGGGTGTCCCACTGCGAGCTTCCCTTACCATGGATTTAGTGGCCCACTCAGCCCGCACCTTTCTGCAGCTTAGCAACTTGTCTAACCATAGGTTTATTGCTGGTGGTGCCTCTATTGCACGTAATCCACTAAGGATTGCGGTGTTTGATACATTGTTGAATGCACCTGAGATGTCTAGAAACGCCCCGAGTGCGTATTCCTTGTGAAAGCGCTATTAGATTTTATGCAATTTTGTGATGTCAACGTGTTCTTAAAGCAAATGTGCAATTTAATTGTTTCAATTAAAGGTAAGTTCGAAGAAATGTACAGCGTAAACTTATAGCTTTACTCTTCTGTTTATATACGTCGCTCATCGAATACTATGATTAAGATTTTGCTTAATAAAAGTGAAAAAAAAATTTTAAGAAAAAATTCCCAAATTCCCATGCAATTAAAAAATACCACGCTGAATTCCTGTTGAATATGGACAATGCCTCCACTGCAAATGATATATCAAACCTGCTGATCTGTGTACAACAGACTACCATCTGCTTCCTAATATGGAACACTCTTCATCTCTTTGACTTCTGCTTCACTCTTCGGAGAATATATGCTCGAACTTTTGCAACAAACATGTTAAATTTCTTCAAAATTTCCTGCAAGTAAAGCTTCTAAAGTGAAAAAAAATGTAAGAAACATTTCCCAAATTCCCATGCAATTTAAAAATACCACGCTGAATTCCTGTTGAATCTGGACAATGCCCCCACTGCAAATGATATATCAAACCTGCTGATCTGTGTACAACAGACTACCATTTGCTTCTTAATATGGAACACTTTTCATCTCTTTGACTTCTGCTTCACTCTTCGGAGAATATATGCTCGAACTTTTGCAACAAACATGTTAAATTTCTTCAAAATTTCCTGCAAGTAAAGCTTCTAAAGTGAAAAAAAATATTTAAGAAAAAATTCCCAAATTCCCATGCAATTAAAAAATACCACGCTGAATTCCTGTTGAATATGGACAATGCCTCCACTGCAAATGATATATCAAACCTGCTGATCTGTGTACAACAGACTACCATTTGCTTCCTAATATGGAACACTCTTCATCTCTTTGACTTCTTCTTCACTCTTCGGAGAATATATGCTCGAACTTTTGCAATCAAACATGTTAAATTTCTTCAAAATTTTCTGCAAGTAAAGCTTCTAAAGTGAAAAAAAATGTAAGAAAAATTTCCCAAATTCCCATGCAATTTAAAAATACCACGCTGAATTCCTGTTGAATCTGGACAATGCCCCCACTGCAAATGATATATCAAACCTGCTGATCTGTGTACAACAGACTACCATTTGCTTCCTAATATGGAACACTCTTCATCTCTTTGACTTCTGCTTCAATCTTCGGAGAATATATGCTCGAACTTTTGCAATCAAACATGTTAAATTTCTTCAAAATTTCCTGCAAGTAAAGCTTCTGATCAAACATACCCATAGATTTTCCTTATCTCTGTCGCGAGTAATATTCATACCAATGATGCAATAAGCCTCTCCAGTATCCTTAATTTTTAAAAGTTCTCTTAAAAAAACCTTAAACCTTTCCTTGTGGAAAGCATCATTGGAGAAAATCAATGTCATACACATATATTGCTATGTAAGTTTTCATTCTCAATTTTACTTGGAGAAATATACCCAATGATCTGTTTTGGATTGCAGCATTCCAAAATTTTTAAAGTACTGCTTAGATTCTGATTCCAGCATCGACTCGCTTGCTTCAACCCGTACAACGACTTATTAAGTTTACAAACTTTGCTTGGCTCTCCGCTGAACCCCTCAAGATACAGAAATCCATGATGTTGTTAACGTGAACGCACTTCCGCGTTGACTTTAGCTCACGGTGTTCGCAAAACACAACGAACTGATACATTGCGTCAGTCAACGCCACTTTGAGGGTTCAGAGGTACCAAATTAAGTCAAGCTGGATGGGCATGACTTTCTCCTTGGTAAAGAGCGAGGCCTTTCTAAAACCTCTGCCGATCTTTGGGTCACGGCACCCGGTTGAAATACACAACTCGATGCCGAGCTAATACTCTATCCGCCATATGGATACTTTACCACAGCCACCACGATACTCCCTGAAGTGCCAACCCAAGTCAGCCTGACAAGCAACTGTCAGAGGGCACTGACTCCCGTGGTACCAGAAAAATCCTCTGGTTAGGTTTCCAGTTGAGTTTCATCCAACTCCGGATTGGTTGCCAATTCAAAATGCACAAAAGTGCGAAGCTCCTACCATGCACACTGAGGCAAAAATAACTGCAACACTGCAATGTGGCAATCAAAAAACAAAAACGAGAAATAAAATAAAATTTGCTATCAAAGTGAAATAAGTTGGAGAGAGACTCGAAAAATTACAGCTTGGATAGAAAAAACATTCACAAAAAGATTCATTCAACCAATCAGAGGTAAAAAAAATTTTTTTTTTTAATAAAAATTGGCAATCGTAAGTTAATTGCGTATTCTTTTAATAAGTTTATCATTTTATTTAGTTTTCCATTTAATTTTCTTTCCAACAAGGTGCGGTATAATGAAATCGGTTGGGAAATGACAGAGTTGCATCAATTTATGTGTATGAATGAATGATAAAAAATGAATGATGCTAATGTTGCCATCAAATAGCGCGCTTCGTATAAATGCCATACAGAGCTGCACGGTTTATTTGGACAGATTAGTTGTTGTTGTAGTTAGCTGTTATTCTAACAAGTATATTTAATAGACGCGTTCTGTTGTGGAATAGATAATATTTGTTGTGATTAAAATGTCGAATTTGTCTTCACCATCGGTGACAACTCGTCATGCTGTTGAATATCTCCGTGTGATAGATGTAACTGGCCATACTTCACACTTAATTACTGGCTCAAAACTACCATCGAGTAGACAAGTTCTCAAAGTTATTTTTATAATAAGCGTTTTGCAAAAATTCCTGCAAATTAAAGTGCAAAATTCGTCTCGGGCCGGTGTCGACTTGGTTTTGTTAGCTCGAGAGAAAAGGTCGGTCGAACGGATAGAACGAAAATATGAAGAAATGTCAGGAGCTTGCGGCACGTGTTTGTGGATCCGGTATTACATTTGTAGATCCGAATAAGGAATTTGAAAATGAAAGTGTTGAGATAGTCAATGATCCTTTGAAACCGACTGAAACAGACGATCAAACTACCATATGTTCCGCAACAAGAGGCACTAAAAACTGGATTACGCCACGTATTCATTTTGCTCTCGATAATGCCAAGGTATCTGATGGAGCGGCTATCCATATTTTGATAGCAACAGCAGTAGCTTTAGGCCATCAAGTTGATGAGCTCGTAATTAACTGCTCAACTATTCAACGACTGAGGCGATAACATTGTCAAGAGTAATCGGAGAAAATTCAAGCTGATTTAGTTAAATGAAGTAACAATAGCTTATATTAATTGTGTGTACTATATAGTATTTTTTTATATTATTTTTAACTATACAAATATACAGATAAGCAGCATGCAATCATTTGTAGTTCACTGGGACGGTAAATTGTTGCCTAATCTTGTTGGCAGTAGCAAAGTTGAAAGGATTGCAATCCCAATGGGATTGGTGCTTCCAAATTACCATCTTCCAGTGGAGAAAATATAGCTACGGCAGTTCACAATTTGTTGACCAAATGGAATATCTCTGATCGAGTTGCTGCAATGGGCTTCGATACCACTTCTAGCAATACTGGTGAAAAAACTGCCGCATGCATTAATTTGCAGCGTCGCATCGGTTCCAAATTAATAAAGCTCGCATGTCGTTATCACATTTATGAAATCGTTCTGCGGAGCGTTTTTGAGGTTAAATTTGCGGCCAATTTAGGACCTGATGTGCTTATTTTTGAAAGACTCGCAAAAACTTGGAAGAATATTGATATAAAATATTACAAGAGTGGCCTCGAGGATGAGATTATTTGTTCTAAATTAACAAAAGATGAACGCAATGCGATAAAAATGTTTTTCCATCAGAAATTAACCAAATTTCACAGCCGCGACGACTACAATGAGTTTTTAGAACTTACACTAATATATCTTGGTGAACGTGGCATATTTCGAGTCATGCGGAGTAATAAATTTCATAAAAGATTTGGTTGCATATGCAGAAATCGCAAAAAATGCAAAATCATTTGTGGTACTTATCGGAAGAGACAATGGCTCTGGCATTCTTTGATCCAAACGCGTCTTTAGCTGAAAAGCAAAAAATGGTTGAACGCCTACAATCCACTGATCCTTTTGTAAGATTGAAAAATGGTCGAAGTATGACGAAACCAGAAATTTTAGTAAGCCATAATTTGAGCGATTTTGTGTCACATCTAACAAAACATTTCTTTCATTGCTTCAGCTTATTTTCAGATTTTTCACCCGTCCACATGGGAATTGAATGACAATTTCGAAAAAGCCCATTCTTTTTGCCATAATTTATTCGTCGTTAACCAATCATTAAAGGTAAGTCCACTACAACAAACCTCTTAGAGTTTACTACGCGTGTTATAAATGGTTTTACTTTGGGACTGCAGACTGATGTTATTTATACGGACTTTAGCAAAGCTTTCGACAGTGTTAATCATAATCTTCTTTTAAAAAAACTCCACTTTATTGGGTTTCCTGTCACGTTATTAAATTGGATAAATTCATATTTATCTAGACGTACTCAAAAGGTTTTATATAAGAATTCTCTTTCAAAAAGTGTTTCGGTCACTTTTGGCGTTCCTCAGGGCAGTCGTCTTGGACCGGTTTTGTTTTTACTATTCATTAATGATCTTCCTTCGGTAATAAAACACTGTAACTTCTTAATGTACGCTGACGACGTGAAACTTTTTCTTTGTTACAAATCACCCGAAGAATGACATCTTTTACAATCTGATCTAAATAGACTAGTGGACTGGTGTAGCTTAAATATATTAAATCTCAACTTAAAAAAATGTAAGCAAATGACATTCTCGTGTAAATCTGCTAATAACATAAATTACACCATAAATAACACTAACTTAGAAATAGTTTCCAGTTTTCTCGGTCTTGGTGTTATTATGGATTCAAAACTTCGCTTCAATCTTCACGTTAATATGGTGATAAATAAGGCAAGAGGAGTCCTTGGTTTCATTAAAAGATGGACTAAAGAATTCAGTGATCCCTTTACTACTAAATTATTATATACCTCTCTCGTAAGGCCAATTCTTGAATAGGCATCAGTTATATGGAACCCACAATATAATGTCTACATCGACGCTATAGAATCCGTTCAAAAACAGTTTTTACTTATTGCTTTACATCATAGTCGTTGGAACCCCAATATTATGCTTCCATCGTATGAAATACGCCTTAGAATTGTTTTACTACCTTCCCTAAGAAGCAGAAGAATGATGCTTAATGTCATGTTTCTGTATAAATTACTTCGTGGCGAGATTAATTCGGAATATCTCATCTCAGCTCTAAATTTTAACATCCCAAGGAGAGGAACTAGACATTTTCTGTTTTTCAAGTTGAGTCAGTGCAGTTCTAATTACGCTCTTCATGAACCTTTACGATGTATGTGCAGTGATTTCAATGATAACTTCAACATGATTAATTTTTCTGATTCGGTAGACGTCTTAAAATGGAAAATTATATTACATTTAAATAATTAAATCAATTTAACTTCATCCTATTATACCTAACGCAGTTTTATAACAATGTAATATTGGTAATTGAGATTGTTCTGTTTCTCTTTTTTATCTCGATATTATGTTTATAAAGTAAGCACCATCAAATATGAATCGTTTTTAAAACTTACTTTTTAATTATTCAATATGTTAATTTTTAATCGAATTGGGATTTACGCGCTCACGTGGTTTCCTGATTTGAAATTAGACTGAACTCACACTATCACCTGGATTGGTGTGCCAGAGTATATCTCTTTTCCACACAAGTTTATGCCTGCGTTGGCCCAAATTCATATCCAACTAATTGGGATTTTGATTTGGCGGGCATGAGATTTATCTCATTTCCACGTAGGTCCTTGGGTTGGACAATGGCCGCAAACCAGTTAAAATGAGTTTAGTGTTTTGGATTGTTTTTAAAATCAGGATTGTTTTTCGGGTACGTTAAATTGATAATTACTATTATTTAATTCGATGTTGCTTATTTATATAGAATGAAGTTTATTTAAATACGCGTTTTATATATGTTAAATTTTTAAATTCCGCTGAAAAGCCAATTAATGTGCTTAGTGGAAAATCCTAATTGCCAATAGGAGGTATGTTTTAGTACGTAGGTACATTCTGTCTGTCCCGGCTGATTCGAGCAGGATCTAGAATGTAAATCGTGCATGCGTATAGGACGGGTATACGTATCTTTGGAAGATTTCATACCTCCGGGCGAATCCAAAAAAAAAAAGAGATAAAAAAGCGGTATCTCAAAGTTAATGCTTTGTAAAATGCTTTTTACTTCTTTATTTTTATGTCAAAAAAAATCTTTTATATATTTGTTTTTGTAGTAAAACTTTTTTAGCCACGTATATAGCAATACGGTGAATTTAACGGGTAATAAAAACGATGTAACGTGGTGAATATGCCTAAATACTTGATCTCTGTAAACTATTATGTTATCAGCAGAGCTCGGATTTTGATGACCTAAAAATCTCTAGAAAATAACCTAAAAAAATGAAAAAATATTACCTAAAAACTGCAGAAAATTACCTTAAAACTACATTTATGCAAACAATTACATAAAATAATAAAAATATAGCTTTAAAAATAAAACATTAATAAATTTAAAATTTATTGCATAACATTTTAATACATAGCGTTACAGTATATTGCAAATTACATTTTTAAGTTTTTAAAATTTAAGGAACATCGATTGTCTGGCAAAATGTTTTTGTAAACAGAAAAACTTCTTTCTACTTCTGCACTGAGGAAAGAAAAATATTTAAAAGACGATATGTCATCGGATATAAGTTCCTCTTTTATTTTCAAAGTATTAAAATTTGGACCCCCTAATATTTCAGCAATAGAGCATAAAAATAGAGTTAATTAAAACTAGCATATCCCGAGCTTTTATCAAATACTTGTTTCATCTTTCTACATACCCTTTCGTCGGTTTCACCACTAGCAGAACTTTTTTTTCATCTAAGTCTATAAACAAAGCTACTCCTTTGTCGAGAGGTAATGTTTTTGATTGAAGGGACTCTAGTGTTAAGGAATGTGCTTAAAAATTTGCATTCTGACATTTTTTAGTACGAAAAAAAAAATTATTTAAAAATTACACTTAAATGACCAAAAATCTCGAATAATGCTCTATAAATAAAAATGTCAAAAAATGACAATAAAATACATGCCCTAAATCTAGTTAAAATGACCTAAAAACTAAAACTGATAAAAAATGTCAGTAAAATAACCTAAAAACTTTTCATATTTGGAATTTAAGAAAGATAAATGGACGTTCTAGATAACCAGGAAATGTCTTAGAAGCAGCAGAAAAAAGATGACATGTCATCGAAATCCTAGCCCTGGTTATCAGGAATATTCTGTTACATGAATTGAGCTTTCTAATTGCTAAGCGATTTCAAAAAGTTTTTCAACAATCGAATTTAAAGGTTGTGGTTTGAGTCACGGCTAAGTTTATGCAAAACAAATAAAGCTATTCATTGTTGTTTTGACATCCGCTCCCTGATCAGTTTTAATGAGCGATCCCATAATTTTACCATTCAACGGATTTTATTGAATGCGGTCAATATCAACAGACAGATGAAATGTCAAATACCAGTGACATCTTGGATTTTAGTAACAGATTCTGACTCTATCTCAACGAACGGACTCCAGTATCAGTGTTGTTTTTCATTTGACTGTTTTTCTAAGGCAAAAAATTCAACATCATGCAGCTTTTCAGCTGGAAACCCATTTATGTCCGAAAAGCGGCTTTTCGGCCTTAGTGCGAACATAGTATTAAGTGTTGGCATGGTTTTGGGAATTTTTGTAACGATTTAAAGCATTTCAATTACTTTCAGAAACCTTTCTGTACTAAAATAACAAACAATTTTTAATAATATCTGCAAATGTAAAAATGCAAAAATCTAGGACGCAAATTCATTCTCAGAAATTTGTTTGTTTCAATTAAAATTCAATCTGTTTCAGCTCAAACAAGTGACAACATTATTAATTTTATTTAAAAAATAAAACATTTACCCGAGTAATGCACATTTATCAGAAAATTTTTGTATCCCCTTAATTAAATTTGACTTTCACAGAAACATTCAGAACATCTAAATGACTTTTTCGCAAATACAATTTCGATTTAGAAAAGCTCGCATATTCACTTAATAATAAATTTGTGATTTGTCTCTACATTGGTTGCCAAAACAAAAAATCAGCTCTAAGAGATTTTGGCAAAAGAAAAGCTTTTTTCAATTTTCCACTAAATTTGCTAAGTGAAACTTTAACGCTTTATCTTCGTTTTGTTTGCCACCACAAGAGCAACGATATATATGTATAGAAAAACATACAAGCACATGCATAGTTTTGTACACAAAAGCACGACATTTTTTTTATACCACTTGTGCAAACAACTCATACACATTACGGATTATATCAAAATCAAATTTGCGCAAAGCCTGAAAATATACAACGTTTCTTTGAAAGTTTAACGAAATACTGGAGAAAATAAAAGCACAGAAATCTGCTAAAACAACGGTTTGCCGACTCGGAATCTGGTCGAGTTGAAGTCAAGTCTTTAATTGCTAATTTCTTGTTGAATGATTAATTGTTGTTTTTGCAAATGCGGTTAGTAGGGTTAAGAAAGATTAAGAGCTGGAGTAGGAGTGGTGATGAAAAGGAGTTACAAAAAAAGCGTCGCCAGCATGTTGTACCGCAAAACTTTGTCAACAATATTTCATCGGAAATTTCCTAAGTGCTGCCATTTGAACATGTTTTGGTTTCTTTTTGCAGCTAATGCACGATATGTTGGCTCGCAATCACGAACAAACACAGTCTCACAAATACAACCTACCCAGTGTGCCAAACGGTTGAGTTTTGAGTTCGAGACGGATTTACTTCTTCGTATTTATTATCCGAAACGGATTGCGTTTCGCATCCGGAACTGATTCTTTTTCGTACGAAATTCCTCTCAAAAATACGAAGAGCTTTATCCACTTTTTCGGAATCGTCACGGACTCTGAACGGACTTCATATACGAATCCGTTTCGGACTCTTTTTTTTTAAATAATGTGAATTCGCAACGGACTGGTTTTTTTTATAATAGTTCGAATTCAAAACGAAACAATAAGGTTTATGCTATATTTAAAATATTTACTTATTTTTTTTTTTGTTATTTCATTAAAAAAAAAGTATACAATTATATTTCGTATCCCTAATCCACCACAGACTCGTAACGGGTTCAAAACGGATCCACATCCACGTACTCGTTTCTTCGTATATTGTATCCGAAACTGATCTTTTTTCCTTTGAAAGCGAATCGCTTTTTACATTTTTTCCACTTTTTCAGATTCGTCTGGAACTCGGAGCGGACCTCATATACAAATCCGTTACGGACTCTTTTTTTCGATTCGAGATGGACTCTTTTTTTTAGTAATGTGAATTTCCAACGAACTTATTTTTTTTTAAATAATTATTTTTTAAAATATGTACATAATATTATATGTTTAAAATACGCAATTAGCTACAAATGTCAAAAATAAAGGTTCGCTACACAAGTTTGATGCATTCAAATTCGAAAACTTCTTGCAGGAAATCAAGCGTAAATCAAAAACTATTTTGAAATCTAATTTAGAAGAGAATAGTGCAGGTTAGCTTAAATAGTAAAAATATTAATTGAAATTAACAAATATATGAGTACAATGTTTATTAGTTCAAGGATGACTACGACTAATATCTTCAAACAATTGATTATTGTTTTTCCTTGAAGCATACTAATAACATTTACAGCTATAATGACAAACCGTACCAAATTAAAGCTATTAAATTTTACGAAAAATATCTTGTACACGGCTATCCTATAGTAATATGTAACTTGTTCACTCATAATAATTATTTAAAAATTCCGACAAGCAGTTTTTTCGATTTGAAGGAGATTTTCACTACCACGTGGCTAATGATATAGGGAAGTCATTTATAATAAAAATAAGTACAAAATTGTATTCTGTTCTTCTTATCCGTTGAAAATAAACAAAAATGATTTGATAACGACGTAAATAATTGCCTTTTATTTTAACTCTCTTTTATTCATTATTCTGACGGATATGTTAATGTTTTCTGACGAAACAGAAAAGAGCGCATTCCGCCCTGACGGACTCGTAACGGATTTGAAATGGATCCGCATCCATTTTTGGGTAAATGCACACATTTTAATGCAATTTTGTGTGTGCGTACTAGTATGCATTCTTGACTTGAAATCATTTATCATGTTTTTTTCGTTTTCAGGTGTTTCACGCAAAGAGAAATGAAATTCGAAAGCTTATGTCGTCAACAGGCACCTTGGCAAACATTTTAAGAATTCCAAAAAGCAAAAAAAAAACCTGCTGAATATTTTAAACAGCAATAACCTACCCAGTAGTGCAATATGTATGCCTTTCAAAACAATTACGGCATAAATTTTAGATTTTTTATAATAATTTCTTTTATTCTTGAGGTTGAAATAAAAGAAAATAAGTGCGCAAAATAATGAGGTTTGAGTGCTAGAGAACGTTTTTTTCACTTTTCAAATAATGAAGCAAGTAATTAGTGAAATTTCTATGCTGAAAGCAATGGTCGATTTATAAGAGCTTGTAATTGAGAGGAAAATACCACCTTGCGTTCTCAATTAAGAACTACTTTGAAATTACTATTTTCACTACTGGGTCCCTTACTCAATACATTTTAATTCAATTTTTAAATTAATACCCATTATCATTCATCAAAGCGCAGTCAATAAATGTAGCCAGCAAATGCATGTGAAAGACTTTTGCGTAATTTATATATTTATAAATTATACTTTTGTATTCAACTAATGTCTGCATTTCTCTAGTTTATGAGTTTTTTTGGAAGGAAAAGATTTGTTTACATGTAACATATTCTCTTTCTAAATTCTTGTTTTCTTCATTGGCACCGCTATTGGTTTTTCTTCATTAAGTGCCGCTATGTTAAGAGCAAATAATTCCTCTCGTTTATTTCTGGTTGCTCATAATTCGTAATGTTGGACTCTAAAATATAAGTCATTGCTCGGATACTTTCTGATATAGAATTTGACTCCGACTCTGAAGAAACAAAATTGGAATCATAAAGTCAGTTTTATGAAAAACATCGTTTTCACATTCGCTCTGACACTTATTTGATTCAACTAATGTCAGTCTTATTGTTTTCTACAGGTCGTTTATTAATCATCATTAGAATCATTCCATGTGTATCATCCATTGTGCTTGTTTCGTTGGGAAAGGAATCCCAAACCAACAGATCTTTATTTACCATGTTTTAATTAATATTTCTCTTATAAATGTATTTCGTTGTAGCAACCTTTTCTTGCAGGCTTAGCTTATTCATTACAATTGCTGTTATTCATTATTCATTAATGTTGACATCGATGTTCTTAGAGCGATACATCGTCGATACAGCGGTCTGAGAAGGAAAAACATCGATATCGTTCGCTCATTTTTAGTCTAATATATTTCGAACGAAAAATTCAACTTTGCGCTGTTCTGCAGCGCAGTCGCGATTTATGCTACCTTGTGATATCTTGGTAGTGATGAGTGACTGACACGCAAACATAAGCGAAGTCGTCATACTATAGTAATCATATTAGTCATATTATATATTATGTATTTAATTTAAAAAAAAACAACGAAAAAACTGTGTTTTGTATGAAAAAACCCCCCCGCTTTTTTTGAGGACGGAAGAAAAATGACAAAAAAAGAAATTCTTCATACAAAATACAGAAATTTTGTCGATTTCTTTTTTTAAGTATTGTTTTTGTAAAATTTACTACGTCCATACTAATTAGAAAAACTTTTATAAAATTCAACACAACAATACCATCATCGGCATCAGTGTAACTTTTTTTTTATGAAATTATGCTCAATCTTTCACGTTCCCATAAAATATCGGACAAAACGTTTAAAAAAAAGAGTAATTCTAAAATCTAACTTAAGCCATATTGCTTAAAATTCAAACTCTGAAGAAAACATACTTGTTTTATGTTACAAACAAAATTTATTTATAAATTTATTCAAAATTTTTTAAATAATGAATAAAAATAACGAATAAAAAATATTCATCATTCGAAAATAAAAATATAATCAAATACTTGTAATTCAAACTTTTTAATAATCAAAATTTATTTGTCATTTTTTATTTTTGTTTTGAGTTATTCTTGCCCAACTTTCTTAAAATGAAATTATTCTTTCTTTCATATTTAATAATAGAGTGTAAATAAAAAATATGTAATCTATAAAAATAAAGCTTATATTGTTCGACCTCAATGCTAGGCCTAATACAAAAATGAAAACATCGGAAAAACTTAACAGATATAACGGTTTTATAGCCGATGTTTTTAAACATCGATAATTGTCAAATGAACATCGATTTTTTAAGGACGATGTTGCATCCCTTCACTTAACTCAACATAAAATGTGTTGTCACGACGAGTTACATCGCATAATAGAGTCAAAAACAACTAATTTCAATATAAGCTTGCAGTTTTTTATATTTGCATTTGATAAAATAACTTTTTTCGAAATGAGATGTTTTTTCTAAAGCAAATAACGAATAAATGGGGAGTGCAATGTCGGGATAAGTTGTTTTTTTTTTTAATTTTAGCTTATTCTTTAACATATCTTCTTCTATAATTTTGATGCATTTCTTGTAACGGTTGGCGTCAAGTTTCTCAAAATAGGCATTCGTTCCCAACTAAACTTCTCTATCCGAGGTTAATATCTTGCCAGCAAGCCATGTTTTTAATCTGGGTTATAAGGTTATAGATTTTTGTTGTAGTAGAAGCCTAGTAGAAGCCTAGTAGAAGGCTAAGTCTGGAAAATACTGTTTGTTGGGAACCAATTCGTTCCGCGATTTCTTCAATCTATCGCTCATCAATTATCGTATCGAGAGCCAAATGAGCAATATCTTATCAAAATCCGATATTTATTTTTTGTCATGGTAAAAAAAGCAGAGATAGCGTTACTGGGAAAGCTTTATCTTGAGAACGGGTTGAAAAAAATTTCATGATAAGATTTTGAAAGTAATTCAGTTAAGATTGATACTCTATTGAAAGCATATGGATTTTTGTTTTTTTTTGCCAAATTTGTTTCAGGTTGAAGACTTTCAGTCCATACTATGCGGTGCCCATACATTTATATCATAAGCAAGAACATTAATATGTACATAAATAAGCATAAGAAACATTTTTTTTTTTAACTCAAAAATTTTTAAAATTTTCATTGTTTTTAATGAGCTGTAAAAAAGAGAAAGAGAGGAAAAAATTACGCAATTTAAAAGTTAAAAATAGGAACAAGTTTTCTAAAATTTTTAAGTTCTTATTACTAGTCTAACATCAAAATGTTAGGACATTTGGGATATAGTTATATCGTTTTTCTCCTATTTTTAATCGAATTATATTGCTACGACTTGATTGATTGAGATAAATTATTTAGAGTATCTATAGAACTAAGAGAAGTTTGTTTAAGCTACGAAAGTTAACTTCTTTACAATTTTGTCTAGACTAGGTTTCATAGCTTTGATCAGGCCTGTAGCCAGGGGAAAAGGGGGCAACGCCCTCCTACTACAACCGTTTGCCCCCCTGGCCAAATCCGATAATGAATAATTTAAATGAATAATTAATATGCATTTTGTTGATATACATATTTGTTTATTGCTTAAAAATTAGTTTAGCTTAAAACAACAAAAAAAATATACACATTCGCCAAAATTTGCTACCAAAAAATAAGATTTGAATTTTAATAATTTTTTAACCGGCATCCATAGGAACTTTCTAGAAATGAAAATCACGTTGTGCACCAATTTGATGCAGATACAAAAAGAATATATAATTCATTGAAATGTTTTTAATTTTTAAATTTTTTTATGCATGATGAATGTTTATTAATTTTAAAATAAGAAAAAACTGTAAATCTTAATTCTAGCAAAAATTTAAAAAAGCAAAAGATTTAAATTAAAACATGCATGTTTTTCTTAAATCTGAATAAAAAATTTGCATCAATTTGATGCAAACGACGGATGCGGGTTAACTCAATTTTTTTTTTTTTTTATTTGTTGACTTAAAAATGTCTTATAGCGCATTCTTACTAAAAAAAGTCTGACCTCACAAAATGCAGAATTTTTCTTTGACTTCTTTTGAGCTGAAAAAAGAACGTGAAAAATGCAACCATTTTTTGTTCATTTGATATTGGCTGCACTGTTTATTTATTTATTTCATCTACTGGGCAACTGCCCTCACAGATATATACCTAAACTAAAATCTTAAACTGAAGATAAAACATTGACTAACAATTTCTTAAATATTTCTCTATTCAAACAGAAATCCAAATGAATAGTAACAGTATTACAAAGAGTTAAGCATTTACATATAACCTCATTCTGGCCAAAATTTGTTCTATGGGGAAAAATATAAAATAACGGTCTTTCCCTAAGACCTCTCATTGGTGCATACAATGGGATAAGTTCCAACAATTGTGGACATTGTATCTTGCCATCTAAAATGTCTTTGACAAATAAAATTGAAAAACTTTTTCTTCTTAGCTCTAAAGATATTATTCCTAGTAGTTTGCAGCGAATATTATATGAAGGCATATCCTGATATGAGTACAAATTACGCAAAGCGAAGCGAGAAAATCTTTTCTGAATTTTTTCGACTCTGTTAACATCCACTGCATATGTAGGACTCCAAACAATGCTGCAATATTCCAGAATAGATCTGACCAAGCTTGCAAAAATTGATTTTACGGTGTGGGGGTCAGAGAACTCCTTAGAGTTTCTTTTGACAAAACCTAGTTGTGAGTTAGCCCTGGAAATGACATAGTCACTATGAGTTTTAAAAGAGAGATTGGAAACAAAATAAATGCCAAGATCTTTAATAGAGGCTGTCCTTTGAAAAAAATTGTTGGCACTGAATGAATATTCATGCGTAATGCAATCATTTTTGCGACAGTAAGTTAAGATATAACATTTGGAGAAGTTTAGTTTTAAGCCATTGACCTCACACCATTCAAGAAGAGCAAACAAGAAGTTGTTTTGAATTCCGATTTATTTACGATTGAGGTTATGTATAGTGCGGTACTGCATGGAATTTTTAGGAAATACTCATCGAGCTGTTAAATTTTATTAAAAAAAACCACTTTAATCAAAATTGTTTGGGATTCAATTTAAAAAAAAATTCAAAATTGAAACATTTTTGGAACAAAATTATTTTTTTTTATGTTGGTATTACTAGAGAGCAGAATGCAAAACCGCCAAATCTTGCAGGTCAGAAAATTCTGCATTTATTATACTTTTACGGTCAGAATTTTCGAGAAAAGAACACGATTTATTTTGAGGTCAACATTTTTTTTTTAGAAAAGAACGGAAAAAATGCAGAAATCTTGAAGAGGTCAGAAAAAATGTAGAATTTTTTCCAGAAAAGAATGCGCTATTATACATATGTTAGCCCATTTCGATACTCTTTCTTATATTTCTAGCCACTTAAAATAAATCTTGTATTTTTACCTTCATTTTATTACAAAGTCCTGAATTAATTTTTATATTATTTTTATGTATTAATCTCATGTATAAAAAGATCTACATATCCATGTAAATATTATAAAATTAACTGTTTTTTAATAAATATGTGTAATGTATTCATTTCACATGTTAAAAAAATAGTTTTTGTTTTTTTAAATGAAAAAACAAAAAATTGCCCCCCCAAAATTCATGCCTGCACCCACTGTCTTCTTGGTCTGGCTACAGGCCTGGCTTTGTTAGAATTCTACATGTGGCGTAACAGTTAAGATATTTTTTATTTAAAAAATATGACTTATTAACATAAGTATTGAAAATTAGTTCTAACTAAGCATTACATATAAATACAAGTTTTTACTAAAAATTTATTTTAATGTTTTGCCAGCATTACATTTTAATAAACTTTAAGTGTTATGTGTAATCCCAAATGCATAAAAACTTATTCCAAAATTTCCTTCGCATATCGATGATTCCATATCAATTCGAATGATATTGAGCAAAATCTGACCTTTGTGTTTCCAATTTTTTTGAAACTTTGTAGGTTAGTAGTGCTTATAAAAATAACTTAAACTGTGTTTTCATTTTGCAAAACAAAAACTTTTTTAAAAAGATATAAAAAATACAATTTGTGCATGTACTCAAATAGCATTATCTTTGAAACCATAAGTTGTATGGAAAAAAGTAAAACAAATTTTTAAAGACCTTGAATGGGTCTTTTTAGAGATGTATTTTTAGCACTTTCAACAAATTTTGTATTTTTTAATATTGTGTCTTGTTAAGGCACCAATTTTAAAGGCCTTACACGCAGTTTTAGGTCTGGAATTCAACGATTTCTACTTATAAAAATTTTTCTAAAAATGCCTTATTTTTACACCGAAAATTCCATATTTTCGTAACTGTTTTAAAAAATATAAAAAAATAAAAAAGTTTGGTTTTATAAACTATTGGCTTTATTTGAATATAAATATATTTATTTGAATAAAAACATATAACTTTTTGGATTGTCATTAGTATGAACATCAAAAATTGGAATTTTCGGAATAAAAAATAGGAAATCTTTTGTAAGTATTTTTTTAAAAAATTAGTTAAAAAAAGCAGTCATTGGAATCTAGACTTAAAATTAATGCCTAAATACGACACTATATTAAAAAGATAAAAAATTTTTTTGGGAAGACTATGAAAAATTTGACTGAAAACTTCAGGTTAAAAAAAACATTGTTCATAAAAATAAAAACAAAAAATACACCACCTAAAAGATCCATTCAAGGTCTAAAAAATATATCATTATTTTCTTCGAGACAATAATCTACAGCTGCTTGAATACATACACTAATTGTATTTTTAAAGATTTTTATATTTTTCACAGTGTATATCTTCAAAAAAAATTTAAATCCAAAAAAAGTACGCATATATAAAACTTTTCAGGAGAACTATCCACCTAGAGATTTCAAAAATTTTCAAAAATAGTGATGTCAGAAACGTGGGCGCTTTAACATGGAATCACCGATACATAAATTATACATATATATATATATATATATATATATTTTTGAAAATTTTTGAAATCTCTAGGTGGATAGTTCTCCTGAAAAATTTTATATATGCGTACTTTTTTTGGATATACAAATATATATTAAGGTGCCTCGGGGAGAAAAAAGTTTCATTTGTACCCCTCTTAAGGCAGGATAGACCGGTGGTCTAGCACTCGAAAATTAAAACTATTTTTAGGATTTTTTTTATTTAAGGCATATAATAATGAACAACGATATTTGAACTTTTAAGGTATATTGCAACCACAGCTGTTAAATTGCGATAACGATTAGTAATCAATTATATTATATGTTAAAAAGAATTGTAATCAATATATTATCCTTCAAAGGTAAGTTTAGGATTAGTAATGGATAACGATTACAAATAATCCAAAAATAATCACGATTACTTGAAATGACGAAAATAATCAAAAAAAATCCAAAGTAATCAAGAAGAATAGTCCAACTACTTTTAGAAATTATTAAAATAATCAAAAAGAATAAAAAATAATTTCTAAAACTACTTTAGATAACGAAAATAATGAAAAATAATCAAAAGTAATCGAGAAAAATAATCCGACTCTTTAAGAAATTATTGAAATGATCAAAAAGAATCAAAATTATTTCTAAAAGTAGTCGAATTATTTTCTCTTGATTGCTATTTATTCTTTTTGGTTATTTTTTTAATCTGAAGTAATCGTAATTATTTTTTTATAATTGTAATGCAACTATAAGACTACGATTACAAACAGAAAAGAATCGTACCTATTTTAAAAAGAATAATCGAATTACTAATGATTCCGATTAGTTGTCATTTTTTTTTGTAAAACTTAGTCATAATTTAAGCGCTCAAAATAATACACGGAACTGAACGAATTAAGTGTCATGTGGCGGGACGAAACATTTTCCAACAGAGTGGCGATTATAATAGCATCGGACGAAGAGGTAATTTTTTTCTAAAATGTATTTTATTATAAAAAAATTCCATCAATTCATCTTTCATGATTATTTTAAAACATGAATTCAATTAAATTTTATCAAAAATATGGAAAACAAAACAAATGCAGATTAAAATTAATAGAAGCATGAGTCAACATAAATTTTTTATTCAAAACGTTACGGAACGCAGCGGAGAAATCAAAATTCAATAGATATCAATGTCGCGTGCCGCTCCGTTTCGTCTTATTATAATCGAACCCATAAGAAACTCATGTAATAAATTGTTAAGTGAAATTTCTCAAAATTTTATAACGTTCCGTTTCGTCTATTATAATCAGCACTTAATTAAGTCTTATATAATCATTGTTGATCATGTTCAAAATGGCGCTCAATGAGACCCTCTCACAGAAAAGGGACATGGGCGGTGCTGTAGATTTTGACTCTTATATTTATCTGAAAAATAAAAAGCAAAAATATTATTAATCACTATGAGTGTAGCTATGGCTTTAACTAGAAAGAAAAAATATTCAAAATTTACAGAAATACGCGCTTTTAATATTTTAGTTCTAAAAACAGCTTGCTTTTTTTCAGTTATTAAGGGTACAACAATTCTCAAAATATTTTTGCTGCTCCAATAACTGTCAGTGAGCAAAATCATTTTTGCAAAAATCTCCAAAAACCTTGTTTTTCATAAATATTGGCTGGTGTACTGGTTGAAAAAAATAAACTTTCAATAATGAAAGTCCAGAAAAAATTATTTCAGTCTGCATCAAACATTTTTAAATTATTGAAATCGCATTAATGGTGTTTTTTGCATTTTTCGATTTTTTTAAACTTGTTTTTACTAAAATTCAAATAAATTTATTATTTCTAGTGCGATCATTGAAACAGCAAAGTTGATTTTCTTTTCCAAATCTGTAATGAAACTTTAAAAAGATTTCAATTAAATTCGGATTATCAATATCAAAAATATTAATGTATGATACGAACTTTATAAAATATTATACGCTGATTTTTTCTTGAGGAATTTTTTACGATAAATCTATATACATAAAATGGAATGTGTGTTTGTTTATTTGTTTGTTTGTTTGTACCTTATAGGGGACCAAACGTCTGGACCGATATTTCTGAAATTTACACACCATTTAACTGGGACTATGGCATGATAAATAGGGTACTTTTTTCGACACCGCCCACTTTTACGCCCACTTTTTAAAATTATGTAATTGCTCTTATATAGTTTTTAACAGATTTACTTCAAATTGTATACACATCATACTCCAGACGAGGTAGAAATAAACATTTCTTACGCCACGCCCCCTTTCATGCCCCTTTTCACGCCAAATTTAAGTTTCAAACTTTTTGTTCTCTATACAAACTTGTTCCTTCCAACGGATTATTTTTTATTTGGTAGTATATTGTTCTTAATACTGTTAACGTCGCCATATTACTATGAACCACGCCGACTTCACCGCCCCCTTTTTTTAATTCAGATACTTACTTATATCACTAACAATTTTTGCTATGCAAAATACTTTTTTTGTAATATGTATTTACCTAAAGTTGTATATACTTTTTATCTACAGGTAAGGTAGCCATAGATTTTTTTATTAAACCAAATCCCCCTTTTTCGCCCCATTTTGCTTTAATTATAATTAATCTGCTTTCAATATGGTATATTTATATAAAAATGAATGTCTGTCTGTCTGTTTGTTTTTTTGTTTGTTTGTGCTTTATAGGAGGCCAAACCCTTGGACCGATCTTCCTGAAACTGTCACAGTATGTTACTATGACTCTAGAAGGAATAATAGGCTAAATGAAGTTTTTATTGGACAAAGGAGCGTGGCACCGCCCACATAACCAAAAATTTAAATCGCCATATTTTGGGCATTTTTTGACCTACGTCGATGATATTTGGTACATATGGTATTGGTATTATTAGGAATACGTACCAGGAAAAAAGCGGGTGGGGCCACGCCCATTTTTAGGAAAATTAAAAATCGTAATGTAGTCTTCACTACTGGACCGATCGTCATTAAATTTTCACAATAGGATATTCTTATGAAATAAAAAATTCTTGACTATATAAAGTTGTGAGTGGACAAAGGGGCGTGGCCTCGTCCATATAACCCAAAATTTAAAATCGTCATATCTTGGGCATTTTTTGACCAACGGCGGCAGTATTTGCTATATATGGTATTAGCATGAATAGAAATACGTACCAAAAGAAAAGTGGGCGGAGCACGCCCTTTGGTTTGCGATATATTCTAGGCTGGACCTGTTAACCGATCTTAAATTTTCACAGCGTGCAGCTTTGACTCAGGAATACTTATTACATGATAATATTTTTCGACCATGCACACTTCTGCACCTACTTTTTTACTACGTTTATTAACGGCTTTACCTCAAATTTAAAATACATATTAACTAAAATAGTAAGGTAGTCCCATTCTCTTTCTCCGACAACTGTCTGCAAAACAGCTGATTGTGAAATTGCTGCTTTTTGATTGGTCTAAAAATAAAAAGGGGGAGCATGAAGCAAATTACATGCGGTTTAGTGCTGAATTCTAATTGGTTTACAACAAAAAAAGGGGAGAAGCATTGCGATAATTAAATTAAAATTAAATAAATAAATTTTTGCAAATATATAAATACTTTTAATTTTAACGAGGGGGGTAGCGAAGCACACCGGGTGCAGCTAGTCTTTGTATAAAAACGTATAAATGTTAGACCGTTTTTAGGGTGAATCGGGTTTGAGGGTTTCTGGCATTAGTTTGCTCTAACTGTGCCCGTGTTCATAGTAAAATTGTCTGAATAATATTCTTTAAGGAAAAATTCACGAAATTGAATATGTGATAGGGTAAAGTGTATCCCAATCTCCTTTTTTTATTTTAATTGCTTTTCATGCCTGTACCGAAAATAGCGCAGGTAACATCGGTTTTTTGTCATGTTGCAATATATGTCATAAATAAAAAGTTAATATTCCACAGTGTCCTGTACAAAAGATATTCAAATCTTTAGGTGCACACGAGATAGCACAGAACTTTTGATTGTTATCTGATTGGCTTAAATTTGGTGGTATTATAGTATTAACAATTTCCTTAAATTTGGAAAAATAATAATATGCATTTTTTTGCATGTGCACTTTCTTGTTTCTCAGAAATGTTTACTTGACTGCAATTTTTTAATTATTCCAAGAAAATTAACACAATGGTTTTTTATATCTCGGTCATCAAAAGTGGTACCGAAGATAATTTTCTCAATTTGGATTCTTCAAATATTTCCGAATTTTTTTTTTGGGTTATCTTGACAACCCATTCAACTTTGGAGACCTCTTAGAATACGATCGAAGTTTTTCAATGCGCTCTAATGTACATATTTATGAATATAGTACTTACCGATTAGTATTAAATTTGAAAGTATGGAATTACCATGTAAAATAACTTTTTTATTGATTTACAGTTTCTTTTATAATAAATGTTTTAATGGTTAAAAAATGCTGTTATTTCGGTTTTTTAATTATTTAATCTTCATATCTTTTAAAAGACTCTTTAGAACTCATACTCAAATACAAGATTTGTGCAGTTAAGTTTATTAACACAACGTAAAAAAAATTTTTTTAAAACGTGGAATTATGTCTGTAAACTATTGCGTCTAAGGCCTGAACTTATCGGATGAAATCAATTATCTCTTAAGCGGATGTTGGTTTGGCATCAATTTACACAAAACACATTTAATATCAATATAATTCGTGTGGCTTATTATGTTTTTGCAATAAGCTCTTTAATTATTAAAATTTTTTTTAGTCAATCTTTTATCAATCTACTTATTTCTTTTTCATAAATTGTTTGCTTAAATTATAAAAATATTTCCTTGCATCTAACACAGACCTTATCGCTCTCCAAACTAAAAATGTATATGGAAAAAAATACAAAAAGTTATGAAGAGAATAATTAAACTCGATTTAATTCGAAAATAAAAAACACTTTATATAATACATCAATTGCTTCTTGCATAGTAAAAACTTCTGATAAAGTTATTATTTTGCTGTTAACAGCTGTCACAAATTTGCTTATTACATACTTGTTAGCGCTCTCTTCAATGAAGAAAGGCGATTCTGTGGCAACTTCATACTCTACTATTGATTTCTCCAACTAAAATAGAAAAGAAAGGATACTTTAATTGAAATAAAAGTATGTAAGATTTTACTTTGAAGCAAAATGCTTCATTACGTTCGCTTTCCATATTTACAGGTCACTGATAAGGCAAACAATGTGTTTTGTTGTCGTTTGCTGATGTTATACGACTGTGAATTTAGGTCAAAACGGAAAAGCAACAGAGAAATGATAGAACTCCTTTCTGCTGCAGTGCTGCATAGAGACGGCAGATAATTCATGATGGCTTAAAAATTAATTATAATATTCACTTAAGTATCATATTTATTCAAAAGGTAATAAAATATCGTTGTTATATTTGAAATGTATTAAAATTTCAACAATGTTGTATTAAAATATAGTACAGCATGTCTTTAAAATTTAATACAATATTCACCATAATGTTAAATTGATTCTATAGGGTATAAAATATCGTTGTTATAATTGAGCTGTATTAAAATGTAATATAAAGTATGCTTATTAATTTTGTATTCTATTGAGAAGTATTAAATTTAATACTTTTTATTTTTAAAATCTTTGTGATACTTCGTTTGTTTTAAAATTTATTCCAAGATTTCTAACCGTTTACATACTCGTATTTTGTATTTAAAAGTTTTCTTTCTGGACCAAGCATTAGTAAACGCAGTAGGAAGGTTTTTATGTGCTTAATATCTGTTGCTTCTACTTACTTCTCATGTTGGGAAAACATGACATTTAATAAACATCGAAATACATTCACATATATAACCCTCAGCGAAAGCTTAAAGGATTGGTTTATGACCGTTTTAAGCTCTTTAATAGTTTAAATGTGAATGAAACTGTATATTTTGCAGTTAACTGATGTCAAATCCTGTTTTATTGGATAGGATTTTCTGCTCAAAATATTTCTACAAGCTTTTACCTGTATCCAAGTGTGGTGTAACTGCTCGTTCTCACATACCCAGTCGGCAATGGCAGCAGTTCGAAGCGCTACTAGCAGGCCTTCATATGGATTTCGAAGTGCTTCCGCTCTCATATCCAAGTATACTTTCTTTTTTCTATGAAACGAGAATTTTTTTCAGGCCTTCCGGTCTCCTTGCTCAAAAAAGACCTACCAGAAGCGCTTTTTCAAGAATGCATGTCAACTTAACTTCCCTGATGAGTGGTGATAGAAGCACTCTTTAATAATGGCTGATAATAGCAATTCTTTCACCATGCTTGCAAAATGTGCTTCTTTGGCAGGCCTCCTTATATCACTCTTTTTATCAACCATTTTTCAACCATTTTTGTAATTAGTAAATTGTGGCAAAATATTAAATATTTTGTTTTGAACTAGTATAAAAACTGTTCATAATTTACTGCTGATTTTTCTTACACTGCAGGGAAGAAACGAAAAAATGCTTGAGTAATCAAGCAAACAATCTTTAGGCGGAATTGTTTTTTTGCAATTAAATTTGAATGAAATTAGTTGCAATGAGAAAAAAAGCAAAATAATAATCCTTCGTTCAAGCACTAGAAAATGTTATCTTAAAGTGTGCCAAATATGAACAAGATCGGTTCATAACTTTTTGAGAAATCATGACAACCGACTTTAAATATAGATTTTGAGAAAAACGCAATTGAAGTTTTAATTCCAGGCTGACATGGCCTGATGGACGGAACTTCCAAGACTCTATCTCATCGGGTTTTAGTCCAATTTATTTCAAATATTCTAGACAAATTTTACTACCTAATAAGACAAAAATAAAGTTATCGATTTTAAAACATACCTAGCTCCTTAAAACGTCGCTTTTTCAACTGATTTAATGCATAATTTTTAATTTTAATTAACACATCACAAAAATATACGGAATTTTTTGTCAATTTATTAATTTATTAATAAAAGGTTTAATTACCTTTTAAAAGTTTAGAATACGAAACTATTTTGATTTGATTTTGATTATTTAATAATATTTCATAGTAAACATATATAAACAAATAAAAGCGCATTGGAATCTCAAACACATCGCACATAAGGAAGAAAATATTTTTACAACTCCTTCAATAAGTAGGGCTTACAGAAGCGCTCATCAATGCAGTGATCATGGAAGGTGTATTGACGCCAATTGTAGCAGTGCTCGCATGCCTTCTTTTGCGAAGCACTCGCGTAATTGCCTGCTGGGTAGGCTCACACACATACATATAAACACACAATCGCTCCCACGCTATATTCCTAAATCTATGACACAGTTCTTACTTTGAATGCAATATCCCTACTCGTTTTTCAACTGTTTTTCTACTGTGAAATCCTTGTTGCAATGCAAGGACATAATCAAATGCACTGCGATTTTCTAACCTTTTCACTCGAGTCCTTAATAATGCTGAGGATAAACTTGCAATCGTACGCGTTCGCTAAAGTGATGAAATGTAGCAATTTCTCTCTGAAGATTTGCAATCACAAGAGGACACTCTCCCACACACACACAAGTACACACACCTACCAGCAAGCATACAGTCATAGTTGCAGTTAAATCCTAGCACAAGATTCTGTGCATTATTATTTTAAACTTCAGTCAACTCGAATTTGTGTGCACTATTTCAGATTTGATTTAAGCTCCTGATGAATTTGTTGGAATCAGTTTGTTTTTTGCTGTAAATTGATTTTAACAGCAGTGCAGAAGTTTTTCTGTGCGTATTCAGTGGATTTTACGAGTTAAACATTAATAACTTCTAAGATTACTCTAGCAAAAAAATGTACCAACTAATTTTTGGGTTGCCTCGAATTAGTTCACAAAATTCTCCACAAAGAAAACTTACTAGAAATTTATATTTTTTTTCCAATTAATTAATAAACGGTGTTCTCTTTTTTATATCAATTGAAATAAACAAAATATATTTCAGAAACTAAATAAAAATTTATAAAAAAGAAAATTCATTATGATAATATGAGAGCATACAAAAAAAGTATAGCAGTAACGAGACTGTTGACCGAAGTAAGAACTTAAATATAAAACGCTAGTATTCCTGGGCAGACTTTGTCTTGCTAAGGACCGCCTTACTCCTATATATGAATTTTCATGCTAATCGGAATAAAAAATGTTAATATTTTTCCACCCTTCCCGTTTGATTATATCTTTAAAAATATTTTATATTAAGATAGGCTTTTATTTTGCAACTATACCAATTGGATCAAACTGGAATGAGCTCCCAAAATGTGGTAGTCGATGTTTGAATTGATGACCACTGTTTAAAGACCAGAACTATAGTTTATAGTTTTAATATAAAAATGTGTTTTATTGAACGAGTTTTAAAAGTTTTGTTGTTTCTTTGGAAAAATTCGTTAGAACAATTAATTGTTATAACCTTGACCTAAAGCTCAATAAACGATTTAAAACTATCAAGCAACTAGAATTTGTATTTAAAATCAAGTATGATTTAAACTATCAAACATTTAGAATTTGTATTTACATTATATAAAGTCAACATAATAAATAACAACGTCATTTAGAAAAACTTTAATAAAATAAAACATTTTATATAGTGTTTACTTTTTTAAAACACTTCAGAAGTTTGTTTTTTTTAAGTATAAAAAGATTCAGAAAATACGATTAAATTTTTTTCCCGATCAACCATACTACTAATAGTAAAATTTGCAATTAAAGTTTTTTTTTTCGAAAATGTTCAAATTCTCAGGACTTTGGTATCTGGGATCCTTTTCTAATGAAAACAAAATATAAGTATTCTGAAGCTCCGAAGCTTTTGCTTGCATATGAGACAATTTTTAGTCCACAACTTAATTCAGTGGGCACTTTTTTGTAATTTTTATTAAACAACAGTATACCATGCCTAAAGTATTTGGTCCTTTTTGGGTCTATACCAGAGATCTGCATGAATGGATTCGTTCAATGGTTTCAAGTTCCTTTAATTTTTCAACTCCCTGCAAGTCGAGGCAGGAAAATAGCAAGTTTGCGTGAATCATAGGCAGCAAAACAGTTGATTATGCCTTTTTATAAATTATTTTGAAGTGGTGTTTAGTAATGCAGTTATGTGTATGGACTCAAGATTTAGCCATGTTGCTGGTCTAAGCAACCATATTCTAGGATGCAATATAGAACATTATTTAAAAGCAAGACATTTCCTGCATAATCTGATACACTGAAAAACTCCAAACTATCTATATTCTTAACTTCAGTTTTGTATATCATCTAGAAGCTTAAATTTGGTAATTCCTCACATTAAAAATTTAAATTCCTCAAGACTTTTTTCGTAAGCACTATTAGATTGTGGAACTCTTTGTATAGGTATTTTAAATCTATTTCCAATGCACAAAACTTCAAGCAATTAATATCTGCACATTTTCCTTAAATTCTCGTTTCTCTTTTTTTTTCTCTTTTTCACATTTAACTCTTTTTTGTTTAATACTTAACTTCATTAGATTTAAGTTCATGTTGATTAAATTATTTTAAACAAATTTATTTTAGAATTTCACTTTAGTAATTTTTAAATTTAAATTAAATAACTGTTTGTTTCTTTTGCATTCTGATCTTACGCTTGTTCGAGATATAAAATAAACTTTTTATTGTATGCAAACGAATAACTATTTTTTCAGTACTAATAAATAAATAAAGCCTAATTTAAATAAAAGTAGCTTGTTTTTTAATTATCAATAATCAAGTCACCAAATGTAAACAAGTTGAAATGAAGAAACTCAATATGTAGACAAGTTGAAGTATAGAAACCTGAAATGTGAGTTGAAAGCAACTATTTTGCCTACTAATTGTAGAATTAACTTCGTCATTGCAAAGTTCGTCTCTCGAGTTGAGAACAAGTTTTACTTGAAAGCATTGGATTGAAGTTTATGTTTGATTTGGTGTTATAGTGTTTAGTTTTTTGTTGTGTTTTGTTTTTCGTTTTGTTTTTAGATACATATTTTGGTTGTTGTTATAAATAAGACTTTACGGCTGCACGTACAACGTTACCGTTGTGTAAGTTTGTTTTTATAATGATGGTGTGCTCAGTAAGTTTTTTTTAAGCTTTAAGCTTAGCTTATATTTAAGATGTATGTTTATACTAAGATGGACTCCATATGCATTGAAATTTTTTTTGCTCAAATTATTGACGCAATAGGCCAAAAAATTCGAGTAAAATAATCGATTTGATATAAAACTAAAATCTATAAAATTTCGTGCCGATCGATGAACTTTTAGAAGTCGCTCAAGAGCCCGATAGTTGGAGTTGGTTTTACAAGGGTTTTTCTTAGTATTTATTCAATGAAGTAATAAAATCAACGCTGGGACTATATTTATTTTAAAAAACTGGTATGCTCTTTGTTTTTTATTGTTTTTTAAAATAAGTTATCAAACATAAACATAAGACCAAAAAATGCCACAGTGAAAATCAACTTTTCGAAAACAAAATTTTTTTATGTTTTTTTTTAATAAAAAAAATCGTAAAAATCCAAATTACGAAATATTACAATAAAATATTGTTAAGATATTTTCTGGAATAACACTTAATGCAGACACAAAATATGTTGCTGTTGCGTTGATCGTCATAAAATGTTTAATAAGAAGTGTGAAGAAATGTTGTAAATTTCGAGTTGGGGTATTTTTACAAAAAAAAATTTCCGCAAATCCAAAAATGAAATATTTGAAAAACGACACACCCAATGTGCTATGGAAAACTCTATAACTATGGAAAACTATATAGCATTTTTATATATAAAACTATATAGCAAAACATTACAAACACCAAAAATCGGATAAAAAGGTTACAGCCATTGGCGTCGGAAGCGGGGGAAAAGGGGGGCAGTTGCCCCCGCACTTTTTTAGCTAGATAAACAATTTAAAAGGAAAAGTTATTCAAAATATCAGTTTTTTTAAAACGATAATATTTTTGTATTATATATTTTCCTCTTCTTTCTCTCTTCTTCATGTTTCATGTGAAGAAATTTTGGTGAACTTTTTTTGCACCACCATTTGTACTGCCCCCCATTTGTACTGCCCCCCATTTGTACTGCCCCCCATTTGTACTGCCCCCCATTTGTACTGCCCCCCATTTGTACTGCCCCCCCAGATGAAATTAGCTTCCGACGCGCTTGGTTACAGCTGTTGAAACTTGAAATTTAAAAAAAAATTATTTAAAATGAAAAAAATCCCTTAAAATCCAAAAATACCACATTACAAAAATTAATATTTCGGGTGGTTATGGCATGATCTGAAGCTATTTTTTGCAAAAGCTTACAAAGCAATTAAACTATCAATATAGTAAATTTGTGGATTTGGAAACAAAATGTTGATGCAGCTTAAATGTAAATGAATTTATTTCTTTAAAGTACAATGTATTCATCAAAAATGTTGATTTAAATTTTTAGCTGTTTTTAAAAACAAGCCGAAGGATTATTTAAAGTAAAAATTTGCTAAATGCATACTTAGTCGCATACTTAGTGTGAACGCTGACACTCTGCAAGATAAATCATTATACTATCATTATAATAAAAAAAACCTTGAATGTTCTTTCATAAAATATTTGTTTTTTAATGTTTGTGTAAACGATCTGCAAGACTCGTATGCATATTTTCAGCAAGCAGTCGAGATATACTCTTATCAAGAAATGATTTTTGTAATGTCTATTATTCAAATTGTACTTGTAATTTGGAATTATCGAGACGATTGACAGTTGACAGTTGACGATTGAGTTGTGATTTAAATTGTGAAAAAAAATAAATTATATATAAAAAAAGTTAAGTTTATAAGCATTCGCTTTGCAAGACATAGCTTGACGCCGTCGTTGAAGGCATTTCAACAACATGTCTTGAAAGCTTAAGTAGAATTTTGTTTGAAAATGTCTTCCAAGACTGCCATGGAAATAGATCGATCCAATTTCTGCTGGGTTTTTTATTGTTGTTTTTAAATTGCTGTACGCTTAAATATGAATTATAAAATATAAAAAATATAAAAATATAATTAATACACATTATTATATAATACTTTTGTTGATTATAATGTTCTTAAATATTTATACAAAAACTGAAAAACTAAAATTAAATAAAGTTATTTGAAGTATTAAATTAATTACATCACAAATCGGGTTAAAAAACACATAAGAAGCAAACATAAAAAGTAAATTAAAAGTACAAGTAAGTAAAATTCATTAAATATAATATATAAAATAAAATTATATATATACAAAAATCTATAAAACAAAGCTGTTTATAC
This sequence comes from Dichetophora obliterata, assembly GCA_963920525.1. Lineage (NCBI taxonomy): Eukaryota > Metazoa > Arthropoda > Insecta > Diptera > Sciomyzidae > Dichetophora > Dichetophora obliterata. The sequence goes on from OY986435.1 coordinate 284,660,852, forward strand.
CTTTTGCTTTCACAGCCTGAATAATGAATTTTAAAAAAACTGTCTAATCGATTCCGTTTTTCCGTAATTATATTACGCACTGCTGGCTGGAATCGATAAAATATGTATAGCTTTTAGGGCTTCAAACTTTTAAATTGATGAAAAAAATTGTTCTCAATTTTAAGAATTAAATCTTAAGATTTAATTTTAAGAATTTTGATTTAAATCTTAATTTTTCCATTCAAATAAAAGCCGTTGAAAAAGTTATCTTTATTCCTTTCCAAAAAATATACTTTAAGAAAATGCATATTTTTAGATGATTTTCATATTTTTTCATTTCTAAAACCCCCTAACTCGAAATAATAATTTAGGGATGAAATAAAAAAGGTAATTTCCAGTTTTTACAGATCAAACTACATTTTTGAGCACACAACTTTTCTGCTTTGTTTTGTTTTCACCCTATCTTACTCTTATATAAAAGGCTTCTCACGTATCTGCGACGACGCTAAACGTAAAAACTACTTTACTGATTTTAGTAATTGTTAAACTTATATAAAGCTACATGTTTAACTTAAAATCATGGATACTTTATTTTTTAAAACAATAATGCATCCTTTGTTTTTAAAGCAAAATTAATTTTTTTTATTAAACGAAAATAGATTGCTGAGGGAAAATGTTATCAGGATAGAGTATATCTATACAATTTTTTAAAAGGACACTCACGAAATTTGAAGCCAGACAGCTGGGTAACCGCTGAACCGATTCTTTTTGATAATTCTTTATATTTGTTCTTTAATTACAATTTGATAATTTTGATAATTCTTTGTTTATTCAAGTCCTATGATAATTTCCAGTGTCATAGCTTACTAAATATTTCGAAAAGTCTATTCTTTAATTATTACAAAATTCACGTATTTTATTTGATGCTTACATTCAACAAGCAGCACAATACAACAGCAAACAAAGGTTTCCTCTCTTTGTCACGAGAGCTTCTCACAATATAACACGACAGCCATGTTGTGTAGTTGTTTTCTAAGTTATACTAATCTATGTACTATAATTAAATTATCAGTCATGGGAGTATAATGTCAAACAGAGGAAATGACAACAAACAATGTTGCTTCTGAACTAAAAACCAAACAAAGGGACTTTTTTTAATGGTACAAATGATTTACACCCAATTTCAAGATTTTCGAATTTTTTGAAAGAAAATATTTGCATATAAAAAATTTTACTAACCCTATTGCAATTTGTGTGTTCATTACTTAAAATAGTTTTTTCAATTTAGTAAAGGTTGATACAAAATGCATTTGCAAATATGCAAAATTTAACATTTCAACGTTATCGTGATAGGCTATTAATATTTTGCCACTCCTACTTTTCACGTCTACAATATGCTAAAAGTGCTATATTTCAGACGGTTTTAGTCATAAAAGACTAAAATTTGGTAATTTAATTTGTATTATAGCTGTTACTTTTGACAGCTGTACTAAAAATGCGTTTCCAAAATCAATGAAAATGTTATATTTCAAACGGTTTTGGTCGTATAATAATACTACGTTTAAACTGGGCTAAATGACTCATTTGGAATCAGTAATTCAAAAGTGCTTACATTGTTTTTTTTTACGAAAGTACCTCATTTCGTTTGACAACTGGTTCTTTGTTGTGTTTTTACTGGTTGATATTGATGACGATACACGTGTATAAAATGATTTGTGTTTTGACGTTTTCCTTTGTTTATAGTGTGTTCGGTGTTTTTTTATACATCCTTCATTGAATGCGTTCGAAAAAGTTTGTAATAAGTTTTAAGAACGTATCCAATCTCAATTAACTGTTTTAAATGAGTTGAATTAAAACTTAGAATTTGTAAGGGAAATGAAATGACTTCGTTTCTCATTTAGCTGAATGGGCTAAAACAAGTCATTTGACCCCGTGCTAACGTAGTATAAGACTAAAATTTGATAATGTAGTTTGTAATATTTGAAATTTTTTTCACAGAAATTGGAGCAATATATAAGAACATTTTGAAAAAATAAAAATTTATACAAAAAATAATATTAGTTGGAAGCCCGTAATTTTTAATGATAAAAACTGTTTGTTGGGTTTTCGCTAACTGCAGTGTGCAGTGTTGCGCAGTACCCGTATCTGTCCTGTGTGTGCATGTGTGTGTAAGAGGCTGTTTGTGAGCTGAGCTCTTTCAAACTCTTAAGGATTTTTTTAGCATTACCAGGCTATTCGTGTTTATTTTTATATCCTTGTGTGATTGTATTTGAAAAGCTTAAGAAGATTTGCTATCAGGATCATTGCAAATTTTGTCAGTGTTGCACTCAATGTTGTTGTCACAAAACTTTAAGGATAGCAAATTGAAAAAATTTTCTGAAGTGCAGTTATGTGTTGCTATGTGATTAAATTAAACATGTTGGGCATGCTTATTGATTTTCATCAAATTTTGATATAAATAATGAAAATATTTTTTAAGCACAAAAATTAATAAATAAAAAAAAATATCTCAATAACTAAACGATATCCTTATTTTTAACTTTGTTTGTAAGTGTTATGTGTTATTGTTTTTTTTTTGTATTGAAAAGCTTTCTTATTTAATCAGTATTGAAAATATCCCTGCAGAAAATTTTATCAACTTTTAAATAGTTCTGAACTAGTTCTAAAAAATAATTACAAATAGTCTCTCTACAACATCTTTTTACATTGATTGAACTGATGCTTTTTACGTGTTTATGTCATAAGAAAAGACAATTGTACCCAAAAACATTACTTTTTCCCTGTATTTCAACTAGTTTCTTTGTGAACATTTCTGGTACTTTTTGCTAAAGTCTTAAAGTAGATCTTAAAGTTGTTTTAAGGTGCTCAAACGTTGGAGGCATTTATTTCTTCCATGTATTTCGAAAAGAAGTGCATCATATAAAAGATGATGCATTTCTTCTATTATACGTAGTAATTTTTTGTATGTATGTATAATGCAAAAAAATACCCTTGTTAAATTTCTTAAACAAACAAACAAAAGTTGAAAGTTTGTTCAAACAAACGTACAAAATAAGCCACATAAAAAAACTCTGAATAATAGACTTTGAGAGTTTAAGAAAATTAACAGTTGTATGGAAACATAAAAAATTCGAAGGAACCGGTCTAGGACCGAAATTTATCGATTTGTATCAGTACATCATAAGTATGTTATGATATGGCATTTTTAGTTACAAAATAGACATTATGTATCAATTTTGCAGTTGGTGTGGCTTATCATGTTTTTGCAATAAGTCCTTCAACTGTTTTCTGTAGCTTCTGTTTATTTTCATAACCTTAATATTTAAGGCCACCTTCGTTCTTGCAGTGATTAAAGTATATGGTGAAAATATCGGAAAACTTTTTCGATAACTTTTTGTCACAACCAAAGTGATTTCGGGAGAAAGCATTTTATGTTTTGGTATTTGTATATTGCAAAATAAAATTTAATTACGATTTGCTTGAGATGTTTTATCGATGTATTTGTATGTTAGCTATTTTATTCAAATCGGAAGACTGGCTTCCAAGAAATTAGTGGGAAAATGTCCGAAGACGTGGTTTTCAAAAAGTTATCAAACTTAAATTATAAGGTAAGATTATTTACAACAACCTTATTTCTGGAGAAATATTATATAATTTCTTTCCTAAAAAATCTAATAGTGTGGATTCGGCAAAAAAGTGGTGGTTGCAAAAAATTTTAAAATACGAGTGTGGGTCAAAAAATAATGGGCATGTGTTGAAATTTTAAAATAAAAGCAATCACTTTGGAGTATTAAAATGTATCTATTTAGTTAAAGTACTTAGAGTACAGTATACTCTAAGCTATGCGTAATTTTAAAGTTTGATAACGTCACTTAGTATAGAGGTGGAAGTGGTGTTTATCCAAATTTACCAAAACTCAAATGCAGAACAAGTTTGAGATATAGAAGATTGTGTGTTAAATATGCCAATAATACACACATCTTTGTAGAATTTATAAAGGTTATGCTACTTTGATGACGTCACTTTGTACGGGAGATTGGCTGAGTTGTTATACGATTTAAAAAATTAAAAACTCAAAGTGTATTTTAATATTCTTAGCATATGTGCATAATTTTCAGCAATTAAATTACTTTTTGCGGTCTTTTTAGAGACTTAAGCGTTTTCATATAGATGCTTTGTATGTGAGGTAGTCTTGGCTTTGATCCGATTTTGACAAATCAGTTATATGGTGAATTTCTATGAATTTTTGCGATCAAAGCTTATGAGCGAAATTTCAAGTCAATACATTTATTTTTGTACCGTTTTGAGAAATTTTAACTATTTGATAAAGTCACGTTGTATCGGAGGTAGGCGTGGTTTGTATCCGATTTTAACAAATTCAAATATATATTGTGAATATTTTACTTTAAAGCTTATGTTAAAAATTCCAAGTCGCTACAAAAATTTGTGTGGCATATTAAGAGATTTTATTGTTTTGGTAAAGTAATTTTGTATGGGAGGTAGACGTTGTTTTCATCCAATTTTGCTAGTTCTCGAAACTGATATTTGTTTTGCGAATAATAGTACATACACAAAATCTTAATACGATTGCTTTAAAATTTCGGTTGTAATCGTTTCGACAGACAGTAATAACGCGCACTTTATTGATTGTAATTTGTCATAATTGTGTCTACCCCTGTACTTAATTTCAGTACGCTAGTGCAAATATTATACAAGATACAGTAGGGGTATTCACGATCCAGTGCATCACCTCCTGAGTCGATTTAGCCATATCCGTCTGTCCGTCTGTTCGTCTGTCCGTCTGTCCGTCTGTCCGTCTGTGTCCACGATAGCAGCCGTAATTTTTGAGCTATCATAACGAAATTCAATATATAAGCTCTTTATTCAAAAATGGAGCGCAAGTTCGAATCTGAGCAAAATCGGATTAAAACCACGCCTACCTCCCATACAAAGTGACTTAACCAAAACGGGAAAATCTCTTTAAATATAATTAATTTGCTTAAGACTTTATATATACTCTAATTCTACCGTGGGGGTATTTTAACTTCGGCCCAGTCGAAGAAAATTCCTTACTAGTTTTACAATTAAGTTGCCACTGTGCACTTCAAAAGTACGCTCAAAAGTTTGTTGCAAATGCATTATATAATTTGCACTTACACAACCAAATGCACTGGATCGTGAATACCCCTAGTATTTTTTATATTGCCACCTCCCATTTTCCTTTCTAACAACGCCCACTTCCTTATCGTGTTTTGTAATAATTCTTCCAATTCTTGAAACAATTTGTATTATCCTAGTGTCAATATTATTCGAGATACAGTGTTTTTCTAATATTGCCTCACCCCTTTGTCCAATAAAGCCCACTTTCTAGACCGTAAATATTCATAATTTCAGTACCGTAGTGTAAATATTATCTAAATATAGTGTTATTCTATCATTTCTATGCCCTTTTGTTGAATTTTTTTAAGATGGGCACCTACGCGTTCAATGTCTATCTGTTGACAAAAAAATTACGTTCATAGGGAAAGTGCGTTAGGAGTTATCGATGTAAATACATTTATCGAAAAACAAACGAAAAAAACAAAGAAACCAAAGACCTTGAGAACTTCCTCCTTTTTGAAGTCGATTAAAAAAGGTTGATCATAAAATATGTGCGTATAGCATGATTTTGTGTCTGAATCGCCTAATCGAAAACAATTTGCCAAAAAAAATATTTAATAGATTTGCTTGAAATTGTCACAAAATGTTCCCAAGGCTATATTATAGTTCCTTTTGTTACCCAAAAAATTTAATTTTCCCAAAGGTAACACTTTTAATCGATTATTATTTTTTTAAAAGTCTCATAAATTGATTTTTCTTTTGTTTTGTATCTCAAAGATTGTCTTGAAGTAGGACTTGACTGAGTGAACACTGACACACTTTCTGTACACCTGCCCGGCCCTGGCCAGGTCCAGACTAACAACGCTTGGCATGCCCTTCCTCAGCAATCTAGAGGAACTTTCAACAACAAAAATCAACAATCTCCTAACGTTCATCAACCGCACCGGATGGTTATCACCTAACAGTGCGTTACCCACTCAACCAACAGAAACACGAGGTTATGGTATCAAAACGGCTCACTAGAGCTACATGGATCCTACTTGTATGTAGAATCACCATCTAAACCAACCAACCAACCAGGAGTTGACTCGACCTTTTTTAATAATTGAGTATTTATTTAATAGCATATTTTAAATAGTGTTGTAGTATCTCAAATCTCAATCAGAATCCCCAGTTATCTTCACACAATTGCTAAAAACCAAATCAGAAATAGTATTCAGTATCAAAAACTGCTGGCAATAATTTTTAAGGTCCTTGTAAAAAATCAGTTACGATTATGTAAAATTGGGCAATCACAAGGATAGATTTTAGTAGTTTATTGAAGAAAAAACTCGATTTATTGTGCTCCATGAAATTTGAACGTAGTATAACATATTTAGGTCCCACTGGAAAAAGTTGAAATAAATATATTTTGCCTTTATACATATATGCATAAGATATTCGCTTATTTTCTAGCACTGAGACCATAACATCATTACCTTTAAGCACCATTTTATATCCAGCATACGATGCTATAAACGATGCTATTCACGACGCCCACATATTTGTTTGACAAACCAACACATGTCAATTCAGTTTTAGGTATGCGTCGAGCGTTAAAGCGTTGGTTCAGACATCTTTGCAAGGCTAAAAATAAAAATATTCTGCAAATTTTTTTCAATGTTTCCCCAAGGACCACTTGCCGCTACAGCCTTTGGTGGACAATCCTTAAAAAAGAAAGAAAATATCTTATAAATTCCCATTGTTTTTCATGCAAAGACAATAAAACATAACAAAAAAGACAATTCATAAATTATGCAAATTTTGTTGTAATTTTTGGACTTTGGGTTTTTTGCTGTTTTTTGCTGTTGCTGATGCTATGTTGATGGTCGTTATGGAAAACTCCCTTAGCAACAACAAAAACAACAACCAGCACAACAAGTATTCGTTAAATATATTTTTATATAATTGCATTCAAACAGCAAAAAAAAAGGAAAAGAAAAACGAAGAAACAAGGGGGGGGGGGCAGAGAAAATTGTGAAGAATAGTAGAAGCAAAGATGAAACTTTCGTTCCTGTGGAAGTAGACAAAAATATTTGACATATTCTGGCAGCACTTTTTCCAGATTTTCATATGTTGAAATCTGAATGCTGTGCAGGAATTTCAGTCACTTCAATTTGATTGTGCTTTTTTTTATTTCTGTTTTTTTTTTATTTTTATTAGCAAGCATTTCAAGTGTCCTTATCATGGCCATAAGTGGCTGTATAAGTGTCTGTTTGTATGAATATGCGAGATGGGCTTGTATTCAAGTGTGTGTGTATGTATTTGGTCTAAGAACGTGTCTGTAGTCATAAAGCATGTCGACAAGCTGTATATAGATATGTTAATAATGATCTAAAGTTTTGCTTGTCACATTCCATAATATTTTTGCTTCATACTTACTCTGTTTTTTGTTGTCCTAGGAGCTAAAGTGCTCCGTTTTTAGGGTTATACCTATATGTGTTGTGTTGTTTAAACGGGTGTGATTTTCTGAGTGGCTGCTGCTGGGTGTGTGAGAGTCCGTGGGATTGTGTAAATATGCGACTTTAAAAGAGCGACTTAAGTGCATTTATGTCGAAGATTTGTGCTGATTTATTGTGATGTTTATGCAGCTCAATGTTTTGGAAAAAACATAAAATGTGATCTTGATAGGATTATACCAAAAATGTATATAAAAAATTGCCAATATAGAAAAAGAGTGCAATAAGCAGTATATATTTTTCAGTTTTATTGACGCGTAACTCGTCGATTACATATTAATAAATCTATACTATTTTATAAAAATGAAACTGGTAAATATTGAGCATTTTGGGGCCACCTGGAAACTGAAGAACCGCTGAACGGATTTATGTGCAATTTTCATATCATTAATAATTATACCTGGTATACTATATACATTACTTACTTACTTAGTTGGCGCTACAACCGTATGTCGGTCTTGGCCTCATCTAAGAATACTATATACATAATATACTCCAAATTTTGAAATATTTGATAGCGTAGAAGTTAGTGACAAAGAAACTGGCTTAAATTGCAAATTTCGTAAATTTTGGCTGTGTGCTTAAATTGCATATTTTTGCAAAATACTTTTGTCGTAAAATGTGATGGCACAGTTTTATTAACTTTTAGTACTTAAATTCTAAAGTTGTGTATTCTAGGGTAACCCTAAGAATAATTTTGAACGTACTCATGAAAAGGTTTGACAGATGGTATAACAGGTTTGAGAAAGGCTAACGTCAAAATCAGAAGAAAAAAGAAGAATCGATAATAGAGAATGTGAATATTTCCGGTCTTTCTCATCGAGATCTGGAACCAGCTAGTTTTAATATTTAGCTTTGCAATTAGTTGTCAAAAAATATTACATTAAATCTAATTTTTCTTAAGAAATCCTTTTCTTTACAAATATATTTGTCTGAAAAATATAAAAACAAAGTTATTGCAAAACTTAGAAAAGTTTTCTTTAATTTATATAATAGTTTAGCTTTAAACTAAAGTTTAAGGTTATAAACTAGGTAAGCTACTCTCATTTTAATGTTAAAAATTCCTAGAACCTTTTTAGTTAATTATTTTAAATTTCCCAATTAGATTACACCGGGGTTCACCTACCGAATTGAACAGAATCATTATCAGGAACGGTCTCGAGAACATGAGCAGCGGACACGCTTCTTCTCGTGTTACCATTACCTGCCCATCATTAGTAGTTTTGCTGTTAAATCACGCAATGAAACATCATCATAATTGCAGCTCACATATTGTAACCTGTGTCATTAATGCGCATTAACTTCGAAGCGCACCCTTCCAAAAATTTTTACGCAATCTGTTTCTCCAAAAATTTAAAACAAGTTAAACAATACTAAAACAAAACTAAAAATTTCAATAATAATCATGTAGAAAGAACTATATTAAAATAATTATATATAAGATAATCTTAAACTTAACAAGTGCTCATCAAAGCCTAGAAAAGCATAAAGAGTTTTTGTAATTTTGAAAAAAAAAAACCCCCAAAAGGACAAAAAAAGTGAGAAAAAATTAAAAACAAAAATAAGTAAATGATGCACAATTCATATGCATTGAATTTAATCTTGTAAAGAAACAAAAAAAAAAATTTGATATTAATTATCTTTAGAAACATAATTTTAGAACAGAAGAAATTGTTTAAATAACAAAAAAAAGCATAGAAATGAGATATACAAATATTAATTTAAAACTTAAAATATCGCAAGAAAACTAAATAATCATGAAGCCTCAAAAATGTTTGCGAAAACATCGTGGGACTTAAAACAACACAACCAACAAGTAAGTCAGTTTAATTTTTCATAAGTTAATATAAACAAAACAACAAATATAATAACTTACAACCACTACATTAATTTCTATGCTTTAAAATTTTGTTGGTCGTTATCAATCATAACACTAACGTAGAGCATTTGAATGACAACAATTGCTTAAACTATGATATTATCTTAAATAATCAAAATATACTTATAATTGAGAATAGTTAAATAGTAAGAAAACTATAAGTATTCTTATTTATCTAAATATAACTTAAATCTTAAATTTAAATCTTAATCTAAGTTCATAATATCAAAAGAATCCTAAGCCTGAATTAAAGATACAAAACAATAACAAAAACAAAGAGAAAATTGGAAAAAAAAGTAATAATTTTTTTTACAACTTTTTACTCAATTCATTCATATTTGCAATTTCTATATTATTGACAAAAACCGGTTTTTGTCTTTTCCTGTGCCAACTTATGTTGTAATATATTTCTTTCTCTTCTCCTTTCATTCATGAAATTAGCTAGAAATGAAACATTAAAAATAGAAATGTTTCAATTCCACCTTGTTAACACGCGCTCTTTGTTATTTTTTAAATTGTTATTGCGATTTTTCTTTAAGTTAAAGTAAAGATGTAATTTTTATTGAGAGAAAAAAAAATGAATAAAGCATAAATCTAAATAATTCTCTTACGAGTTTGATCTTCACCCGTTAGTTGTAGTTGGTTGGGTATGGGAGAGCAACATTATACTCTCAAAGCATTGGTTGGGTAGGGAAAGAGTAAAAAGGCAAACTACCATATATTGTCTTCTAGTGCGTTTTGCTATCAATGCATGATACAATTATTTGACAAGGTAGCCGCGTAGACTGGCTTTTTTCTCACGAGCGGCGATGGGTAGTTGTCAATATTAGCTTTTTATGCAATTAATCAAAGAAAAGTGAAAAAATAAGCGACGACTTAAACATAGCTAGTCAACTGCAACAAACTAAAAACATTTCTATCAACTTCGCGAATAAATTTAATGAATCAAAGATAAGTTAAAAATAAGCACATAGCTAGTCAACAGCAGCAAACTACAACATTCTTTAGCTTTTTTTGACAACTACCAATCGCCAAAAAGCTGTCACGGCTACCTTGTAAAATAATTATACCATGTATCAGTGTTACCTCTTTAACTTGTAAAAATGTTAACTAACAGTTTTCTTTATAATTTCTTTCCTGCATTTTGTTCCATAAAAATAAAATAAAAAAACAACAACAAAAAATATCTAACTGACTAGCTAACATAGCGTTAATTTTTTTGTATTTTTTTTCTCTATCTATCTGTACTAATCTAGAGGCTTCTGACTTAAAGTGTAGATACATTTTTTTTTTGTGCATGATTGAAATTTTATGATCATGTGGCTTTATAGGGATAAGGCAATGAGCAAGAACGACGACATAATCGGACGAGCTTAGACCTGGAATCGCTAGCATGCACACCAGCTCAGCGCTCCCTAAAGTCCGGTCCATGACAAAAATGGATGTTTTTAAAAAAATTAAATAATTTTTTGGCAAGCACTTCGCGATTATATGTGATGTTATTCAACGACAACCCGATACTTGAGCATAAAGTTTGAGTTTTTTCAGCTTCATGATTGCTTGTACAAATATTTTAAAAGTCTAACCACACCAAAATATTATACCTATACTAATAAAAAAAAGTTATAAATATTAACATTTACTGTTTGTGTATTGTCAATACATAATTTCAATTTCTATACAAACTTTCTTTTCAAATTTGAAATATTTTCACCTTATTTAATATTGTTGAATCTTTAACATAATTTTCTAGCATAGCGCAAAAGGAACAACTGAAAGCTGGAAATGCTTGCCGAGGTTAAGGCATAATACTAGCCTCAGTTATAAGCAATTCAAATTGTCTTTACTGTTTGTTCCGCCTAAACGATAATTCACGTATGGTTCCAACCAATTCTTCGTCTAACAATCTATCCCTTTCCATTCAGATCAAAGACCAAATGTTGTTTGTATAAGGCTCATGCATTGGTTCTTTGGTCTTTATAATTATTTAGTCATCATAACTTAAAATAGTAAAATAAATCAAGTTTTAAGCAAAATAATTAAAATTTATCTTTTTTTTTTATATTAAAGATCAAAGAACCAAGGCATGCGCCTTATACAAACATGGTTTTGGTCTTTGTCCTGAAAGGAAAGGGATAGATTTATTTAGAGGAATTGATTGAAACCATGCGTGAATTATTGATTAGGCGAAACAACTGTGTAAGACAATTTGAATTGCTTTTAACCGAAGCTAGTGTTATGCCTTAACCTGGGCTAGCATTTCCAGTCCTTTAGTTGTTCCTGTCCTTTAATTCCACATTTTCCACAATTAAGCTGTGGATTTTTAGTTTTCCATAATTCCATAAGTGAAAAGAACCATGCCCGCGCCCATATTCGAACCAGGGACCTCTGGGTTGATAGTCTAGCGCACTCTCCACTAGACTACAAAGGCCGATATCTTGAAGGATATTGACCGATCTTCTTATGATTAATAGTGTTGTGCGTGTGTGTTATTGATTACGTGTATATTAAATAAAAAAATGGATCTTTAAGTTGTATGCCTACTCTAAAGCTAATGCATGGCATTTTCTCTGGTGAGAGTTAACATCCGCACAGAAAAATATTTTTAATGTCACGTTTTTAGATCGTAAAAGCGAAGCTGTAAGGCAATTAAGCATTTCGTCAAACAGATTATTCGAGCATCATTAATAAAAGGAAAAGAAAAGCTTAAACAAGTTTTATTTTAAGAAAATAAAAAACTACTGATATGCAGATACGATAATAGACATGTGGCAAAAAAAGAGAAATAATCACATGCAATAACAATAGAGTTCAGCTACTACAGCTTTTTCACACTTTCTCCGCAATAGATCATTTTAAGAACCAATCCAATGTCATTGAAATAACTTAAAGATATCGATAAAAGTGATCCAATTAAAAACCAAAAGGGAGAAAAATTTACCCACCATAATATGGGTTGGGCTCAGGGACAACACAAGACATAACAACTAACCATGCGTTTACATAGATCTAATCATACATTAGTTTTCAATCTACTTTTGAGTTGACCTTTCGACACGTTAACATCAAACACGCTACAGTTGTTAACAAAGGTATTCATGCGATTTAATGGAGCAGTTAACATATAATTTGTTCTACTAAATGGTAAATAAATCAAGTTGTTAGAGTTTCTACTGCTTCTACGGTTAGTGTTAAAATTTATAAGAGAAAGAAGCTCTGGAGAGTCGAATACACCAGTAATGAGTTGTGTAAGTAGACGATATCATCAGATTTTCTTCTCTCACTTAAAGATTGCATTTTTAATAATTTCAAACGATCCTCATATGGAGGAAGGTTAAATGTGTCAGTTCCACTCAAGCCTCTTAGAGCAAACCGAACAAAACGTTTTTGAATTCTTTCTATACGATCAACATGCACATTGTAATGTGGGGACCATACTTGACTTGCGTACTCCAAGTGAGGACGCACGATTGAATAATACAGAGTTGTATCCAATAGAATCCATGCATATACCAAGGTCTTTGACGGTAGTTACACGACTTAAAGCAGTATCTTTAATTTTGTAATCAAAAATAAAATTGTTCCTTTTACGCAAAAAGGTCACAGTTTGGCATTTATCTGGATTTAAAAACATGTTATTTTTAGAACACCAAACCTCAAAGGAGTTCAAGTCTGACTGGAGCAGGTCTGAATTGTCATTAGAATCAATTGTTCTGTATATTTTCATATCATCTGCATAAATAAGCAAATGAGAGTGTTTAATGACGTGGGTAACATCATTAATTGCCAAAATAAACAGAAGTGGGCCCAGGTGGCTTCCTTGAGGAACACCCGATTCTGCAACAAATTCAGAAGACAACACGCCTCGGAACCGTATTTGATAAGATCGCTCCATTAAATACGATTTGATCCAGTTTACAAAATATTGTGGAAATCCCATTAATTTAAGTTTAAATAAAATTAGATTATGTGGTAATTTATCAAAAGCTTTGCTAAAATCAGTGTAAATACAATCGACCTGGCTACCAGAATCAATAGATTTTAAGCAAAATGTAGTGAAATCAAGGAGATTAGACACAGTGGATCTGCCAGTAACAAAACCATGCTGACGAGTTGTCATGACTTGCCCACAGTGAATTTTCACTCGATCGTACACTATTCGCTCAAAAAGTTTAGGAATCGAAGACAATTTAGCGATAGGCCTATAATTAGTGACGTCGTTCCTGCAACCTTTTTTGTAAATAGGACTGATATAAGATTTTTTCCAAAAAAGAGGAAAATTACTTTCATTAATTGATTTATTAAAAAGTAACGAGAGAGGCTGACACAAAACGGAGCCGCATTGTTTTAACACTGCGGCAGGAATTCCATCTGGTCCAGCGCTTAAATCCTCATCGATTGATTCAATATACTTAAAAATATCCTCTGAGGTAAAAGATATATGCCCAAAGAAACTCTGGATGCGTTGGTCATATAATCAAAATATGCTTAATCAGGATTAAAAGAATCTGAACAAAATGATTCTTTAAAAAGATTGGCAAATAAGCCACAAATAATGGTGGAATCGTCAGTAAATCTATCCTGAAGTTTGAAAGAAGAAGGAAATCCATCAGTCTTCTTCTTAACATTAATAAATCCCCAAAATTTTCTTGGATCAGACAAAATACTCAGCTTCATATTATCCAAATACTCATTATATAATGCAGCTGAGCAATTCTCAAATTCCAGAAACAAACGTTTGTATGCTTCTAGGTCATTTGAGTCAAAACTACAAACATATTTCTTCCATGCCCTATTCCTATTGTTGCGAAGAGTCTTTAAATCCTTTGTGTACCAAGGGTACGCAGAATTTTTAGCAAATTTGAGACTATATGGTACAGACTGAGAAAACATGGCAAAGAGCTCCGTATAGAAATAATTTATTGAACTGTTAAGATTATTATTATTTATGTATTCTGTAATTATATTTAATTTACTATAAAATAAATGATTCAAACCCAAAAAGTCAGCTTTTTTGAAATTGAATTCATAAACTGTGTAAACAGAGCTTGAATTTACCATATTCTCCCTATCGGATTTATACCAAATACTCAAAGGTGGATGGTAATTATCAATAGTAGTCAAAGCATGAAGTGCCTTCTGAACAATGACATTGTTACTGTCTGTAGTTAAGACTAGGTCAAGCAGCCTTTCCAGACTATTATAAATACAACTAACTTGTTGTAAGTCAGAACATATATTGTCAACAAATATATGTTCTTGGCGTGTCTTCGAATTAGATGCACATAAATGTGTTTCATCGTCAGAAGAATGCCATTTTAAGTCAGGCAAATTAAAATCGCCCAACAATAAAATGTCGTCATTAACGTCAAGTAAATTTAATATAAATTCTATGCAATCCGCAAGGCTTGCATAGACCTCTACATTGCTCTTTGGAGGAACGTATGCATTAATAACATATACATTAGAATTGCAATGTACAACCTTAACGCATATAAGTTCGATATAAGCAGAGCAGGGCATATCAATAAAGGAACTAACACAGGAGTTCCTTACAGCTAATAGGACACCACCACCAACTGCAGAATTATTGTCAGCGTGTCTGTCCTTCCTTTATACTTGAAAACTACGAAATGTCAAGTATCTTAGCTTTATACGTACTGGAAAAATGTAGAAAGTTTTTTAATCGTTGTGAACCTAATGATTTCTCGGCTACTTTATGCAAGTTGGATCCACACTCATGTTTTAATATTCCTTGTTTTCTACATTAATGATAGGCCCATATTTAGAACTAGGCGATAAGGAATACATTTGTAATTGATAGCGGCAAGGATTAGTTTTATTTTTATCCGAATATCAAAATTCTTTTAAATTAGGATTGCTGCAATTGCATTAAACGATTTTAGATTACGATTGTAGCAATCGTTTTTTTGAAAAAGTGTAAATTACGATTACTGTAATCGGAACTTTATATCATTCGATGAAGGATTTTTATAATCACGTTTTTTCTCATTAAAATACACTTTCTTAAGTACGTAACAGTGGTTTTCGCCAATATAAAATATAAGTAATAATTCCCAACGATAACTGTTATCCTTATAAAAAAAGGAACTACAGTTTAAGTAATCTTATATCTAATGAAATAAGATAACGATTACAGTAATCTTAATTTCGACTTTTTCAAAACTACGATTACTGCAATCGTAATCTGAGCTGATTTGATAAAGGATTACATTAATTGTAATCCGGTTTTTTTTAAAGATTACTGCAATCGTAATCGTAATCATTATCTCCCAGCTCTGCCCATACAATGGTATTGCCTAAGCAAATTCAATTTAACTTGGATTTTTTTTCACAAATTAATACAATATTATTAATAGCGGGTTATTAAAATTTACTTGATTATAATAGTCAGAGTCAGAAAAAACTAGACAGAACCCTACGATTCAGAGAATCCTATGATTTTTCATTTCTATGCTGACATTTCTGTACGTGTGTGATCTCTTCAAAAATCTGCATGCATAAATTGTTTTCCATGGTGAATCGATATTTATGGTATTTCTATTAAAAAAATTGCTACGTAAGATGGGCTCCAGTACAAAAGTAGCCGAAAATATTGTAAGCAATCGTTTTTTATTTATATGATGACACTTTTGTACGTAGTTCTATCTCTCTGAAAACTTGCATGCGTAAATTATGTTCAATGGTGAATCGAGATTTATGGTGTTTTTTATAAAACAATATACCGTAATATGGTATCCACTACAATAACACACGATTTTAAAAGACAACCACTTTTTGGGGAATCAGGAATTTATATAAAAAAAAGAAGTATATTTTCTGGATTTCCTAATTTTTCGATACACCCAAATATATTTATTATATACTATTATATAAAATAAAAGAACATTTTCAATGCAACCACTTTACTCCGAAATTTATGAAAAAAGTTTTTAAATATCATATTTGTGCTACAGTTTTATTAACTTGTATATATCTTTCGAAATTTTAATAATAAATACAGCTGCCACGCATTAATTAATCGTTTTTTTTCACGTATTTGTGATGCGTGACTTTTAATAAACTCCATGTTGCTCTCTTCTCTTTTCTTTTATTGCTCTGCTAATACAGTCCAACAAAAAAAAAATAGATGAGCCTCGAGCAGGGCTAAAAGTGAGTTACATATTAATGCAGACCGGCGCACAGTACGTTGAGTCCATATAAAAAGTCGGCAAAAAAAGAATGAGTTGTCTGATGGGTATGAAACTCTGCAGTTAAGTTAATTTGAGGTTACTGATTTCAAAAATTCAGTTATTATGTAAATTTTTTAGTTTTCTCACAAATCGCGTTTAAAAATAGATTTTAACATATGTTATACATAAGCATAAAAATTATTATAGTATCATTCAAATTAAGAATTAAATGACCTTTGTATTTTATGAAAGATCAAAGTTTTGTGTTTCTGTAAAGTTTTCTGTCATGTTGTTAAAAAAATAATAAACATTTCATTTACCTCGTTTTCGGAAGATCCAAAAACACAAATTGTATGCACTTATGCACAAATCATTGCCTACTTTCAGACCCATTCTCTTTATTGCGCAAAACATTATCTTAAGTAATATTTCAGATATGTATTTATTAATATGTATATGAATTAATATTTCAGAAATTAATTCAAATATTATTCAGTTCAACTTTCTTTACTTTTTTCTGAAGAAGAAATTTTAAAAGATTTATTTTAGATATATAAGATAATTTTGCATATCCTCATCTACCAGTTAGTTTTTTGTCTTATATTGTGATTTGGTGATATAAGCGGATCTGAAAACAGCAGCAAATAAGACATCAAGTCCTTGTTTGAGTTTTCTCGCAATGCTTACCTTCATATTTTTTTTGTGATTTTTTTGTGAATTTTTCATTTAATCTTAGTATGCTGTACGAACGTAAATTTTTGGGCATATAACTCTACACGCGAAATTTTGGTGTAGAGTCGAAATTTTTGTGTGGAAAAAAGCTCTTTCTGTTCTGGTTGACAGATTCATATTTTTATTGCTGCAATTTTTTATCCTATAAAAGGCAAGACTACACATTAATATACTATATAAGCGCAACAATAAATTTTTTAAATAACAAATTCAACACTTAAACATACTTACTGCTTATTTTTTTATGGCTGAATGGCAAATTTCCGCGCCAATTAAATGTACGGGCATATAATCGACAGCGAAATTTTTACCTTTCAACTCTCCACTCACGAATGGAAATTTGGCAACATAGCAATAATTTTCGCTTCTACAGCGTACTAGCTGGAGAAAAAAATGTAGCTGCCTGTTCGTAGTCAAAATTCTCAATGTATTTCTTATGGAAATTTTTTTTGTTCCTACAGCATACTAAGCTTAAGGAAAATTAGTTCCTGTTTACTTAGGAATCGCATTAGTAGAGTTAAGAAAAAACTTCTATACATTTTTGTCCGTTTGATTCTTATTTTTATTGAAGTTTGTCAATTTTTTAAATTTTTATTCGATAATATCATGTATTCCAATCAATACAATACGTATTTAATTTTGTTTATGCCAAAAATTTGTAATTCCATTTATTTAATCAAATATTTTCAATAACAAAAGACTTTACATGATGCAATTTTATCAAATAACTGATTTTTGGCAATTTTTTATTTATGGCAACCCAAAACTAATTGCACATTTTTTATTTATGGCAACCCAAAACTAATTACAATATTAGGGCGTATCGAATTACAGTTTTTTTCGAATTTCGCTCTTTAAGAAGTCTCAAAAGTTTCATGGGGTGGTCAAGATCTCCCAAAGAAAATTTTAGATAAAAAAATATTATCTCTTCCTCTCCCGCGAAGACAAAGTTGTTTTTTGAGAAAAACAGAAAAAATCACTATCTCAGAATGCTTTAGTTTTTGTAAGAAAAACTACATAGTATGTCTCAAAGCAAAAGTAAATAAAGACTTTAACTAATAATATTTTGGCAAACACTATGCCACTCTTAGTTTTTACCCACAGTGTCCTGTGTGAAGGATATTTGAATCTAAGGGTGCACTAGAGATAGCACAGAACTTTAAATTGTTATCTGATTGTCTAAGTTTTGGCGATTTTAATTATAGTGTTGACGTTTTCCTTAAATTTTTCGAATTAAATATTAAATGTATTTTTGAATTTTTTAAAATTGTATTAAACTTTACTTTTTTATGGTAACTAGTAATACTCTGACTTATATGTAATACTGGAGGTAATTAGTTCACTTTTCTTCTTTGACATTTTTTATTTCTTTGACATGTATTGTCTTAAAAAGATTGACAAAACGTTTTTTGAGATAAAAAAACTTCCGTGGCGAGACCGCGGACAACAGTGGCGTGCTTACCTTCTTACTTAATTGGCGCTACAACCGTATGTCGGTTTTGGCCTCATCTAAGAATTTGCTTCAGCCATTTCTGTCTTTCGTTTGCTGGCGCCAGTTGGAAATTCCAAGCTTCGTCAGGTTTTTCTCTACTTGGTCTGTCGTCCTCTTCTGCGTTGACCGCCGCTGGGTACCGAATCGAATGTTTTCTTCAATGAAGCATCGTCTTTTATGCGCTGAACCAAGCCATGACCGAGCCAGCGAAGCCGCTTGATTTTAATGCGCTTGATTATGTCGATGTCAGCGTACAGCTCACACAGTTCATCATTCCGCCATATTCGGTACTCGCCGTTGACGCAGATTGTTCCGTAGATCTTACGAAGAATCTTTCTCTCGAATGCTCCTAAAGTCTTTTCATCTGAACTGCTCAGCGTCCAGGTTTGTGATGCATAAAGTAGGACGGGCAAGATGAGCGATTTATAGAGCGTTATTTTCGTTCGTCGAGAGAGGGCTCTGCTTCTCAATTGCCTACTGAGCCCAAAGTAACACCTGTTGGCAAGAGTTATTCTTCGTTTGATCTCAATGCTGATGTCGTTAGTTGAGTTTATGCTGTATCCCAGATAAACGAAGTCCTTAACAACAGTGAAGGAGGTATTGTCAACTGTAACGTGGGTTCCAAGACGCTGGAACTGATTGTTTGTTGACACCAAGTATTTCGTCTTTTCTGCATTCACTGCCAGACCCATTCGACTTGACTCTCTTTCTAATCTGGAAATTGCTGCACTGACTTCACGCGTATTATGGCCAATGATATCATCAAGATGTCATCAGCATACGTAAGCAGCATAACACTCTTGTAGAATATTGTGCCACTACGTCTCAGATAAGCAGCTCGGATGATCTTTTCCATCATTAGGTTGAAAAAGTCGCACGATGGGGAATCACCTTATCTTAAACCTCATTTGGTAACAAATGGTGGGGAGAGGTCCTTCCCGATTTTTACTGCGCTGCTGGTGTTGCTCAGTGTCATCCTACAAAGTAGTATTAGTTTTGCAGGAACACCAAATTCAGACATGGTGGAGTACAGGTGCTTCCTTATTGGGCTGTCGAAGGCGGCTTTGTTGTCGACAAAAAGATGGTGGGTGTCGACTTGTTTTTCTTGAGTCTTCTCCAAGATTTGTCGTAGAGTGAAAATCTGGTCGATGGTGGACTTTCCAGGTCTGAAGCCACACTGATAAGGTCCGATCAGTTCTTTTACAATGGGCTCCAATCTTTCACATAAAATGCTCGACAGGACCTTATGTGCGATATTAAGAAGGCTTATCCCACGGTACTTGGCACAGATAGTGGGATCGCCTTTCTTGTGAATTGGGCAGAGCACACTGAGATTCCAATCGTTTGGAATGCATTCTTTCGACCATATTCTGCATAGAAGCTCATGAATGGATTTAAGTAGAGCTTCGCCTCCGTTCTTAAACAGCTCAGCAGGTAAGCCATCAGCTCCCTGTCTATAGCTGTCAGAACTTCATCTTAGTCGGGCAGCGGAACCTCAACGCTGTCATCCAAAATTGGGGTGTCCGGAATATCATCTCTATTGGCGGGATTGTTGTCAGCGTCGCCATTTAGAAGCTTAGAGAAGTGTTCCCTCCATAACGTCAGTGTACTCTGGACATCTGTCACTAGATTCCCGTTTTCATCCTTACAGGAAGAGGGCCCGGCTTTAAAACCATCGGCAAGGCGTCTTATTTTTTCGAAAAATTTTCGGGCCTCATTCCTGTCACCATTCATCTTAATCTTCTCTTGCTCGCGCTTTTCTGCCTCTCTTTTTTTCCGCCTGAAAATATGTCTCTCTTCCCTGGTCGTACCACTGGTTTCGGCAAGGGCGGTGGTAGCCAATCACCTCCTCAATAGCCGCACGCATGGAGTTGGAAATGTGTGTCCACTGCGCGCATATATTATCGATTGGAGGAGTGCTTTGAAGCAGGAGTAAGTGTCGAGTGGCGAAAGCATCGGCTGTCTGTTTCGATTGCAGCTTGTCGACGTCTAGATTTCTCTGTGTAGGGTTGCGTGTATTCTTAGCTACGCACAGACGTGTACAGATCTTGGCTGCAACAAGATAGTGATTCGAGTCAATGTTTGCACCACGGATCATGCGTACATCCAATACACTGGAAGAGTGCCTTCCGTCGATCAAAACGTGATCAATTTGATTTTTGGTTTTTTGATCAGGGGACATCCAGGTGGCTTTATGAATATTGAGATGCTTGAATCTAGTGCTACTTACGACCATGTTTCGTGCTGCGGCGAAGTCAATCAGCCTAATTCCGTTATCGGAGGTGTTGTCGTGGGGGCTGAACGTTCCGACAGTTGGACCAAAAATATTTTCCTTGCCCACCTTAGCGTTGAAGTCACCAAGCACGATTTTTACGTCGTGGCGGGGGCAGCGCTCGTAAGCATTTTCAAGGCGCTCGTAGGAAATTTTCTTGATCTCATCGTCCTTGTCTTCTGTCAGAGCGTGCGCACATATTAGGCTTATTTCGAAAAATCTAACCTTGATGCGGATTATGGCAAGTCGTTCGTTCACAGGTGTGAATTGCAGGACGTGGGGCCTTAGTCTCTTGCCAACTACAAATCCGCATCCAAACTCGTGCTTCTCCGCATGGCCGCTGAAGTAGATATCACAGAGTGCATGCCGAATGCAACCCTGTCCCTTCCATCGCATTTCTTGGATAGCAGTGATATCAGCTTTTTCCAAGACATTATTCAGTTGGATAGAGGCACCTTCACAATTAAGGGTTCGGACATTCCAGGTGCATATCCGTAAATCATTATCAGTTTTTCGTTTGTGGTAGTAGTCATCAGATTTGGGGATCAGTTTTCTTCTATTCTTATTAGTTTTCATTGAAATGGGTTAATAAAATTTACTGGTGGAAATATTATTTTTTTTAGTTAACATTATAAAATTAAAAAAACATAGGTATTTAAAATTTTTTAATATAAAATTTTTTTATTAAAAAAACCATTAAATTATTGAACTTATAAAACTGCGAAAAAACTTCGCTTTTCTCGTGTGTCCAACGACGCATCTGTTTTTTTTTTTGTAATTTCGCTGATTTTCTAATTTGAAGTGCAATAGTTAGTCCATTTGCACTCATTTATTCATAGGAATATAAAGTTATGTTGGCAGGGTCTAAACCGACAAAAATTAATAAGATGCTGCGCTGTTGACAAGCTGCTAATTCTAATCATAAGCATGTCGTTGGTGTAGCTGCCTGTTAGTTACAACTTAATGAAACTTTTATTTCCATAAAACTAACTTAATTGCTAATTTATGACTTTCATGCCACAGCTGGCCGAGTTCGATGTTTAAGTACAGACCAGAGGACAAATTAAGTTTGTCTGTCTAAATTATTTTTTGTATGACTTTGTGATTATATTTAGTGAATTTCAAACTATTTTTTATTTTAAAGATGAAATCTTCTCGTTTTTTTTTTTTTTTTTTTTTGGGTTCGCGACACAAAAAATTTGGATTTATGTCAATGCTCAACGTTCTGTGCGGCGCTCTAAAACAAATCGGAATATTTTAAGAAAGAAAGAAGGCATTTCTTTATTTCTTTGAGATTTCTTTGAAAAAATCTTAAAATTTGCAAAACTGATTCCATTGTTTAGTAATGTGTATTTTTTGTAAAACATATTAAACCTGCTTTGATTATTAGAAGTCTCTCAGGTATGATTTATAATAATGGTATTCAATGAACGACGCATTACACTAAGCGCACACACGAACCCAATGAATAAGAACCTGAATAAACGAAGAGTAAAAACCGAGTAAATTGCGAAATTGTATTAAAAAGAAATTGCCTTTACAAAATTATTTCACACTTTACAGAAGTGTTAGATCTATTAATGGTAAGTGCATTTTAATTTTTCAAATTGTTAAATTTCATTGAAACACTGCCTGGCAAAAAAAAAAAACATTAACATTAAATTATGGTCGCATAAAACGCAATATACGTACTGTATATACCACGTTTTGTGCTCTTATCTCCGTATGTTTGATCCTTTACAATTTTTTTATTGCTGTTTGCATCGCCAATACGGCGATCATTGAATACCACTATTATCTTTTATAGTACGAACAACAAAATCATAACAGCCCAATCAGCCAAACAAGCTTAGAATATGCTTTAAACAAGTTTAGAAAAGTAAGCATCAAGCTTGGGAAAAAGGTTTAGATTTCTCTTGGAAAATGCTAATAAGTAATTTTAAGATCAACGAAAAGGATTCCCTGGAAAAATATTCCTTACTATAAGCTTCCATGTGTTTACTTACATTTGGAAATTAATAATTCAATAAGTTTAAGGTAGGTTTTAGGCAAAAGCCATTGAAATAAACCCATATGAGAGTGACGAGGTACCCGGGTAGCTTTTGCGTTTTAAAACAAAGAATTTTTCATTAATGACCAAGCTATGGTACTGAATCTTCTTGAGAGCTCCTAATTTTCTATTTACTTTACGTTTTTTAAAATAACAGAAAAATCAACAACTTGTGGTATGACGAGGTACACGGGTACCTTTTTGTATTTTGTATGAAATTTCTTGGAAACAATATCTTGTCTTTTAAAAAAATAAAATATTTTTTGTTTGAAACTAAAAAAAATGTTTTATTTCATTACAATGAAATATAAATCAAAGAAATTCTGTGTTTACTAAATTAAACTACCTACTTTTCTGAATTTTTTACCAAATGTCTCAAATAACAGCAGCTTTTCCTTTGGCTAGATGAATGGGCCGAGTAGAATTGTTGTCAAACCGTATGGAGCATAGCAAGTACTTGAATCTGTCCTGACACAATTTAGCACGAATAAAAGGCATTTGCTATTGGTTTCCACAATTCAGTCAGATGCTTCCTATTAGATATGTTTATACCACAACAAATGAGTATACCAAATTATTCATCCAATTTAGAGTCAGTGAGTGGCGTATGTAAAGTTTAGTATATGCTTTATCACTTGGTCGTTTTTTAGCATCTGGATAGTTTTTTTTTATTGCTGTAGTTTTCAGTAACTTTTCCTTCTTTTCTTTTTGTTTCTCGCAAAATTATTTCGCACACATCAGATGAAAAAACCCTTTTGAAAAATTCTTTAGCTGTATATAGTTTTTTGTGGTTTGCTGCACAGCCTCGATAATACATAATATTTCGACCAATCGTTTTTGTTTGTGTAATAGGATCGAGTATCCACTGTGTTCCATCTATTCAAAGAGTAAAAGTTCCTGACTTTACTGCAACACTATCATCCGATTCATATGGATCCTCCTCTATTTCGATTACACCATCTTGTTCAATATCCGATACTTCAGAAGCAGCCTGGTCTATTAGTGGAATATAATCTACTTCGGTATCAGAAGCCACTAATCCTTAATCGACACTTTTCAAAACGTTAAAATCTTGCTCTTGCAAGATAATAATTTTTGGTTTTTGTATTTTAATTCTCACTGCACAAAATATTTTCACAAAATAATGCCAAAAATAACACAACAACAATGGTTTCGATGTCAATAGTTTTAGAAATTGTTTTCAACTGAATGTTACATGTGCAAGAATCTACATGCATTTTTACGATCATGTACCGTACTACAGCAGCGATAGCCTGCAAAAATATTCTGATGCATGAACAATAACCACAACATCGACAAAAGCGAGAAAATACGCAGAAGCTGTGTAATTATGTCTGCACATAGCAGCATTAAGGGCGCGTTTATAGTGGTGACTTGTTGCTTTGCCGATCCTAGCTGAAACGCGAAATCGCTTGGGAGCAATAGAGAACAAACGTCATGAATCTCTTTTGCCCCAATAAAATTTTTGAGTTTTAGCTCGGCTCGGTTCGGTCGTAAGTCGGCACTATAAACGCGCCCTAAGATAATTATTGCCCAAAAATAAAAAAATATTGTTAAAAATGTATTTTTGAAATGTTTTAAAGAGTAAAATTCACGAAACATCGATCTAACTGAATATTGAAGCATTTACAGGTATTTTTCTATATAAATTATGGGAAGGTACCCTGGTACCTCGTCACTCTAATGAAGGTTTTTTTTGTCACTCACATAAGGGTTAAGGAATATTTTAGAAGATGCTTTCTAAAAAAGTATATTATATATACAAAAGATTTAATTTGCACGTTAATTTTAAATCATCAGTTTATATACATATATTTTTGTTTGTATCATATATATGTAAAGATGGCGCTGAAGTTGGTGTGCTTAAGAAATGGTGAAAATCGGCATCGACATCATAGTTGGGCTCCAGATCGTCTAAAAAAAAATAAAATGCATTCGGAAGTATACCCTTCAATATATTTAATTTATCAAAATGGAATGAAAATATGGAAAATTAAGAAAATTATGAAGCGTGAAAGAGAAAATCAAAAAATTTAATTATTTTTGAGTTGCGTGTAAGAACTAGACAAATTTTACATCACAAATAATTTTAAAGAAATATTAAAATCGGTCGATTAATTTGTTTGCAGGAGTGTGGCCTGTTTTGAAAAAGCCAGTTTGAAGCGCTGTAGAATCTGTATTATAAGCGGGATTAGATTGAAATGTTTTTGAATAGTTGTACAATAATAATTTATTTAAAAAAAAAATTTGAATAAATTGTTTGTTAAAACCGCCCTTAATTCAAGTGTTTCTTACAGTTGGAAATTAGTATCTCAAAAAACATAATTCAATTGGTTCTTGCAACTGGAAATTAGTATTTCAATAAAATTTATCTAAGTCAAAAGTCAAACAGTGAGGGTGCATATTGATTCGACGGAACTTTAGCAGATGTTTTTTATCTTATTTTAGTCACAAGTAAATGGTATTTTTACTGTATGCATCTGCAGAATGAAATTACAATTGCAACAAATTTAAATAACTCAAATCATAAAAATATATTTTTCTTAAAAGGTATCTTTTTTCTCATTTATTAACAATCAAACAAATCTTCCCTATTTTTGAAGAAAATTAAAATCTTAGAAAAAAAACCATTTTACAAAATATTTATATTACAGTGTAACACTGGGTATATAAGTAAGTTTAGACATATGATATATACCATTATTGTTAACAGAAGAGTAAATAATTTTCGTTGTTAACTTCGCCTTTACGCAAAGTTAACGAAATTAGGGTAAATGCCCCTAGAAAGTAAGAAAACCATATGGAGATGGAAAAATACAAATGCAAATGTCGTCTTTTACTCAATTCTGCCAACTTAGCTTTAAAGTACTTACATTAAAGTAAATACAAAAATTTTTGTTGTCAGACACCTTAATTTATTAGTAATAAAAAAAAGGCCAATCGTATTCAGATTTGAAATGAGGCTCTCCCAATCCTAGCCACTAAGCCACTTAAGCATGTGAGTCCGTTAAAGTTGTTTATTTACTGTTAAGTAATGCTGTATTAAAGCTTACGTTAAATGCAAGACAAGTGATGACAAACCAAAACTTTGCAGTTGTTTTAGAATGTAAAATCGTCATAGCTCACAACTAATACAAAAAGTCGTCGATAAAAAATCTGTCAGTTTTTGCGATGTTCATCCAAGCAAATCAGCAAAATGAGGCGTAAAAAGCTTCGCATCTAAAAATATCATATATATTGAAGAGTGCGCTAGACTATCAACTCAGAGGTCTCCGGTTCGACTCCGTGTTCGGACATGGTTCTTACACGCAGAGAAAAGACATGGTTGAGACATGATTACTGCAATAATAATTTTTTTACTAAAATTATTGTATTATTTCTGCAAACACAAATGTTTGCCTTAATAAAGTCATTATTTACTAATGGTGGTACCAAAAATAACATTATAATTGAAATCATAACATATTTGAAATCGTCAACATACTATGATTGCCTCAACTATTAGTTGCAACAAAAATGTTGTAGTTCTGTCAATCATGATAAATGTGAATATTATTATAGAGTCAAACATATTGGAATTTTGAATGTTTGTCTGAACTATTCTTTGATTGTTGGCAAACGAAGCAGAACACAACCAAAAATCGAAAGAATTTATTATGTCTCAACAGTTTGCAGGAAAAACTTTCACTTCATTCAGACACAATAAGTTTTATCGATTCCTGGCTATGTGCCGTTTCGTTTGTCACCTGTTCAATTATTGTGTTTTGTTTTAAATCGCCTGATCCTAAAAACAGCACGCAGAAAAGTTACATTTTCGACTTTAATTGTAGCAAACATGTTTCTTTTTACCGTAAACATATTTCGCAATTCTGACCATATTTTGTTTATCACAAATATTGCTATTTTTGTGACAATGCACTTAATGTACCATGTTTATGAATGGCATTAGTCAGGCGAGCGGTAGAAGCGGCTGTGGCTTACTGGTAGTGTGCGTGGCTCGTAAGCGAAAAAGCCGCGGTTCAAACCCCAGCTCGGACAGAAAATTTTATCAAAAAGATTTTTCAATTGAATTAATATTTCTGTTCAGCCTAGTCAATGGCAAACCTTTGGAGATATCTTAATTAATAGCTGTGAAAATTGGAGTGCATGAAAATAAATAATATTCAATAATATTCTGGATCCTAAAAATAAATTCATAATATAGTTGTTGCAATCATTCTATTTTTGACCCAATAAGAGAATAATGATGGTTTCAATAATATTTTGGTTCCTACAAAAAAATTCCTTTTCTAAATATGGTTGTTGTAATCATTTTATCATGATCAAAGAAAATATTATATGTTTAAGAACATGTTAGCAACAATCATAATCCGAATCATACTATGATCCTCTTAAAACATGGTTGTTGCAACTATGTTTTTTCTCTGCGTGTATCGCACAACTGAGGGCTAAAAATGCTTGTCGAGGTTAAGGCATACACTAGCCTCGGTTATAAGCAATTCAAATTGTCTTTCACGTTTGTTCCGATTAATCGATAATTCACGTATGGTTCCAATCAATTCTTCCTCTAACAATCTATGCCTTTCATTTCAGGTCAAAGACCAAACTTTATTTAAACAATGCGCATGCCTTGGTTCTCTGATTTTTTTTTTTAAAATATCAATTTCTAAAAATTTCCATCATGTGTAAAAGTGAAAAAAATGCTCAGGTTTGCATATTGTGATAGCATTATTTTAGACTTATGAAGTCATTTATAAGCTAGTTTTTTAATTAGGCTTACTGCTACCTATACCACTAAAATATTACTTAATTATTGTTTAAAATTATATTTCACATCTTACAAAAATCCGTAACATTTTTGGGCTAATGGTTTATTGCTGTTCTTAAGAAACAAATTTAATAAATAAATTTTTATCAAGTTGTAAAAGCAAATGCGTTTTATGGAAAAGCTAAAAAATATGTATATTTTCTATAAAAATTATCTTAAAAAAGTTCCTAAAGTGCCCGTTAATACTCGTAATATCTTGGCACAAAAACAATGAATTTCTGCAAAAATGCTCTTACCCAAAACGTTGACAAAGAGTTTTCAATTTCGTACACCTTCTTCATAATAGTTCTATTAAGGCTTAATAGGTCTCTAGATTATCTTGTACTGGAATTATTTAAAATTTGAATACAATGCAAGTGAAGCAAGAAAATCTATTGTTTTCGCATTTAAATTTTTGTTTTGTATATTTTGGATTATTTTTTCATTTTTGTTGTGAATACAATGAAAATAATCCATTTGCTCAACACCATTCGGCAAACAAAAGCGTGACTATACCATGAAAAACAGAAACAACAAGTACACTGTTTTGTTTTTGGGAATATAAAAGCAAATCGCTAAGTGTTAAAATAAGAACAATGACAACCCAAACGAGGCAAGGAATGAAATGATGCTAGCAAAAGCGATAACAAAAATTTTTAAAGTATAACAAAAGTTACTTTTTTGTAATATCCTCCCCGAATTGACTGCGCCAAAGCCTATTCTGCAACGTATGGCTGCTAAGGATAGGAATTTAATTTTTTATAGATTTTGGCTTTTCATTGTATGTCGTTGTTGTTATTGTTATTATTGCTGTTGAAAACGCGTTAGCTGGACAACTGATGCACTTATCTATAAAAATTTCTCAACAGATTTCGCCTTTTTCAAAAGATATCTTGCTTAAAATTGTCTCTTAATTTAATTTAGTTTCCATTTTGTTTTTTTTTTAATGTATATTTTTATGTCATTCATTGGCGTCGGAAGCGGGGGGGCAAGGTGGGCAGTTGCCCCCCCACTTTTTTAGCTAGATAAACAATTTAAAAGGAAAAGTTATTCAAAATATCAGTTTTTTTACAACGATAATATTTTTGAATTATATATTTTCCTCTTCTTTCTCTCTTCTTCATGTTTCATGTGAAGAAATTTTGGTGAACTTTTTTTGCACCACCATTTGTACTGCCCCCCCATTTGTACTGCCCCCCAGATGAAATTCGCTTCCGACGCGCTTGATGTCATTTGCTGCATGTTTACATACTAAAACACTTTTCTCGTAGCACTCGCTACTGTCTGCTATGCGAACTAGCCAGTTAGTTGGACGGCACAACGATAAAATGTTGTGAACATAGTTTAAGAGTAAAACAACAACTACTGTCACAAGAGAGAATGATTCTACATCAAAATGTAAATATCTAGTGATTGTGACTTAATTCTATTTTTGTGCAACTGAATTAAAATGTTTTTGATTTTGGAACACTTAAAATGCCATCAAAATTAAAAAAAAAAATAACAACGAAATCTTCATCACACTGTTTTGTGAATTTATTAAAACGCAGCAGTTTTTATGTTATAAAGAAGCTTTAGACTTTGATGCCACTGGATACTTCTTCTATATAAATAAAAACGTAAATGTATGTTTGTACAAAATTTCAAATCTCCAAAAGTTCTTCACAGATTGCCTTAAAATTTTGACACAATCGTGCATAAGGTCATATACAAAGTTTTTGCCACTCCCTCTTTTCCCGCCTCCACATCAATGCAAATGATATATTTAAAACGGTTTTGATCTTTTTAAACTAAAAAAAAACCTAAATTAGTTCGTATTATTACTGTTCGCAACTGTACTAAAAATAGGCCTGGTCGAACTAACTCTATTCCCACTTATCAAAAATCAATATAATTACTATAGGTTCCAGCAGCTTTAACTGTATATACATAAATGCTACAGTGCCCACTTTTGCCGCCCATAAATACACTAAGGCGCCTCACGAAATAAAGTTTTTCGGCTCAGTTGCTCAATATAATACTTGGCTTTTGTTATGATATTCCCCAAATATTTCGACTCTAGTGATAGCCATCAGAAATAACTTCTAAAAAATCGATTTTTTTAACCATATTGGCTTGTGTAATAGTTGTAAAAACAAACTGTCAGAAATTACAGCCCGGAAAATGCTCTTCAAATCTATATCAAAAAACTAAAATTTTTGGATTCAGATTAAAGATAATGCTGTTTTTCATGCATTTTTAAAAACTTTATTTTCACTGGAATTTAAAAACCTTAATCATTCCTAATGCGATCCTCTCTTTCAAGAAATCGTTGGACAGGTTTTGAGTGCTCGCATTAATTCCTAGTCAGAATTGCTTAAATAGATATATGAAATATTTATTATAAGATAAACATCTACTGAAAAAATATTGAAGGAAATTAAAAATAAAAATAAAAATAAAAGTTATGAAGTTATTTGAGTTTTGAAAGTTTTTGTATGGAAATAAAATAAAACAATATCAAAAATATTTTTCTTTAATCTGAATTAGCCTTTTCTTTAATCTGATTGCAAACATTTTCAATTTTTTGATGCAGATTGGAAGAACTTTTTCCGGCCAATAATTTCTGAAAATTATTTTTTACAATTCCATACCAGTCAATATTTTTACAAACACTCGATTTTTGAAGGTTATTTATTGCCATTACAGCTCACGGATGGCAATCACTAGATTCAAAATATTTGGGGAATCATCATAGCATAAGTCTTTAAGTATAATTATTATTTTTGAAGGAGTCTTTAAGGATTTGTAATCTAAAGACATCAATGAATAAATGAATTAAAATAAATATATAAAAAAAGTAAACATAAACCAAGGAATATTTTGAGGATTTTTGCCGAACAACTTTTTTTTTCTATGGAGCGTAAGGCGCCTTTAGGAAAATATATGTGGCTATATACCGTGAAACTAATGGGCTGATTAGAATGAATGCACAATGGCACACAAAAAAATCACTCGAGGATCGATCATTGCAAGATTTGTGTTGAAATATGCGACCATTTGGGAACGCATAAAAATTTTTTTCAGGAGATTTCAGAAAAAAATTACCTGTAATTTCACAATCGACGCCAGTGGACGAAAAAAATGCTTGCCTGAAATAATCTTATTTGTGGCGACACGTTAATACATTGAAATTAACTACAAAAATGCGTGTCCAGCTACAAAACGATCGATCAGCTAAGATATTTTTAAATCAATAGCTTTATACTAGAAACGGAAAGATGCCAGTTGATCTGACTGCTGGCGGAAAATGCATTGCCTCATAACTTCGGCAATTTAGTAACAAAAAAAAAAACAAGAAGAAGAAACCAATTAAAAGAATCACGATTGGCTAAGTGAACAAGCTTTTCTTGCCGCAATAAACAAAGACGTCAATGAACTTAACCATCCAAAGAAAGGCTGTCATATACAAGTCCGTCGACACGGTTGAAGAAGCAGATGAAGTGCATTCCTCGCATTCCTGTGATGCTAACGGATGTGCCATTTCAATTAAATGTAATGCGATTCTTAATTCGATTGGCGTCAATCTTTGGAATTGTAATGCTTATATCGAAACACGGATTGCTTCTCACATTGCCAATTATAAATTGCGTGTTCCAGAGTCGGCAAAACAGACAATCACTTTATCTACAAAGAAAATAGAATAAAAAAAATTTGTGTACCCACAAGCATTGTGAAACAAAAGATAAATACAGGGAGTTTTTTAATCGAGCGTACCTATAGAAGTTTCTATAAGAAGTTTCATTCATTCATTCATTTATTCATTCATTCATTACTTTATTCATTCACACATTCATTCAGTAATTAATGTAACTTGTGTTGAAAATGTTACTGTTACATTAATACTGTTACGTTAACGTTACAGTATACATACCCAATATTTTGTATAAATATTTTATATCATATTGTTTGTACCACAAGCCAATACAAACAATTGTAAAAGCTGAAGTTCTCTTAAATTAACTAGTTATTAATTTTAATTTTATTAGTAGTTTTTTTAATGTCATGTATTAAATGTTCTATAACTACACTTGTAATAAATGTACATTTATTTCACTATAGTTATTTTCAAGCAATGAAAAGTTTAACTTTCAAAAACAAACACTGACATATATGCTATTTTACGATTTTAACTCGAAATTAACCAAAGTGTTAAAGGTTTGCATTTAACTTTATGTTGAAATCTTTATAGTTACCGAAAGTTGCACTGGTTACGATTTTAATGGATATTCAAGACTACCAATAAGCAAAGATTTCTCTTACTGCGTCATCAAATATTTTCCCACTTTCTGCTTAGTGTTCAAAGACGAAAGTTTTTAAGTCATTTCAATTATTACGCTGTCAAGCATTGACATCCTTTCAACACACAAACAACAGTACAAAAGACAGACAGACTGACAGAGAGTCTAACGACGTTGCAGCACAAAAATAAAATCCTCTTAAGTTAATGAAATAAAGCAAAATTGAAATGTCCGAATGAGTTCCAATAAAAAAAAGAGCAAAATAGAAAGACGAATCTCAACCACAGTAGTGAATGAATGGATGAGGCTAGAAGAAGCTTTGCGTTGTTTCTCCAGCATAACGCTAGAGGATGCCTAGTTTTGTTGCGGTTTCGTTGCAATTCTGTGCTAACCTCATTTGAAGCTAACAATGTATTTGTCGATTACACTGCACAATACTTTTCCGTACAACAACTGTACACACTGATACACAAATCTCGTTTTTTTTTTGTTCGGTTCCCTGAATTCTTTTCTGCGGTCCTGAAGCAAAAGCCACAAATCTCGCGAAAAAGGATGCACAGCTTGAACGCGATAAAAAATAAATAAAACTAAATAAATCTTTAACTCGTTTAACAGTAACGAAATAAACGTGAATGGAATGAAGCGAAAACCACACAAGACAAAAACAAACAATAAAGCAAGAAGGACAAAACTGCAAGTGCACCAAATGCGGCCAACATTCTTAGCAAGGCTCCATGACGTGGAAGACAAATAAGTAGAATACTAGAAAAAAAATTGCTCTGACTTTATATAACTGCATTGTTTTATAAGTGTAGGTAGGCGAGGAGAAAGAAGAGTTGGTCCTGTTGATGCTATTACGAAGGAGCTTTTTAACTGACCGGGCAGTGTCGCGAACTGTGAAAGCATCAAAGTCTGTGCTGTCAAATGTAGCAATTGCTAACAGCAGTAACATTTAAGGAGTTTTTATTGTCCTACGCTCGTTATTCTACCACATCTTGTGTTGAGATGTGCAAAATTCTATGATTTCTTCGAAAAACAACTCAAAGTCTTATTTTTGAACTGATTCATGCCGCACCGCAACCCCGGAAGTGTCAATCGACTTGTCAACCATTCAATGGCGCGTAAACAGCTATAAAAGGCGTCAATTGTGAGTTTCAGCGAATATTTATTGGGTTATTTATTTCAGCTTGTGATGGTTCTGAGCTTAAGTCAGTGAGTTGTGATTTGGAAATGTGTGTGTTTGTTTTGTTTGTGTGTCTTAAATGTCGTTTTCTTCATGTCGAAATTTGGCTTGCTCTTAAAATACTGTGATTAAATATTTGATGTTTTTACTAGAATTCCTTGTAAGTCTTTACATTTACGCACTGTTTAATATGATTCTGAAATTGATGCAAAGGTCCTTCCACATAACTAAATTTTGTCCTCATTTAATGTCAGTCATAAATATTAAGTATTGAAATGATTTTGTTTTGAAGTTATGATAACAGCCAAAATCTTTTATTTCAATTAATATGTTAATGACTGGGTCATTCAATTTCCATGACTGCTATAAATGTGCCGTCATCTATTTATGTGGCAGTGTGCTTGGCTATTTCCATTTTTATTGCCTTATATTGTAGAATTTAAAAAATTATTACATTATTTATCGCATTCCTAATTTTTCAGTTATTGAACAGAATTTTTTCTTCATATCCCTATGATGGGCAACAAGGTCTGGCTTGACCATATTTGACTTTAATGTTAAATATGTTTTCCAATTCCAAAAGAGAGGTCTGAAACTTCGTGAATTCTGTAAGCTGTTTTCGAGTTAATTCGGATAAGTTAGTAGTGCAAAAAATAGGTTAAAAGTTAAAAAGCGCCGCTAAGTTATTCTATATGGTCTAGCCAGACCATAAGTATTTTGAACTGTCTGTTAAGTAATGTAATGCACAAAAACATGTTTGTGCACGCACAATTTTGTTTTTCGTACGAATTTTGAAGCAAGTTAGGTTTTTATAAATTTTATCGATGTAAGTTTGTGTGTGCGGTAATAGAACTTAAAAAATACTACGGTGTGCGTCCATTTTCTGAAAATTACATTCCTTGTGAGAAAAAATACCTTAACCCGAATAACCCGAGTAAATTTTTTTTTAAATTTTCAGATTGACCTGTTAACGCAAAAATATAAAGTGGTTTAAACTTAAATAAGCACATTTTAAGTGTTTTTGTTTGCGTTGCCATATCGCAGCGACAGGGTGTTTCGGGTTAAGACCCTAAAAAATTTGACCTTTAGATATTGCGCAAATCGTTTTAAGGTCATTTTGGATTTTTTACGACTTAAAGCATTTTGAATAATGGTTGCCCAAACAAAAACTCATATGGAATATAATTTTACGAAAAATCACTTATAACAATCTTAGCTTTCATATGTTTTATTTTTATTTTTTAAAATATGAACCTGGTTTTTTTAGCAGAGCTTTAAAAATGCAATTTAACTCGTAAACAAAAATTACCGTTTTCCCGCATAAAATTTTTGTTTTATTTTCCAGCGACATTACGTTTTTGATTTTGTATATTTGGACAAAACTTAAGCTGCACATTTTTGGACCATAACATGCAAAAAAATAAAATAAAAACACTACTAACATTTATTTTTCTTTGCTTTTTGCTCTTTTTTTTTGCTTTTGCTCTTCATTTGAAGTTATCGAATTATTAAATTTAGCTATCAAGGGTATGCTTCTCTCTGCTGAATCGTTGATAACATTGAGTTAAGTGACCATTTGAAGACCACTAACATATGCGCTGTTATTGGTATCTTAGTGAAGAATGGTTATCTTAGTGAGCTTATGGTATCTTAGTGAAGAACTTATAGAATTATAATTTTTCGACAGGTCTCTCAGTGGTGACACTAAAAAAAAATGGCAGAGTCAATAAAAAATAAGACAGGAAGTGGAAGTCGTTAAAATAGGATGCAAGTAAACCAACTAATTTAAATGTAAATTTGTATGATTTTGTTACAATCAAGACCAGATTATTTTTCAAAAAACTGAACATTTCTTTTGAGTTTTTAAAACTTGACCCTGCTGATTGGCTTAATAATAGTGCATATGTAAGTTGTCTTCAAATGGTCATTCAGCTTAATGTTATCAACGATTCGGTATAGAAAAAATTTTAAAAACATTACAAAAAATCATATTTACATTAAAAAAAAACATAAAGACAAAAATTATTAGTAGTGTTTTCAGTTTTTTTTTTTACATATTATGGTCCAAAAATGTAAAGTATTTCAAGCTTAAGCTTTGTCCAAACATACAAAAGCACAAAAATAATATCGCTGGAATAAAATAAGAAAAAAAATTGCGAATTAAATTGCACATTTAAAGCCCCACAAAAAAAAAATATCAGATGAATATTTTTAAAAATTCAAAAAACATACGAAATGATTTTTCGTCAAAATATATTCCTTATATGTTTTTGTTTGGGCAACACATTATTCAAAGTGCATTTCCACAATTTAGCTATGGATATTTAATTTTCCATTATTCTTTAATGTAGGAAAGAACAAAGAGAGTGAAAAGAACCATGCCCGAACTCGGATTCGATCCTAGGACCTCTGGGTTGATAGTCTAGTGCACTCACCATTAGACTACAAAGGCCGACTTTAAAGAAATGGACGCGCACCGAAGAAAAAGGGACCTATGATTTTCCTCATTTAGTTCTGAACTGGTCTAGTGTACAGGCTTTAAAGTATGATGAATATGTACTTGATTTCGAAATGGATCAAGTTCATTTTTCTATTTTTTTGTTTCTAAAATAAACTTATCAAAACTGTTTTGTTTAAAGAATAGTCAAGCCCTGTTTATTAAGATTCAAGGGTGACCTCCAAGTCACAGTTATGAGCTTCAAATATGTTCAGGTCCTATAATAATTTCAATAACTCTGTTATTTACCAAAGAATTTGACTAAAATGTAACAATGTACAGTTCTAAAATAACACTGTGCAGTCCAAAAATCAAACAAACTTGAGACATAACATTTCAGCACAATTCGAGGACGCTTAATTGAATTTTTTTCTGCCACTTCCGTCTTACATTATTCTGCCCACATTCGAGAAATTCGAGTTTCAAGGTCAAGTACATGTTTATGCAGTTTTTGTTAGAACAACTTGTTTTATTTGCTTTAGCTTCTCCACACCTTCAGGTGAAACATTAAAAATTACCTGGGAAATAATTTCGTAAAACAGTTTAACTCTCGAAACCTAACCTTTAGGGTTAAAATTTACCACACACGCAAAAAAAAAATATTTGTGGCACGAACATAATAGCGAAGGATACTATTATGTTTAAAAACTTGTTTATAGCAAAAAAGTTAATTTTTACAAGAAATGTGTTTTTATTTTATGATAAACATTAAATGTTTTACGGAAGCACATTATGTTCACTTTTATGTTCACCCTCTATCTCTCACTGAAATTTTCATTTAAGAGGCCAGAGGGCGGATTCTGAAAAACGCTAGAGCTAAATCTCCACCGCTAAAGCTAAATTTATAGTTTTTAGCGATATTGCTATTCTGAAAAACTCCATCGCTTATTTTCATGCTAAAAATTTAGAGACTGAACGAGCTTTTAAAGAAGAATAAAATTAAAGCTGTCATAGCTAAATTTTTAGCGATTGCTGCGATTCTAAACTTTTTTTTAGCGATTTACAGAAACTCTAATTTTATTTTTAGCTATAATATTAGAGTCCAATATTTTGTTGACGCTTAGTTAAAAATTAAAAGATTTTTCAATTAAAATTGCAATTTTTGACATATATATTAAGAAAAATTAATACTTTGTCTCTTTTGAATGTTTTCAAAGAAAAATATACCAATTTAAAGCACTTTTCCGAAAACTTGCTGTTTGTATTTATCAGTTGTATTAATATTAGGGGTATTCACGTTTCAGTGCACTTGCCTAATACTTGTGAAGTTGTGCAGTTAGGTTTTCGTGGACAAACCACTAACACTTTTTCCAAGCTGTCAAATTTTTCAATGCACACAAGTGCACAACTGCTCAAATCTTCAAGTTTTAGGCTGTAGTAGAAAAGCACTTGTGCAGATTTTTGACGCACGTATATTTTGATTTTGTAAAGTGCAGAAGTCCTCAACTGCACTGGCAAGTACACTGAATCGTGAATACCCCTATTGTTATCATATAACATGCTTTTAGAAAAAGGTTTCATCTCCTAAAACTCTATAAAAATTTATTAAATGAATTGGTAGTTTGCAAATAAGCTAAAATTGTTGTGACACACTTTTATGTGATAATTCTGTATCATGAAGAAGCACACTAGCGATAAGAAAGACACTTGAAGCAAAACAATTCTATATGGAAGAAAGTATTGCTTCTTGTGTCTTTATTATCATTGGTGTGCTTCTACGTTATACGGAATAATGCAGTTAGTTTGCAATTAAGTCATTAATTTACAAGAAATTTTGCACCTAATGTTTAATATGTAAAATGTACTCTGAGTGTAAAATTTTGAAGAATTGAATGAAACCTAAGCTTCCAATAAGCCACGACTGTTTTGGTATTTAAAGTTGAACCAGTCAAAATAAATCCTTACTAGTTTTTACATAGTTTTATTCTATGACAACACGAGAATATTTAATGAAAAATCATAAAGTACTCATGTAAATATACTTAAAAATTTAACCACAAATTTTTAAGTATGTTAACTTAAGTTTTTTTAAAAATTTTTCAAATAACTGCATGTTTTTATTTTGCACTTTTTATTTAGATATTGGTGCAATTAGTAAACCATTTTAAAAATAAGAAACAAGCTTATTTTAATTATTATATTAATTTAATTAAGGTTCGAAAGAAAATTTAAAAAGTTTTCGAAAACTTTTCACTCGGATGATGAATTTTTGACAGTCGGAAGTAGAATTTTTGATATCAGTGAGGTGAGTTTTATTGTCAAAACGTCATGTAGCCCCGGGGACTAGTAGAAATTTTGACAACCGGCACAAGAATTTTTGAGTGAAGCAAAAGGGTTGTGCTTTATCCTTACAAAATTGTTAGTATCAGTGTTTTTCTGAGTAGTTTTTCTGAAAAAAGTAGTTTTATTTATGTTTCCGTATAAGAAAAGGATTGTGCTTTGCTTTTAATATTTAGAAAATATTTATTTTTAGGCTAAAAATGCAGGCTTGAGGAGCAATTAAAAAGCATGGAGTCACTTCAGTCGTCTTTAATTTATTTTAGTGTCAATAAAAATTGCTACAATTCTTTTTTAAGAATTTTAAAACTAGGCCAGTCTTAGGAGCTAAAGAGTTTAAAATAAATATTTATGTTAAATTTGGAAGTTCATTACTTCTGATATACGCAATGTATTAAGTTTTTTCTTTACTGCATTCATTTTGCAAAACTAATACATTGAATATACTTGTTCAAGGATGTATTATGATTAGCTGCTTGATCGACTGAGTATAAGTCAATATTTTCTTTCGTATTACAGTCAATTGAGCTCAAAATTTGGCAGTAAGTGTATTTCGGGTATGGCAACCTTTAGGTATAGTGCGATTTTTATCCTCGCGTATAGTTTAGATTAAGGATTTTTAGGTCAAGTTGACAAGAAAACTTTAACACTGATACTTTTTTTACTAAAGTATATTTTATAAATGGAGTAAAATCTAAACATATAATTTTAAAACATGTTTTCAATTTATTCCATTTCTAAGCTAATTAGATAAAATACATACAACAAAATAATCATGAATAAAAATTGTAATTTTTTTACAAATTTTTAATGTTTACACAAGTTTAGGTTTTATAAGTTATTTTACTTAAAACAGTTACATTCCTTGTAGCTCATAATATTATTTTCAATACAAAAATAATTTGTAATAGTAGTGGCAGTCAAATGCGTCTTAAAAAACTCGTTCATTCGCTGAGAAGACGTCAAAATTTCTGGATAACATTTTCGTGTTTCATTTGGAACAGCAAAAAATAACAATTTAAATACAACAGATAGAAATTTTTTTCAACTCAACATTTTCCTTCCTATAGAACCAATAGTTAAAAGTTTTCAAATGGCACACAGCCATAACCAAATCAATTTTTTGACATAAGAATCGCTAAAACAACGCTTCCTGTGGCGAGTAGTAGAAGCAACATTTTTAGCTAGGCGATTTGAAACTCAGAATCGTATTTTAGCGAAATCACTAAGGAATTGAACGAAGCATTTTTTTAGCATTTAAGCGATAGAGATTTAGCTTTAGCTAGGCGATTTACAGAATCCGGCCTCAGATAAAAAAATCTAACGCAAGTAACTGCTTTCGTTTTACAAAATAAGGCCATTAATTCAATTGAAAAACTTTCTGCCTGAGCTGGGTTTGAACCGTGGCTCTTTCGATTACGAGACAAGCACACTACCAGTAGGCTACGGCCACCAGGACTAGCGTACCAACTACAATTATAAGCACCCAAAAATTTGGCGCTAAATATTGGCACCCTTGCCTTGAATAGAATTTATGAAATACCGTTAACCCGCCCGCGATAGTGTGGTGGAAAAAAGTCACGCCATTAGTGACTAAATAACATACGCCATAAAAGGGGTATAACATACCCCAAGAGTAAAAGTCGTATAAATACTACAAAAAATATTTATTGACAAAGTTCAGATCGCTTCTGATTTCTTTTTTGAATGATTATTAAAAAATACTATTCTTAGTGCGTTGAAATTTAAACAAAAAAATAGTTTTATTGAAACCTACAAATACTGCTAACAATATATTGAAGGAAATAAGGTAATAATTATTCGGTAGTGGTAAGGGGAGCACGAGGCGATGAGGTAATGGCATTTTTAAAAAATCGTATATTTGGTTACTTATAAAAAAAATATGAATTAAAAAATATGAGCGTTTACTTAAGAGGCAATGTATGTGCTGGAAAATTCTCCAAGTTACGGCTAAAAAAATATGAGCGTTTACTTAAAGGCAATGTATATGCTGGAAAATTCTCCAAGTTACTGCTAAAAAAAGGAATAGAGGGTATTCTGTTTTTTAAGGTAAAGTGAAAATTTTACTGATTTGGGAATAGTTGTGAAGAAAATTGAAGAGATTATTGGTATATAACAGGCATTGGTTGTGTGAAGTATTGGTTATGTGAGAAATCATTCTTACACCTAAGAACGAAAGGGCCGCTATTATAAATAAAATTATGCTTAGATATTTTAAAATAATCGAAATGACGTACAGACCAGTGGATACGGTAATATAAAAATATGATGCAGTTCAATACCCTGTAGAGTTCTTGAACACTTTGACTCCTTCAGGACTTCCACCACCCATAATTTTACTGAAAATAGTAGCTCTTATTATGTTGTTGCGTTTTCTTAATCTACAAAAGCTCTGTAATTTAACAAGACTGCAGGTAAAATGTCTCTACAGAAACGTCATAGAAGCATAAATATTGACTACCTGCACTCAGAGTGATTCAGGTTTTATTCCTCAAATAAAACTCATACCGGCAGATAACCCATTCCAGTTTAAAAGGCTACAATTTTATCTTAAGGTTTGATTTGCGATGACAATCAATTAATCACAGGGACAATCATTAAAGATAGCAGGAATTGATTATACAGAAAAGTGTTTTTCGCATGGACAACAATACGTAGCATGTTCTCAAGCTAAGCAAGTAGTCTCAGAATTCTTGCAAAAGAGGCTCTGAACTTAAGTCCATCCAATATTATTGCGGAGATCTAAAGCACTTTTATCTTATTTAATTATTAACATGACTGCCACATGCGTTTCCATTGGATATACTAGAAATGCTCTCAGGTTAAGAAGGCTTCATAGCTTCAAAAAGTTCAGATTGTATATAAGCATATCAGCTATTGTAGCTATAACTGTATAAAGTTTGACCTCAAGACTATAAGGAACTGCCTTCAACAGAGTATTTAAAAGACATACTTCTTAAAAACCTCTGTTAATATCGATTACAGCAATCGACAGCTGTAAAACCATTCTTAGTATTAGTTAGCGATTGTGGAATTAGGCAGCGATAACAAAATCAGCCAGCTTGGAATATTGCTACTGCTCGACTAGAGCAGTATTCTTCTACAATGTTGTTTCAAGAAAAATCCTACCAAGTATTCGAAGCCAACCAGCGATAGTGAAATAACTCATCACAAAAACAACAGCTTACTTTGGGATCATCAAAAGTGACCACAGCCTTAACAGCAATCTATAATTTTATAAAGTTGCCTCGAGAGGAACCTTTAAGAATTCTTGAGCGTAAGACAGGTGTATTTTGATAGCCAGCGATGTACCAACGTTTAAAAAATCAAATGTGGCAAAATTTTCTGCTGCAAGGTTCACCGAAAACAGACGTACACTTCCACAGTGTTGGCCCGAGAGAATCGCCAAGATCAATAAGCGCTGAGATCATCAAGTGTAACCACAGTACTTCCTGTTACTTTATCAGTGCTAATTAAAGAAAAACCATCCTCATCATTTAGCAGCAACTACCTGGCTAGCAATCGACAAATGCACCCGTTGAGTGTTGTTTCGAAAAACTGTCCTTAGCATTATTGCTTTAGCCGGCTCCAACATCAAGTGTGATCCAACGTGAGCTTGCCAGAGGTATCAGTGACAAATTTGGTATCAGTAAGAACTTCGTCACCATTTACCAAACAACTCGCTTCTTTAAATGATATTTGGCAACAGCAGCACACGTGACATATTTATTAATTTTTATTAATAGCCACAGTTTCATTTTAGTATAATGTCATTGTTAAAAAAATACTAATATCGAGTTGTTTGTTTCTCCAGACCTGTGCAAGGCCGGATTAATCAGCTCGTAATAAATAAATAAAATATAGCAACAATTTAAATTAGCTTATTTGCTCAAAAATATTTTATGTTTCAGTAAACATAATATATTTATTGCAACAAATAAGCTCATTTGCAGTGAATA
The DNA here is from genome assembly GCA_963920525.1 of Dichetophora obliterata. NCBI lineage: Eukaryota > Metazoa > Arthropoda > Insecta > Diptera > Sciomyzidae > Dichetophora > Dichetophora obliterata. Next base: position 284,703,092 of record OY986435.1, read on the forward strand.
TAAAAGTGAACATTATTTGCCTCCGGAAAACATTTTAAAACAAAAACACATTTTTTGTAAAGATTTACTTGTTTGTTATAAACAAGTTTTTAAACATAATAGTATCCTTCGCTATTATGCTTGTGTCAAATATATTTTTGTATATATATATATATATATATATATATATATATATATTAGGGCGGGTCAATTTGTATGGACGAATTTTTTGGAGGTCTGGCTCAGCGAAATTCGTAAAATACATGTAATTTCAAGACTTTTTCTCCACTACAGCATATACAAATTCTGAAAAAAAGCTGTGCGGACTTTCGTAAATAGATTTTGTTCTCAATTATAAAATATGAATGTATGAATGTATGTGTATGAATCTATTTACGAAAGTCCGCACAGCTTTTTTTCAGAATTTGTATATGCTGTAGTGGAGAAAAAGTCTTGAAATTACATGTATTTTACGAATGTCGCTGAGCCAGAATTTGACCCGCCCTAATATATATACATAAAAAAAAAAGATATATATATATATATATATATATATATATATATATATACAAAAATATATTTGACACAAGCATAATAGCGAAGGATACTATTATGTTTAAAAACTTGTTTATAACAAACAAGTAAATCTTTACAAAAAATATATATATATATAAACATATATATTTGCGCTTAGGAATTGTTTCCAAAAGCTTTTTTCTTTTTTGGTTCATGGTCTGGCCGCAACAAAACTGCTATGCTTTGATATTTCCGCAGCTTAAAATAAAACGTGGCAATTAAGAAAAACAAAAATGTAGCAACGAACCACAACAAATGCTGGAAATAGGTAAAAAGTACTCTACAACCAAACCAACAAGAACTAGAAAGAAGCAAACTAATGAATACTTCAAAAACAAAATTTTTCAAACTTTCGTTTATAAGCGTGAGTTGCTGTACAGCTGTAAAGGGTTTGCAGTTGTTTTTTTTTTCATTTTATTTTTTATTTTGTTAAATATAAAAATAAGAAAACCACTTTGCTTTAAGAGTTGAATTTAAATGTTAAAACGATGGCACTTGCAGCAACACACAAATTTGTGACGTCAATCTTTAATTATAATTAATTTGACTTAAATAAACGTAGGTTGCAATTCGGGAACAAGTATAAAGACCGATTTTTTTTTAATTTAAAATAGCTTAATGTTTTTCAAAATATTCTCTTTTTTAATTAATGCATTTTTCAATGCGTTCAAACCATTTGTCATAATAATTATTCCATTCTGCTTGAGACACCTCCAAAACTTATGGCGTTTTCTTTTCTCGAAAAAGACCTGCATTTTGTCTGCTCTTTTTTAGAATTCTGCATTTTTTCCCTTCTTTTTTAAAAAAAATTCTGACTACTATAATGGAATCGTGTTCTTTCTTTTCTCTAAAATATTGACCTCAGAAGTAGAAAAAATTCAGAATTTTTTCTCTCTCAAGATCGACGATTTCATAATTCTGCCCTCAAATGCTACCAACTGAATGAACAAAACAGTGACATGATAGGAAAATATTAAACATTATCATTGACATTTCATTAAACATTCAGCTTTTTCGCGGATAAAAAAAAATAAATATTATAAAAATTGTGATATAGCAAATATAAAAGCAACTATCATATCTGTAATTAATTAATCTATATATTTGAAATAAATTATATATAATTAATTTATAAATATATAAATGTAATAAAGTAATATTTAATAAATATGAATAAATAAAAATATAACAAATAAGAAGTAATTTTTTTATATAAGCTTTGTAACGAAGTGTTTTTCCTAAGGCTGAGGTACGCTCGCCGGACCGAGGATCGTTGCAATAATTTATATAAATTACGAACGCCAAATCAAACTCTGGGTTTTAAATTATAATCAACAATGCTTTTATTTCACAATTTAATTCCTTAACCTATCTTAAGACTAACCAATCTAGTTATTTCAATAGTTTATATTTTAATTACTCGACCATTAATTAATTATTTAAACTCTATATGTAAAATATGTTGTAATTGTAGATTGCATTATAATTAAATACATCTTACCAATGCATATTTTAATTTACTATGGATTTAAATGTGAAATGATTGTGTCCTTACGTGCAATCTCATTTATTTGGTGTCCTAGAATCTTTCTAAATTACCCAGCCGGGGAAAATGGGTTAAATAATGGAAGTGGTTATAAGGTTGAAGTACCTGTGCGCCTAGTCTCATCTTACGCAGGTACAAAATATTAAGGAGCCCTTGTGCGAATAATTTCGTCTTACGCAGGGATTTAGGAGCAGGGTGCCTGTGCGACTAGTATCATCTTACGCAGGCACTAAAAGGTTAGGTGGATAAGGGGGAATATGCGGGAAATGGTGAGTACTTGTGGCTATTGATCTCTATTTAAGATAGGTTTGGGAGCACCTGTGCGACTAGTTTCATCTTACGCAGGTACCAAAAGGTAAGGAGCCCTTGTGCGAATAACTTCGGCTTACGCAGGGTTGTAGGAGCAGAGCACCTGTGCGACTAGTCTCATCTTACGCAGGCACCAAAAGGTTAGGAGGAAATATGTGGGAAATTTAAGATATTTGTGGCACTGAGGCCGTTCTGCAAACTGTGAGGTTTACACGTAAGGAATTTATTGATGGTAAGAGTAGAAATTATGTTATGATTCGAAACTATTTATTATCTTTACAACATACTTAGTTTAGTAATTATTTAAAATCAATATAAATGAAGGGGGTGATACTTAGAACTCCAATGGTCGTTGTTGTAGTGTGCGTCACGAAGTTCCGATGCGATGCTGCTACTATTGATTACGCTATCGGCGCTGTAATTCGCATACTGCCGATCGTGACTGCGCTGTTGGCGGTAATTCTGCCGCTATCGATGTTGCAACTCTGCCGCTGCCGATCGTGGCTCTACTGTCAGCTCTGACTTTCTGCTGCTGCTGACGGTGACTGTGCTGTCGGTGCTATACTCTGCTGCTTCGACGTGACTGAGCTGTCGATGTTGCAGGTCCTTGCTGCCAACTCGACTGCTCTCCCAAGTCCGGCCGCTGCTGCTGTTGATAGACGTCGCGGTTCTGTCCTAGTTGTCAACCACTGTTGACGTAGACTTCTACTCGGCTTCGCGTTGTGGCACTGTTAAAACTAAACTTCACTTATCCGTAGCTCAAGACTGACTGAACTTCACTCGTTCGCGGCACAAGACTGAATGACTGAACTTCTTCGCGGCACAAGACTGAATGACGAACTTCTCTCAAGTTCTTTTCTTCGAACCTTGCTGTTGAGTATCCGACTCCTTGTCTATCTCGTTCTGGCGTGTGTGGCTCCTGCCACTGTCTTCCTCTACTTGGGTTTTTTCCATTGCAGGTGTTCACTTCTAGCTAGACATCGTCCGATCGTCCCGTTAGTACATGCAAATATAAGAAAAAAACCATTAAAGCATACATCACGCCACTTTATTAATATGCACCCAATCTCTGGTGCGCAATTAATAATAACCTTGAACCTCATGACGATAAAAACAACTCATGTTTGGTATCGTCACCCCAGTAGGAATGAGTGCCTACATTACCTATACCTATGTGTAGCGTAATGTCTATGGTTCCTTGTTATAAGAAACACACTCTGGTTGTCCTATAATATTTTATATTTGGAGTTAAGCTTTTATCTTTATATTATAGTATATATTACCCCACATATTCTAATATACCTAGCATCGATAATAAAAGATATTTGTTCAGCTAGTAGAAAACAGTTTATTTTGTTAAATGTGTATGTTTTCTAATACACATTCAAATAAATAGTATTTCAACCCAAAATATATTTTAATAATGATAAATAAAATAAAATTAGTATTTATATTCTTACCACTAAAAATTAAGTATTCTTAAACCTAACCTAATAGTAATAACCTAGCCTACAAACGACGTGCCTAACTACACCTTCCTTGGGCATGTCCTCACATCCCTAATGCCTACTCGGACATTCTCCCTTACTCTGGGTCGATCTACAACCCAGCAGGAACCTGAAAAGAGAATAATGACATTAGTATTAAACATGTAAGGGAAAAACTTCACAGTATTTTTGGTCCTTACAGCTTTTATTTAAAAGAAAACGTGAACTAAAAGAAAAAAATAAATTTAAGTGACATTTGTAGTATATGAACCCCTCTCTTGATTACTCATCATGATAATAAAAGCGTACTCCAATAAGTATGTTCTAGGGACGTATATCTTATACTTATACTTTTTAAAGTATTTATGTATACTTTTTATGTATTATATTTATGCTTATATATTATAGATACCGATTGTGGACATTGGTGCCTCAAGTTTTTTTTTAAATTTAAATATATTTTACATTTTGATAATTTCTAAATATATATTCGTCCCTAGAACTTACTTATTGGAGTACCCTTTTATTAAGATAATGAGCAACCAAGAGACTGGTTCTTCTGATTCTATAATATACCTTTTATATACATATAAGGCAAATGTCAGTTAAGTTAGTTTTTTTCTTTTTAGTTCACGTTTTCTTTTAAATAAAAGCTTATTTTTAAAAATGTTTTTTTATTTTTCAGTCTTGAAAATTTATTATAAACATATTTTTTTTTAAAAACCTTACGTTTTTGTATTTGTGGGCAATAAAGTGGGGTGTGGCGAAATTTTTTTTTCCAAGCCCCGTCCCCTACTTGAAGGAAATTTACTGCCATAATTTTAGCTGAATCAGCGTAGTAGTTTTGGAAATATATAATTTTTATTGATTTGTGGGATGTAAAAGTGGGTGTTTCCATTTTTTTTCCTCAAAACTTATCCCCTACTTGAAGGAAATTTACTGCAAAAATTTCAGCTGAATCAGCGTAGTAGTTTTTTCCCAAACCCCATCATATACTTGAAGGAAATTTACTGCCAAAATTTCAGCTTAACCATCCTAGTTGTTTTGACATAACATTTTTATTGATTTGTGGGCGGTAAAAGGGAGTGTGGCAAAAATTTTAATCATTCTATTGCTTTGCTACCAGACTTATATGAATGAATATTAAAGGTGGAAACATGACCGGTGGAATGAATATTAATTGCTGACACCAAAGTGTCAACTAAAATCCTTAAATGTGCTTGAAAAAATTTGTCAATATGACCATCATACAAACCGAGCTGTAAGATGTAATTCTACGTCAAAATTGGACTTATTACATTGAGCAAATGCCAGTTGTAGGAATTTTCTCCACAATACTGCAAATAATATTCATTTCCCGGAACCTTACGCCTATAATTTAATTTTCTGAGTGCATTCTATACTTACAGGTGGTAGGAACCGCGGTATGCAGGTTTAGGTGCGTCAAATCGCACCTGACACAAAAAGTTTTTTCAATTAATTTCATTTTTGTGATCGGCAGTCATATTCTCTCTCCAAATAATGATAAAAATTTTGTAACATGGTCAGTACAATTGGTTCATCCCAAGAAGCTCGGTGAAGGTGTTTTAAAGGGCTGAAATGACCAATTTATTTTTTTGCCAGGTAGTTCCACTTTATTTAAATCCGTTTAAAAAAAATAATATAAGTTTGTTAAGAAACTTTAAAAAAAATTTATAGACTGCTCTTAACTAACACGTTACAGTACTGCGTAAAGCTTTAACTTGAAAGAATTTTCTGCTAAGCTACCATATTGAAATTTTTGTCTTTTCATACCTTTTTTTCCTTATTTAATTTGCGTGCTGAAAAAGTCTTGCTACTTTGCAAAGTGCAAAGAAGCTTACATAATCGTTACCTCAAAGTTACCACCTTTCCTTTTATTCACTTTTATCTCAATCGGCAAAATGTGGCAAGCATTTTTTCGCTTTTTGTAATTTATACAGGTTTTTTTCTTTATACAACACCTCTTTTGCACTTGCTGTCTTAGTCGTTCCTTACATTTACAAAGTTTTACGCTATAGTTTGCTGGTGCTTCATTTTTTCTGCTAGAGCAAAGTTTTTCTTCATGTTTTATGGCTGTGGAATTGGTTGGAAAATAAAACTTTAATTACTATTTTGCCAGCGAAAAACTAAATTTGTCTATGGTCTTTTTTTTATGAATTCGATGAATCTTTTTTATATTCAATTCTAGTTTAAACTAAATATTTAAACCATTACTGCAACAGGTGTTATTATTCGTTAAAAATTTTCGGAACAATAAACATTTGTTATGAATATGGACAAGATAATTGAAGAATTTATTTCTTGTTTTTTTGGTTTTTATTTCAAAACAAAAAATGTTTCAATATGTTTTGAGAAGACGGTGTGAGTTTAAAATATTTATTTTTTTAAGAAAATAAATATATTTTTAGCTGATTGAACTATTATTCATTTGTAAAAAATATAACTTTGTATTAAGGTATAAAACAGTGTACAATATTCCAAAAACAAATTAGATTTTTTTTCATAAATTATTAGTTTACACCCCATAGAATATGTATCTCAAGTTTCAAGTCAAAATTCGAACGTTATGCATTCGAAAAGAACGCGAAATGCTGCCATGCTATTCGATAGCTCTTACTCGGCGTTTACACGTACAAAAGAAAGTTCGAAAAAAAATAATTGAAAAAACTAACAATTGCAGCGAAAATCTTTGCATTCGACGACATCTTGTTAACCGCAGCAAATTTCGAGTTTTTTTCGAATTTTTTCGAAGACAATATAAATTCTCTACTTGCAAGTGATTGTTGGCACTTGTGCTTTCAAAACTTAAAGTGCCGTTTACTCAAAATCACTAATTTTTTACGTAGTCACCTGAGCATAACTAAGACTGTTTCCGTCCTATAGATTTTATTCAAAATTGGTTTTGTTGGGAAAATGTGCCTCTTTAGCCTGACATAGCCGTTTTTATATTTTTTTTAAAATATTCTATCGAGGAACACGTGAAAAAGATTATTTTTTTTTAATGGTCGCAGTTATTTTTCTGAACAATATTTTAAAAATCCGGATGAAGGGGCCAAAGCCAATAACATGCATTTTAAGATTTTTTTTTTGTTTTTGTCCTCAGTTAATTCATGTAAATGACTTTCTGTCATTGCCACTGAGGACAGATTCAAAAGGTACAGTCTTCAAAGGACCATTATGCAAAAATATACCATTAAAATAAAAAAAAAATATTTTTTTCTCAATATTTATTAATATCAAACAAGGTGATTTCTTTTTATAAAATAAAGAAAAACCTTTAGAATTTAGACGTTTAGATTTTCCATACCCTTTAATGTTATCAAAATATAGTTTTTTATTCTTTTTTTAACCATAAAATTGTTTCTCAACTAACTCGATTTCTTGCAGGTCTGTAGTGGAATTCCCAAAAATTTTACGATAATAGTCGTTGTCGCTATCGGTCATTGTACGTGTCACGATTATAATTAGAAAATGACAGTTTTCGCTAACTAACGATATCGAAAATCGTCGTTAACGCTTTTGGGAATTCCACTGCTAGTCTGTCGCGAAGGGCATATACACGTTATTAAAAATATCGTCAATTCAAGCTTCTTATAAATAAAATTATTATCAACTGCTTGGGAACGACTAAAATCAAAATATTTAATAGATAATAACTTGATTTACATGTACAAACATGAATGAAATTTGGCATGATTAAATCGAAAAAATGTTTTAAGATTTTTCAGCTTTATCAGCTGAGTGCATTTTTTACAATGAACATTTTCAACTAGATGAAGCAGAAATGTGAAGATAAATTAAAATAATAACAATAATAAAATAAAAAGTACAATTCTTTGAATAAGCGACAGCTGTGTGCAAGAGCAGCAAGAAAAATGGATGTATATATAACTGAAATAAAATAACAATGCTATACAAATATTACTGTTGTAGTTGTCGTCATTATCTTCTACTCTCTATTTTTATGTTAGAAGTTATGCAATGCTGCAAATTTTTTGCGTTATACGCAGCAGAGGAAGAAGACGAAACAAGTATACCGGAAGTTAAAAGGCAGCATGATGGATCTGACTTTTTGACTATTGCAAAGTTGGCTGGCTGTTATTCTGATTTGGCCACCCACTGCTTGCCTCACACAAAAACCGCTTAAAGATGAAATTTTAAACTTAAAAGACTGACTACTGTATGTGTCACACACATTAATAAAAGTTTGACTTTACGATTCAATAAATATCTGTGTTGTCAAATACTCGACAACATTTTCGATTGGAAAATGTAAAACCTATTTCTCAAATAACCCGAAAATGTTGAAGTTTTTCTAACTGGTTTATTGAAAAACTGAAAACAAAAACCAATAAAAACTGGTTAGACAATGAAATCATTCATGAAAAAAAATTTTTTTTTATCAAAATTTTTATAAATAAGAATATGCCATATAAACAAAATATTAATTATACTTTTAATGATAACACAGTGTGTCGAAAACGACAAAAAAAAAGGAAACCCAAACTTTATGGGAATTCTTAACCACTTTTCTACCGCTGGTGGTACCAGTGAAAGGACCCATAATAATTACGCCCATATCTCCTCTTCCATACATGGAATGTGATCAGTTTTTTTTTTTAAATAAAGTTTGAATGTTGTACTTTCTTAAGGGTCCATTGAAAAGTTTTTCAAGATTTTTAAACGAAGTCATTCGGGGCTGGAAAGAAAAATCATGATTTTTTGACCTTCATTGGCTGTATGAGAAAATTTTTTAGAAAAATATATATTGCAAATGCAATGATGACAAAATACTAAAAAAACTCTAAATTTTTCTAAACAATAATTGACGGTAATTTTTTTACCATATTTGATCACCTTTTACGCTGGTAGTCGGAAAAACGACCACCACATTTTTTCTCGTAACTGAAAAAATTTCAAATCAGTAAGCAATCTGAGCATTTGTTAATCATTTTTTGACCTCGATTAACCCTTTTGGGACTCACGGAACACATGTGTACTAGAGAACTGCACAAGCCTACTTGAAGTTCAAGCCTTTTCAAGTATTTGAATTTAAGTATGTATCCAAACTTGAAAAAGCAAGCTTTAGCCAGCTTGCAAAAATACTAAATAGATACGAGTCATATTCATGCTTGCTCGTTGGCTTGGCTTGTTTAGACTTACTTTGTCGGGCAGAAACTTGAAAAGCTAGAAATGATCGGCAAAAGCTTGTAAGCTCGAAAGTATCTAATTAATTGAATTTAAAGCAAGTATCCCAAAAATTGTGTAAGCGTAATAGGACTTTTAAGGATTCTGTGAACTTCGTGGTTGGAAGTTTTAGGGGTAGATGATTTCGAATCTGATGTCAAAATTTAAAATTTAAGATAACGAATAGAGTTGCCACCTTTTTTTGTATTTTTGCAAATTCTTGTAATTTTGTAATTCTGATAACGGATTTGATTTCGGATATAATGCCACAGTGTTAAAATTTAAGATGGAGGTTAGAGTTGCTACCTGAATTTTTACCACAGTATTTCCACCTATATATTGCAAAATATATGTATTTTTAAGAGTTTTAAACATCATTTAACAGGGTTGGGGAGTCACTGATTTCGAATCTGAAGTCAGAGTTTTAAAATTCAAGACGATGGATAGGGTTGTAACCTTAATTTTTTGTATTTTCATGAATTTGGGGTTGGCAATGGGTGGGTGAAAAAATTGTACACCAAAAATGGATTGCTGAATCCGAATTCATGGTCAGAATTTCAAAATTGTAAAAGTTTGAAATAATAGGGTTGCCACCTAATAATATGTATTTTTAAGAGTTTTAAACATAATTTATCAGTGTTTGGGGTCATTGATCTCGAATCAGAAGTCAGAATTTTAAAATTCAAGAAGGTGCATAGGGTTGCCACCTAAATTTTTAAGAATTCGGAGCTGGCCCGAACTAAGGGGTAGAACTGGGTTGCTGAATCCGAATCCGTTGTCAGAATTTCAAAATTAAAAGAATTTGCAAAAATACCCAAAAATCCAGGTGGCAACTCTATTCGCCATCTTGAATTTAAATTCTGACATTAGATCCGAAATCATCTACCCCCTAAAACTGCCAACCACGGAGTCCACAGAACCTTTAAAAGTCATAATACGCTTAAGCTTTTCCTACACAAGCCTATTGAATTTTTTGGATACTTGCTTTAATTAGATACTTGCCTTCAATTACTAGCTTTTCAAGCTTGTCAAACTTTTTGCCGAAAGCATCAAGCTTTCCTTTACATGAAACTTCGTGCCGTTTGCTTGTAAGCTAGCATACTTGCAAGTCGCAAGCTGTAGTGGGCTTATTTGTATTCAATTACAAGCTATACTTGATTCAAAATTATCAAGCTCAAGCTAGCTTGAACTTGTATTTTAAGCAAGTACTTGAATAGACTTCAAGTAGGCTTGTGCAGTTCTCTGATGTATACCATCAAAAGTTCAAAGATCCCTAAAATCAAAAAATTTTTTTTATGAATTATGCTACTGAAACGCATTTTAACTTATTCCAAAATGTAAAATTTCTATAACTTCATCATCTCAATGGGTAAATGATATTGAGAAGTTTGACACTTTTTATCAACAAAATAAGGAGCCCGGTAGAAAGAGGGAAATGTTGTGAGTCCATCGCATTTAGTTTGACCTCTCAGAGTCGTCATAGTTTTTGTAATTTATGCTTAAAGTTTAATTGTTCGAATTTTGTTGTGCAAAAATTCATTAAAATTTTACAGCCATGTGCCTTGTTGGAAATGAAAAACAAAATTCACTTCTTTTCGATAGAATATCTTATATAATAAAACCATTTAGTTTTTCTTTTTTAAAGTTCTATATTGCAACATGTTGCTTTTCATATTGTCTTTCCAACGATCTCAATATGACCAAAATTGGTTGAGATTTGACGAAGTATTTCCTCTAAAATAACACTTTGATGTAAACTTTTTAAACGCCGATACACGTTCATTTCTTTTTGTCTCATCTGTTGGAATCCGTTGTCGGAGCCTTGTCTTTTTTTTTGTTTGTAACAATAATATTAGCTAAATTAAAATTTCTTAAAGAATTTAGAGACATATTTTTACGATTTTTCTATTTGTTTCTTTTAAATATTTTCTTTTTAATTTTTACTAGCAAGTACCCGCTGCTTCGTCTGCGGTTACAACGAAATTTAAAAATTTTAAATATTAAAATTAAAGTGTTTCGTTGACTTCGATTTAAATAATAAAAAATATATACTAAAAAAAGATTAATTCTTCTTTTCAAAAAAGAAAGGGGTAATTAAGAAGAAATAAGGATAGATAACTATTCTGCTTTAAGACTATGGTCTCTTTCTCACCCAATTTTAAAAAATGGCTGCCAGTGTTAATTCTTTCTATGTATAATTACCATTTGATATATGACGTGCTTAAAGCAAAAGAAGGAAATACTTTCTATGAAAACAATATTGCAGTAAAAAATTTGTGAAAGCAAAAACGATTCAAACCATACTGTGTAGAATATTAAACATAAGTCGAAGGGTTGCAAGCGAACATAAGACGAGCGTAGTGTTGGAAGTTAGCAAAAAAAGAGAGATAGTGTACTTGTTTTAGACACCTATCATGAGGACAACCTATCGTGTTTATAGAGCACAACAAACGCTCAAGATAATCTGGCTAGGAGCCGCGCTTATTTGAAAATAAATAAGAATATAATTTTTAGCTGAAGAGTTAGGTTTTATGTTCAGATTAATTCTGATTTTTATTTGTCAAACCTCATGTACTTATACTAAAAATAACATTTTTTTTTTCTTAGCTTTGTTTACCCACTATTTCCAAGACTCCTCCTAAATTTCCCAGTATATTCCAAATAAAATTTAAAAATCTATTGTTGACCAATCATTTTTAATTTGACAAAATTTTCATATTTTCCCTCAAATTCAAAATCATTACCAATAATAATTGGTTGACCACATTTATGGCCCTGACTTCAAAATGTCATTGGCACTAGTTCAATTCATCAGCTTGTTATTGTCGTGTTTTACCCAATCGTAAAGGGTGCTAAATGCATTGAAAAGAATTTGTTTTGTTAACGTTAATGTTTTTAAGGATTGTATTCTGGAATTTATCAAAATAAGTTTGCTTATGACTTTAGTTTTTAATATTGCCATATGTTGGTCAATTGTCTTTAAAGAAAACATTTGTGTTTGTGCGGTGATTTGTGTAGCTATGTATGTACAGATGTGAGTACACTACACGAGTATGTGCTGTTGAGAAAGGATTTGTGGGGGAGATAATGTTCAGCACGTGTCCATGTAGTTGCTTTGATCGTAATGATGCTTTGGTATGCGTTTGTCCAATTTTAGATTTGACGAAATGCCGCCGATGTCGCTCACCGATTTTTTATATTTTCTTTTGTTACGAATACTATTCAAAGTAAACATGGAATTCGGCCAAGCAATTTTTTCTTGCTATTTCACGCTTTGTTGATGCGAGTGAAAAAGTAAGTGCGACAATTCGGCGCAAAATCGCTGGTACGGCCGGTTTTTCGACGATTTTTATTTATCCCTCTCCTCAGCTCCTGCACCTAAGAATAGAAAAAATGAGAATAAAGGTTAGAGAAATGGGTGGCATATCGCTTTGTCTAAAATGGGACTTTGCGAACCTAAATGAATTTCAAAGCACAAGATGTTAAGTTTTTAAATGCCAAATAAAAAAAAAACTGGTCTCAAAATAATGAAATGTTAAAATTTCAATTATTTCATTTTGTTAGCTGACATATATCAACCAATTTACCTCTCATCGTTTATTTTCGCTTTTGTTCGCAAGCACATACTCCGTGTATGCCAAAGCATCATCACGATCAAACCGAATACATGGATATATGCTAAACATAATCTCTCCCGCAACCCCTTTCTCCATAGCACATACTCCTCTTATGTTCGCTTGATTTTACAATCGCTCTTTGAAGTCTTTAATAAGTAATATCTAGCCATTTCTGTTTACTTTAATTAATTATCTTTTGAAGTTTTGAAAATATTGGCCTTCAACAATTTCACATTTTATACAGTTAATCTCCTCAGTTACTTTTTTTATCTTTCCATACAATTTCAAAAACTTATTGTTTTGTCAGATAGACAATCTTTGGAACTATTTCCAAAGCATTAAAAAGATATATTTTGACTATCAGAAAAAAACCGTTTTTCACATTTTTGTCTGTTCTTCCAAAACTTGACCTACTAGTTTTGCACATTTTTGCCTATATTTCCAAAACTTGACCTGAAACGGATTGTGGACATTAATCTTCTTTGGTTCAATCGTTGACCCTTACTTGTAAACCTGTGTTATTTTAAAATTTAATATGTGTTTCGTTCGAAGTACTTTAAACTGGAATATTGCTCTAGCTAATTTTTGCCGGTGTTTTAAAAACAGTGGCGGTATTTTTACATTAAAAAAGTTGGCAGCAATGGTATCACAAACAATACTGTTGCTGCCTCTTTTTTGCGGACCTTGCTGACTTCTCTTTATCTTGCTCAAAAAGAGCTTCTAGCTTGAAAAAAGAGATTTTGTCTCGCAGAGAAAAAGAAGTAATATATTCTTCAACACAAAAATTTTTTCTATCTTGTTAGGTTTCCTTTGTATGTTGTTTAAATAGAGCTTAAAAATAGGAAGCTTTCTTTCTCGCTGAGAACAAGAATAAAGAAATTGATGGTTATGCTCTTCTATTTTTAATTAATTATTTAAATAATGATTAGTACATTTATGTAGCTTAACTTTCAAAAAGGTACCATAGCTATACAATAGAAAAATAATTATTGAAACAGCGCCTGGCGTTTTCAAGCTCTCGAACATACACAAGGTAAGTCTCCTTGTACATAAAAGTGTAGATTGATACCGAACAGGGTTAGATTTTTCAGTTCAATTGTACTTTTTCAGTATAATTTCATTAAAATAAGTACGTAAGTACCACGAAGACATTTTTAGTACATTTTCATACACTTAATCTTCATCATATTGACCTGAACTTTCTTTGCTTTTTTAAACAAAGTCTTAAAGCTTTTTTTACATGCGAGTTTTGGAAAAATTAAGATCTATTAAAACTGAATTCAGTGAACATTTAAAAAGCCACTGGACAATGTTGCCTTAATATAAAAATTAAAAATGCTATGCGTTTCAAAAATATTTCTGGTAAAGAAGAATAAGACGCACATTTTCTTGATTAAATTTTAAAAACTGAATGTACAGTTCTAATATAAATTTTACTATTTTGAAATGTTTGTCAATTTTGTTAATTTTTCTAAATAAATAATTAACGGCCAGTTTTCTACCAGTATACTGGTTAACAATTGTTATTATGCAGGAATAGGGCTGTAAGTATATCCAAAAAGTTTCAGTATTTATGAAGAAAAAAAGTAAATTTGATGCCAAAAAGTACAGATTTTATTGCGGTATGGTACAATTTTGAAAAAGTCATTTAGGTTTGACTGAAAGCTGTTACCTTGATTATGCAATGGGAGTGGCACAAAGTTGTAGAAGTCCAGTTTCCATTAACATGAAATTATTGAAAAACCTTTTATAAAATAATTAAAAGTTCGCCCTTTTGCTTCTTACAGAAAGTCATTTGCTTCTTACAGAAAATCATAACTAGCGCTATCAAAGTTATCAGTTTCAACGGCACAATTGAATATAAGAAGTCATGTCAGAATAGTCAAATCAATTCCTTCTTTTTTTTAGGAAGAATTTTCTTAAATTTTTAAAAGAAACCATGAAGAAGGAAGTATTCGAGTAAAAAAAGAAGACTGGAAATAACCAGTGTATCAAATAAGTGTTTGATTCGAAAAAATGGAGACTACAAAATTTATTACACAGTGGTTTCTGGAATGATCCTAAACCGGGTTTGACAACTCTACTTGCATTATAGAATTGCTATAGAATTGAGCTGTCAGATAAAAATGTTGATAGTTTTTACTCGTTTACATTGAAAATAATTTTACTGTATTTTACAGTATTATTATATTGAAACACCAAAACGCAAACACCCAAAACAATTAGATTGAATTAAAAAAAACAATAAAAACCTCTTTCTCAATCGATGAAAACTAATTTGAGGGGAAAAAACCACACAAACACAGAGCCAGTCAAACAATCACTAACACAATGCATCATGCAATTTTGAGTTTCAACTCAATTAATGAAGTCAAACTTTTTTAACCACCACTTGCAAATATCCAAAGGTACACACACACTTACTCGCAAAAGCACACATAGTCATTGATCGATAGTATATACATTGTACATTCACACAAAGATTTATATATATGCAATATTCACACAGGCTTTACTGCCTTAAGTAATGCCTCGGTTTCATTTTTTATTTTTTTTCTTTGCATTTCATGCAGAACATTTTTTCGCTCCTTTTGGTTTTAAGTATTTTCCGTGTGCTAAAATGAACGCCCCGTGGGCTACTTTCTGTAAAATTTTGCAAACATTGCAGTTCGTTTTCAACCCTACAGGACCGATGCACAGTGTCGCGATCCTATACATTTTTTGGCCAAAAACAGAAGTAGTTGCTGTAGAGCAACAAAATTTGGCATGGACATTTGCTGTGATGATATGAAAACATTTGACAAAATTTTTGAAATACGTCCACTACCACACCCTTTTTCTATACAATGGCGAATTTAAAAATTTTTTGTTTTGGAACAAGAAAAATGAAATTCGGTACAAATATTACTAAAGACCTCTTTAATAGAAAAAAGACGGGTAAGTTGCAACTCTGTGGCGGCCGTAGACTAGTGGGTAGCGTGCGTGGCCCCTAAGCTAAAGTACCGCGGTAGCCCGGGTTCAATTCTAGCTCAGACAGAAAGTTTTTTTCAATTAAATTAATTTTTCTGTTCGGTCGTCACCTCTCTGCAGACAATTACAAACCTCAGAGAGTAAAAATTGCCATGTAAATCTTCTTGAGAACATAAGCCGTTCGGAGTCGGCATAAAACACGTAGGTCCAGTTCTCGGTCATTTGTGATCAAACATTTAATAACACGCGCAACACAATTGATCAATAGAAGATAGGTGAAAGTCCTTCCAAGGGCTGAAATGACCAGTTTATTTTTTACTTTTAAGTTGCAACTCTTACTTTTTCTGCTACGCACACTGAAAGTTGGAAGATAAATAAATTATATACCCTTATGCGAATGCAATGAAAGGCTTAAAAAATTAGTACATTTTTTATAAGTTGCAAAATTAAAATATATATTAATCGTAAGATAAAAGCATATGTGGTCCATCCCACGCCTTAAAACTATTATAAGCTTACAAAAGCACAAAAATCATATTAACATAATATCAATTTATTCTGTTTGATGTTAGTTTTTCCTCACTGGTTTTGTTTAGAATAACTATTTTTCCTACCATATTATTTATAATATCCCCCAATTCTTCATCAGCTTCACCCCTCCAAATAATTTCAACAAATATCAGCATTGGAGAACTTCATAATATATTAATTTATTTTTCATTTCAAAGAACATTACAGCTATAATTTAGTTTTTTTATAATAATTTCTTTTTAGAAGAATCAATTTCTGAATCTTCGGTAAGGAAACCTTACACGTCTATGTTTAGTGAGCTGTCAGAATCTGTATTAGTTTTTTCCGTCAAAAAAAACATAACTTCTAATTTCCTCATAAGAATTTTTCTTCTTGCTCCTTAATTTCTAAGCAATGATGAGCTCACCCCATCATCATATTGTAACGACTTCCTGTTTCCCAGGATCTATAGCTGGGATAGATCAGCCTGTGTCCAGGGTCGCACAATTATTTATTAAGATAGAGACACTGACTTTAGGCTTATTTAATTCTATTCTTTATTTTCTTTCTTAAACGTTATAAAAATACTAAAATATTATATATATTACATATACAATAATTGATATCACCGTATCCTTGGATTTTACTGCGTTCTTGTAATTCCTTGTAGCTGCGTATCCCACGGTTACTTCAAAACACAGTGACGGGTGACGTACTCATATATTCAGTTGTAAACTAATAATGCTGCTATCTATGGTTTCTTAGAGAGTACCTTATAGACCAAGGAGTCTTCTTTATCAGCCCGGTAGAGACTAGAAAACTGATAAACAAGCAAATTCTAAAACTAAATATAAAAATGAACTAAAGATCCAGGTATGACTGTGTAAGACCAAGGAGTCTTCTTTATCAGCCCAGTAGAGACTAGAAAGCTGATAAACAAGCGAAAACTAAAAATCAATATAACAATAATCTAACTTCCGAAGCAAGCTATGATAATTTTTTTTTCTTACCTTTCCGCACGTCACTGAGTTTTATATTTCTCTGCCATGAATTGCTGCGTGCTCTGCCGATGTCTCTGCTGCGATCTCTGTCGTTGTTTCTGCTGCGAGCTCTGCTTGCATCTCTGTACTAGTCACTTGTTCTACCAGCGTCTCTGTTATGGCTCTTGACGTCGCGGTTAGTACCTCTGTCAACTTTTCCTGTTACTGTAACGTGATGACTTTTAGCACTCCACTTCAGTTGTTCACTTCTCTGCAGGTCTTTAGCAACTGTCCAATTTCATGCCTGTACCTTCTTTTTATACTGTGTTTGTCATGGTGATCAGCGTATGGCCTACGTGACTATCTGTTAGTTTTTGTTGCTTGTTTACTCTACTTGTTCAATCGTTTGACTGTTCCGCTATTGTATTAAGCCTGTACAGGGTGGTTGGTTCTCATCAGTGAAACATAGAAAATTAAAATTTAAAGTTATAAAATTGGATTATTTATAGTTGTGTCTATAAGTAAATATCTAAGTTACAATCCAACTATGTTATTTTGTTGTATATACGCTCAATTTTATAAGGGACAAATTTGGTCGTTACAATATACTGGTCAAGTCGAATTGTGTTTATATAGAAAAAAAATTTTCGGAAAGCTCTAAAAATTTTCTCGTTTCATATAAAAAGTAAAATTTCAACTTTGTTTTTTAAAAGAATTCAAGTTAATTGTAGAATTAGGCCATTTTCAATTGGTTGTTTTATATATGTATATACGATTCCTCTTGCAAGCTTCAAACTTATCTTTGATTTTAGTTTCCAAAAATGAATTTATTTTTCGCAGCTTCTCTTCATCCAAAATCAAAGAAACCTTTACTTTTATAAAACCAATCATGACATTTCATTTTGCAACTGCTATATACGTTTACTTTATAACCAAACATCAAAAAGTTCTACGACAAATACAGCGGAAACTGCAAATAAAATGTCATAAATTGCAGAGTATCAAATACTAGCAAATTATTTTTAGTTTTTTTGATTTTTTTGATGTTTAAAATTTGGAAAGGTGTTTTTTTGTTGATTTTTTTAATTTGATTTTAAATATTTAATTTCATTTAGAATCTTCTTGATTATTGACATCGATTATTATAGTTGGATCACAATAAAGCGAAATATCGCATCTTAAAAACTAGCGATTCTACGGTCATTTGTTAAAGGATATGAACAATTTACAGAAAGGGCAACTTTAAATAGCGTGCTGTGCAAAAACGGCTTATAAAATCAAGTTCATTATTTTGTATTTATCTTACCACAAGTATTACCTATTAAAAACAATAAAAAATTTTGTAAGCTTTTCGAAACTTATTTTTCTGCATTTGTGACCGCACTCACAACACTGTGCGATGTATGGATGCCACTTGCTGTGCAAGCATGTGTTTGTGTTGTTGTTGTTCACATATTCAACAAAGAAATAAACGCAGCAAAATCAATCCATTTGTTTTGAAACGCTAAAGTTTGCTTACCATGCATAACATTTTCAGAAACTTCTTGTGGCTCCAGCTTGTTGAATTCAGTGAATTTCCTATGAAAATTTGTTTTTGGATTTCATATATAAATTTAGAATTTTAAATTTGGAACAATCACGTCATCATTTCTTTCAGTTGGATCAACAACTTTTCACTAAAAATGTTTAGTGCATGTAACAAAATATTTTCAAACCATTTTGTAGCGCTTTAAATGCAACAGAATTCTCTACAAAATCTATGATATCAAACCATACCCAACCCTGTAAGGCCGGATGTAAAGCAGGACCTTGTAAATCCTTTTTCACTCTAAGTAACTGCCATTAAGCATAAAAGCTGTTGTCGCATGAATGAGTTGAAAGCATTTAAGCTAAAAAAATTATGTTCGGAACATCTTGCTAAGCCATCAAGTGGACTTTGAAGCAAAATACAGACAAATAAATATGGGTCCAAAAAAAATGTAAGATAGAAATCATAAGATGTTGAGAAAAAATAAAATAGAGCAGGGAATAAAAAAGGGAAAATACGTTCCTACAATACACACGCACACACATTCACGCTTAGTTGTAGCTACTCAGGCAGGCAGGATGCCAAAATGCTGAGATCCTTTTCTCAGAAAAACGTATGCCTGACGCTGTACATGTGACTGCATACGTTGAAACACAACAATATGAACAATTGCGACACTATTCTTTTGCTGCCTAAGTGCGTGCTTACAATACTTGTTGTTGTTGCTATTGTTTTTCAGCTCACTGCAAATGCACCATCGAAGTGCATTCATTTCGCTGCCACCAACCATATTTTTCCTTCTTTATTTATTTCTGCATTACATTAACTTAGATAAAGTTCGTCGATAAGAAAATTCCCAGCATGAGAAATGATTGGAGCGCAATGCGTAGTCAGCAGCGAAAACGAGCTGCTGTTGCTCTTATTGTTGTTGTTGCCATAAAGCGCCGATAGCAGTTTTAAGCTCTTTTTTAGTACCTTGATTTCTTGCGTCTTGATTCTTCAAACGCATGCCAAGAAGTTTGTGCTACTACTTACATGGCTCTCTAATGAAGGAACTCTAAGTATTTGTTAACGTCCTTATGTGTGCATGTGCATGTGTGTGTGTGTTTGAATGGGAGAGTAGATTTAAGTGATTCCCGGCCACATCTGTGTAATTTTGCTGAACGTATGTTGCACATTTAATGGCAACCATAAAAGCCACAAAAAAAGTTGCTTTTTGTGGTTCTTTTAGTCCTTTGTTGTTGCAGTTGGCATCGATATAGCTACATTCAAGATTACCAAGAATTTAAATTTTTTATCGAGAAAAAAGAAAAAAACAAAAAAAAACTGTGCTATTCTAATAAAATCTTGTAGCATTTAAATATTAATATTAATTTTTAAATAACCAACAAGTGCAAGTTCGCATTGTCATAAAACTTAAACTGTTTGAATTGTAATATATGCCTCTAAACTGTGAACTCGAAAAAATCTGCCTTCCAAACCAATCTGCCGAAAATTGTTTTTTTATGGTGCATTTCGACAAACTATCGAACACCAATGAATATTGAAATAAATAAAGAAGCAACTAGAACAGATGGCCACCTTGGTAGAGTTGATGGCGGTGATCTATAAATAGCCTACTGCTTTGAAATGTCATATGACTAGCAGCCATACAATTCAAAAGAATGAATTCCAAAAATCTGCACAGCCATATACTAATATAAACAGTGAGTTGATCACAGCTTAATCACTCAAAGACTACTGAAGAGGAAAATGCAGCGATTTCCGAAACAGACTGTCTAGTCAGCTAAAGTGATTGATTCTATACAGAGTTGTTGTTGCCTTCTTAAAAACTTACTTAATCTAAAGCTCGCAATTTAATTCATGTGATAATTTAATAGATCATAAAAACTATTTAAAATAAATAATAATATATCAAAAACTTTTATAATAAAAACAAAGACTGTTTATATGTATCTTCAGTCATTTCTCGTTCGGTTCCTGGCATTCGAACAAAACCTTTGGAATGTTTGCAAATTGCTTTGAATACCCGCGGCAAAATACGGCAGACGAAGCAGACACTCCAACAAAATCAGCAATCGCAATCTTCATCGAACCTAATGCGCAGAACCGCAGCAAAATCAAAGTTGCGTTATTGGCCGAATGTACCGTGACCTTTAATTGACCAATAATACCAAATATCATTTTTTATTAAGGATACACTATTTCAATTTAATACCTTTCGTGGGTAAATTTCAAATCACTATCAATGGGTGCTAGAAATTTCGCTGCAGTGGGTTTTGTTATGAGAAAGCGGAATAAAAACCGGTGTCGTCCCATTTGTCCATATTAATTCGCGGGAATATTTTGTGCTCCTGACGAACCGACACTAGCATTTCTTCATCTTCATCCTCCCATCAATCTCGTCGTCTGTTCTCCAATCTTCCACCTCTCATACACGATTTAATAGAGACGAGCTCATACTTATTGCAAATTATCGACTGGTGACGAAGTAAAATTAAAGCTGATGAAAGATAAAACGTCGAAAATCGCTTTTCAACTCAAAAATCCTCCTTCCAAGTGTAAATAGAAGGCCAACATTGGCCTTCCAGATAAATCGCCTGCTAACGCTAGCTGACTTATAACTTAGCAAACGATCGTATTCTAAACTCTAGCTAAGTCGGTGAAGAAACAAAATTGTTTTTGAAATTTAGAAATTTCCTCCTAGAACGACTTCCAACTCTTAGCAGGAGGTGAAAAAATTAGCCCTAAATGCACTCAGTTTTTCTTAATTAAAATACACGCTCTTGGTTTACCTTGTGATCTAGTACAGGGTTGCCCATATTCGACGGACCCATGTTTTTTTTTAAAAAATCAAAGAAAAAAATAAAAATTTGGCGGTTGGCAATCTTAATCATTTAATTTGTTCCAAGTAGATTTGTTTACATCAATTTTTGAATATGATATCTCTCAAATGGCCGCCTCTGGCGTTGATGGCGTATTGTGCCCTTTTTGCAGCATTTTCCATCGTTTTCGCCAACACTTCGGCCGGAATAGCGGCTATTTCTTCACGAATGTTGTCCTTGAGCTCTTCTACGGTCCTTGGCTTGTTAACATAAACCTTTGACTTCAAATATCCCCACAAGAAGAAGTCAGGCGGCGTCAAATCGGGCGAACGCGGTGGCCAGTCCAAATCACCACTTTTCGACATCAAACGGCCCGGAAACAAATTCTTCAGAAAATCGATTGTTATGCGACTTGTGTGCGGTGGAGCGCCATCTTGTTGAAACCAGAACTGCCTCATACGCTTTCGACGAATAATTGGCATCACAAAATTGGTCATCATGTCGCGATAACGCTCCTGGTTGATGGTAACAGCATGGCCATTTTCATTTTGGAAGAAAAACGGCCAAATGACCGTTTTCGCACTAACGCCGCACCAAACTGTGACTTTTTCGTCATGAAGAGGCACTTCTTGAATCTCCTGAGGATTTTCAGTGGCGTAAATACGGCAATTTTGCTTATTTACGGTCCCATTCAATGTGAAATGGGCTTCATCGGACATGATAATTTTGTTCCAAAATTCCTCGTCATCTTCGGCCATTTCGAAGACTCTTTCAGAGCGCTCGCGTGGCGTGTATTAATCCATGGTAAAAATCTGCTTGGACTGACGCTTCAAACGCGGTATTTCATTAAGCGATCTGACATCTCTGTCAAAAGTTATGGCGTTGCCAGATGGGTCCGTCGAATATGGGCAACCCTGTATACACAAGCGTGTATGTTGGTTGGAGTCCTGAGTTCGCATACCAGGCCGCAGACTAACCACGGCTCCTGGATCAGGACGATGTCATCTCCATCCTTGCTGAGACGGAGAATCAGGCTGGCGGACGCAGCGTTGGAGTGGTGGAGGTTAATTTGTACTACTCTCAGCATTTGTGCTGTTAGTAGCTAAATTAACCTCGACCACAGTTGCGTCAGACTCCTCGTCCGACTGAAGGAGGTTATCCTCCAAGGAGGAAAGCCGGAATGTGCGCGACAGTTCCATCACGGAGCTTATGCCCTCCTGTTCTAGTGCAGGGGGGCAGGTTTGAGGAGATAGTGCGTTAATTGATTTGGAAGCCTGCTCTTCCTTCAATAACGCCTCTCTTTGACCTAAAAAGAATGAGATAGATTATTTAGAGGAATTGATTGGAACCATACGTGAGTTATTGATTAGGCGAAACAACCGTGAAAGACAATTTGAATTGCTTTTAACCGAGGCTAGTGTTATGCCTTAGCCTCGGCAAGCATTTCCAGCTCTTAGTTGTTCGTACTTTAATTCCACATTTTCCACAATTTAGTTGTGGATATTTAGTTTTACATAATTCTTTAATGTACACTCTAAAAACTGATAAAAAAATCTCTGCAATAAATATTGCGAAATTTCACTATGCACCTCGCTATGCAGTGAGTTTTTTCAATTTTGTCTGAAAATCAGCGTCTTTTTTCAAAATATGTATATTTACTCAACTATTCACGCTATTTGAGCGTGTTTTTGCTCAGAGAGTCTTAAAATATGTACATCTCTCTATTTTTCACGCTATTGTTGCGTGTTTTCACTCAGAGAGCCCTAAAATGTATATATTCTTTATTTTTCACGCCATTCCAGCGTGTTTTCGCTCAAAGAATTCTAAAATATTGGGGGTTGGAATTAGTTTTAAAGGTTTTCTAAGAGATGGGGTAACTATCAATAGATCGCATCGGGCACACCTGTGACTATATTCATTTCAAAGCACATTGTCTAAGCTTCATTTTTTAGTATGTGTCATTCCACTGAAGTGTAAACAACATATATTTTTTTCTCTGTGAACATGTCGACTTTCGTTCCAACAAAACGCAATTTGCGGGAAGGTTTACTTTTGTGCTTCCATTTGAAAAAAAAGCGGTTGAAGCACAACACACGCTTACTGAGGCTTACGGGGACTATGCTCCATCGATTTCTACTTGTGAGTACTGGTTCCGTCGGTTTAAAAGTGGTGATTTTGATACGGAAGACAAAGAGCGTCCGGGCCAGCCGAAAAAGTTTGAAGATGAGGAATTGGAGGCTTTGCTCGATGAACACCCGTGTCAAACCCTTCAAGAATTGTCAGAATCATTGGGAGTCGACTTATCAACGGTCGGCAAACGCTTGAAGGCCATGGGAATGATTCAAAAGCAAGGAAATTGGGTGCCGTACCAGTTGAAGCCGAGAGACGTTGAACGGCGATTTTGCATGTGCGAACAACTGCTTCAACAACATAAAAGGAAGAGTTTTTTGCATCGTATTGTCACTGGCGATAAAAAGTGGATCCATTACGATAATCCTAAGCGAAAAAAATCGTGGGGACCACCTGGCCATGCATCAACATCGAGGGCCAAGCCGAATATTCATGGCGCCAAGCTTATGCTGTGTATTTGGTGGGATCAGAAGGGTGTCGTGTACTATGAGCTGCTAAAACATAACGAAACCATCACTGGGGAACGCTACCAACAACAATTGATGCAATTGAGCCGAGCATTAAAGGTTAAACGGCCGGAATATGCCAAAAGACACGACATAGTGGTTTTTCAACATGACAACGCACGGCCACATGTTGCAAGAACCGTCAAGGAAACGTTGGAGGCGCTGAATTGGGATGTGCTACCCCACCCGCCTTATAGCCCAGACATAGCCCCTTCCGACTACCACCTATTCAGATCGATGACGCATGGCTTGGCTGAGCAGCGCTTCACTTCTTACGAGGATACCAAAAAATGGGTCGATTCGTGGATTGCCTCAAAAGACGAATCGTTCTTCCGGCGCGGAATCCATATGCTGCCAGAAAGATGAGAAAATGTTGTAGCTAACGATGGACAATACTTTGAATAATATACATTGTACCGTTGTTTCTAAATAAATGCTCAAAAACCGAAAAAAAACCTTTAAAATTAATTCCAACCCCCAATATGTATATTTCTACTTTTCACGCTATTTCAGCGTGTTTTCGCTCAGAGAGTCTTAAAATATGTATATTTTCCCTACTTTTCACACTATTTCAGCGTGCTCTTGCTCAGATACTCCTAAAAATGCTCCAGCAGCGGTATTTTACGCTTGCCCTTTAATAAACACCTCTGCTTTAACGTCATATGATTTCAAAGAGTTTATCCGAACAAGTATCCAATTATATACAACTTAAACAGTAGATTGGTCACAGCTTAATTACTCAAGCCTACTGAAGTAGGAAAGAGTAGCGGCTTTTGCTTAGTTATTGATTCTATACAGAGTTGTTGTTGTTGCCATGTTCAAAACTTACTTGAGAGACTTCACGCATTTCAATTTCTTTATTTTATAAGCGCAGACAAGGTTGGAAGAAATAATTTTAGAAGAGAGTTTTTACAAGAGAGCGAAAGAAATAATTGTAGTTGAGAGTATTCACGCATTTTTAACGATATTTATAATTTTGCTCTATGGGATTTAACGACAATAAATGTAGGCAATCAGTTGCCAGCAATTATTGAAGTTATTTCTCGTGAATTTTTGTTGGAGTGTAGGAAAGAACAAAGAAAGTGAAAAGAACCATGCCCGAACCCGGATTCAAACCAGGGACCTCTGGGTTGATGGTCTAGCGCACTCTCCACTAGATAGCTCCAAACGATAGCTCTAAGATTGTTTCTTCGTAATTACCTTCTGTTCTCCTAAAATTACCGACAAAATTTATTTATTGCATTTTAGTGACGACCGCTGCAAAAGTTTAAACAAATCGTTTTCAAAAATACCTTTTTTTTCTTTCTCAAAAGGCCTTTTGTTCAATGTGAATTTTACAGAAATCAAATTTTTTCTTTAAAAAAAAAGTAAAGTAAAAAGTAGTTTACCAATGATATCCTCGAATAATTTTTGTCTTTATGTCCTACAAAAAGTTAATTTTCCTTTTTTTTTTGTAGCTACAAGGTGGCGCAAAAGTAACCTTGCGATGTTTTTTGGCTGTAATTTAAAAAAAAATGAAAAACTTTGATTCTTCTTGTGGATTATTTTTATTTGGTCTTTTAATTTTTTTTACATCAAGTCGAGAATATGATGTCATGTAAATGGCCGCCACCACATTGTCTTTAAGAGCTGCAAGAGTCTGAGGCTTGTTGACATAAACCCGCGACTTCAAAAAGCCCCACAAAAAGAAGTCTGGAGCGGTCAAATCAGGCGATCTTGCTGGCCAGTGCAAATCGCCAAAACGGGAGATTAGGCGCCCGGGAAATGCATCCTTCAGCATATCGTTTGTGGCACGTGCAGTGTGTGCCGTTGCACCGTCCTGTTGGAACCATATGTTTTCCAATCCCAATTCATTAAGTTGCGGCAAAAAGAACTCGTTGATCATTGCTCTGTAGCGCTCACCATTCACAGTAACCGTTTGGCCCGCGACGTCTTCGAAGAAAAAAGGTCCGATGACTCCTCCAGCGAAAACAGCACACCATACAGTGACTTTGAGCGGGTGTAATGGCTCTTCGTGGGTTACACGCGGATTTTCAGTGCCCCAGAAGCGTAAATTTTGCTTATTTACGTACCCGCTAAGATGGAAATGGGCCTCATCACTCATGATTATTTTTGATGAAAAATCATCTTCCTCTTGGTGGTGATTAAGGATGGCTTGAGCGTATGTTAGACGCGATTGGCGGTCAGCAGCTAACAGCTGATGCACCGTCTGGTCTTTGTACGGAAAAATCTTCAAATCTCGTACCAAAATTCGCTGTAAAGACTGTCGACTGATACCCATTTGCGTGGCACGTCGTCTGGTCGATGTCGACGGCGCTTCCATGACATCCTCGGCTACAGCAGCAATATTCTCTGCAGAACGGCTACTCCGGGGTCTGCCACGCCTGGCAGCATCTCGTGTTGTGCCAGTATCTTCGAGGCGAGCGGCTAAACGTCACAGTGTTTCACCAGTAGGCGTTGGACGGCCAGGAAATCTGCTACGAAATTCACGTTGTGCCAAAGTCACCGACCGATTATTGGTCAAATAAATAGTCACCAATATTCCGCGTTCTGGAGCAGTGTAGCGTAACATTGTTTATTAACGTGTATTTCGCATGTGTTTACTACACAAATATCAAAACAGAACTGACATTAGGGGCCAATCGCAAAATTTATAGCATTTTCTGATAGGAGGATTACTTTTGCGCCACCTTGTATATGAAATCAAAAACAGTTAGTTGGATTTGGCCCTACACAATTCCATATTTAAGTTCACTTTTTATTTTTTTGAGTTAAAATATACAATTATTTTTATTTTTTAAAATAGTTATTTATTTTAATGAATATTATAACTAAGAAATAATACAAGCAACTAGTTGCCAGGGCTTTCGGCTCTTTTATTAATTATCGATAAATTAATAGGTACAATTTATAAATAGATGTCTGTTATGCAAATAAAATGATTTTATTAAGAATAAGTAAGATTACATGGTTTAATAAATTCATAAACTTTTGACACGTTTTCTAATGTGATGTCATTAATTAAACTACTATGTTTAATGTAACCGAATATGTTTTTTCTGATATTTTTAAAGTGATTGCGGTTGTGCTACAATACTAACAGTTCGAGGTGCTTTTCCCACACAGCAAATGTTCGTGAGAAAATTGTGTATGTCCGATATGAAGTCGAACGAAAATCTAAGTTGCCTAGTGCATATAGTGGGGAAGACTGCTTTGAGTGTTTCTTTGTGGATAGTGCTTTAGCGATGACAATATGTGCTCCATTCGGCGTATTTAAAAGCTGCTGCAGGCGTAATTTAATTACATTCAGGATGTCATTTGTTTCAAATGTATGAAAGATGAGATTAATTTTTGAGAAATTTTAGTGGTGGAATCCCCAACCTCCATATATTAAGTTTATTTTTAGATTGAAGTTCGTTTAATTACCTTACCAACGGTAGTTCAAACTTGAAATTTAGTTATGAAATTCGTTTCTTAATAAAAAAAAATATTTGTGTTTGGATGTTAAAATTAGCATATCTCAGTAACCCATTGAGTCTCCACCCTAATATTTTTGTTGCTGAAAAGGTAATTTTACCAGCTTTAAGAAAAATATACACGCATTTAAAATTTTTAATTGCTATTCTTTGAACCCCTACTTTAAAATCAATTAGCTTATCACAAGGGATGGAACCACCAAAATTTCCCAAAAAATCATTTTTAAAATATAGACTGTTTAATTACTTACCTCTCCAACAATAGTATAAACTTAGAATTTGGATTAAAAATGTTTGAGATATGAATTTTAGTGAAAATTTATTTGCGACGTTTTTTCCAATTTTGTCCATTTTGTGCATCATCACAAAACTGACACAAGAGGTAACTCCGCCAAAAATGAAGCCAATTTTTTTTCCTCCAATTAAAGTTTTTTTTTTCCGTTAGTGATGCTCCATACAAGTTGGATGTTGTCTGATCTCAGTTGGATGTTGTCACTCCGTAATTTTTTATTTTTAGGAAACGTTTAAAATGCAATAGATGTTAATGTATAATAAAACTGTAAGAAATCTGTACATTCAATGTTATTTCTAAATTTTTTCTGCACTGAACACTTTAAAGGATATGAATCCAAAAATCTATTTTTTAAAAGTATTGTCTGTCTGTCTGAACGGGCATCAAGTGAATACTACTAAATGTATTTTCTTCAAACTTAACATGTAGGTCCCTTACGTCTCTGATCTGGATTAAAAAGATTACTTTTTATCACCAAAAAAGGATTCTCTTAAAAAAACGGCTCTTTAATAATTTAAAATTAAAAACACAGAAAAAAGAGTTAAAATTAAAGATACGTTTGGAAAACCTATGAAAGAATTCTTGGCTATCAAAAGTCCTATAAACATCATCTGAACTGTGGTCGTTTATCTATAATTAGAACCCTGCAACATATATTTTTTATCCAATATATGTTAGTAAATACTAACTTTTTAAGTTAATTAAGTTAAAAACTTTTCAAGACAGGGCACTGTCTTATAGATAGGCATTCCCTTAGAATGGCGATTCATGCGAATGACCCCACTCTTTCCCGCAGAAGACATAAGTATCTAGATAGCCTCTTTTTTAAGATCTCAGGAATCTTGAGGAGGTAGAAGTTAATCGTCTCATAATTTTTATTATTGGTATACAGTGGCTCACAAGGAAAGTCAGGCAGTCATTTCTTAGCATTTTCGCATTAGTTTCAGAAATGAAAATGTATGAGGAAAATTGCAGTACATATTTTTTTCAATACGTTAGTTTTTGGTGAGCAAAATTAAAAAAAACATAATTTAAAAATTTGAACATAACGGTAAAACAAAATAAAATTGAAACAAACCTATAAAAACGAGTTCACATTGAAAGTCGGGCAAGTAGAGAAAAAATGCAAATCATGGTTCTTAAACCGTTATTCCTGCTTTAAACTTTTTACTACTGTTTAAATAATTTAAGTCAAGACTAAAACTTAAAAAAATAAACATTTCTCGAAAAGTGAATTCAGCATTGGAAGAAAGACAGCTCGTGATAGATTATTATTTGAAAGAAAAATCCGAGCGACAAATTTCACAAATCGTCTTAGAAAGTTAATCAACAGTGCACGATACAATCAAGCCTTATATACAAGATAAGAGAATAAACAATAAAGAATGTACAGTAGCCAAAAATAAACTTAGCTCCGGAGGTGAAAGTTATGTTTTAAGAGAAATAATAAAATACCCATTTTTATCTGCACCAAAACTAGAGGTCATGTCAAAACTCAATTTGAAAAAGAGTGTACACTCAGAAATAATTTAAAAAATTTTGAGAAAAAAATTGATTAAATTTAAGAGTATCACGAAAAAAGCCATGATTAGCAAGAAAAATATAAAAGTACTCCTCAATTTCGTGCGTGAGAAAATGATCAATGACTTTTCATTCTGGAGCAAGGTTAATAGGTTAACAGAATAAATTGGAATATTTAGCACTTTTTAATTATAAATATTTATTAAAGGTTTTGGATACCGATGAGAGTTAATTAAATTTATTTGGCTCAAATGGAAGGTGGAAACCGAATGAAGAATTTTGCATAAAAATTTTAAATATACGGTTAAGCATGGTTGAGGATCAGTCATGGTTTGGGGCTGCGTCTGATGTTGGAAGAATTAATTTTATTGACAATTTTGTATAATGGACTAAAATATGTTCCTTGACATTCTCATAGCGCACGTAAAGGAAAGTGTGGGTAAATAAGGTAATGCAAACAATTTTGAGTTTTACCAAGGCAATGACCTGAAACATACGACGCTCTTGGTAAAGAATTGTGTACTTGATATTTTTCCAAATGTCATAAAAGCAACCTCACAAGGCCTAGATTAAAATGTTATAGAGCATCTTTGGGATGAACTTGAACCCAGAGTGCAGTATCAGAGAGGGGCAACTAAAGATCTGTTATAAAGTATCCTAAGTGAAGAGTGGAATAAGAGTGGATTGAAACTGATGTTTGTAAAAATTTGCTTGCACCCATGCCAAAAAGGCTGTAGGCAGTCATAAAAGAAAAAGGATTTTCAACAAAATATTAAATTCTTAGTTAAAGTATTGAATTCTCTATTTGCCCGACTTTCGTTGTGAGCCACCGTAGGTTCATTCCACGACAGTGCTTGGAAGGGGAGAACTAGATCCCCTACGGTATCACAATGGACCAAATATCTGGCCTATGTTTGCCTGTTTTTGATCAGCCACCTTAACCTAACCTAACCTAGATACCAATAACATTCTTATATTCTTAAAACTATAGAAAATCTTAGTACAATGCATTTTTAAACATAGCAACGTTACCTTAAGGAATAAAAATCTTTTTTAAATTCAAAGTTTTGATTTTTAACGCAAATGTCTTCAAGGTTTTTTTATATATTTCATTAAATCATCTTTTGTCTTAAAGTTCAATCAAAGAACTTGAAATATATTACTACAGTACTACCGTGAATTTATGTTTTTAATTTTTTTTTTCAACGAAAATACAAACAATTTCTTTTTTTCATAAAAAACGGTGCAAAAGTTTTTTTGTTGTAAAAATAATAAAAACTGAAAATAGTTTTTTTTATATTCTTTCGTATGACGCATAAATTTTATGCAAAAACTGTTTCAATTTCCGTTGTTTTTAAATATATTTCATTACAATTTTTTTTATTCAAAGTTTCTGTTGTCATTCCTTTGACTATCTATAAAAATTTAATTCATTTCTGTATTTAAATTCTCTACCGTTTTATTTTTATATTACTGTAGCAAAATTATAAAATATATATATTAATAAATATATTTATAATATATATTATTATAATATATATTTATTAATATATATATTAAAATATTTATATTATATTATGTCCAGAAACAATATACCTTTTTTTTGTGTAGAATATACCTTAATTTCAATTTGAATTATCTCCCAGAGGTCTCAAACTAATTAAATGTTTTTTTTTCTAAATTGCTTTTACTAGAAGTTTAAATTGGTAGTTAGATTGATAAGAAAAAGGGAAGGTAACCACACACTATATTTTTGGAGATCACTGATCATCTGTTGATAAGAACTAATAGTGATGTCAGTGAAATTCGACAATGCATTTTTCCGCAAAAATCGATTATACGTAACACTGTCATACGTATTCCAAGCCTAAAACAGATGCCTTTTTTCTCAAGAGTACCCAGGCACTCGTTTGAGATGAGCAGCAAGCCAGTCATACTGTTGCGCTGAAGGTATTCATGTTTGATGACTAGGGTAGGAATTATTCGGCGTTTCGGTTTTTTTTAACCGACCCGGATATTTTTAAAAATCGAAAATTTCGAATAATTCGAAAACCGGTTTTTTTGGCTCGAATTATTCGATTGCTCGAATACTTAAGACATGTATAAATCTGCAATATAAAATTGTCTTTAAACCACTTTTCTTATTGTATTTGAGCGACCTTGTTTATTTTCTACTTGCGTTTTGACATTTCACCAACGTTGCTAACATTTCTTATCTCTAGTTTTATTTCATTTTGTTAAAACAGCATTTACAAGTAGCTGGCGTATTTAATGTAATTTAAACATAATTTTTATTTAATAATGCGTTCCTTTTCAAATAATATACAATTCAAGCTTCTAAAAAATTTTTGAAAGGAAATAACCCAAATTCCTTAAATGAAGGCTTTAAGCTTTTCGAAAAAATTAAAAAGAAAAATTAGATAATTTGTTTAAAGCATTATTGAAAATATGTCCCACATCTGCTTTAAGTGAACGTCTTTATTCAGTCTCTCATTTTATAAAAAGTATAGCCGAAAACCGCCTAAAATCTAAACACTTAAATTTGATTTTATTTTTAAGGTATTATTTTAAAACAAATATATAAGTACAAATTATGTCCATGATTTTAATGACAAAAGCACCTTTATTTATTTTCTAAAAATGAATTGTTATTTTTGTCAAACAAAAACTGCATAGATATATCATTTGTAGGTAAAGAAGTCCCAAATTTGTTTAATTTAGAAAAAAACCAGGAAAACGAAATATCTGGCCTATGTTTGCCGGTTTTTGACCGGCCACCTTAACCTAACCTAACCTAGACACCAATAACATTCTCATATTCTTAAAACTATAAAAAATCTTAGTACAATGCATTTTTTAAAATAGCATCATTAACTTAAGGAATAAAAATCTGTTTTAAATTCAAAGTTTTGATTTTTAACGCAAATATCTTCGTGGTTTTTTTAAACATTTCATTGAATCATCTTTTGTCTTAAAGTTCAATCAAAGAAATTGAAACATATTGCTGCAGTACTACCATGAGTTTATATTTTTATTTTTTTTTTTTCAAAGAAAGTCAAAACAATTTTTTTTCTCATAAAAAACGGTGCAAAAGTTTTTTTTTTTTGTAAAAATAATAAAAACTGAAAATGTTTTTTTTTTATACTCCTGATTTTTTTTGTCACGGTTTTTGTCCTGGTTTTTTTTTGGTCGATCGAAAAATTCGAAAACCGGCTTTGTACAAATTCTATTATTCGAGACCGGTTTTCTTATAATGTCGAATAGTTGCATACCCTATTGATGACCGACCAGTCGTGCATAGGATAAGGGGTATCAAAACATTTAGATCGTATATTAAGAGGTCTCAAATGTTGCATGGGGTTTTCAAGATCTCTAAAAAACAATTTTTGGAAAAAGAAGGATGTCTTAGAGAAAAACAGTAAAAAATAACCATCTTAAAATGCTGTGACTTTCAAAAGAAAAACTACATGTATGTATCGTTTAGTTGCAAAACGGTGTCTACTCCAAAAATTAAAAATTTTTATTTTATTCTACTCCAAGAATTAAAAAAGTTATTGCATAATGTTTGTCGGTTGAAAACACATAGAAATCATGTCATTTTTATTGTTTTAAATAGTTATTTTCCTTCAAAAATTATATAAAAAACCATACCTCAAAGCAAAACGATTATATTTTAATAACTTGTTAGGAGCTAGACTATTCTATTCCATATTTGGTAGCAAAAAGCTTCTATTCATTTGTGTTTGTTTGTTTGCACACAATAAGTAGCAAATTAAGTCCATTCCAAGTAATTGTGCCAATTTTAGTGTCATTCTCATTATAAGATTATATGGTATTGTTGTATTATAGTATTGTTTAAGTGTTTCAGGTGTTGAGACGTAATTATTTTTAAAAGTAAGCTTAATAAATAAATGTAAATTTTAACTTAATTGCCTTACTAAATCATTCCATTCCAGTTGCTTAGCGTCAAAACAGTTCTTTTACATTTTATTTAAACAATTTAACTAAAAATTTTCTGTTTATTTTATTGTCCTAAAGAAACAGAATACTTAAACAATATAAAAAAAACTGGTAAAATTTATGTGAACTTTTAAGTGTATCAATTGTTGTCTGTTTTCTCTAAGTTTTAAAGAGTAACTTGAATGTAAAAGGCCTCGGTTTGCAACTAAGCGACACATTTGTATGTCTTCAAGCAAAAGTAAAAATAGACTTTAATTAACAATATTTTGCCAAATACGATGTCTTTCCCGAATTTTACCCACAGCGTTGTGAGTGAAGGATATTTGAATCTAAATGTACTCTCGAGATAGCATAAAACTATTGATTGTGACCTTATTGTCTTACTTTTGGTTATAGTGTTAACGTTTTCCTTAAATTTGGCAAATTTTTACAAATCGTTTTGCAAATACATGTTCTTGTTTTTGAAAAATTTATACCTGAACTCAATATTTTAACTTTTATGAGTTACTATGTAATTCGATACGCCCTAATTGGATGTCAGGGTTGCGAAGTTGGCGGACTTTGATGAGCTTGCTACTTTCAAGCTTCATCTTGGGCAACCAAATGTGAGGACAAGGTCTCCTTGAAATATCCTTAGCCGGGATAAGCTTAAGGCTTAAGCCATCCCATTCGTCCCTGGTCTTGGAGACGCACTCGCTTAGTATTTCCTTTGAGAACTGATCCTCGAATTTTTAGCACCACCCATTTTTGCTAAAAGATGCTCAATGACCACAGGACAACTTGGCCTCGATTTGGCCTAGATGTTGCCCCACCGAAATCCTCTTGTGGCTGTTAGAATTGGCATCTATCGAGAATCGCTGTTCAACCATGGTTGACTTGCCGCTGACCTTTGCTCTATTCGCAACATTATCCGCCACTTCAGCACGCGCAGCACGCTGAGAGGCCTGGTACTTCAGATACTCATCAATCATAGACTTGCATTTGTGTCTGTCCTCCAAATTGTGCTCCTGAAGCGTTCCCTGCTTAGAATTTTTATCAATCTTATTAATAATAAACAAACTCCTACGGTACCTGAGTCCTACCGTTTTCAGTAGCACACCGTGGGATTTCCTGCTCCTCGAAGCACTATGGCTGGTGGTCTCAGAGGAGGATGCAAGTGATTTTGACGAGCCACTGTGGCTTGTGGTTTAGGATGTGGTATTGGATGGTAAACAGGAAGTTACTTTGGCTTGTAATCCCTGTGCCTTTAACAATTGTCTCCTGGCTGAAGGCAATCAATTCATCTTCTGTGCAATCCCCTAGTACTGAAGGTATGTTTTTTTTCTTGTTTTTGATTGTTGGTCTATTCATGCTGTTTCTTACGCCGCCTTTGCCGCCGAAGTGGTACGGGTAGCTATGAGGTGTGAAGGGAAAACCAAAGTCCACAATACGAACCCACATACCATGGTATTTCTCTCTGATTCGGCCAGGTCAGAGAGAGGTACGATAGAACACAGCAAAGATTAGCCTTGGCTGCAAACTTAAGGACCCGGTAGGCACCATCTCTATGCCCCGAAATTAAGGGTTCGGGATAAGTTTTTGTTCGTTGCTTTAAAAAAGCCTGTTATACTTGGGTGACTATAGCAGAAAATTATAGCCCGTTGCGTCGTTCCAACCTTAGCCTCTACAACACGTCAAGGTAGTTATATCTAAATGAATACATTCTAAAAATAATTTGTATATCTTTTTAAAAAAGTTTTTGACAATTTAAACAATTAAAACAACAAAGTTTAACAAGATACAAAAAAAAAAAATTGAACATATTTACTAGCTTATATACCCGTTGTTACAATGGTCTTGATTTCGTAGACTTTTTTTCGAGAATTTTGTTTTAATTTCTTTAAAAATAATTTTTGACCTTTTTTGTCATCACCAAAGATATTAAGGTCCTCAGATTCATCAAAAACTTTAAATGTTTAAGTTAAATAATCTGCCATGCAAGAATTTTCAAAGTGGTAAGTAACTCTTGGTTTAGATGTCTTTCATTGGAAAAATATCGTTTTCTATAGGTTGCTATGGTTACTATGCAAGTTGCTTAAAATTTCCAAGAAATTGATACCACAAAGACTTTTGTACCTGAAACACACAAAAAGTTTTTAGTACTAATTTTAATTTTTGGTGAAATAGAAAAATAAAAATCAGTCAAAAATTAAAGTGCAGGCTTTGAAAGTGAATAACTCGGTCATGTTACAAAGGATTTCCTTTTTTTTAAATTTTGATTAATTGTCCGTCCAATCTTTTTTATTTTCGTTTTCCCCTCTAATTTTTATAATTTTCCAAAAAACCTTAACGTATTTCTTTATTTCGCAAGAAACTTTGATAAAAATATTTGTTGAAAAACTTTTTAAGACCAAAAATGGCTTTTTTAATGTTGTCTCATATTGTATGCATAAATGTAGGGTTGATTTAAATTTTTCATCGTAAAAATTTAAAAAACGTATAAAATGATGCAAAAATCAATCATAATATTTAAGATTTTTTTTTTATTCATTTTGTATTTTT
Organism: Dichetophora obliterata; assembly: GCA_963920525.1. Taxonomy (NCBI): domain Eukaryota; kingdom Metazoa; phylum Arthropoda; class Insecta; order Diptera; family Sciomyzidae; genus Dichetophora; species Dichetophora obliterata. The sequence goes on from OY986435.1 coordinate 284,739,053, forward strand.
TTTTAATTTTGTTTGCTTAAAAAGAAATGGTGTAGTGCAAGAATCATGACAATTTCGCAATTAGTTTCTGAGTTATATTCTCAAATACCCCTTTAAACACTGTCACAGCAACAACAGCGTCACCTACCGGGTCAAACTTTAGACCTAATTAAAATCGGTCCAGCCGTTTAGGAGGAATTCAGTGACAAAGCCGTGTACAGAAGAATTCTTTATGTAAAGATATGCACGAAAAATGTAAGTAATTAAAAAGTTAAAAAAGTGAGAAAGTTGTAGAAAAGAATGACCACACCGTTTTTTCACCATAATTTAGTCATACAAATACACCTTTTAAACGTACACGGTCACGTACATATTTCCATTTTTTTATGTTGTAAAGTATCAAATGACATTTTTTAAAATTTCTTTAAAAATGTTTAAATTAGTTGCAAATAAAATTCAGATGTGATGAAAAAATCTGAGTACGCATATAAATTTTAAATTTTTTCAGACAAGCAAATGAGTATAGAAATTACAGACACTAGCACTTAAGAACAAAGTTATAAATAAAATACAATAACTTAAGAATAATAACAATTTAAAGCATATATAAACATATTTTTACTATCACTAAAATCAATATTAATTTTAGAACTAAGAAAATTATTTTCTTTTAGAGTTCTATTGAAAGGTTCATACAATAATAATTTGCTCTACAGAAGTTAATTTTAAAATAATCAAAATGACGTAAATTTCTTACGAGAACATTGAAATTAATTGCACTTAACAAATATGGACCAATCAATGTTACCACAAACAATGTCAAGCAATTTTAAATTTAATAACATACAACGAGCATTGTATGATGGTAAAGGTTCGAAAAATTTAAACGATCGCAGTGCAAATTTTATACATTTTTTCTGTATTCATTCAAGCCTAAGTGTATGTACAGAATAGTAGGGATTCCATACAAAAGAGGCGTATTATACACGAGATCTCACAAACTATACAAAAAGACACTTCAAAGTATAAGGATCAGAAAAGTTAGAGCAATTCCGCCTAAAAAAAGCATACATTGAATATGATTTAGAAAGCGTGCATGACAAGTGTCGAAGAAATGGAAAACTTGCATCAAAACAAACTCCCAAATCTAAAATTTCATGAACACGCATTAAATTTGCGTTACCGATATAAAAAGAACTTTGGAAATCATTTTTAATTTTGGCATACAAAACATGAAAACATTTATTAATATTAAGAAATAATCGGTTACGATTACACCATTCAAAAATTGCATTTAGATCACGTTGGAGAGCAGCCTGTTGCGAACGACATTATAAATTTTAAGATAATCAGCATAAAATAAAAACTTTGAGGAGGAAAAACATCTACTAATGAAAAGAAGAGGGCCTAAAATACTACCCTTTGGGACGCCAGATGATGCTTTAAAAGAGGTAGATTGAATGTTATCAACTTCAACGAAGCAAAGCCTGTCAGTTAAAAAGCTTTTGATCCAATTTAAAAAGTTTGAGTGAAAACCTATTTAAGAAAGCTTAGCAAAATACGTTTAAATAGGTTCAACTTGGCAGCTATCAGAAAATGATTACATACAAAAGTTGGCAAAAACAGCTTAGTTTGTTGTTGACCGTCCATGAACAAAACCAGGCTGTGAAGGTGTAATTATCAATTTCAAAGAAGACTCAATTTCAGATTTCACTATATTTTCAAACAGTTTTGATGAGTTAGATAGTTTAGAGGTCGAACGGTATTTTGAAACACAATTTTTTTCTTCCAGATTTGAAGACATGTGTAATCGCCTCAGCTTTCCATTTACTTATAAAATCTCCAGAAAAAAAGAGATTTATTGAAAATAAGACACAAATGTTTGACATTGCACATTTCTTAAGACAAAAAGCAGACAGACTATCAATGTCCGACTTCATTGAGTTTTTTAGGCAAAATATCCCATTTAAAACATCCCCTTCATTGGGAGAAAGGTGCCCAAAGTTAAAAAAGACTCAATTCCATCAAGGACTCTCAAATCATTTAAATTAAAGTCAATTAAATAGTTAGACTTAAAGAAGTCCGCAAAAAGATTCACGGAATCAAGAATGTTATCAGAAACTTTTTCACACCAAAATAAAGATGATGGTATTGATGAGCTATTATTCTTGGACTGCATAAAACGCCAAAAAACTTTAGGGACACTTTTGATGCTCTGCTCAATACTAAGAATATGCTGTTTGTATAAAAATTTATTTAAGAAATGAAATTCACGAGAAAAATGTAAGTATTTATCTTTGTGCTGATCATTGTTTGCGGATTTGAAGAGTTTATAAAATTTATTTCTTAAATTTTTTAACTTTTTTGAACCTTTGGTATACCACGAAAGTCTATTAATTTTATTCTTCAGAATAGGAACGTTATGATACATAATTTCATATAGCTTATTAGTAAAGCGATGAACGCAGAAAATAGCATCTTTATTGTCAAACGCATTAATCCGGTCAAAACCAGCAATTATGCTATTGAGGATGTCAAAATTACACAAATTATAATTTAATTTTACATCAAAAACCAGAGGTCTGTGTTCTAAGAATTGGATAAATTCAATAGTCAAAACAAGCGGTAGATGATGCATTCCCGAGTGCGAAAACGGAAAAGCTCTGACATCTAAATCAAATTTAATGTCACCGCTAACAAAAATAAGATTAAGAACTTTATTTAGTTTATTAGCAAATTATTTAATTTTCTGAATTAAGATTGTGAGCTTTAGATCAAGTGAGTTTTCAAGAAGGCAACAACAACAACAACAACTCTGTATAGAGTCAATCACTTAGCTGACTAGACAGTCTGTTTCGGAAATCGCTACATATTCCTCTTCAGTAGTCTTTGAGTGATTAAGCTGTGATCAACTCACTGTTTAAACTAGCATATTAATGTGCAGATCCTCTAATTCATTCTTATGAATTGTATGGCTGCTAATCATATGACACCTCAAAGCAGTAGGCCATTTTAGATCACCGCCTTCAACTCTATCAAGGGTTGCCATCTGTTCTAGTTGCTTCTTCATTTATTTCAATATTCATAAGAATGAATTAGAGGATCTGCACATTCATATGCTAGTTTAAACAGTGAGTTGATCACAGCTTAATCACTCAAAGACTACTGAAGAGGAATATGTAGCGATTTCCGAAACAGACTGTCTAGTCAGCTAAGTGATTGACTCTATACAGAGTTGTTGTTGTTGTTGTTGCCTTCTTGAAAACTCACTTGATCTAAAGCTCACAATCTTAATTCATGTAATTATTCAATAGATCATTAAAACTAATTAATTTTCGACAAATCTACACTCATAAAGAATCCACCAAATAAATTTCATGTGAATGATTAATATTACTGGGGGTCAGAAAAATGTCATTCGACAAAAAACACCACTTTACTGCAAATAAGTTAAAATCACCCAAAATACATAAATGATAATCTTGATTCATATTTGATGCAAGGTCGACAATATTATTGACAAATTTTATTTAATTATAATATATTTAACATATAATATAGTATTATTATATTTAATACCAAATTTTGAGCCCGTATGATATTTTTCGTATAATTTTAAGTGATTTTATTGTTTTGATAAATTAGTTTTGTATGTGAGGTAGACTTGGTTTTCAATTACGATAGCTTATAAGCTACGGCTGTTATCGTGTCCTCAGACATACAGGCAGACAGACATACAGGCAGACGTACATGGATAAATCGATTTAGCTGGTGGTGACCATTAAAAATATTTACATTTTTCTCTATCTGCCACTCCTCATTATAAGCGTTACAGCCGAGTGACAAAGTAAATATACTCCGTCCACTCGGGCAGCTGTCCAAGCCCACCCCTTTACCATTGCCTCGATGTCCAACAGTACCCCACATTACCGAGATAATTAATTTTTTAGTCTCACGGTAAGGTTGTGGAATAGTCTCCCTACGAGCGTGTTTCCCGGCAGTTTTGAGCTGTGCAAATTTAAATTAAATCTTCACCGACACTTCTCCATAAATTCACCCTCTTACTAACTATCACCTATCTTCCGAATCAACACAATGATGACATACCCCATAGAACTTATTTCCTTCAATATCTTTTTTGTAGTAGTTCTAAGCTTAAATAAAACTATTTTTTGTTTAAATTGCATCGCACTAAATATATTGTTTTTTTAGCAGTAAATCAATTAAGAAATCAGAAGCGATCTGAACTTTTTTGATGAAATTTAGTATTTTTGCGACATTTAATACCCCATCACACTAATGGCGTGACTTTTTTCCACCACACTAATGGCGGGTGAATATCTTCTTTATTAAAATGCTTTCGATTGGCACTCCTATTGCCATTTCCTTGCCTAATTGCTTGCCATCATCAGATTATGCCACACAAACAATCATTTTTAATTTTTTATTTTATTTTGTATTTATGGAAATGCATTTCAATCACGAATTTCAGTTGCGGAATTTACTATTTTACAGGCATGGATAGAGTCACCCACCATCCCTTATCGACTCAAAGATTGACTTTAGGAAGCGAGCCAGTGGCACTGTGTCGATTCCTACTATTTTGATTTTCAACCTAATGGCACAATCACAACCCATTAATTCTTGCCCCATTATTATTTTACTTCACGCATATTTATTTCATTTGAACAATTAATTTTTGCTATTTTATAGTTGAGGTTTTTGTTGTTGTTGTTTTTGATGGCTGACTTGCGACCTTCGTATTTCGTTTTTCAGCTTCTTGCTTACTGCTGGCGGGTTGCTGCTGCATGTTTGCATCGCTCATTAACATCTTAAGTTGAAAATTGCCAAAATCTTTAGCAAATAAATTTAACGGGCACTGTTTCGAATCTGCCATTCATTAAACTCTCCAAATGTTACGCGCAACGTGGACGAGTACCAACCACATTAATTTCGGAAATATTTTCCGCAAGATTTACGTGCTACACTGGCAAAGCTGGAAATAAAACTGGCATCTAGCTAACTTTGTGGTAGCATCTTTGAATTTAAGCCTAAATACCCCGTTGCAAAAACATGGTGGCAACGACAAAGCGTTAGTTTTGTTGAAGCGAACGATTTATGAGGATTCCTTAAATGAGCTTAATTTCTGCGGTTAAATATTGGTTGAGATGGTTGGAGGATTAAGTGTGAGAAATTTGTTGGTCTTTCCCAAAGTAGGCAATTTTGTATATTGCTTTATTCTAAATGTTTAACAAGACTTGAAAGTTTTCCGGAATAGAATGTTGAGGCGAAGCAAATGTTTGTTGTTGCTAGGTGGGTTCTGTTGCTGTTGGCACAGCAAATAGTGAACGCTAATTTATGAACAAATTAGAGCTTAAGTAGCATTAAAAACTGTCTTTTTGTGCAATAGTATGCTTAGAAATAATTGAAATAATTTTATAGCAGCATTACAAATTTCCAATTTTATTTCGAAAATCATCATGTCTTCTTTTCAAGCTCTCTGAGCAAGGGCGTAGGCACGATGAAAATTAGGGGAGGATGACAAGATCTCATAACATTTTTTTTTCCATATCTTTCATTCATGCATTTTACGAATCAATGAAATAGTTCAAAATGAATTTATGTTGTCTTATAACCTCATTATTATGTTTTTATAAATAATCGAGTTAAATAGGAAAAATATTTTCAACTAATGAATATAAACAAAAGCAAGCCATGAGATCAAATAAAATTACATTTACTCAATTCAGGCTAAATTAATTTTAAAATATGTTATCGATTAAAAATTTACTTTAAATAAAATCAACAAAAATTTATCAAAACTCAAACTAAGCAAAATTCAACAAAATAATAGAAAAAATTAAAGAAAAGTTATAAAACGAGAATTAAGGTTAAAAAACACAAACTACGAAATACCAAGAACACTGCTCCAACTCACAGAGTTAGCGCTGACTGCTAACCATATGGCAGCTCTCGTCAACTTAAAATGGCACTCTGGCTGTAGTATAAAATCAATAACAATTTGCTACGATTCACGTACTACTGGAAATAGTCGAGCGTGTTAACACTTTGCCCGTTTTGTTTTAGGTATTTTAAATATGCAACTTTTTTGTGTGATCCGATATAGTGCCAAAAAAACGGAAGTGGAAAATATTTTGAAGCAATTCGATATTGGCAACTCTCAGATTTATTCAGTTACTACCGATACTCAAACCTTCAATACAAACGGTATTAAAAAAGCTTATTTTAATTTTTATACAAAAATGAAAAAATAAAATAAAAATGTTCATATTACACTGTAGGTAAGTAAATTTTCAGCTTTTAAAAAGACATAAAAAATGCCGAGACCTTCATTTAAGACCTGAATTTGACCTCATTTAATAAAAAAAAGTTTCTTAACAATAACTTTTCAAAAATACTTCCAATGTGAAAATCGAGTTAGCCTTGTTGAATCTATAACTTTCTTCCAATTTGACCAAATTTGAATATTGAACGTATGAAATTTAAAAAAATCTTAAAATTTTTTTATTCAAATTGTTGTTTTTATTTCATAAGTAGATTAAAATCGAAAAGTTAAAGCAAAATCGGAGGTGGTCAAATTTTTTGGTTTCCAAAAATAAAGAATATATAGCTTAAATGGATGTAAAACTGACTACATTTCAGAAGCAATTATCTTGAGATTATGGTCTACAACAAAAGCAATCTACGACTAAAGAATTAGTTTACGTGTCTCGGCATTTTCGTGTACCTTTTTGACGTCACTACAGTGTTATCTACCTTATGTAAATATCTAAGTTTTAAACTTTTCGTTTAAAAAGTATAAATTTCCAGAAAATATTAAAGACATACTACCGGTTAGTAGTATATTTGAGCAAAATTATAAAATATCGCTTTAAAAATACTGATTTTCTTTTGACTTTTCCAGCTCTAGTTTCAAAGAAAAACGTAAAACGACACATAAAAAAAGGATCACAAAAAGAAACTGCTTAAAATCCATCGATTAAATAAAAATCCAAGATTTAGGGGCAGTTGCCCCTTTTCCCCTCTACCTACGCCCTTGTCCCTGAGTATTATGAATTTGCTATTTATTGTCACAAGGGAAAACAAATACACGGAGAAAAGAGTTTATTCTATCAACCAAGATTTGGTTATAGTTAACAAACACCATACTTCTTTAGAGCGAAATAAATATTCGGTTATTGAAAATATATTCCATGTTCAAGACTTCTAGTTGAGGCAAATCTATATTTGGTTAAATAATTATTATTTAAAGTCTAAGCGAAAAAGTTACCTTGAAATATAAAGTACTCAATGTGTAAATTCAAGTTATTTTTTAATATATCATAAGCTGGTTCAAAATATGCTTAAGAACTTATAACAAAGTACAATATTTATTAAGGGGGATATACACCAAGAAGCCGAAAAAGTCATATTTGTGATTTTTTTAAGAAAACCTAAGGATATTTTTCAATGAGCGTTTTGGTACAAAAAAAAAAATACTCATTCAAGAGCAAGCTTGATTTTTTTTTTATCAAAAACAATTTAATAATAAGGTATATACAGCATTCGATATTTGACAACGGACTTCCGAACAGAAAGTAATGATTTTCGACCAAAAATTCGTTATTATTTTGCCTATAACTTATGAACGAAACAACGCAAAAAACCCTACTGCTAGTTTTAGATTATCATGTATAGAATAAGCTAGCAAGAAAATCAAAACGATCGGTCACTGAATTTCGAGAAATTTTAGTCGCCGGCTTTGAAAACATGGTTTCGAGAAAAACGCGTTTAAAAATTTCAAAGACAATAAATCTTTCTCAAAGATCTCAGAGGCGGTTCACTCACTAGGCTATAACTTTGTTATTTTCGAAGATATTGACTTGAAATTTTATATTAAAATTTTATTATATTATATTAAACTTAATTTTATTTTTTAATATAACTAAAGTCAAAATATTTGATTAACATTAAATTCAAAACAATATTTAGTTACGCCAACCAAATTCTTTTGATGCTTTTAATTGCTTTGAATGGGAATATGGATTGGTCTCTGACTTAACCTCGTAACTCAAAAAACTCTATTATGCTTTTATTATAATAATAACTCTATTACTAGGTTACGCACAATCATTTTAAAGCTCTATATGTATCTCTTGTGGGTGAATAACGTACGTGCAGGAACCTCGTTAATAGAAAATTTTGTGGCAACACTTATCTAAACCACCATTATATTCTATGAAATTAAACGTTAACTACATGTGCTAAGGTTTTCTTTTATTTGTCATTATTTTATCAAAAATTTAATTAAAACAAACAATTTTCAATGTACAAATTCTCGTGATTTGAAATAAACATTTTGTCAGCAAGTAAGATTAGTAAATCAAGTGATTAAATATCAATGTTAAAATATTTTTATTTATGTAGAAATGAATAGTTAAAGTCCACAAAAATACATCTTCATACTGCTCGATAAGAAAACGGGAGACTTTTTTTGCTTCAAAAATTTCGATGTTGATAAGAGCTTAAAAACAAACAAAATATAAGATTAAAAGACATGTCTTTGTGTCTAGTTAGTGCAGGATGTCGAAGTTGATTCAGACATTGAATATCAGGAAAATAACTATTCCAGTTCTAAAAAATCTGGGATAAGATAACCAAGGTGATTGGGAAAGGCAAAGGAGAATAATGGCAAAACAACGCGGTAAGTTACTTAAGTCTAGAAATAGTAAAAAGTAAAAAAACTGGTTTAGTGAATAGAAGAGAATGTAAAGTTAGAGAAAAGTTTACCTTAAAAAATTATTTTTAAATGACACCAAAAATGCCTTCTCATTTTAAGCAGATAAAATTTATTATAAATTAAGTTATGGTAATGATTGGATATTATTGCCTTACCGAAGAAAGGTTAATTCGGTTATCGAAAATTAATACAACAACCTCTTTAATTAACAATTAAGAAATAATCTAGACATGAAAAATCTTAAAATCAGATATTCCACCTGACTATTATTTTTACTATGATAGTTAAAAACATGAAAATTTAGTATTTCCTATAATGACTTTAAAATAAGAATTTGAATAACTCGTTTTTTGTACTATTTTTTGTTTTTTAAATTTAATAAAATTTATGTAACAAATATCAGCAAAATTAATTCTTTGATCTACGAGGTCAGAGACCAGTCGATATACGAGTTTTACGAGCTACGATTGCATAGTACAGGCGAATTGTCAAAAATAAACAAACAAATTGCGAAGTGGCTGTAACTTAGACGGGCAGACGGGCAGACGGGCAGACGGGCAGACGGGAAGACGGGCAGACGGACAGACGGATGGACGGAGAGACAGTTTTTTCTTATTTGAATCCATTCCAACTAAAAAAAGAGTATGTGTGTAAGAACTTATTTGTGAATGAGTATGGAAAGTTACTAACACCTCCCAATTTTGTGGTTTATTTGACGACTTTCGGCTTAATTTGCCTGTACACTTTGCCTGTACGCTTTGTAACAAAATTTGTTAGTTGTCAATAAACATTATTCGACATGAGTAAACTCAATACATTTAGTTAACGAAACCAAACTCTTTTCTCAGTGTACATAAAATTATTTTGAGTGTTCCTTGCAAAGAAGGCTAATTTAAAAAGTTTTCCAATTAAAAAGTTCCCATATTAAGTATAAGGTCAAAGTATGAAAGAAAGATTTTTGGCTATTAATTCTTTTCGCAATATTCTATGAGGTGGCGTTTTAATTTCAAATTATATTTTACGATTTTGAGACGCTGAAATTATTGCTCAATATTATTTATGTTGAGGAGCGTTTCAATTTTTATTTTTAAGTAGAAAAGGGACTCAATTTATTTAGATGCTCCTTTTGAACTTCTGCTTTAGTAAAATATATTACATTGAAAATCTCGTTATTTTCTAACAATACGGCGCCAAATAAGCCAGAGCCAACATTGTATCAGTACAGCATAAATTTGTTTGCTAACTTTTTTGGCAAAGTATTCACATAAAATGCAACTCTTTTGACTTTAATGCATTTCGATGTGTGGCATGTGCATGAAAAACATGTTCATAAGTGTTAAGTGTATCGGTGTGAGAGCGTGAGTGTGTGTATTTATGCTTGAGTCAGTGTGCGTCTTTGTGTGTAATTGCGCAGAAATTTTGAAGAGCATACGTTTTATATTAGCATTAGTTGCAGGACGAGCAGGCGCAACCATTTTGAGTACATTTAGTTATATTTTGGGAATGATGCCAACAGAAGCAGGAAAATAGGATATTTCTATAGATTTTTTTTTTTATTTTTTTATACTTCTTAGTAGTTGGCCTGTTCTGGTTGCTGCTGTAGTACACAACAACTAGTAATGAACAAAAAAATACGCTATAAAATCTTCAACAATCAAAGTTTATTTGCTGTAAAATTTGAGTGCAACGACATGGAAAATAAAACAATTGGAGTGCCTTTAACTCAGAGAGCAATAAATTCTCAAAACGGGATATTTATTGATTTTGATTTTTGTTATATTTTATTCTAGTTTGTGTGTGTGAATAAAAGCTGCAATCATTTGAATTTTATATTACAGCGATATACTTTTTCACTTCTACGAACACTTTGTTTAATATGAATTGTAATAATTAAGAAAAATTGTTTTAATTTATCCAATTCTTCTCTAAAAATATATAACAAGTATAAAGAATATCCTCATAAAAACAACTTTTTTTTTAAAACAAAATTTTAATTAATATGCCTGTTTATGTAAGCCATGTTTTTATTACACAGTGCGAAAAAATATTATGATTATTTGAAATGATTAGTAAGTGAATTGATGATTAGTGAAGTTTTCATTATAGGAACTTTTTAGTTTTACTTGAAGTAAATTAAGATTGATGCAGAAATTTTTTTAAATGAATTGTTAAAGCAAAATTTCACACTGTGGAACATTTTCGAAGTCATCGAATTCAAACTACTTTTTGAGTGCACTCTTAAAACTGATTGAAAAATCTCTAAAATAAATGTTGTGAAATTTTACGTCATTTATTGGCGATTTTGTAAAAAACCACGCTATGCAGTGAGTTTTTTCACTTTTATCTGAAAATCAGCGTCTTTTTCCAAAAAATGTATATTTACTCTACTATTCACGCTATTTGAGCGTGTTTTCGCTCAGAGAGTCTTAAAATATATATATATCTCTCTACTTTTCACGCTATTTTAGTTTGTTTTCGCTCAGAGAGCCCTAAAATATATATATTATTTACTTTTTACGCTATTCCAGCGTGTTTTCGCTCAGAGAATTCTAAAATATGTATATTTTCTACTTTTCACGCTATTTCAGCGTTTTTTTGCTTAGAAAGTCTTAAAATATGTATATTTTCCCTACTTTTCACACTATTTCAGCGTGCTCTCGCTCAGATACTCCTAAAAACGCTCCAACAGCGGTATTTTACGCTTGCCTTTAAATCATAGATGCCCAAGGTAGTAGTATTGGTGAGAGTGACGAAATAACACTGGAAGAAAACAATTTTGCTATTAATTTTATTTAGTCGTCAACGAGATTGCGACGAAAGCACATGTGTGGTGGGTGTTGTCATTTTTGTTCTGTTTCTTTGTTTAACAAAAGGGAAATGTAAAATTAATGAATGTACATATTTTAGTAATACTCTTGATGAATGTATTTATTTTAGTAATACTCTTGATGAATGTATTGATAGATATATATATATCTATAATACACACATATATAATTTATATATGCGGACATCTGGATAGTATGATATATTTCGAAATAAAAAGATTCTTCGAAGTGTTTATAAATTTTCCTTCAATTAATCATTGTTCAATTTGCAATTAAAAAGTAATGGAATCTTCTATGTTGACACTCTATTTGCAGTTACGCAATAAAAGTATATTTCTCAAACTAGAAGAATTCAGCTTATTGCGTTTTTTTTGAGCAAAAATAATACAAGTCTGAAAATATTTGTTCGCAAAGATACGTTGAGGGAAATAAAGATAAACACTTCAATGAAATCTTCTTTATTTCAGGATATATTGTACCATCCAGATTTTTCCAGAATTCTATATTGATAAAATTATCTGGGAAATCTAATTCACTTCGAAGTATAATAAGTTCTGTTTGGATTGGAAATTCGTAATTTAATATATCGCATTTAAAAGGGTTTTGAAAAATATCCAGTAAATGCTGAATATTTTCAAAATCCTTAAACCTGTCATTAAAGTTATTAAAAAGCGTTTCTAATATTTCCAAAAGTTCAAACTTTTTCAAGATGTTCTCCTTGTCGTAAATAACAGAAGTTTTCGGAAAGTCCGAAAAGTCTTCAGAATCAATTTGAGCTGCAAGTAAAAATAGCTGAGTTTTAAAATCTGAAGAGTTTTAAACATATCAGTAATATTATTATCTTTTCCCTGCAGCTTCAAATTCAACTCATTCAAAATGTTACAAATGTCTGTTAAAAACGCCATGTCTAAAATAAATTGATAATCTTTTATATATTCTTTTTCGGTTATTTCGATATTTTTAGCTTTTAAAAATTCAAATACTTAATTTCTAAGCTCAAAAAAATCTATTAATACTGTTACCTCGGCTTAACTAACGTACCTCAGTAAACATTAATAGATCGTGGTGAGAAGCATTTGAATTTTTTAGAAATGTCACAATTAAGTATCCGCTCAGTAGCCTTCATGACCAGATACTCGGATATAAATTTAGAAGCAACAGCAGCCTGGTGTATTATACAATGCAAGGTATAAACCTCAATTTCATTTTTTTTTTCATCTGGCCTACAAATCCATCACATTTGCCTGTCATAGTGTTCGCACCACCCGTACAAACTCCGGCTAATTTGTTAGAATCAACAACGGAAAAAAGTTTTTCGTTGACGACATCGAACAATAATTTGCCGGTTACATTGCCATAAAATGTTTCAACAGAATATATTGACTCGAAAACATTGTTATCTGAATCAACGCATCGAATGCAGATTACAAGTTGAAAAAGGTCATTAATATCGGTGCTCTCATCAATACAGAATGAAAAAATTCGCAGTTTTTTAATTTTTCCCTTAATGCCGATTCCACAATAGCACCGATTGCTGGCCAAAGGTAATTTTCCAATAAAATTAGTTTTATAATGAAGTTTTGCAAAAACTTTACTCAATATATTTTTGACAAATGGCCCATCTGAAAATGACCTTCCCTTTTTTACAATATCTAAACTTATTAAGTTAGTTAAACCCATTTTTGAATTCTCCTCCACCATATCTTCATAATTTTCTTTAGATTGATTTACCCATTCCTTCAATTTTTCAATAAAAATTTTCTTATAAATTTTAAAGTATTTTTCTTTTTCTTCCCCCTGAAAATAATTCATATCTTTGTGAACATCTTCAAAATGCTTTTTTAAATGATATTTCTTAGTTTTTAAAATGTCTTATGACAAATAAGATATTGCATGTCATCAAAAGCAATTTTTAACATAAAATACTTTTCGGCTGACGTCATTAATATATCGCAATAATTTCAATTTATGTGTTAACTGACAGCAGTCTCGATGACGATTAAAATGTAAAATAAGACACAGAAGTTCTGCAAGTGCAGTTTGTCTCTTCCACTCAACATGGTGATTTCCTATTGGTTGATTGACGATCAAACAAAAGAGCGTAAGTATACGTGTGAGTTTAATTTGCTGATTTCAGCCACTACTGGGCATCTTTGCCTTAAATAAACACCACTGCTTTAACGTCATATGATTTCAAAGAGTTTATTCGAAGAAGTGTCCAATTATATACAACTTAAACAGTAGATTGGTCACAGCTTAATTACTCAAGCCTACTGAAGTAGGAAAGAGTAGCGCCTTCTGCTGAGTTATTGACTCTATACAGAGTTGTTGTTGTTGCCATGTTCAAAACTTACTTGAGAGACTTCGCGCATTTCTAGCTTTAGAAATAATTTTAGAAGATATTTTTTACAAGAGAGCGAAAGAAATAATTGTAGGTGAGAGGATTCACGCATTTTTAAAGATAAATATTTATAATTTTGCTTTATGGGATTTAACGACAATAAATGTAGGCAATCAGTTGCCAGCAATTATTGTAGTTAATTCTCGTGAATTTTTGTTAAAGTGTACTTTAAAGTGCTAGACGCAAATCTAGATTTTCTTCCGATAGGGTTTTATTGTATGAAGAATTAATTAACTTAAACATAATTTTTGAAAGGAAATGTACTTTTCTCACGGCTATATCTCGTAAGCCATTTGTAATTTTGTTTTCTTGTCTTTAGCAAAGCTTCAGTTTTCAGTTTTCAGCAATCGCGAAAATGCTAAAAAGTACCCACCTTGTTTTGTAATTTGTGGTCCATATCTTTTTAACCATTCCGAAACAATACAAAAATAAATTGAAGGCAACGAAAAATTTAACAAGTCCTTAGAACATGTCAATTGCATCCGAGTTGATACCGTTCCTGAGTTTCTTCGCTGTATGCTACGGCCAGTGCTAAAAACCATCATAGCAAAGAGAAAGCGTGTTAGCTGTTGTTGGGCTACTTACGCTATCCTCATGGCCACGTTTTCATGCACAGGAAGCCTGGAATTGTATGATAACGCTAAGAACTTATCATTACGTAATGTCAACAATTTCATGCAATCCTCTAACTTTAAATGATTGCCTTCATCATTTTTTTAATATTTTAACCAGGAGTTGCGAACGGCCAGTTCATTGAAATGGCTGAACATTTTTAGCTTCCAGATTTTTGATCTAATATAAATTTTGTACTTCGAAAGAGCAAATCCATCTTGTTAGTGCCCTCCAAATGTGTATTGTATTTATTTATTTATAGAAAATATGTTAGTTCCGAAATTTAAATTTTCCGAAACATGAATTTAGCTATGAGCTTTTAAGATGAAGTAATTTTAAAGGAGGCAACAACAACAACAACAACTCTATATAGAGTCAATCACACAGTAGACTAGACAGCCTGTTTCGGAAATCGCTACATTTCCTCTTCAGTAGTCTTGAGTTATTCAGCTGTGACCAACCAACTATTAAAGTCTTATATGATTTGACACGTGTTCGAACATCACCAAATTTGAAGACACAATATAAACTATACCTCCACCAAGCCATTTAAAAGCAATAACATTATGGTTTCCTTTAATCCGGTAATCAAATCTACCTCCATTTTTTTATCTCTTTCGTATTGGAGTGGGACTTTTCCGATTCTGTTTAATGAATAACGCTTGTATTTATAAAGAAGGGCCATTGAGAAAGGAAAATTTTTATTATTATCTAATGGTTTGATAGGTTTCTAATTAATTTTTTTTTAATTCAGTGTTATAGCCTCTATTAATAAAAACTAAATGTATTTTAAGCAATATAACAACTCAGTAATTAGCAAGGTAACAAACAAAGAACATTAATTAGAAAACCTTTTTCAAAGCTCAATTATTTTTTATAGCAATTATTTAGGGAAATTATCAAGGGCAATTCCTTTAAAAAATAATAAGATCTCAACGCTCAACCATGGAAAGACATTTTTGATTGTTATGTAGCTCTGATCTATTCTTTGAATTTTTACATGATTATAATTGTGAGCTTTTTAGATCATGTCAGTTTAAAGAAGGCAACAACAATAACTGTGTATAAAATCAAATAAACAGTAGACAACACAGAACTTTTTCGAAGGGAGCTACCCCCTCAGCATCAGTATTCTTAAGTGAATAAGCTGTGAGCAACCCACTGTTCAATTCTATTATGATTTGACACTTGTGAAAACAAATTCAGAATTTTTATTTTCTCATCGCTTATTTTATCGTACGACGATTTTATCGTACGAATAAAGTAGTATTTTTTTAGATCATACCTAAAACTATCAGGGATTGTGTGTCTGTTCTAGTTGGTCACAGCTGAATCACTCAAGACTGATGAAGAGGAAATGTAGCGATTTCCGAAACAGGCTGTCTAGTCTGCTGTGTGATTGGTTTTATACAGAGTTGTTGTTGCTGTTGTTGCCTTCTTCAAAGTTTTTTGATCTTAATAGCTCACAATTAAAATCATGTAAAAATAAAATCTATTCTGTTTTTAGATTTATAGAATTTGCTAGATTTTGATAATTATGAAGTTAATGGATATTTCCTTTATTTAGAAGAAGAAAAACTATTATTATTTCCATACTGCTTAGTAAATTACTAATTCAAGGGAAAAATAGGGTTATTATAGAACTAATGTTATAGGTTAAATAAATTAAAATTTATTTTATAGTTGCTGTAATTAACAAAATACTAACAAACGAAATGGGCTAGGAAAATTTTGATTTTAATAAATCAATAACACTTGCTTACATCCAGAATATACATTGAATGCCACTCTCCATTTCTAATGTAAATTAGGTCGGTGCTTCCAAAAGTCCTATTTCGGAATATTGCCCACTGTAGTTTTTTTTATATAAAAAAGTTTGTTCCACTTAATAGCATATATCTCCAGAATCAACTACAATAATCAAACAAATAATATATCAAGTTAAAGTTAATAAAATTCGCTACAAACAATGCTTGTATAATTTTTTAATTCAACTGTTAGATTCAGCGAAATAAATTAAATTTTTTAGGATTTTTCATGCTTTTCAGAAAAGTTTACAAAAAAACAAAACTGATAGCAACTTTTTTTAAAAATCAATATATTTTGTTTTTTTTTTTTTGGTATTTTTTGCTTAAAGCCTGTACTTTTCCAAAAAAAATAAGATATTGTTGAAGAAAATCTATTGAGAAATAAAAAAGTTGTGTTTAATTTCACTTAAGCACTCAAATTGAGTGAACGTCTATTTATGCATATCGCCCTATTTTATTATAATATAAATACAGAACAAGTAAGGGTTGTTGTAGGTATTTTTTAAAATTTTTATTGTTCATAAGGCATAAGTGTCAAATCAGGAGTTTTGAGAAAGAACACAAAAGATACACATGCTACAATTAAACCAGGCTCACGACTTAGGGCGCGACAGCCGAAACGGAATATATTATTTTGCTTAGCACAACAAAACTAGGTAAGCTCATGACTGAGAGTGCAACCGTAGATACTGTCAAAACTAAACGGTTTGCATGCTACAATAAAACAAGCTCACGACTGGGAGCGCGATTGCCGAAACTGTCAAAGCGAAACGCCTGATATTTACACTAATGACTATGAGACGTAGAGCATAGTCAGTAGCCTATCTGGTTTTATTGTATCATGTCTGCAACGCTGGTGAGTTTTATTAAGGAAATAGAAGCTAAAACATTCTAGCATTCTAGCAAAAACGTGGGAAACAAAAGAAGCGCACAATTTGTAACGAAAGAAAGCAAATAATGAAAATGAAAATAAACTACAAAATAAAATGAGTAAAAGACTGCGAGAATTCCATTGCAAGAACGATCAAAATGTTTTCTGCTACGTGTGCGTTGAATTTACTTTCGAAAAAAATTGACTCAATTTTACGAATTTACTGCAAAGTCATATCTTCATTATTTTGGTGTTGCGGATGAGAATATGTATTAATGAATCATGACCGCCAAGTATTTTGTTTCAATTATGCAAAGTAATATTGTCTGAATGGAGTTCGAGCAAAAAACGATGAAGTTTAATGTTCGGATGATATGGAGAGGACCGTTTTGTCACCTAAGCGATTGCTATTTTTATCTGGACGAAGTGACTGTCGATGGAAGACACAAACGAGTGATAAACACCACTGTCAAGACCGTTCAATTGCCAGTTCCTTATTCTGATGATGTTTCATATCCTTCTTACTCAAGTAAACACGTGAAAACAATCGGAAATCTTTCGAATCAGTGGGAATCGATAGGAACCACCAATTAAAAAAATTATGTTACAACAGCCTTTACTTGTTATTTATTTATATGGCAATGAAATAAGACGAAGTGCATAAATAGACAATAACAAAATTTGTGTGCTTTCGTTAAATTAAACACAACTTTTTCTTTTCTCAATAGATTTTCTGCAAAAATATTTTGTTTTTTAAATACTCAATTAGTTTGGTTTCTTTTTTGTAAATTTTTCTTAAAAACGTGAAAAATTCTAAAAACTGTTAATTTTATATAATTAAAATACAAATTCTAAATGTTTGATAGTTTAAACCATACTTGATTTTAAATACAAAGTCTAGTTGTATGGTAGTTTGAAATCATTTAACTGCTCTAACGAATCTTTCCAAAGAAACAACAACAACAAGGGGGCACACATCTACATACTTTCAGATAGTCAAACGGCCTCAAAAGCCATTCAAGCCTACGAACTTGAATCAAGACTAGTCGCCAACTGCGTCGAATTAATAAATACCTCAGGGTACAAAGCAATAAAATAGAATTACGGCGTGTTCCAGGTCTTGAAGGATTCGAAGGCAATGAAAGGGCAGACTGCCTTGCCAAACGAGGAGCGTTTTGAACTCTTACAGGACCCGAACCATTCTGTAGCATAGCTTAACGCTACATTCTAAAAAAAATTAGAATATGGGAAGACAAGAAATTTCAGTGCCACTGGAATGGCACTAATGGAGAGAGGCAAGCTAGGTAATTTTTAACTTTCAGTAAAGCAAAGTCCAAAGGCTTACTCAAGCTTACCAAAGCAGACTTTAGAATTCTAATAATTTACTTCACTGGTTACTGTTCAGTCAGATACCATCTTAAAAAGATGTTTCTTTCTGAATCAGACATCTGAAGATTATGCTAGGAGGAAGAAGAAACCCCTTAACACATTCTATGTGAATTTCCGGCAATCTACAGTCTAAAACGTCTCCATTTTAGAGGGTAAGTAGTGCCACCATCAACAATTTTTAACACCAAGCCAGAGACAGTACTAAAATGTATTAAAAGCCTTAACCTGGGGAGTCAATCAAGGGCATGCACAATAGATCCTATGGGTCGCTGTGCACATGGGCCCACAACAAACTTACTAACTACTCCAGAAATATGAATTAGAAACAACTAATGAATTCTTCGAGAATATATTTAATAGAACAGCAAAATTTGAAACTATATCATCAGGGGTATTTTATAGGGTAGCAAGTGCACAACCTTGCAAAGGTCAAAGAAAACCTTGCTGCATTAAGCTTCTTTATATTACCTTAATCAAACTATTTAAACTATTTTAATATTACCTTAATATTGGTACCAGGGCATACGAGGAAACGAAAAAGTGGACGAGCTTGCTAAAAATGGTACCTCGGTGACATCAGTGGTTCAGAACCCAGTGAGTATTTTGTTGGCAGCTGTCAAACTGCTGCTCAAAGAGTACACCATATCAAAACCCAATTTTAGATGGACTGAACTCTTAACATGTAGAACAACAAGGCTTATCTTGCCGATTCTGGACCTAAAACGATCGAGAGCCCTTCTCTTGCTGGGAAAACTAGAGGTAGCTACGATAGTGGCCTTTACCACAGGGCACTGCTCAATAGACAGACATGCGTCCATGCTGGGAGTCATCGCAAATGACTTCTTCAGAAGCTGCTGGGACTAGGTGGAGCTCCTGTCCCGCGCTCGCGAGAAGAAGGTACAAATATTTGGGGAGGTTATTCTTTTCTGAGAGACAAGCGTCAAACGTCTAAAAAGCTTCACCAAAAGCTCAATGTGTTTCCACTCAGACTGAAGGCCATGTGTGCATCGGTATCACAATGGATCTTATTGGTCAACCTTACCATAGGGTAGCAAGATTTGAAACCGTATCAATATGGCTAATGATATAACAATTTTATACTTTATTAATAAATGTTTCTAAATATTTAGCTATTAAACAATTATAAATCATATATCTTTTTAAAGATTGTTTGTGTTGTACCTATAGCCCTCATTTCCTAAACAGTTGAGAAATAGTTATCAAAAGAAATTTTGAAATTAGTTTTTTCTAGAACTGTTTTTGTAAAACACTAACTTTGAGCCGGTCTTAATGGCAATTATACCTCTATGAATTTTAAAATCATGTAGAGCACCTGTTGAACTATTTTTGTACCCTATTGTATGGGCTTTTTTGTCGTATATTGTCTTAATGCAGTTCTTTCTTTGAAAGAAACCATAATTTCATCCAAGCTAAGATTTTCATCTTTTGAAATTCTATGCCTATATTTGTTCAGTAAACACGTTCAAAAAGTAACAGACTGTAAAAAGTTTATCATTGGTATCAACATCTTAGAAAAATTCAAGGTAATTACGAATAAAGTGAAATCTGTCTCTCGTCGTACTCAATTATATAAATTAGTTTAATTGACCTATGTTTTATTCGAAAATTAATGGAAATAATTTTCAATTTGTATGAAGTCAAAAAACTTATATTAATATTAATACCAATAATACTTTTATTTTTTTATAAAAGACATTGTTCTCTTTTATTGAATACACATAATATCAAGCTTGGAAGGTTTTAAGTGTTTAAATAAATTTTTTTAAAAGAAGCCATGTCTTAAAATTAAAAATTATTTTCATTAAATCCTAATGTTCAATATAGAAATAGAGAACGCAGCTTAACTATCCTTTGCCTCTTGTTTCACGTGTGCTATCAAGCTGTGTTGTATGTCAAGAAAAAAAAATTATTACTGTATTGTGAGTTAAAGTATTAATATAATTAATGCAAAACCAAATCATTACCTACATTATAATGTTTATTTTTGTATATTAAAGATTGTTTTAAAAATAAGTCTATTATACAATGTATAACACTATCTTTTTGAAATGTTGTAGATTTTGAGTTTATAAGTGCGCATAAAGAAGTTATCTAAAAAAAATATTCGATTTTTTCTTTCTAATTTACTCTTATTTAACGAATATTGTTGTAGAATGATATAATCACTCGATTTGCAATTAAATAATAAGGAATCTTTTTTATTTGGCTTTGATTTTGCATAGGTTTTTACTCACTTTTTTAAAAGTCAAAATAAAGTGTAATAACATTTTGCGTTAGTGTCTTCCAATTGGCCAAATGTCATTTATGTTCAAGCTTAAGCTTAAGTTCTATCCAAACATTGAAAAGCATTTGTATTTGAAATTTAATTTTTTGTGCATAAAATTTGACCTAATTGCAGTTTGTGCAAACTTTCATGAGTTTCTACAGCTGCTTCTAAATATATATTTATGTAAATATATATGTATATATATGTGCGTGTGTGCCTATTTATTGCTATGTTGCACTCTGTAAAAAAGAGTTTTTTTTTCTATAATGCCAAACACTTAGGAAAAGCCGCGTTTTAAGTTGATATTATATTAAGAGCTTTTCATAATAATTTTTTAATATTTTTTTGTGTTTCCTAAGAGCTTTTGCTGTTGTAGTGAACATAACTTAGTTACTCACTTTAAAAGCAGCTGGACTGATTGGAGATTTTTTTTTGTTCTATTAATAATTCAGTTATTAAAACAATCTAGTTGCGCTATCAAAGGAATGAATTTTTTATGAATTTAAAATTTCACTGTGCTGCTTTTAAGCAATTGGAAAAAATTTCAGCGCTTTATCAAAATCAAAATTGTAAATAAGTTAAGTCTCGCGGATAAAAGTTTGTGGGCGATGATGTTGTAAAGCATAACTGTAAGCGGGTTGTGACAATATTTTTTTGAGTTCTTAAGGGCAGAATTTTTATTTTCACTGTTTACGCAACAGATTAACTTTATTCGCCTCTAAAGCTAAATCTTGTTTTCTATCAGTAAATTTTCTATCAGTACGTTTTACATGTCTGATCACTGCTTAACACGTTTAAAATTAGAAAACATTGAGTTAATAAACAAAATCTTTCAAATTTGGTAACGAGTAATGAGCTAAATAACTAATAGGCATTAATTTGAATCTTGGTAATGAGCTTATAATGATTCTAATCCATCGATAAGATTTGTTACTTTTTTCGAAAAAAAAGAAACTTAAGCAATGGATGAATCCAGACTAGCTTTGTAAAATAACTCTAAAAAAGTAAATTGCTTAGAAAATGCTTGAAAAATGCAGGCAATAGAAATTAACAGGAGGGTTATGAAAAGTTTGGTAAATACATAAGAAAAGAGATTTTGAGTGTTAAAAATAGTATTTATTTGAATGAGATTAATAAAATTAAGGGAAACATTAAAAAAGAATGGGATTCATTAAACAATATTTCAAGTAAAGCACACAAAAATTAGTTAATTTTAAATATAAAAACAAATGGTATTACCATAATAATATTCAAAACTATATTGGTACTAATGTTGCTTCTAAAAATGGTTTATTAAACTCTTTCTGCTTAGTAAGCCGTAAGTTTTCTTAAAACATGTTTTGTTTTTGAGAAAATAGAAAAAACAGTATTTGGAAAAATCGTCCTTCAGCAGTAGAAAATAATTTGAGCCTATGGAAACATTTCACCTGGCTTGGTTGTACGATTTGCAATTAAAGCATAGTACTATGTTTGTTTGGGTGAAATTTCTGACAACATTATTGTTGCGTGAAAGTTCTGACATATATTTTATTGTGAGGAGTTTCGTTTGCAGCGTTTCTGAGAGAGACTCAAAGAGTGAGTTGGAAAACTGAATGAATGAATAAACATTTATTTTTTCTTATGTTATAACATAATTTAAAAAATTTTCATTTAAACAAGATAATATGATTTAAATAAGATAAAATGATTTAACTTCATATGGTCTCTATCTTTTCACTTCAATATAAATAGGCAGTAAAATTAAATTGTCGTGATAAAATGTTGCTCAGAAACATGTTGCGATAATTTCACGCAGCGATACTCGGAGTACTGCACGGACGAAAATTTTGTTAAAATTTCCACGCTTGTTTCGCAGCTGTTATGTTTTGTATAGAGATTTGAGTGGAATTTCACATGAAACTGAACAGAGAGAGTACTTTACTACGGGAAAGTTGTTCGGTGTTGCTTGCCGTATACACAGCCGTATACACTTTATGAGTGAAAGTGAATTTGAATCATAATTGAATTCAATATTTGGCAGTCTAAATAATACTTTTTTTGTTTTTCATGAATTGAGTTATTTTATTTACTAATATAATTAACTGTTTTTAAGAAAAAAGTAATATTAAGAGCACCAAACATCGAATACATTTATTATTTAATTTCACTTTCACTCGGAAGTGAAATGCAGAACCTGCCTGATTATTTGGAATTTTGTTAATGTTGAGACCAATCACGGTGTTTTGGCAGTTCATTTCTCGCAAAGTCTTAAAATTGGCACGCCCAAATCGTTCTTGTCACAACATGAAAGGTTCCGTCGAAAATAATTTGACATCAGGTATCGTCAGAAGCTTTAAATTAATTTTTTATATTTCTTTTTTTGTTCACCATCCGCTAAATTTTAATGGCTTTCAAAGAATTAACGTATAGTTCTTCTTATTCAAACACTACCTTGATGCCTTTTTCATTAACTTTCGAAATGGATATAAAATTCTTTTCAAGCCCTTTGACTAATAATACATCTTTAATAATATAGATTTCAGTTTTTGATACCTCAACTTCAATATCGCCTCTGCCAGCAGTATTAAACCTTCTACCATCTCCATCTTTCACTTGGTTTTGTTTCACTGTGTTTTGTTATAAAAACTCCTTTGCCAAAAGTTTGTATTTTTCTCACTGCATATATTGCATTTGAATCGTTTTGCTGCTATGGGCTGCACTTTCATGCAAACATGAGCTAAGAAGCGCCTCTTCGTTAACTAAATGCTAGGTCAAACGCTCTATGCTTTGGTCGTTCCGTGGAACCGCATACCAAGCAGTAGGAACGTGAACATAACTATTTGTAGGTAAGGCCGCTAATTACTTTCGCTAACATCATTGGCTCCTTTTGTTCGAGATTCATATCTTTGAGTCTTTGAGCCAATGAAGTAACACTAGCAACGAAATCGACTACGTTTTCGTCTAGCTTCATCTTACGATTGATAAATTTTTCCAGAAGAATTTGCGCAGAATGGTAATTTTTTTCAGCATGAACGCATATGAGTTTTGAGCACATTTGCGCTGCTGTTGAACACTATTTTATATAATTCATCTGCTCTAGCTCAATCAATACCTTTCATAATAAACGCTTGTGCTTGTGTTAAATTTTATGAATATTTATTTTATTGCATTAAATTCAAGATTATTTAAGATTCATTTCAATACATATAAACACTTCGTTCAATAATTATAAGTAAAGCAAAATGAAAGCAAATCTACAATACATTTGCATTTGGCTTATTTACATAAATGTTCAAATTAAAGTATTTTTGTGGGAGATATAAAAGTATTTACAAAAAAAGCTCATACGCTGAACACTTTGACAAGAAGATATTTTAAAAGGAGGAATCAATCAGGTATTTTTTAAGAAATGTTTAAAAAAGCAGAAGTAATATATCTGTTTATCTCTGTGTTCAAAAATTTTTGAAAAAGCTGTCAAAATAACAATGCTGAACTTTCTAAGCAAGTTCAAGTTTTTTATTGACTGTCAATTTGGATTGAGGAATGGTATGTGAACTGAAGATGCACTTTTAAAATTTTCTTGTAAATTAAAAAATAATTGCCTTGTTGACATAACTTTTTTGTTGACATTACCACAGCGTTTGACACAGTCGATCATAAAATTTTACTTAGTCAATTGCACAAATGTGGATTTCGAGGGGCTATTTTATATTTGTTTTCTTCTTATCTTTCAAAAAGAATTCAGAGAGTAAAAATGGATAACCACTATAGTTCATATAGCAATATAAAATTTAGCGTTCCTCGAAGTTTAGCTCTGGGTAATTTTTCAAGTAGTGCAATAGCATTTGCAAATGACATGCCCAGTACATATTCCTGTGATTATATAAGAGCCAACATTCAATTGGCTCGAGTGATGTAGATGTCGTAATCTTGTTTCTATCATTCTTGCATTATATGACTTTAATAATGAAGTAAACCGTAATCTAGATTCTCTAATACACTGGTTTACTACTCACAAGCTAATTCTATCTAAGTGATAAAACGAAGGATATGATATTCGATATTAGTAGAAAAGAAACTAATTGTATAGTTATTTACGTTTCATTGTGCAAATTGTAGGTAGTTTTCTTTTTGTAAGGATACATGTTATTTGCATATTATTGTCCATACCTTCCATGAATCAAATCTTTGTTCATTCGACTATTTTTATCGGAATGTGTTAAATGTTTTAAATATCGTAATATAAAGACCGACTAGAAAATGTATTGCTTAGATCATAGAAATTCTTTAAAAGAATACTAAGTCACAGCTACGAGACAAATTTACCATTTCTAGTAATTTTGCTTTGAAAAATTGCTCTCCTGCATCTATTTTGGAATTTTTATTCTTAATTAGAATATTGTTGACTTTGTTGGGGCGGTAATGTAATAAAATTACTCCATTACTTACTGCGCAGAAATATGTAGTTATTATAAACGAATAGTATCTCAAATATTTGGCCTTGAAAATAGTTTTCAGCTATTCAAGCAATTTAATATTTTGTCTGTTAATCTTTTATAAAGTTTTAAAAACTTTTTTATTAAGTCTTGTTACGAGATAAATAGAAGTAATCTAGAGTAAGAATTCATTACTTTAACCCATTAACTGCCGACATATTATTCTGCTGGCCGATTTCGATGATTTTTTTCAGGAATTGTTTATTTTGCTCCCCAGATCAAAATTTCTGGTTTTTCAGAAAAAGGGTGTCCAACATAACTTTTTAAAATAACTAAATTTATGTTGACTTGATATGATTTAAATACAAATTCTAAATGCTTGATAGTTTAAATCATACTTGATACAGCTCGACCAAACGGAAACAGCTGAAAACAAAATCAGCAAAAATTCTAAAAACAACTTCAGTAAACATGCTTTGTTAGTGCAGACTTCCAGTAGGCTGTTGGACTACATATAATAACATAAGCATGGAGAAATTGACGCCTCAAATCTCATCGCCCCGATGGTGCAGTGCGTTAGCGCGCGCTTGCACGGGTATCACAAAGATTTCTGATGACGCTCTTAGCAGAGTAGAAATTTCAATCAGATCAGCTAGTGATTTTTTCCTTTTTATATTGAAAAAACTTTGTTGTTGTTGTTGTTTCTTTGGAAAAATTCGTTAGAACAATTAATTGTTCTAACTTTGACCTTAAGCTCAACAAACGATTTTAAACTATCAAACAACTAGAATTTGTATTTAAAATCAAGTATGATTTAAACTATCAAACATTTAGAATTTGTATTTAAATCATATAAAGTCAACATAATTAATATAGAGGTCATTTAGAAAAAACTTAAAAATTTAAGTCAAGCGCTCGAATTAAGGCGCTCGAAAATTTAAGGTATTTTTAGGATTTTTTAAAAGTTAAAAGACTATACAACGATAGTTACGCCATTTAGGTAATATTATTAAGCCATTGTAAAATTCATTACCTATAAAAAAATTAATTTTTTAATTTAAAATTGAGACCCATTTTAAAACATTGGCCTTTTATGTTTTATGTATTTTTTAAATGGGCTTTGGCCGTTTAAAAGTAAAATATGTCATTATAAATTTTTCATGTAAGCACTTGTGTGAGCCCGACCTAAGAAAAAAGTTTGTTATTATGTCTTCACATACAACAACTTTAAAAAAAAAACCTTATTTACTCCTTCTATGAATTATACCAGCAAACTGTTAGAGCCTAGATTGATTCGTGATAAAGAAGTAATAAAAAATAAAAGCATTCTATGTCGTAAAAACTATTGAACTAAAAACGTTCAACTACCCCAGCTTGGTTTAATTATAAGAGAAGATTATTCTTAAAACATTACTTGGAACAGTTACAAAACAAATCAATTTTATCTTACATTAAATGAGTTAAGATTAAGCAATGGGCTAAAGGTTCTTGCTGAACAAAGTTGCTTCGTATAGTATTGCAAGGAGCATAAAAGTTAATAAGAGCAAGTATATTGGAGCAATGAGTATTTTTATGAATAACATCTCTAGTAGACAGTAAATAAACTGAAAACTAATTAAAAATCCATTTCATTTACCTTTTCGCCAGATGAACATCCAAAGAAGTGCAGTTTACATATGAATATTTGTTCAAATCAAATTTAAAAATTTGATAAAACAAAGAACTGGCATTTATTATGAGAATTTTCCAATATATTTTTTTCTCATTGGAAATTTTTCACAGAGTGTTTAACAATACAAATTTTTTTAATTGTGAGAAGCTGAAATGAAAATATAAAATTAAAAAGTCAATGAAAACTTTTTTCTCATTCTCATTTCTCATTCAACCAGAATATGGCTTCTGGGGCCCTATTCTGGTTGGATGAGAAATGAGAATGAGAAAAAAAAAGTGAGAAACTACGTTTTCCGATTCTTAACTAATGAGAATGAGAAACTTTTTGGCAGGTTTTCAATGAAAACGTTCATTGTGAATAATAAAATGTAAAACAACTGTCAGTGAGAATTTTCCAGTGAAAACTTTAATATCCGATTCACGTTGAGTGGAAATGAAAAATTTAAACGTCAAAAACTTCTCATTCGAATTTAAGTTTTCATTGAATTTGAAATTGTGAGAACGAACAATTTTAATACTTGATAATGCAAGAAGGATCATGGTAAGTTAAAAATTATATAAAATAATTATTGTTTCATAGTTTTGATAAGAAGCTTTATATTTTAAATTTTATCTTTATCTAGCACAAGCCGAACGCTGCCGAAGCGACCATCGCAGGAGCAAAAAGAGGCGCTAATAGATTGGCTTGAGCGCCACTTGGATGTGGCCAATGATAAATTCATTGGAGTTGATGGAGTCCACCAAAGGGATGAGATGTGGGGGTCCGTTGCCTCCCAATTAAATTCACTTGGTGGAGCTAGAAAGGATGGGGCGAAATGGCGAAAGTTTTGGATGGACTTAAGGTAAAAAACTGTTATCAATAAAGTAATGCTAAGTACGGCAATCTAACACCTACATTTTTTTTTACATTTTTAGAAGCTACACCAAAAACAAAAAAGCTGAACTGCGACAGGCAGAAGAAAGGAGCGGAGTGAATGGAACACGAAGGGCAAAACCTCTAACTGCGATCGAAGATAGGATTGTAACCCTAATAACGCCTGCAGCCATTTTTGGAATGACTGCAGTGCCTGAGTTGGGTTTGACAACCGGTGATGAAGATGTGGGAGAAATTTTCTTTGCAATGTCAGAAAATGCAGCTAATGAAGACGAAGCAAATGTAGTCGAACAGAGTGCAAGTAAGCAGCCAATTAGGAGAAAGAGGAAGCAAACTCAAGGAAGGACGGCTGTAGACAACTATAGCAAAATTTTGAAAATTGAAGAAGCGAAATTAGAAGTAGAAAAACTTAAATTAGAAGAAGAAAAAAAGAAAACAGCTATTTTTGAGAATATGCTAATTGAGCTTAAGGAAATAAAGAGCATGCTTTCCACTAAATAATCAATACGTCTTTTATAAAATGTTCAAATGGGCTTACCAGATTTTTAAATAGTTTTTAAATAGTTTAGTTTATTCTTCTGCGAACGGATTAAAAACAATTTCAAGAAAAAAAGTTTCAATATGAATTTATTTCTTGTTCATCAAGATATTGTACAAATTAAATTTAAGCACTCGTGTGTCATAAGAACAAAAAAATAATTTAAATGCAAATTTAGGAAAAATATGTTTCAATAACACTTGTTCGAATAGCTACTCCAGCATTGTTTGGACTATGAATGTTTTCTTCATTTTCAAGTTCATCGTTTTCTTCACTGTCCATAGATACATCATCTGGAATAGGAACTCTGGCTGCAGTGAGAATATTGTGCAAAACTGCTATTGCGTTGATTATAATCGCTGCCTTATATGGACAATAGCAAAGGGTTCTTTCCTTAGCGATGCAGCGAAATCTACCTTTCATTACACCGATGCCTCTTTCCACAGTACTTCTTGTGATCTTATGAGCTCGGTTATATTTTTGCTCAGCTTCAGTTTCAGGATTTTGCATCGGAGTTAGTAACCATGGTTGAAGAGGATATCCACTGTCACCCAGTAACCAACAATTCCTTTCGCCAGCCTCATATCGGGCTGCCAAAATGTTTTGTATTACTGATTGTCGCCACACATAAGAATCATGAGTAGTTCCTCCAAATTTTTAATTAACATTAAAAATCATATAGTTTGAGTCACAGATGATTTGCACATTTAAAGAATGTCCTCCTTTTCTACAATAATAAACGTGCTCAATGTCTTTTTTCACATAACTTATTTTGATATGGGAGCCATCTATTGCCCCAATAATTCCAGGGAATTCGCTTATATCATAAAAAGGTCGCTTAATACTATAATAATCATCCGTAGTTGGAAACTTTATGTACTTTTATGCTATTCTATTTGTGGCTGTGGCAACTTCTGTTACACAACGGCTTACTGATGGTTGAGACATTGACGAGAGGACGTCTTGGCCAACCGATCTTTGAAAGCTTCCCTGAGCAAAAAAGCGCAACGCACTAAGTATCCTGATGTGAACAGGTAGTCTATTCCTTCTTGCTCTTTTCTTCATAAAGGGTGAAATTTCATTGATGTATTCAAGGCAAAGCGCTTTTGGAAATCTGTATAGCTCCCTAAAATATTCCTCTGTTATTATTTCAAATGGATTGTGAGAGTCTCTCAAGTTTTTAAAAATTCGTCTAATATTTATGCTAATAAAATGATAAAATGTGTTAATTAGTGCCTGCAGGTGTGTAGTATTGCATTAACGTGTTTTTTGTAGGGGCACTTGCCTTTGTTTTATTGTAGTTAAGGGTAAATGCAAATTACTGCATACAAAATTAAAAAGTAATAATTTAAATGCCTTAAAATAAAAGTGTTATTTTTTAAGATGCTTTTCCCTCATAAGTTGACACGATAATGCATAACATCATTAAAACTAGATTTATTACCGCTGCCATCTTCGCCTTCTCTCGTGCTCTAACTGAACCAAAATCAATGAAGTCATCCTTTGCAATTCTTGAAAATGTTAACCTAAAATTGATGAAATTAATATCGGGAATTTATTGATAGGTAAAGAATCAGTAAGCATGCATCTCAAATGTGCGTTTTAACCAAAGCTAGGATAGATTGCGCATCTGCTAAGGTTTAGGTTAAGACGCATCGGTCAAAGAGGCTGTTAGCTTGCTTATGATTATGGTTATCTCACCTGTGAACCCTCTATGCCAAAATTTAACGGAAATGGCAGACAATCGCGGTCTCGTGACAAAGCCAAAACAATGGTAGTGGGTCCTTGAAATTGGTGGCGTTCCACGTAATTGCAACGTTTCAAACAGTTTTAATTTTTAAGTTAAAAAAGCGCAAACAGAAATGACAATAAATAATTTTTTGACATTTCTCATGAGAACTTTCCAATATATTTTTTAATCACTGGAAGTTTCTCACAATGTGATTTAGAATCACTTTTTTTGAATTATGAGAAATCAGAATGAGAAGTTTGAAATGAAAAGTAAATGAAATCTTTTTTCTCATGAGAATGATGAAGAATTTCTCATCCAACCAGAATAGGGCCCCTGGTCTCTGAAATCTAACACATTACGTATCATATTATATGAAAACTTTTAAATGTCAAAATCTAAGCCTTTTCTTTTATTTTTGTATGAAAAAATTGTACAAAAAAATTCCAAAAAAGTTTTAAAATCAACAGAAAAATTTGTAAAAAAATATAGATTTTTTAAAAAAAACAAAAAAAATATTTTTTTTCCAAGCTGTGTCTCGAACCCGAGCTCCCGAAAGCTTACTTTCATTTGTAATGATGCAAAATAAGCTGAAGTTTGTTAACAACTGTGGTAGATGAGTGGATAATATGTCGGACCGCCTCATGAGAGGACGTTGGTTCAAATCTCAATATGTTAGTAGTTTTTTATTTCAAGTTGATATTTATATTGCCTTTCTTTCTAACGTGCATTCTCAAATAGGGCTTCTAGCAGGTTTCTTTAAAGTCGGTAGAGAGAAAGGTCTAGTAAATTTTCTCGTTTCATATAAAAAAGTTAATGGGATTGAATATGAGTACGGAAGGGCTAAAAAACCCATATAATGGCCTGCTAGAAGCGCTTCAAAGCCCTGCTTTTGCCCACTAGGAAACGAATGTCTTACAAATATGTCCGTCTGTCTAGTCTGCTTGGTGGTTTGTTCTGCAAAGAACTTGTAGCTGTTTCAGGCTGTTACTTCATGACCTTATTTGGCATTAAGCTCAGATATAATTCTGAAAAAAATTGTATATTTTTAAGATTATAAGAAACAATATCGTAATTAACATTCACTCAGGGAAAAATCGCAACATAAAATTAAATAATATCATGTTAATTTTACGTTGCTCCATTTTTAAGAAATCATCTTTAAATTTACATTGAAATCCTTTAAATCAAACATGAAAAGATTTGATCTCCAATAAGAAGTGGAAAAAATTCAAAATAATGGTGATCCACTATAGTTATTATATTCCTTAAAGTGCATTCACTTCGAAACTAAGTTTAAATATAACATATTTAATATTGAAGTTTTCAGTAGTTAAAACGAAGTAGAATTTATATATTTTCAATTTTAAGACAAATGGAAGACATTTCAATTTGAAGTTGTCAATTTGAAGAGCAACAATTATTTTATGCACGCTGTTTGAATTAATTGAAATAATTTCAATTTTTTCAACAAAATTGACAAAGGTGTTCACTGAATGTCGCTCAAGTTTGTGCGTGCAAATAGGAATAGTAAGTGCAAATAACTGAAGATTAATAAAAATGGAAAATATTCAATATATTAATGAATTTGGCCAAGTTCTTAACTTGGACACAATACTTGTCAACAGTGTGGATGAAGTTACAAATTTGGAAGAAGACGATGAGAAATTCGCTAGTCTGCTTAAAGATTTTAAATTGGAAAGCCTTTTACCAAATTAATAATGGTAAAACTTATGTGAGAAATAAATTTTTATAACTACATTTTTAAAATCATAATTCTCTTATATAAATGTGATACATATATTGAATTATCATATAATTTTTAAAAAAAATCTTACCACATTTTAATAAAACAACATTTCTATAAAAACTAATTTTGTTTTATTTATTTGATTTTGTTTCACGGACCCTGTAACCATTCAATATCAAAAATGTTAAGTATTTCATTTAAAGTTAAAATTACTTTGATTCATTAATGCAAGGACGTGCAATCAAAGAAGAAAATACCTTACTGCAAAGTTATAACGCGTTTGAAATAAATACGTTAGTGTTCCAATTGAATATGCTTCCTCTTTGAATTAAATCTGAATCTACGTTAAGTTAAAGTCGAATACTTATCATTTTAAGGTGCATAACACTTTAGTTTAAAGTGGAAACAACATAAAACTGAATATATGTGTTTTCACTTTGAATTGAATATTTTCGTGTTTGGTGCCAAATCATTCCGAAAAATACTTGAATTAAAGTGGTTACCTTTGATTTTACGTTGTTTTTTAGCTCAGTTGAGGCTATTGTTAATTTTTCATTAAATTTTCATTTTACGTTTTTACATGTTTGCTAAATAACAGCTTTCAAAAAAGGTGACTTTTTCATAAACTCCAAAGATACCTTTCTTCCTCAAGAAATTAAAATACTTACTAGCTGCATTCAAAGTCAATATGTTAAACTTTGTCACCTTTAATTTCAAGTCAAAAGCTGAATGCGTTGATTTTTAAGATTGATTTTAATGTAAGCGTTAAAGCAACGCCAGCGTTAGTAAGTTTTGATGCTTTTTCTCTTCAACTAGAATTATAATATTAAATAATTTATAATTTAATTTTTAATAAATAAATAAAAATGTTTTCATGTTTCTTATGCCAAAACTAAAATTTTTTTTCCCATTTCCTTTTATATTGGTAATTCTAATTCAACTCAAGTTAATGAAATGTTGATTTGGGAGTTTGCTTTGTTGCAAGTTTTTCTTTTCTGCCACACTTCACTTGCACACTTTCCAACACGTATTCAATGTATGCTTTCTTAAGGCGAAATTGTGGGAACTTTTATGATCCATATACTTTAAAGTGTCTTTTTATGTCGTTTGTGAGATCTCGTGTAGAATAAGCCTCTTTTATATGGAATCCCTACTATGCTGATCATACACTTAGACTTGAACGAATACAGAAAACAATTTTAAAATATGCACTGTGATTTTTTGACTTTGTTGAGCCTCTACTGGCTTATAATGCTCGCTGTATGTTGTTAAATTTAAAATTGCTTGAGTCTAGGCGGATTATTCAGTCGTTAATATTTCTTAATGACATTGTCTTTGGTAAGATTGTTGTAAATACTTGTTAAGTAAAATTAATTTTAATGTTCTCGTAAGAAATTAACGTCATTTTGATTATTTTAAAATTCACTTTTGTAGAACTAATTATTTATTATATAAACCTTTGAATAGAACTCTAAAAGAGTATATTTTTCTAAGTTTTTAAACTAAATATTGATTTTTAAGTTTTATATTTAATCCTTTTTTATTTAACCTCCCAGGCTTTTTAATTATTTACCCTAAAATATAAAATGTATTCGTAATAAATATGTTTTCCTTAAATATGTAAAATGGTGTTATTATAATATATAAAAAAAAAATATTTAATTTTTGAAAAATAAGCACAAAAAAGGTTATTATTATTATTATTAATATATTAACAGAAAATTAAAATTTTAAGTTAACTTATGAGCTATCTAAAAAAGGTTATTTTAAAAGAAGTTGTTATGGTAGGTATTATCATAATAAAAAACTTTTTTCTTAAGTCCGGTCACCAGTGTTTACATGAAAAATAAACAATGGTATATTTTAATTACCTACTAAATTATTTTTATAATTCTAAGAAATATAATTTTTTTTCTGTCTAGTCTGTCTAATATGTTTGGTAATTTGTTTGGCACCAAGCTCAAATAAATTTTTAAAAAGTATTTTTTCAATATTATAAAAAAATTTTAATCATATACTTACTTATAATATGTTTTATGCAAAAAAATGTTTAAATTATTAATTTTTAATTTTTTTTATTACTTCAATTACTTAATAATTTCTACCTACATTCCCTACGAATTCCTTGTTAGTTTCAGGATGTAGAATGAACACTATTATTTTCGTAGGAAGATTTGTAAAAATTGTGAATTGTACAAAATAGAAGTTGTAATAAATCTTAAAATCGGTAACGTAATTTTCCATTTACAAATCAGACAAGTTTTTGCTCTTTTAAAAATAAAAAGATTTTGAAATAATTTTTTTTTTTTGTAAAACTCTGAAATTAAAATTTTTTTAAAGTTTTTTCTAAATGACCTTGTTATTTATTATGTTGATTTCATATGATTTAAATACAAATTCTAAATGTTTGATTTAAGTATGATTTAAACTATCAATTATTTAGAATTTGTATATAAATCATATAAAATCAAAATAATTAAAAATTTTTTTATAACTTTTCAATCAAATTTATTTACCCAGCATTTGTGCCTGGGCATTTTCTATGAATCTTACTTAAAATCAATTTTTTGGTAAACTGATTAAATTATTTGCCAGATTATAAATTTATTTAACTGAGAACATAACAAAGCAAATCTGGGTTCTTGCTGAAAGTTGTTATAAAATGGAACGGAGTAAAAAAGATAGATAACCAATAAATTCTTTTATTTTTTATTAAAAATAAACAAATTACAATCGATAAATTTCATTTCAAGTAATTCATCTCTTTTTCCTTTACATTTTTATTCCTCACACAGATCAATGCTGGTGAAACGCAATACATTCGTACCGTTGACAATTTAATAGCTTCACGTATTAGCCTCAAGTTGCAGCTACAAGGAATTCACTTTACAGGCTCAAATGCGGCTTTGATGAATGCATACGGTAGCAGCTCAAATATTGCTGTTAGCGGTAGTGGTCAAAAGATGAATGTTGTGGGTCATAATGGTGGCGCACCAGGTGGTTTGGTCTTACGTTGCACTGCGCAAATCAATGACTTATATCAGGAGTACAAGGAACTTGAATTGGGTACACCACAAAGAGATCCAGTGCCAGCAAGAGGTATGTTTAGATTGATTGATGATACAATTAACATAGCAACGGTGTATGTATTTTAGCTCCAATAAACGTAAGATACATAACATAAGACATTTTCAAATAAATTTTGTCTTAACTATTTGCTTGGAGTTTTGTTAGAGATTTAAATAAAACTTTGTGAATAATTGCATATTAATGTTACTCATACGCCGTGTGGCACAAATTTAATACCTGAATATATTTATAAAAAATTAATTAGTAACATTTTTTTTTTATTTTTACAGTGACTCTTTCTTCTGGGAGCAGTATGAAGAGCTTCTTTAGTTCTTACTTTTCCTCATCAGCTGGCCACCAAAAGTTTAGCAATTTTGTGTTAGCTATAAGCGCTTTGCTTGCAGTTCTGTTCATTGATGTGACAACATATTCGATAGCTCTGCCTGATTTCATAAATAAATTTTACAAAAACAACAACAAAAATATTCATTCCTGTACTACGCACGCAAAAAGCTTTCTATCAAAGAGATAGATAATTAAATTTATCGTTAGAATAGATTAATTATATTTTTTTATATTAATATTAAGCACATGAGAAAAAAGTAAACAAATCTAATTCAATTTTAAATAAATGTGAAACATTGTCAGGAAATTGAATGCATATTTTGCGTTAAGTTGAAAAATCAACAATTATATGCAAAAATGGAAAAGAAGCAGCTGCAAAAATTATTATTATAAAAGTTATTATTATTACAATTAATTTATTAATAATTGATTAATGCATACAAAAACAAGAGCGAAACCAAAATAAAAACGAAATCATTAATATGTGTAAAATATTATAAAAAAATAAAAAAATGTAAGTTAAATTGAGTGCAGAATAAATATCAAAAAAAAAATTAATGTTAATTGTGAATCAAAAACAGTAAATGAGTTTTTTTATTTAAAAAAAGAAGGTGGAGAACAAATTGACGCTTTATTTATCTTTGCTAGTGTTTCGAAGCGAGTTTGTTTTCTTAAAATTGTGAATCAGATATCAGTGGTATATCTAGGATTTGCTTAAAGGGGAGTGGCGATGAATATAATTTTAAATTTAGCGAATGCCGGAAAAGCAGGACCATATCGTTGCTGAACCTCCTCCGAGCTTTAATGTAGGCTGGCAGTTTTTTGGCTTAAAGCGTTTACCCTTTCGTTGATGAACAATAGTTATAACATCACTTGTGTGGTTAAATTTAGATTCGTCACTAAAGAGAACTGTCATCTATTCTTTGTCGGACCAATTCAAGTAAACTGTGCGAAATTTTATCTAAAATATTAAATTTTTTGAACAGATGAACTTTCTTGCTGTTACTGCTAGTTTTCAAAGAGTCACTGAAACTATTGCATGTTGCTTGCTCGTTCACTGTCAAGTCTACAGAAGCATTTACGTTCGGAAACACTTCTGGATCAACACGTGATTTCTTAACCTTGCTTTTAAAAATAATCGTGTATTCATATTTTGGTATTTCTTAGAAAATGCAAATTGTGGAAAACCTACTGATGTGCAATAGTTAAAAATTAAATTTGCAATAGATTACTATGAAGCCGTAGTGTCGCCAACCGTTTGATACGGAGCTTACACGAGACAGTAGTGTTAAGACAATTGCTATACAATTCGAATTATTACCTACACATCAACGCCGTAGATCAAATGGGTTAAAAACCCGCCTTTCCTAAGCAACCCAGAATATTTCTATATATTAAATAAAAACAAAAATATTCCAAATTATTCAGTTTTTTCATAACATGAAGGTAAATTAAAAATTGCATATGGTTTAGTTTAGTTAGCAGATATTCAATTCAGAGCAGGTTATCATCTTGAGTCCCTAAAATACGGTTATATTTTTGAATATTTTTTTTTAAAAAGGAAGTAAATAAACATATTGAGTTTTTAAAGTTATTTATTGCTCCTTAAAGTATAGGAAAATATTTTTTTTTTTTTTTCATAAAAGTGTAATGTAAAGTATCAATACGCCGTCAAACGTCACGTTGAAAAAAGGTTCCCAAACGGTATCCATCAAAAAGCGTGTTCATGTCGTCTTATTAAAAAAAAAATCAAAAAATGTTAAAAACTATATTATATTTATTGGAGCTTCACCGATAATATCATTTAGTAATTGAAAATTACAAAAATTGGCGAATATGTAGATTTTTATTACCATTTTTTTTACCTTTTTTGTTTTTTAAAGAGCTCTAAGAAAATGTATCTAACCTTCCAATTTATCTGAACTTAGGTTAATGATCCAACAAATTTTGTCTACTTTAAAATGAAAAAAGATCCAAGTCAATCCAAAGAGTAGTACTTGAGTTATCCTGCAGCCCAGTTTAAAAAATATGAGTTTTCAGAAAACGCGTTTAAAGATTTGGCTAACGATTTTTAGAGTTCCTTTATTAAAATATGGCTTCCAATCGTATGCAATAACTTTTTTATGCAATTTTTATCGGCCAAACCGCTTTAGAAACATATTTTACACATCAAATGCTATTGAAAAATTTAAAAAATTGATTTTTTGGTCGCGTTGCATGGAAATTTCGCTTAAATATAGTACTGTATAATTAATTCTTTTACTTTATTTTAGAAATTTTTCTGAACCAGGAAGTGAAATTCAAATGATAATGAGCGTTGTTTTCTTGTTTGTTAATTAATTTACTTAACGTAAAAGTGTTTTTCACTAGCGGTAAATTATTCTGTCGTAAAAATCAAGAAAAGTTAATTGGTCAATCGTGTTTCAAATCGATGTTTTAAAAGTTTCAAATAATAAAGGGCATAAGACAAAAAAATTCGTCAAACTGTTTAAGAAACTAATAGTCTCGCCCAAAGAAGGAAATAGATCCCATATGTCTGAGGGCAAGGACAAGGTTTTTTTCTTTTTTTCATAATTAAAAATACTTGTGATGCATTTAAATGTATATTTATGACTAAGAGCTAACTGACTTAAGAATAATTAGTTATGTATATTATCGTTTAATTTGTTTGCATTGTCTTAAAATTAAAATGAATTTAATTTCAAAATAAGCATTTTCGTCATTGCTAAAAAAGCCAATTTTTTAATAATTTCTTGTTTCACCATTAGCATTAGAGTATGGGAAAAATATTTGTACTTGAAAGTTTGAAATTAAAGAGAGATCTTTTGCAATGATAAAAATTTTTTTTAAGATCTAGTAGGAAACGGTCGTGCCCTGTACCCATCTTTATTTTTGAATTATTACGTTATTGCTTATATCAAAAAGTAAATTTATAATCTAATTGATTTTTTCGGTTTAACTTTGAAGAATTAACTGATTCCCCAATTGTGAAATAGTTACAGCAATCATCATCTGGAGGTTTGGAGGCATGACCTTTCAACATCATCATCCTCATTAAAATAAGCTCGATAAAATTACGTTGGAAATTTTTAAGTCAAAAAAATCTGACATAGTTATCCTTGATATCCTTAAATTTTTTTCGCAGATCTTAAAATTATATATCATGATGTTGTCCCAACAAAAAATTTACTCCCAACAAAAAAAGTTAGTCTAGAATTAAAGACCGAAACCTGTTTCTTTTATTCAATCAATAATATTTTTTTGTAAACAACAACTACTGATGATTCTGGTGCTATTTTACTCGAGGAGACTGAATTTAATGACGTATCTTTTCGTTCACTATTTAAATTTGCAGGGAAGAGTGCACTTTGAATAAATAAAATTTCATTAACTCTTTTAACTTCGATTCTTGAAATCTCGGTTAAGAAATTTGGAAAGTTCTTAGACACTCAGAAATTCTTAGGTTAAATGAAAAAACTAGTTTTTTTTTTTTGCTTCTGTAAAATCTCCTCCTTATAAAGTACCTATCTACGAAGTTGCCATACACACTCACTTTTGCTAATTTCCGCCACTGTCTGTTCTGACAGAATGATATTTTTGATATTGAATGATAGAAAACGAAAAAATTTAATAGAATTGTTTGAAAATTTACAATACTTTGGCGTGCTTGTAGTTTTAACAAAAATTTTATTCATCAGTTCATAAGTTTCAGTTTTTTCTATTGTCTTGGTAACTGTCTGGGCGCTTCTTCACAGACACAAAAAAGTAAAAGGTTTTTCACTGTCTTTACAGTATTGTCATGTGTAGCCCCATTTACTAGTTATGTAATGAACATTAATGTTCATAAAACATGAACATAATGAACATTTAGTGAAAAGTACATTCGATGAGTTTTTGACCGAATGCAGTTGAACTTTATTAAAAAAAAAAAAAAAAAAAAAAAAAATTATAAATGCGCAGTGCAGGCAAACTATTTTTATATTTAGCATTTTATGAAAAAAATGTAATTGCATTTTTTTAATATTAAAAATTGCTTAATTTTTAAACATTCCCTTATTTCTCTCGTAGCTACTCCACTGACAGATAAAAGTATTTTTTTATCAAGCTTTGATTGAAGAAAATTAATTTTAAAATATTACAAGCATAAATAGAATCGAAGATTGATAGTAAGTAAGGTTTTAAAAAGTAATATTGACACGGGGTATTTCGGAAGAGCCAAATTTCAACACCTCCCAACTTTGTAGCTATATTTTTAAAAAAGATTTGAGTACATTTGTGTGAACCCGAAGATTTTTCGGTACATGGCAAAAAATTTCGAAAGTTAACCGGTCATTTTGGCATATATCACTTTATGTGTAGTTCATTTCTTAGCATTTTTTTTTTAATAATTATTCTTAATGCTTACTTTGTAGCATTAAACCACTTGAAATTAAAGATTATTTTATGGCTTTGTCCAAGTATTCGATCACATTTATACAAACTGTTAAGATGATGCAGGACTTATATTGAAGCAACCACTAGATGAATTAGTTTCATTCGAAAAGTTAATTTGTGGGTGTATGTGAGTGCGTCAACTTGTTCTAAAAAAGGACATGCAATGAAACTAAAAGCATCTACGCAACAATTTTATTACACTTAATTTAATTTACTTGACGCATACTGAGGAGCTCTCAGGACATGTAATGAACATTAAAATAGCAAACAAACACAAGCATATTATTCTTAATACACGTACACACAAATGCGCCACATTGACAGCTATGCGTATACATCAAAACGCAGCAGTTAACTTTATACTGGCAAAACACACTCACCCACACACATGCACTGACACACAAACACATACAAGTAACATTTGCCTAACAGCAATCCCAAAAATGAAAGCATTAAAAATAATTAAATGAACATAAATTAAATGCCACGCACACAAAAACACTCGCACTCACTAGCCACATTGAGTTGTTTTTGCGATTGTGTGCTTGTGTACGAGTGTAGCAGTTATATAGGTTGTTGTGGTAAATGTTGGCGATAATTAAATGTTCATTCGTAATTTTAATTTGCGCATTTTTCTCTGATTTCTTCAATTGTTGCGAGTTGTTTTTGTTTTTCTCTTCGAATAAATAATTTTTGACAAAAGCAGTGACTTTCAGCGGAATTTTGATTTATTTCTAAGCTAGCGTCTTAAATACGATACGTATGTATCGTATATGTAATACTTTGTATGCAACAGCACATTTATATTATTACAGAATAAAGATGAAAACATAAAACAACATTAAAACTATGTACTGTATTGTCTGCGGTCAAAATTCGACCAACTGTCTGTAAGGCAGTGAAGAAAATTTAACACTAACGTAGCATGTGGGCATTTCTGGCAAAATGTTTCCCGCGACTGAAAAATAAACTGTTAGTTAAAATTTTTTAAACCCCTATTATAGAGAAAACATGTGGAACGTTTAATTGTGATAGTACTGAGAGCTGACCTCAATTTAAATAAAAAAAAAAATTGCAGCAAACATGATGAATTGCAACAAAAGTTAAAAAATGGTGACAAAAGTTGAAAATTTTTTACGAAAATTGAAATTTTATAAGTAAAATAAATACTCGTTTAAATACAGAGTTTAATTAAAATTTTTTTCGATTTGAAAAAACTTGACCTTATTTAAAAAGTCAATGACTTTTTCATTCAGATTAGATCTTACCAGACTTAGGCTCCTTTTCCTAGAGTAGGGTACCAGAATTCCATCGTGTTACGAATTCCACCAAGCTCAAACGTGATGATTCTGCTTTTTAGCATGATTAGAATCCATTGTATGAAGATGGTATATTTTTAATCTGCATTGCTGCTTTGATCGCATTGTATGACGTCAAGCTGGTCTCCCTAATGTTGAGTTCCAGTATTTTCTCCATTGTCTTTGAAAAGAAGGAACTTAGGCTGATCGGTCTATACGTATGGTTATTGGTATAAAAATGACCTTAACCTTTGTCCATTTGCAAGTAATGTGTCCTAACAATGTGGCTGGATTTAAAAATCTGAGTGAGTAGAGGGAAAATTTAATCAATGCCTTGCTGTAGTAGGCACGAGTACATACCATCGGGTCCCGGAGATTTGCATGGGAAAAATTAAGATATGGCCAACGTACACTATCGGCCGTAAAAAGATTACCTGGAAGTCCTCTTTGACCACGTATCAGTGAATAGTAAGCCCAGTGTTCGATGGGGTGTCCTCTTCAAATACACATCCCGGAAAATGCGTCTGCAGTAAAAGACGATTAGTTTCATCCGAGTTAACAGTGTAGCTTTTGTCAGGTTAAATAGTGTACAGATGCCGTTTGAATATTCTTTTACTATAACATAACATAACATAACATATATTTTGCGAGAAGATCGATAGTCTGCCAGCAGCGACCCGTCTACAGAAGGCACTAGTTAAAGATCATTCAAACGGCATCTGTATAACTACGTTCATAGTATACATATGTTCAGTAGGACGTATATTTTATTTTTTAAATTTTGGGGAGCTGAAGCGGAAATCAAAAGTTTGACACAAAATATAATTTTGAGAATGTTTTCAGATTTTTTGAAAAAGTTTTATAGGTCGCTCAATATCGTTTTTTAAAAAAAGTAGTTTTTCAAAATAATAATTTTGCTTTCTACCCAGAATGAGTGTCTAACTGAATAATATAATGTTCCTTCGAACTTATTTGAAAAGAAAAATGTTCAAATTTTATTTTCGTTGGCTTGAAAGAGGAGTTCAAATATTTTTTTGGGCAAGAGGGTGAAAAAAGGGATTTTTTAAAAAATTTTTGCTGTTTTTTTTTGTTTTAAATTCAAATTTCTCTACGTTTTCGACCTTAATATATTATCTTAGTGTGAAGTTTTAAGCAACATACAATCTTAAGCAAACAAAAGAAAATAACGTTAATTTATTTTTTTTACCGAATTGATACGCATTTACAGTTTTGAAGACATGTCTTTTTTCGGTCGATTTTTTAGCGTGAGCAACGATTTAATAAATAAAAGTTATAAAGTTTTTGGTATGAGGGTATCCACGTAGTACGAGGATAAAAAATTAAATTTTAATCAAAAACATTTAGAAAGTGTAAAAATTTTTATAAATTTTAATATTTTTAACTCTTTTTTGCAGCCGTACTGTGTATAAATGATTTTACCTTCAAAGTAGTCGATTAGTTTTCCATCATTAAAAATTCTGGTAAATTTGAATAAGCATCTTTTGACAAAATAAGCTTGTTTTTAAGTTAATTGTTAGCAAGTTTATTCAAACAAAAAATACTCGTAGAGATTTTTTAAAGCAGGAATAAGGCTTCAGTCAAAAATAAAGATATGTGGCATGCTGGAGAAACCATTCCTGCTATAAAGTTGTTCGACCTCCTAGCAAAATAAGAGACTACTCGACTACTTTAGTTCAAGGTAAAATCAAATATGCAAAGGTGGTTGAGGTGGCGGCAAAAAAAGAGTTAAAACAGAATAAAAATTCATAAAAATGGCTTAAAAAATTTGTCTCCTCGTGATACATGGCTACACTCATACCAAAGACTTTATAGCTGTTATGCATAAAATTGTTGCTCACACTAATAAGCGGATGGAAAAAGACATTTCTTTAAAACTTTAAATGCGCGTATCTTTAGTAAAACAAAGATACACTAACTTTTTTCATTACTTAACATTGAATGCTGCTCAAAATTGCATACTAAGATTTTAAATTTAGATAGAAAATTTGGAGAAATTAAA
The DNA here is from genome assembly GCA_963920525.1 of Dichetophora obliterata. NCBI lineage: Eukaryota > Metazoa > Arthropoda > Insecta > Diptera > Sciomyzidae > Dichetophora > Dichetophora obliterata. The sequence goes on from OY986435.1 coordinate 284,782,111, forward strand.
GGTTGAAACAAAAAAAAACAGCAAAATTTAAAAAATTCTTTTTTTTTGACCCTTCTGTCCAAATCATACATGGGCACACTGCAGTAAATATTTACTGCATTACTAGAAGCAGTAATCAGTAAACTTTTACTGATAATGAAATTCAATTTGCATTACCAGTAAATTTTTACTGATTACTGGAGAAAATTGCAGTAAAAATAAATTTTTACTGATTACTGGGAAAAAATTGCAGTACAAATAAATTTTTACTGATAATGAAATTCAATTTGCATTACCAGTAAATTTTTACTGATTACTGGAAAAAATTGCAGTAGAAATAAATTTTTACTGATAATGAAATTTAATTTGCATTACCAGTAAATTTTTACTGATTACTGAAAAAAATTGCAGTAAAAATAAATTTTTACTGATTACTGAAAAAAATTGCAGTAAAAATAAATTTTTACTGATTACTGAAAAAAATTGCAGTAAAAATAAATTTTTACTGATTACTGAAAAAATTTGCAGTAAAAATAAATTTTTACTGCTTACTGAATAAAATTGCAAAAATAAATTTTTACTGCAATATTTTTAGTAATCAGTAAAAATTTATTTTTACTGCAATTTTTTTTAGTAATGCAGTAAAAATTAATTTTTACTGATTACTGAACAAAATTGCAAAAATAAATTTTTACTGCAATTTTTTCAGTAATCAGTAAAAATTTATTTTTACTGCAATTTTTTTCAGTAATCAGTAAAAAATTACTGGTAATGCAAATTAAATTTCATTATCAGTAAAAATTTATTTTTACTGCAATTTTTTCCAGTAAGCAGTAAAAATTTACTGGTAATGCAAATTGAATTTCATTATCAGTAAAAATTTATTTGTACTGCAATTTTTTCCCAGTAATCAGTAAAAATTTATTTTTACTGCAATTTTTTTCAGTAATCAGTAAAATTTTACTGGTAATGCAAATTGAATTTCATTATCAGTAAAAATTTATTTTTACTGCAATTTTACTGGTACTGCAAAGTGCCCATCTATGGTCCAAATATAAAATTTGAACATTTTTCTTTCTAAATAAGATCGTTGGAACTTTATATTTTTCAGTAAAGCACTCATTCTGGGTAGGAAGCACATGTACTATTTTGAAGAAAACAACTTTGAACGACCTCTTAGCCTTTTTCAAATAATATGATAAAATTCTCAAATTTTTTTATGTAACAAACTTTTGAATTCAGCTTCAGCCCCCCGAAATTTTTACAAAAAAAAGTTTACGCCCTAATGTACAGTTAAATAAATAAAACTATAAAATATTTTTATTGCTTCAAAAAATTTTTTATAAAAAAACTCACTCACACTTTGCAGATTCCACTGACCACTTCTATTTTGTATCACGTATCGATCATTTTTGGTGGCTTCTATCTTAGAGTGAAACTTTTGACAAATTTTAGCTTTCACACTTTGTAAAGTGCGCTTAGAAAAGAGTTGAAAAATCAAAACAAGCTTAATTTTTCTTTGTTTTTTAACTCATTCAAGTCGCACGGCTGTCTACGGAAATGCCCATATTTTAAAACATTGTAGCGTACATATTACAAAACAGCACAATAATAATGCATAGCGTAGATTACAGTACTTATTTTCCATTTTTGTAGCATTGAAGTTTGTGTATTTGAACCCAAACACAAACATAAGTCTTTTTATATTATCGCACAAAAACTAACACAAACTTTGTCATTCCGTAGCTTAACTGGAAGAACAGCATGGCTAAAATTTGTCCAACAAAGCTTATATCTCTTCCGAATTAGCTTCTAGAGGAGTACAATGTATGAGCTGGTTCTATTATTAATCCTACCAACATTTCTTCCAAGCATATCCACCCTTTTTCTGTCAGCCTTTTGGGACCCCCTACAAACAAAACTAAGGGGAGAGACAAATGTACATATATGATTTTTTTTGTTATGATTTCATCCCAAAAATTTATATTAAAAATCTCATAGTTTCTAGATTTATAATTAAATTGTGAACTTTTCAAGCATGGTTTCTCTTATGGTCATTTTTTCGGAAAAAATACTAAATTTTCTTTGAACACTTATATATCGGATTATTTGTCACCAGTCGAAATTTTTTCGCTTATTTGTGCAACAGTACCTTATGAATGTTATATGATTTGTTCCACTCCATTTAAAATAATTACAAAAAAATGTACGCCAGCTTTCGCTCTAAGCGTACGTACATCTATCTTCTATTAATTTTCTTCTTCCATCTATCTTTATATATAAAAATCAATTCAAAATCAAAAGGTTTAGAAACAAAAAACATTTTACCACACCCCCACATACCGCATATAAATCAATAAGCTTTTAGTATGAACATTTTGTATTTTTATGGGAACTATTCGAATAGCTTTAGAGTTATAAGCCGCATAGCCTCGGAATTCGACCACAATTTGCACATGCTGCTTCACTGATAAAATTTTATGAGAGATGGACAAGGGGGCGTGGCACTTCTCATACAACCGAAGTTTGTAATATCGAATAGCTTTGGATTTATAGGCCGCACAGCCTCGGAATTGGGTATTTAGACGTTCTGTTTCACTAAAAAATTTATATGGTGTTCTGAAAGAGGGCGTGACACCTCCCATACAATCAAATTCTGAGAAATTGAATAGCTATTGAGTAATAGGTCGCACAGCCATTTAATTCATTTTTCGACCACATTTTACGCATGAAGTTTCACTGATAACATTTTATGGTCGTTGGAAAAGGGGGCGTGGCACTTTCTTTTCAACCCAAATTTGCGATGTCGAATTGTTTTGAAGTTATAGGCCGTACAGCCTCGGAATTTGGTATTCGCACACAATTTACACATGCAGTTTCACAGATAAGGGGCGTCCACTTATTACGTGAGGTGATTTTTGCGATATTTTTAACCCCCTCGCGTGAGATCTCACATGAGATTGTTCAAAATGCGTGTTTTTAGTGTAAATATGTTAATCTATGCTTCATTGTATTGAATTTATTAATATAAATATTAAATATATATATAAATATTATTGTGTAAAATTTAGTCATATTTTAATAGAGAAAAACGTTTTAATCAATTTAACCAGTTATCTCAAAATTCTACAAAGTTTCTTGTGGATAAAAAATGACGTCATCTTTGCGAGAACCTCCCTCTACGTGAGAGTGAAAGAGATTCGGCTTAATCCCCTCCCCTAAACTTCTCATTTAATTAATGGATGCCCCTTATTTTATGGGCCTTGGAAAAAGGGGCGTGGCACCTCCCATACAACCCAAATTTCCGATATCGAATAGCGTTTGAACTATAAGCCGCACAGCCTCGGAATTCAGTATTCGAACTCAATTTACACATGCAGTTTTACTGATAACATTGTATGGCGTTAGATAAGGGGGCGTGGCACCTATCATAAAACCTGAATTTGATAAATTAAACAGCTTTAGAGTTATAGGTCACACAGCCATGGAATTCAGTATTCGACCATAATTTATATATGCAGTTTCACTGAAAACATTTTATTGGCGTTTGGCAAGGATTCAAGGACTCAGTTTTAAGATTTAAATATTGTGAAATTATCAAGGTAAGTTCAACAGATTTAAGTTACTGTGAAAATAATTCCGTGTCGTTTTTATGTGTTTATTACAATGCCAAAGAGAGGACGAGCTAACAAAGGTCGTCGGAGTATGTCGAATGCGTGGCTAGTGCAAGCCCTCATATTCGCTTATTAAGAGCTACAATCAGCAAAGAGGTGTTTTTGGATACGAAAATTGTTTACAGGCTTAGAGATTACTTTGGCTTTATATATTTTACTATATCTTAAACATAAGAAAGAGCTATAAGAACTCATGAAACTCATAATTCTTTAAAATATAGACCAGCCGAAACAGAGTAATAAAATGAGATTTTCAGCCATAAAGCCAATTACTGGAAAGTGGAGAAAAAACTCTCCAGGGCCAGCCAGTAAATAAAAAAATGATATAGATGTAGTGAAATAGTATAAAAATACACATTTATTTATAGCTTTTGATTAGTAAGAGATATTTAGGAAATTTTTCCAACAAAATTAAATAATAGTTATATTGAAACAACAATATTTCTTAATTAGATAATTAATGATTATCTATTCTTTAAATTTGTACATGATTTTTAATTGTGAGCTTTTTAGATCAAGAAAGTTTTAAGAAATAATAAAAAGCAACTTAAACAGACGGAAACCCTGGTAGAGTTAAAGGCTTGATCTGAAAATAGATACTGCTTTAATGTCATATGATTAAATTGCCGATGAGAACTTAAAAGTTCTTACGAATTTTTTCGAACAAGTGTCAAATCATATATGACTTAAACAGTGGGTTGGTCACAGCTCAATCACTCAAGACTACTGGATAGCGAGGTTAAGCAGCCTCCGCAACAGTTCTATCTAGTCTGCTGTGTGATTGACTCTTAACAGAGATAAAATATTGATGCCAATAAGTTTGGTGAATACGCCTATAAAACTGCTGAACTTTCTATTAGAAATTATAATTGATATTATATGCTAACATGTTGTAAAAGAAATGGTAGTACATGTTTAATACTAATTGCTGGTGAGTAATATTTCTGATAATTACATTCTAATTTGAGCTTTCGCTCCTTCATTAAAAATAAGTAAGTTTAATAAATGTATACACTTTTGTTTTGTAATTCTTTTTATTTATTTCAAAATAACTTAACTGAACAAATTAACTTAATTGTAAAAAATAGACTGTATTTCAGTAATATTTATAAATTTCATTCAACAATTCCAACAATTAATTTTATTTCACCAGCATTTCTTTCAGTTATTTTTACTTTCTTGACTTTCGCTTGTGCGCTTTCGGAAATTTTAATACGTGCATTTTAGCATTGGGCTTTGTACATATGAACTGACCTTGGCAAAAGTTTGCGGAAAATCTCAATTATATGCTTTTGTGCAGTCACTAGAATTGAATTAATCATTTCAAAAACAGTATTAGTCAATTTTTTCGCACATACCTATTTTTTTTGTTGCAAACGGTTCCTTTTAGGTGACCAGGACTTAAGTGGTTTCTGCATTTAATCGTTGTTAAAGTACGAACCTGCTACTGTGAAAAAATGCAACATGAGTGCGGTTCTGCAGTCATACGAAAATAGTTTGAAAACATGATCGTATCTACGCCCCAGAAGTATATTTTAATTTGGTTTCGAAATCCAGTTCAACATTTACAGTTAAAGAACGGAAAACTGAAGATAGGAAAAGAAATATTTCAAGAGATATTAAAACTTTACAAATTAATACATGTGAAATGTTTATAAGTTAATTTTTAAGTGTAATCGTCAATAATAAGCAATAAGAAATATGTTTACTATGACAGTTTTAGTTTAATTATATGCCACCAATCCTATTTCTATCAATAACCGTTTTTCAGGTTTTTTTTTTTATTTTTATTGTTAATGAACTGAAAAGGTTATTCGATATTTAAATTTTTGACCACTCAAAAACTAAATCAAGCATAAAAAAGTACATTTGAACTCGTTTGCTTGTGCATGAAACAGTTTTTATGATTCCCAAAAAAACTCTTATTGTGTGACTTATAAGGTTTTTGAAATGACCGATTCAATTTTATCAACAAAAATGGCTAATTTTGGGTAAATGTAAGTAAAATTAAGCCAGTTTTATGTTCTAAGTTGAAATATATTAATTGCACTTCCCACATTTCGTAATTTATTTTCAAAGGATTGATGAAATCTCGCAATATTCTTTGATGAATATATATTTAAAATTCTTTGTGAGAAATATTTAATTTGCTCTGTTAGGGCTGCAATGGAATCCATTACAAATCGCAGTTTAAAAATACAATTTTGATCAAAAGATCTTGTTTCTCAATTGTTCTTTTTCAATTGTCTGCTGTTGAATGTAGCTTTTTTTGAATTCCCGAAAATAAATTGAAAAAGGGGAAGGCTGCACTTTGTTTCGTTCGGAATTCGGATTACCAAATAAAATAAAATATCGTATTCGTAGCGTAGCTTTTCGTTTCGAAATTTATTACGGCGCATTCTGGATGAGGGCTGCAGTTTTTAAGATGGTCAAAACGAAAAATCATAATGTATTAACCCGTAAATCACAGCGGCACCAATTTCAGTAAAAATAATCTATGGTGTTGATTCCCTGAACACGACCCCGGTTTTGTTTTCTTTCCATGGTAATATATTGTAATATACTAAATTACTTATAATACACTGTAAAAAACTATGTATAAAAATTTTCTAAAAGCATTTTAAATTAGTAATGCTTTATTTTTAAAGTGTTATTTTTTTATTACCTTTTTAATGCTATTTTTTGCGTTTTTAGGTAATATTTGTCAGTTTTGAGGTAATTTTCTGCAGTGACTGTAAAATCCACTGGGTGTTATGACCATTTAGTACAGGGTCCGCCATATAACTTTTTTTTTTTAAATTCTATAAAAAAAAACTACTGGATATTTTCTCAAATTTCTTTTTTTATTTGAAAGTACAATCCTTCCGGTTAATAACAGAAAATAATTTTATTCAAATGGTTGCCTCGGCTGGCCATGCAGTAGCCTACACGATCGGTCCAATTTTTAAGCACATTATCGATTGTGTGCAGTTGTATTTTACCAATGGCTTCACGAATATTGTCCTTTAAAGCGTCAATTGTCTCTGGCTTGTCGACGTAACACTTATCTTTGAGGGCACCCCACAAATAATAATTCAACGGTATCAAATCGCAGCTCCGAGGTGGCCAAACGACATCAGCTCTGCGGCTGATAATGCGATCATCAAAAATAGGGCGCAAAACATCAAGTGTAGCTTCGGCTGTGTGGCACGTAGCGCCGTCCTGTTGAAATCAAATGTTGCCAATATCCTCCTCTTCAATTTTTGTGAACAAAAATTCGTTCAACATGGCCCGATAACGATCGCCATTGACTGTAACGGCCACTCCTTGCTCATTTTCGAAGAAAAATGGCCCAATTATGCCTCTGGACCAAAATCCGCACCAAACAGTGACTCGTTTTGGATGCAGCGGCTTTGCAATGTATGCGTGCGGGTTTTCTGTGCCACAAATGCGACAATTTTGCTTGTTTACATACCCGCCAAGATCAAAATGAGCTTCATCTGAAAAGATGATTTTTTTGGCAAAATCAGCATCTTCTGTAAGTCGATCGCAGGACCACTTCTCAGCGTTGTTCAAGCGTATACACAACCATATTTGTTCAGCGGAAGGATAAAACTAATTACCTGTCAAATCAGACATGAGCTAAGTGTTACCATTCACGAAATAAGCACTAGTTGAAAAAAAAAAAAGTTATATGGCGGACCCTGTATAATTTTTACAATTTACATTTTATTGACATGAACAATTTTTTAGAATTCCTCACAAACTCACCCACCCATATTTGTTCTTTCGATCTAAAAATGGGCTTAATAAAAATTTTTCTTTGAAGTTTTTTTTATTAAATAAAGCAATACTGTTAGAAAGAAAGCTCAGTAAAAAAAATATATCTTCATTGAAATATTGGTTGTTTAACCAACTAAATTCTACTTATATAATTAAAAGGATTATCGCTTCATTTGGTATCACAATAAAGTTCACCAGAGACAAGCAACTCATTTTCTTCCATACAAAAATATCTTGCTTTTCGTGTCTAGGTTGTCGTTGGTGTGCAACAAAATGAAGCGCTAAAATAACATTCTTATACAAATATTTTATAGGCAACCCCAAACACAATCTTTTACTTTAGATGCTGCCATTTGAGGGAACATAAGCGATTTAAAGTCAGATGTGAACATAATTTCTAAAATTATTTCATTAAATTTAATTCGAGCAATCACATTTTGTATGGAAAAGGAAAATAAGTACAAAATCCTTAGCAGCTTAAATGTGAACATCTTCATCTAATTTTGCTGAATTACAAATGCAAAAGATACGTTCGTTCATTCATTTATTGCTTAAATATGCAAGAGTGTAAATAAGATAGCAGTCCTTGCAAAGATTTTTTGCCTACTTTTTCAGCGATTCTTGTTTGTTTTCAATTGTATGTTGTTTTTATTTTATATATTATTTTAAATTTAATACCTGCTTAGCTCTTCCGCAAATACTTGGATTGCGTAGAAATTTAATTTCATTTTTAAAAGAAAATTAAATTTATGCACGTGCATATTATGGACGCAAATATACTTATTTGCGTGTATGTGTGTGTGGGTGTGTTAACCTTCACGTGCGCGCTAGTCTGTATTTGTTGTATCTTTACTAAAAAGTTTAAGGATATAGTCTAATGCTTCGGCCTAATTTTGAAGTTTTATTTGAGAAATTTTTATTTATAACAAAATAAAGAAAAATTACTTAAACTTTTTCATATCTTTTTATTGACATTTTTGTGTTAACAAAAACATTTTTTTTTTTAATTTTTTAGGCACTTGAAGTCATTTGAAACAAAATATTTGAATAGATTTTTGTTTTGTAGGCTTGTCTTTCTGGCAGGTAGTAAATGGCGGACTTCTAAACATAAAATCAAGGTAAAAAATAAGAAAACATTTATTGAAAATTAGCACTTATAATACTTACGATAGCAATTGGCATTTAAAATAACGTTTTCAAATTTCAGCTCAATCGGCTTCATAGAATTTTTTAAACACCCGGCCGATCAAAAAAATTTTGCTTCAAGAAAACTATTTAAAAATTTTAACACACAGTGCTTAATTGTGAGACGCTCTCGACTAAATGCTATAACTTCGTTAGTATTTTGAATTTTGGTCTGTAATTTTTACAATATATTTAGCATGATGGCAAAACAGCGTTTTTTGGGAAAAGTTTTTTTATTGTTGAAGTTGATGGAGAGGCATAATTGTTGCAATATTTGTTCGGTGACTTGGCCGCCATTGCAATTCATGTTTGTGTAATATTGAAACTTAACAGTCTAATCTAACTTTTTATAACTGTCAATTTTAACTCTCAAATCTGACTTCTAAATGTCAAAAATTGCAAAACTTTTAAAACTGTAGAAAAGCGACATCTTACGAAAGTAATGTATAACTAAACGTTATTATAGGCCATAAAGAAGGTTTCAATATCTTTTAAACGTCGTATCTATTAATTAAAATGATTAGTAAGTAAAGAGATATTTAAGAAACACCATTTTTAAAAATATTTAGGCGACTCTAGCGGAAATTAAATCATCAGGCTTGAAAGAAACTACAATACTAGGGTAATGAATTTGCCTGGGATCTTTTCCCATATAATAATAAAAGATTGCCACACCCCTATTACCGCCCAAAAACCAATAAAAACGATATATTTCAGACGAATTCGATTATATTGTACGAAACTTTTGCAATATAGTTAGTGTGGTTACTCTCAGCAACTAAACTGAAAATAAGCGTAGTCGAACTATAACTACGCCCACTTTTCATCGTTATAATTCCTTAGTTGTGCACATTTTTATAAGGAAACTTGGTGTATATGTGCTATGAGCCCAAGTGGTGGTCACTATGTCTATATATCGCGCATTTATGAAGACCGTCGTAACTAAAAAAAAACGCGTTTTTTGGGTTAATGATGCAGAATTTTTCTTTATATCATGCTATATAATGTGTAAAAATTTCATGTTATTATTTTGAATTCTCTCTGCGTGAGAACAGAATATGCCCTTATTTCATTTCATGAGTTTCAACTTGAAAGTTATGCTACATTCGTCATCGTGTAACGATCGTTAAGCTTTCGCAAAAAGCGAAATATTTTGTATTTTGACATTATTCGCGAAAAGGTGATGATGTTTTCAATTTAGATAAATTTCATATTCAGTGTATTATTTCGTGTTGTGGCTGTGTTGCTGAAATTTTGGGCTAAGCACAAGCGGCCAATTCACTCAATGAATAAACATCTAGTCATATAACAACTTGCCCATGTGGGTCGGTGTAATAGCACAAATATTGCATTGCATTTTTTATGATAAAATTCTGAAGCAGAATAACTGTGAAACAAACAATTTCCAAATTGAAATTTTGTAACAAATGAGAAAACAATTAGGGCAAAAGAAAAGCATTGAAATATTTCATAATTCAGGAAAATGCAATCAGCATATGCGCAATAATATTATTAAATGATTGGTTAAAAATGTGAAACTGGAAAGCTCACTGAAAAGTGGGAGTGTTGTAAGTGTGAAATAGAATTATAAGTTGGCTATATAAAACTCTTAAAATATGAAAAATAAAGTTCAGTTCCGACTTGGATATAAGACCAAACAGTATTGTTTTATTGATCTTCACTGGAGCGGCCTTGAGGCCTTCAATTTTGCGTGGCTCGCTTAAAAGCCAAACTTTCGGGAATTTTAATATTTGAAGAAATTGAATTTACATCCCTTCATCCTGCAAGTTTACCATTCAAGTAGAAGTCAACACAATAATAAAACTTGAATTTTTTAGCTTCTTTTAAAATGGCAGACTGCAACCGCACCAAGTCTGCATCGTTAACATCTATAGCTTCTTTTTCATCCAGATCATCATCATTTTCTGAAGACTGTGACGATTCCGTTTATGATAAAGCATACGGCCCAGGTTCACTGGAAGATGATAGTATTATGTTTATATGATATAGTCTTTCAGAATAGGCTTTCTACCCAGAATACTGATACAAAAAGAATCGCCCTAATGCAATTTTTAAACGCCGAAAGTCCCGCATTCGAGAACAGGTTCTTCTCTGCCCCAAAGGGAGCTAACATTATTGAACATTTGCTAAAAGAGTAAAGAATCAGACATTGTCATCGATTCTAACTCTTTTAAAAAATTACCAAATCTTTACTGACACAGCTGATAAAGCGTACCTATTGGCTGTATTGTTTGCACAAAATTCCACTCTCTCGGAAAGCAATCAGCCACTGCTCTTTGCTGAGGGTAGATCTTCTGCAATACAAGAAGTTTACTTTCGAACGAGAGCAGTTAAAGGCTTCTTACAAAACTCAATATAAACAAATCTTCTGGTAATGTTAAATGTCTGGTAAAATGTGAGCTTCTTCGCTACCTCGGCCTTTGGGCAACCTTTTGAACATCCCCTACAGAACAGGAGTATTCCCATATTGTTGGAAGGGGGCAAATGTTCAGCCGGTACCTAATAAGGGGTATTGCCACGAACCCTGCAAACTACCTACCCATTGCGATATACTTCCCAAAGTTATGGAGACCGTAATAAACTATCTGGAGCACAGCCAACTGCACAGTGATCGCCAAAACGGTTTCCGTTTGGCCCGCTCTACTGGTGATCTTATGGCGTTTCTAACTGAAAAATGGAACCAATTTCCAATGGAACCGTTCACTTTTTCGGTGAGATCAGTGTTGTTATTTTTCTTTTTTTTTTTTGATTCACCCGGAGGTATGAAATCTTCCAAAGATACGTATACCCGTCTATATGCATGCACGATTTACATTCTTGATCCTGCCCAGATCAGTCGGGACAGACAGAATGCACCTTCGTACTAAAACATATCCCCTAATGGCAATAAGGATTTTTCACTAAGCACATTAATTGGCTTTTCAGCGGAATTTAAAAATTGAATATATATTAAACGCATATTTGAGTCTATTTAATTCTATATAATTAAACAACATCAAATTAAAAGATAGTGATTATCAATTTAAGGTACACAAAAAACAATCCTGATTTCAAAAACGACCAAAATTGCTCTAGTTATTTCGAAGGTGTTTGACCAAGTGTAACCTAAAGCGCTCGTGTTAAAACTAATTGCTTATGGCGTTGGTGGTAACTTTGCTCGATACTTGAAATATGAAATCCTACATTTTTATCTAATCAAGTTTAATTTTTTGTTCATAAATTATTGTTTTTACTATGAAATCGTACATTTTTTTTTTAATTAAAATACTTAGCACAAAACACACGTAGTTTCTTACGACGGTCTTCAAGTAAATGTGCGATATATATATATATATTACCACGCTTACTTTGATTGCCCTACTATATATATATAAAATTGCGTGGTGTCTTTTAAGATGTCAGGAACAGTAACGAAGGCCACCAAGGGTAATATATCGGTTAATAAATAAATGCCGCACCCCTTTTTACGCCCACAAATCAATGTCAATGCAATATTTCAGACAATTTTGATCGTATTAGACTAAAGTTTGGTAATTTAGTTCATATGGTTACTTTCGGAAACTGAACTAAGAATCCTATGCATTTATTGTTGCAATAAATAAATAAAGTGGATTGCAAAACTCATCAAGTCAAAGTTGCTCGTAAGTGCACCTAATTTTTTTGTTTCTAGAAACCAAAATAATAAGAATTCGAAAAAAACATGTTTTAAGTCGTATCTGCAAATTTTTTACTCGTCAAAATAGTTAAATTTTTACACAAAACAAAATTCTTTTCATGTACCCTTCTTAATTTTTATGATTATGAACATTTGTGATGAATGTTTAAGACATACAACCAGAAAACTGCACTTTTTTATACGTCGCAACACGTGTTGCTACATTGTAAAACAAAATTATAAGGGCATTTTTTTGTTTTCTTTCTAAGTTCTCACATATATTCTATTAAAACGACTAATTTAAGCAAAAAAATTATGTGTTGATTTTTTATATAATTCGCGCTAGAATCATCATCTAGACCACTGTATTCAAAGAGGTTTTAAAAATTCCATGGGATTGTCAAGATCACCCAAAAAAATTTTAGGAAAGAGGATGTCTTCCTCTCCTGCAAGGATAAACTTGTTTTTTAATAAAAAAACAGCTTTGATTTTTGTAAGATATATTATATATGTCTTAAAGCAAAAGTATATATAGACTTTCAGTAACAGTATTTTGCGATGCTTCTCTCGAATTTTACGCATAGTGTTATGTGTGAAGAATATTCGAATCTAAATGTGCACTCGATATTGGACACAACTTTTGATTGTTATAAGATTTTCAAAATTTTGGTGTTATTCATTATAGTGAGAAATGAAAACAATTAATATTAGATACTATATCACGGGCATCAAAAGAGTTACCAAACATTAATTTCTCAACTTGGAATCTTCAAATATTTCTTAACGATACCCTGTCTAAAATATTTATTTAAAACCCTAGGAAAAGATCAAGGTTTTTTTCCTATTTTGATATTTAAAATCATCTTTCTACATCTAAATATTTTAATTCATCGATATTTTTTTATCATTAATCTTTTATTTTATAAGAAAAATTTTTTTATTTGTATTTAAAGTCTTTGTACAAATTATATAGAATTTAGTATTCTTATTTAGTTTTATTAGATATTTTAATATATTAAACAATTTTTTTTACTACTTTAAATTTGTTCATATTTCCTGTAAAATTATTCAAAAACTTACTTTTTCGTACAAATTTTAAATTGGAAAAATGAAAAAATTAATTTATCCCTTTTAGACTATCTCACAGAGTAGCATCAAAATTATGAATCGGTTGTTCGTGCACTCAAAGCTTCTTCAAAGTCCAACAAGCTATAAAAGCGCTTCCTTATGCCATTCCATCTGAAAATACTTTGCGAGTTTAAATTTTTCTCACTTAAATAATAAGCTCCATGAATTTATGGTATCCCTTATCTGAGTGACAATCTTGACGCGATGTAGGGGCTTCAGTTGCAATGGCACAATGCTGCGGACGGGAGTGGATCCTCCATATTAAGTCTTATCCTATGGCTTTGCGGAGCCTGCAGTCCGTATGTAGAGCAGCGAACTAAAGGCCACTCCCCCCCCCTAATCCAGGGTGTCATGCGTTACCGTGCCAATTGGATGGTTTGTAGTCGGGGGGTATACCGGCTGTATTGGAACGGCGCCTCTCTGATACCTGGCCGCCTCAGAGAGTAACTGTGGCCTTACTGCGGTATTGGGGTTAGAAATTTTTGTTCTGTTTTAAATATTTTATTTTTAAATATATAAAATAAATAAGATTTCGGTAACCATTTGCAGCAGCAACACCACGTTCAGCTATATCATTCACAACGAAGAAACATTTCATAATGTCCAAGGCTTGCAAATAAGAGGGGTTTTTTTCTAAGTATCTGGGTCGCTTTCCAAAAACTCAGTGCCAATATTAGTGGAGTCAAAAAACTTTATGGTATTTGTGGTGATATAGCTGAACGTGGTGTTGCTGCTGCAAATGGGTACCGACATCTAACCAAATCTGAGGAGAGCCTTCAAGATTAGCTCCAAGTGGTTGAGAACGGCCGCAAAAAATATTTAATACAGAACAACAATTTCTAAAAAAATTATCAATTCTAAATGGTTTTTGGCTAAACTTTAATTTGTTACCTCGTGATATATGGTAACCCTCATACCAAAGCGCCCTTATAACTATTATTTGTAAAACCTTTGCTCACACTAACAAATTTTCTTAAAAATTAATTTTTTTCCAAACTTTAAATGCACATTACTTCAGTAAAAGGATAGACAACTTATTGATATGTTTTCTTTAAATTACTTAAAATTAAGTGTTGTTTGAAGCTGCATGCTAGGATTTTTTATTAAAAGCCAAATTTTTGAGAAATTTAAGGTGAAAATAAAAAAAGTCAAATTTTTTTTTAAAAAAATTCCTTTTTGTGACTGTCCTGTCCAGAAAACAGACGTAACTCCTCTTTCAAGCTCACGAAAGTAAAATTTTAGCATTTTTCTTTCCAAATAAAATCGTTGAAACAATATATTTTTCAGTAGGGCTCCCTTTCTGGGTAAAAATAACAAGTGTTATTTTGAAAAACTATTTTTTGGGGAAAACGACCTTGAGCGACCTATAAACCTTTTTAAAAAAATCTGAAAAAATTCTCAAAAATTTTTTTTGTGACGAACTTCCGGATTCCGCTTTAGCCCACCAAAATTTCAAAAAAAAGTAAAAAAGGTTTACGCCCTAATATTCACTTTGATGTTGATGATTTTGCTACAAAACCGAGCAGCTTTCGCAACCTCAAAAAAGTTAACTGGGATCTTTACTTAGACAAGTTTTAAATAGATCTCTCAACTGGACCATTCAATCGTACCTCCTGAGAGCAATCGCTAGACTACCTAGTGTATAATTTCACAAATGCCATTAACAAAGCTGTCGTTACCGCTTGTCCGTTAAAAACACCAAGGGGAAGGAAAACTCTTGCAGTTTTAAGTTGTGCAAATTTAAAGCAAATCTTCAACGACACTACTCAATCTATCCACCCTCCAACTAACTATCACCCATCTTCTGAATCAACACATTGCCTAGAAATTTATAGGGGGCATCCCCTGAATGTTGGTTCAGTCTTAAAAAAAAAGCCACCCTGGTGAAACAAAGGCATCGAGAAGCTCCGTAATAAGTTCAGAAAACTCTTTAATAAGGCAAAGGCTACTGAATCCTCAGATTCATGGATGAACTACAAAGTGGCTCTAACAGAATACAAGAATGAATTGAGATAGATAAGCCCGGGGGATCTTTTGTGAAAAAGTAACACAAACCTTAGAGGCGTGAAGGCTTAGGAAAGTTCTTGCAACGGTTCCGTCTAATCCAAGCTTCTTGAAATAGGAAGATCGTGCTTCGACCACCAGCAGTGCGGAATCCCTGAATGTTTTAGTAGAAACTCACTTTCCGGGATGTTCAAAAATATGTAATAATCCAATTCAGGAAGATCAATTACCATCTGTGAACAGATCCTCTGTTCTGTGAACAAATCTCGAATGGGCCATCAATAGCTTCAAACCTCTTAAGTAACTAGGACCTGATGGACTCCCATTGACATTCAGAAGTCGTACTGCATCATTAAAGAGCAGCTTTTGTTGATCTACCTACCTTGACCTAAATCACATTCCCAAACGTTGGCGTAATGTGAAGGTTATCTTTATACCTAAGGCAGGCAAGAGCTCACACGTAAGCCCAAAAGAGTTTCGACCAATTAGTCTATCATATTTTTTTCTAAAAATCCTTGAGAGATTAATCGACTTTCACTTGAGATTTAAAATAGAAAAAAATTCACTGTCAATAGTACAACATGCTTACAGCAAAGGCAAATCCGTGGGAACAGCTCTCCACTCCATAGTTTATATCACTGAAAAATCCCTCCATCAGAAGGAATACACGATGAAAGCTTTTAATGATATAGAAGGGGGCCTTTAATAACGTCGAAGCAAGAGCTATCACTTATGCGCTAACAGAGCTTGAAGTTGATACCGCACTGATAACACTGATAACTCAAATGCTGGTAGGCAGGATTATTAGTGCAAATTTTGGTGAGACACGCTAAGATCTGTACCAAGCGGAACTCCTCAGGGACGAGTTCTTTCGCCTGTGCTCTGGAATTGAGCAGTAAATGAACTGTTAGTAAAACTGGACCTAGATGGGTTCAGGGTGATAGCTTATGCCGATGACGTTGCTATTGTTACCTATGGAAAATACATATCTTCTCTTCGAGGTATTATGCAAGATTGTCTAAATACTCTAGTCAACTAGGCTATCGGCTGTTGCCTCAGCGTTAACCCAAACAAAACTGAATTAGTGGTTTTCACCAGAAAACACAATTTCCCTCTAATTAGTTCTCCTAAACTGGGAAACACAAGACTTAGCTTCTCAGATCAAGCAAAATACCTGGGCCTTATACTGGATAGAAAACTAAACTGGAAGCCCAATCTGCTCGAGAGATCCAAAAAGCGAATATTGTACTCATGTAAAAAGGCGGTAGATAAAAAATGGGGCTTACAACCAAGTGTTACTCACTGGCTATATACAGCAGTTGTAAGGCCAATCTTGCTATATGGTGCTATTGTCTGGTAGCATGCACTCAAAAACAGACTCACCTAAACCTTCTCCGTAAAGTTCAAAGATCAGCGGAACTGTGCATCAGTGGAGCCTTAAGAAAAACTCCGATAGACGCATTAGACATAATGCTCCATCTTACACCACTTGACATCCTAGCTAAACAAATGGTCGCTAATGCAGCTATCCGCCTAGAAGCTACCTCCCAGTGGAAAGAGGATACACTAGGACATTCTTGCATTAGAAAATGTATCCCTCTTATTCTACATTACTCAAGTCAACTAGGTTCATTGACTACATCACACAAAATTATCCCTTGAAACGAAGTTCGATGTATCCATTCCCACTCGAGAAGAGTGGGAACTAGGAAACCGTTCACCTCACAATGTCATTGAGATCTTTACTAATGGATCAAAACTAGATGGCAAAGTAGGTGGAGGAGTCTACTCAGAAGCATTAAGCATTAATTTAGCCTTCCGGCTCCCTGACCATTGCAGTGTATTTTAAGCTGAAATCGCTGCTATACATAAAAAATTAACCTGGCTTTAGGTAAATGAAATATCTTCCATGGATATTTGCATACTTTCTGACAGTCAAGCCGTTTTTAAAGCCCTAGGAACTGTTGAAATACCATCTGAAATAGTTCTCAACTGCCGCATATCTATAAACGAGATGGCAGAGTAGCTTAAAATCCTTCTATGCTGGATTCCTGGAGATAAGGATTTTCTAGGTAACTGCAAAGCAGATGAACTCGCTTGTACAGGTACTAACAAACAACTATCTTTAGACAAGGCAAGCCTTGGTATTCCTCTCACCACATGTAAACTCCTTAAACATGAGTTATCCGGTATCACGACCAACAACAGATGGTCAGCAGGTAGAACGTGCAATATAAGGCGGCAAATATGGCCAAAACTCAACCCAAAGCCTTCAAAAGAACTCATTTTTCTCAGAAGAGACCACATTCAGCATCGTGGTAGGGATCCTTACAGGACACTGCCTTATTGGCAGACACGCTCAAAAATTTAACATACCCCACAACGACTTCTGCAGAAGCTGTAGATATGAGAAGGAGGAAGAATCTACAGTACTTTTCTTCTGCACTTGCCCAGCGCTGGCTTAAAAACGCTTCCTCCACTTATGTAACTGGTTCTTCAATGACCTTGATGAACTCTCGGAATCTTCGGTTTACCGAATACTAGGCTTGGTAAACAGTTCAAACTGGTTTAAGGCCCACAATCAGCCTTAATGGCCTCGTTTGAGACATCCACACTAACCTAACCTAAGTTTATGGTAAAATGCATCTCTTGTGGAATAGAAAGTGTTATAAAATTAGAAACAAACCTAAAAATAAAAATGTAATACGACAAGCCAAAAAAATCAACACAGATTCGAACACACTTTATTTTCCTTTGCTTACACCATCTCACACATGAAAATTTTGACTTGTCGTAGCCACAGTAGGACAATGTAGAACAGCCATTACAAGTTTTTTATTGTATGCATACAAAGTTTTCTATACGTGTAACTTTTTGTTTTGAAAGCAATAGGCTTATTAAAGCTATGAACATAAAAGGCCAGCTTAATAGCCCAAACAGAATAGGCATAGCCAACACGTAGCGAGCTGTCGAAAACGTAGCAAACGAAATGTTGTGCACAGAATAGAATTTGTGTTGATAACGCAAATAGCGCTTTATGCTTACAATATTTTGTTATTTTTTACTAAATTAATAGATACAGCCTTTTGCATACAATAATTTGTTTGTTTTTTTACTAATTTGGACTAATGTTTTAGTCAATTTTAAGTTTTCTAATTTAAACTATGTATTTTGACATTTGGCTATCGTTGGCTGCGGCAAAAGTTAAAAGTTCGTCAACATTTTTGTGTCGGCTGCGTTCGCTACGTGTTGGTTATTTTCATTATGTTCATTTCATAAGGTTGCAAGGCAACCAACTTCTATGTTGACATTTTTTCTGTTGGCTGCCTGTTGGCTATGCTTATTCTGTTTGGGCTATAAAGAAAAGTTCATCAAATCAACTACCCAAAAATGAGAGACATTGAAAAAAATAAATAATTTGACATTCATAATAATATCAAATATTTTGGATATAATTTGAGATTTGATGTATGAAGTTGTTAAGTTAAGCAAGTGTGATTCATCTCAACAATCTTACCTCCACTTTCTCCTCATTGTGCTTCAGACTAATTTGTGCAGTACTAAAAATTTAAGTGTTCCTCGTATTCCTGCATGCATTATATGTCTGCGCACATGCAGATAAAATTGAGTTCCAAATATACATACATAGGTTTGTATGGAGCATCTTCATATCCATATACACTCTTTTGAATGCCAGCTTATATTTATGTCCGTATGTGTGCGTGTGTATGCGGATGTGTGCGTTTGTGTGTATTTATGTGCATGTGTGTGCGAGTTAAATTCATGCATAATTAAATAAGTTGTGGCAAATTAGCTATAAAAAAATATATTTTTTAAATTTAATTTATTTATTTGAATGGGTAAAATTTCTTACAACGCTTGGGAGTGTTTTTGGATTTGGCCGCCAAGATCATGTCATTTGACACCGTTGGAGTAATTTGAAATAAAAGGTAAACGTCGATAGAGCTAGCAACAATTCAAGAGCTAAAGGGTGAGATAATTCGGCACATTAACGGCATAGAACCTCAATTATGCCTCAGCGTCATCGAAAGTTTGGACCATCGGATAAAGGTGTGCCGCCGAGGTCGCGGCGGCCATTTGGCCGATATTTTGTTCCATACATAATTAAACCATACCAATATTATCATAATAAATAGAAATGATAATGATTTCCTAAATAATTTGTGTATTATTCAAAATCAACATCAGCCCTTAAAATTTAACCACCCTTTATGTCGTTTGCTTCCCAATAAGCCAATCAGATTTATTTGCTTACCCTGCAGTCTAAGGCATCGTGCACGAAAATTTTATGATGATTTCTTATAGAAACTTACTACATGAGATACATTTGTCGACAATTTTTTAACAAATCTGTCCTGTTTTGTTCATTGAAAACAGAAAGTTTTCAAACAATGCACGAATTTGGAACTTTTTTTTATGAGATTTTCGTCAATGAAATGTATAACCGAATCAGCGTGTTTCGTCATGGATGAAGAAAAATATACATGATTCATTAAAGATTTTTTTAAGACTTGGACTACTGGGTAGTTTCGTTTGTTGTGTATGTGTTGTTTTTGTGTGGATGTATTTTCACTTATGACGAAGGCTGCGCAGTAGATTTCCATTTCTGCGCACTTATGGCGGGATCTTTTATATATTGTTCTTGGGAGCTAATGATGTTTGTGTCTTCTTTTGTTTTCATTGTTATTGTTACTTTGTCTTGAATATGCAGGTTCTCCAAACTGTATCTGCTCGTTTCTATTCTCTTTTTGTCAATTACTTTCGTATCTTTCATGGCAAAACTAGACAAGGTAGTGCTAGGGCGGAGAGCTGGTGACCGAAACTGTCAAAACAAAGTTGACAGTTCGTACAATATCTGCAACCAATAAGAATGCAATGAGAAAGCAAAAATGGGCAAAAATAGAAAAATATCTGAGTTTGACAGTTATGGTCACCATGAAAGAGAGTACTCATCTAGTCCAGGAGTGAGCAAAAGTCCGACCATGGGCGGAGAGCTTTCACAAGCATTTGTTGACATGAAAATAAATAAGCTTTCAGTAGCTATCCAGACTTCAAGTAGGCAGATTGAGGTTGCTTGCTACTTAAAATGTTCTTGCTATACATAAATTATGCACTCAAAAAAAAAAAGAGATGCAAACTGAACAAAGATGAAAGGATAAAAATTACTTTTTGCTGAAAAATAAAATAAGTTAGTTTTTTCTTATTTTCTGAAGCATATATTAACGTAGTTTAAAACGTAAAGTCTCATAAATGAAGTAAAATAATTTTTTTTTTATTTGAGCTAAGAAACTGTTAAAAAACACAAAAATTGGCGGAATTGGCATATTCAAAACAAAAGATGTTACAATGAAATCTAGGATGTACAAGATAAGTGCACCAAATTTTGGGCGATATCAGTCCAGCCGCTTACATTTGAATTCCAGCAAGCAAACAAAAAAACAAACAGACAAACAAACAAACAAACAGACAGACAGACAAACAAACAAACAGACAAACGAACAAAAAAACAAACAAAAAAACAAACACAAAATTAATTATGTTATTGTAAAATGAGTGAATATTCGTATAGATTGAATTGTCTTATATAATCACTCATATCGACCTAGTCAATAAATTATAGTTATACTGGCAACTTAAGTTATTTGACGTGTTAAGATAAACACACATGTATTTATTTTTCATCTTTTACATTCTGATACGAAAAAAGAAAGTGTATATTTAAGTCTGCCTTTCTTTCTTCTTCTAAGCAACACTTCTATAAGTATCTCTGACAAACTTCTCAGACAAATCCATCTTTTTTTAAAAAAAGCTTTTAAACATAAAATTATTGAAAACAATAAAAAAACTTAGCATACACCAAGAAAAATAATGTTGGAAAATTTACTTAAAACTAAAGCTAACTTATTTGCATTCCTCAAACGTTAAGTTCTTTGCCAAAAACCAATTCCAGTGATTGTCAAACTCACACTACGATACTAAAGCTTCGGATTTTAATGTAACGATGTGCATACACTGAGCCAAGTTCCACGTTGAAAATAAAATATCCATGCCACTAATTTCACCGAAATTAAAAAAATTAGTGAGATGTTATACCCAGGTCAGATGTTCATCGCGTTTTAATTTTTTTTGAGAATATCCACCTTAAAGGTGGATACACAATAAATACAAATTCGTATTTCTCACCCGATTTTCTTGAAACTCAACACAAATATTCTTCAGCATAAATAAGGACACACATGTTTGAGGATCAGTTATAAACTTGTAAGTTGTAATTTTTTCGTTCGTGTTTTTTCTCTCCAATATTCTGTTGCCATAGTTTCGGTTCTTTTGTCGCTTTCAAATTTGTATAGTCCTTATGACAACTTCTAAAGTGTCTTTCGATATTATACTTTTTGTCCACATATTAAACATTCTATTTGCCTTGAGAAGTTTTCTCTGCAAAAAAAATTCTTAAGAGGGGGTAAAGTTTGTTCGGTAAAAAATGCCTTTTTTCAAGAATATTTTTATATCACATTGGTATAATAGATTAATTTTAAAAATGAGTTTATTAAAATGCAACATTTGAAAAAAATGTAAAAAAATTTTGATACAAAAATATAAAGAAATGATGTGTGTATTACAGTTCTCCGCTGGTGCCACGAAAAAATATTTTGTGCGGTTACCGCAACAACAAGTTGTTTTGATTAGATAATAAGTTTTTCTCTCTAGTGACGCTGAGGTTTTTTATTTTATTAATTTTTAAATTTTCTGCATCATTTTAAAGTTGAAATGTCGATTTTTTGACAATAGAATCGCCCTATTTGTTATTGTAAGATCAATACCAATTAAAAAATTTAAAAATTCATAAGCCACTTGACAGTCATTTGTATCCAGAATAAGTGTTTAATATTTTAAAACGATCGTTTGAGTTTTTTTTCGGAATGGTGGTTTTCTTTAAAAATTACATGTTTGGGAAAAAAGATTTAAAGTTTTTATACTCGAACATCCAAGAATGAGAGCCAGCCGCTTGAAAAGCTGTATCTCTGATATTTTTGCTCTACTTTACTTGAAATTTTGACACAATAATCTCGACATTTTTTTACTCTCTCCAAAAAAAAATTTAACTAAATAATTAAAAATAATTAAAAAGATAAAATAATTTTTCTCGATAACGTGCACGAAGTCCTATGGGTGGTATAGCTACCTGTTTATCTTCCTTAGATAAGTACCTTAAACTTTCGTAGTCAACTGAAGCTTCTGTTTCTATTGAAAAGTAATACAGCATTTTGATATTATTTTGTTATAGCAACATAAGTCACATATCACATTACTTTGTTCATCTGCGTCAGTTTATGCATTCGATACTTCCACTTGTATTGACTTTTCATTCCACTTGTTCTTCTTTTTCAGCTATTACAAACTATTTTAATTTTAACGAACCAACTTCTAGCGATAAAACTTCTAAAGTGCTAGAAACTTAGAAAATTTTTTTACATGAATCAATAAAAATTTTACTAGATTTCATAACGATTCAACAAGATATCATAATCATTCTACATGAAATCATAATGATTCTACATGAAATCGGTTTGATTAACTTTTTACAAGATGCAGTAATGGTTTTACTGGTTTTCATAATAATTCTACATGAAATCATAATGATTTTACATTAAATCATAAGGATTTTACATGAAATCATAATGATTTTTATGTTGCTGCCACCATGAAATATAAAATCATGTAAAATGAAATCAACTAAGCATTACAATTTTACTATGCAAAATTTTTCTGTGTGTAGTACCGAAGATAATTTTCTTCATTCAGATTCTGCAAATATTTTTATAAAAAAGATATTAAAGTTTTTTCCTAAATGACCTCTATGTTTATTATGTTGACTTTATATGATTTAAATACAAATTCTAAATGTTTGATAGTTTAAATCATACTTGATTTTAAATACAAATTCTAGTTGTTTGACAGTTTAAAATCGTTTATCGAGCTTAAGGTCAAAGTTAGAAACAATTAATTGTTCTAACGAATTTTTCTAAAGAAACAACAACAACAACAAAGTTTTTTCAATATGAAAGGAAAAAAACCACTAGCAAATTGATTTTATTGTACAATTTCTGCGTGCTAAACGCGTCATCAGAAATCTTTGTGATTGCCCGTGCAAGCGCGTAGACGCACTGCACCATCGGGGCGATGAGATTTTGAAGCTTCAATTTCTCATTTTTTCCCTTAATTTCATAATGCCACATTTGTTGTTGTATTTCTGTTTTACTTTAGTTTCTATGCCTATATTATATGTAGTCCAACAGCCTGCTGGAATTCTGCACTAACAAAGCATGTTTACTGAAGTTGTTTTTAGAATTTTTGCTGATTTTGTTTTTCAGCTGTTTCCGTTTGGTCGAGCTCTACCATTTGATTAAAGTTTTTTCCTAAATGACCTCTATGTTTATTATGTTGACTTTATATGATTTAAATACAAATTCTAAATGTTTGATAGTTTAAATCATACTTGATTTTAAATACAAATTCTAGTTGTTTGACAGTTTAAAATCGTTTATCGAGCTTAAGGTCAAAGTTAGAAACAATTAATTGTTCTAACGAATTTTTCTAAAGAAACAACAACAACAACAAAGTTTTTTCAATATGAAAGGAAAAAAAACCACTAGCAAATTGATTTTATTGTACAATTTCTGCGTGCTAAACGCGTCATCAGAAATCTTTGTGATTGCCCGTGCAAGCGCGTAGACGCACTGCACCATCGGGGCGATGAGATTTTGAAGCTTCAATTTCTCATTTTTTCCCTTAATTTCATAATGCCACATTTGTTGTTGTATTTCTGTTTTACTTTAGTTTCTATGCCTATATTATATGTAGTCCAACAGCCTGCTGGAATTCTGCACTAACAAAGCATGTTTACTGAAGTTGTTTTTAGAATTTTTGCTGATTTTGTTTTTCAGCTGTTTCCGTTTGGTCGAGCTCTACCATTTGATTAAAGTTTTTTCCTAAATGACCTCTATGTTTATTATGTTGACTTTATATGATTTAAATACAAATTCTAAATGTTTGATAGTTTAAATCATACTTGATTTTAAATACAAATTCTAGTTGTTTGACAGTTTAAAATCGTTTATCGAGCTTAAGGTCAAAGTTAGAAACAATTAATTGTTCTAACGAATTTTTCTAAAGAAACAACAACAACAACAAAGTTTTTTCAATATGAAAGGAAAAAAAACCACTAGCAAATTGATTTTATTGTACAATTTCTGCGTGCTAAACGCGTCATCAGAAATCTTTGTGATTGCCCGTGCAAGCGCGTAGACGCACTGCACCATCGGGGCGATGAGATTTTGAAGCTTCAATTTCTCATTTTTTCCCTTAATTTCATAATGCCACATTTGTTGTTGTATTTCTGTTTTACTTTAGTTTCTATGCCTATATTATATGTAGTCCAACAGCCTGCTGGAATTCTGCACTAACAAAGCATGTTTACTGAAGTTGTTTTTAGAATTTTTGCTGATTTTGTTTTTCAGCTGTTTCCGTTTGGTCGAGCTCTACCATTTGATTAAAGTTTTTTCCTAAATGACCTCTATGTTTATTATGTTGACTTTATATGATTTAAATACAAATTCTAAATGTTTGATAGTTTAAATCATACTTGATTTTAAATACAAATTCTAGTTGTTTGACAGTTTAAAATCGTTTATCGAGCTTAAGGTCAAAGTTAGAAACAATTAATTGTTCTAACGAATTTTTCTAAAGAAACAACAACAACAACAAAGTTTTTTCAATATGAAAGGAAAAAAACCACTAGCAAATTGATTTTATTGTACAATTTCTGCGTGCTAAACGCGTCATCAGAAATCTTTGTGATTGCCCGTGCAAGCGCGTAGACGCACTGCACCATCGGGGCGATGAGA
Source organism: Dichetophora obliterata (assembly GCA_963920525.1). Classification (NCBI taxonomy): domain Eukaryota; kingdom Metazoa; phylum Arthropoda; class Insecta; order Diptera; family Sciomyzidae; genus Dichetophora; species Dichetophora obliterata. The sequence goes on from OY986435.1 coordinate 284,807,445, forward strand.
TTTTGAAGCTTCAATTTCTCATTTTTTCCCTTAATTTCATAATGCCACATTTGTTGTTGTATTTCTGTTTTACTTTAGTTTCTATGCCTATATTATATGTAGTCCAACAGCCTGCTGGAATTCTGCACTAACAAAGCATGTTTACTGAAGTTGTTTTTAGAATTTTTGCTGATTTTGTTTTTCAGCTGTTTCCGTTTGGTCGAGCTCTACCATTTGATTAAAGTTTTTTCCTAAATGACCTCTATGTTTATTATGTTGACTTTATATGATTTAAATACAAATTCTAAATGTTTGATAGTTTAAATCATACTTGATTTTAAATACAAATTCTAGTTGTTTGACAGTTTAAAATCGTTTATCGAGCTTAAGGTCAAAGTTAGAAACAATTAATTGTTCTAACGAATTTTTCTAAAGAAACAACAACAACAACAAAGTTTTTTCAATATGAAAGGAAAAAAACCACTAGCAAATTGATTTTATTGTACAATTTCTGCGTGCTAAACGCGTCATCAGAAATCTTTGTGATTGCCCGTGCAAGCGCGTAGACGCACTGCACCATCGGGGCGATGAGATTTTGAAGCTTCAATTTCTCATTTTTTCCCTTAATTTCATAATGCCACATTTGTTGTTGTATTTCTGTTTTACTTTAGTTTCTATGCCTATATTATATGTAGTCCAACAGCCTGCTGGAATTCTGCACTAACAAAGCATGTTTACTGAAGTTGTTTTTAGAATTTTTGCTGATTTTGTTTTTCAGCTGTTTCCGTTTGGTCGAGCTCTACCATTTGATTAAAGTTTTTTCCTAAATGACCTCTATGTTTATTATGTTGACTTTATATGATTTAAATACAAATTCTAAATGTTTGATAGTTTAAATCATACTTGATTTTAAATACAAATTCTAGTTGTTTGACAGTTTAAAATCGTTTATCGAGCTTAAGGTCAAAGTTAGAAACAATTAATTGTTCTAACGAATTTTTCTAAAGAAACAACAACAACAACAAAGTTTTTTCAATATGAAAGGAAAAAAAACCACTAGCAAATTGATTTTATTGTACAATTTCTGCGTGCTAAACGCGTCATCAGAAATCTTTGTGATTGCCCGTGCAAGCGCGTAGACGCACTGCACCATCGGGGCGATGAGATTTTGAAGCTTCAATTTCTCATTTTTTCCCTTAATTTCATAATGCCACATTTGTTGTTGTATTTCTGTTTTACTTTAGTTTCTATGCCTATATTATATGTAGTCCAACAGCCTGCTGGAATTCTGCACTAACAAAGCATGTTTACTGAAGTTGTTTTTAGAATTTTTGCTGATTTTGTTTTTCAGCTGTTTCCGTTTGGTCGAGCTCTACCATTTGATTAAAGTTTTTTCCTAAATGACCTCTATGTTTATTATGTTGACTTTATATGATTTAAATACAAATTCTAAATGTTTGATAGTTTAAATCATACTTGATTTTAAATACAAATTCTAGTTGTTTGACAGTTTAAAATCGTTTATCGAGCTTAAGGTCAAAGTTAGAAACAATTAATTGTTCTAACGAATTTTTCTAAAGAAACAACAACAACAACAAAGTTTTTTCAATATGAAAGGAAAAAAACCACTAGCAAATTGATTTTATTGTACAATTTCTGCGTGCTAAACGCGTCATCAGAAATCTTTGTGATTGCCCGTGCAAGCGCGTAGACGCACTGCACCATCGGGGCGATGAGATTTTGAAGCTTCAATTTCTCATTTTTTCCCTTAATTTCATAATGCCACATTTGTTGTTGTATTTCTGTTTTACTTTAGTTTCTATGCCTATATTATATGTAGTCCAACAGCCTGCTGGAATTCTGCACTAACAAAGCATGTTTACTGAAGTTGTTTTTAGAATTTTTGCTGATTTTGTTTTTCAGCTGTTTCCGTTTGGTCGAGCTCTACCATTTGATTAAAGTTTTTTCCTAAATGACCTCTATGTTTATTATGTTGACTTTATATGATTTAAATACAAATTCTAAATGTTTGATAGTTTAAATCATACTTGATTTTAAATACAAATTCTAGTTGTTTGACAGTTTAAAATCGTTTATCGAGCTTAAGGTCAAAGTTAGAAACAATTAATTGTTCTAACGAATTTTTCTAAAGAAACAACAACAACAACAAAGTTTTTTCAATATGAAAGGAAAAAAACCACTAGCAAATTGATTTTATTGTACAATTTCTGCATGCTAAACGCGTCATCAGAAATCTTTGTGATTGCCCGTGCAAGCGCGTAGACGCACTGCACCATCGGGGCGATGAGATTTTGAAGCTTCAATTTCTCATTTTTTCCCTTAATTTCATAATGCCACATTTGTTGTTGTATTTCTGTTTTACTTTAGTTTCTATGCCTATATTATATGTAGTCCAACAGCCTGCTGGAATTCTGCACTAACAAAGCATGTTTACTGAAGTTGTTTTTAGAATTTTTGCTGATTTTGTTTTTCAGCTGTTTCCGTTTGGTCGAGCTCTACCATTTGATTAAAGTTTTTTCCTAAATGACCTCTATGTTTATTATGTTGACTTTATATGATTTAAATACAAATTCTAAATGTTTGATAGTTTAAATCATACTTGATTTTAAATACAAATTCTAGTTGTTTGACAGTTTAAAATCGTTTATCGAGCTTAAGGTCAAAGTTAGAAACAATTAATTGTTCTAACGAATTTTTCTAAAGAAACAACAACAACAACAAAGTTTTTTCAATATGAAAGGAAAAAAACCACTAGCAAATTGATTTTATTGTACAATTTCTGCGTGCTAAACGCGTCATCAGAAATCTTTGTGATTGCCCGTGCAAGCGCGTAGACGCACTGCACCATCGGGGCGATGAGATTTTGAAGCTTCAATTTCTCATTTTTTCCCTTAATTTCATAATGCCACATTTGTTGTTGTATTTCTGTTTTACTTTAGTTTCTATGCCTATATTATATGTAGTCCAACAGCCTGCTGGAATTCTGCACTAACAAAGCATGTTTACTGAAGTTGTTTTTAGAATTTTTGCTGATTTTGTTTTTCAGCTGTTTCCGTTTGGTCGAGCTCTACCATTTGATTAAAGTTTTTTCCTAAATGACCTCTATGTTTATTATGTTGACTTTATATGATTTAAATACAAATTCTAAATGTTTGATAGTTTAAATCATACTTGATTTTAAATACAAATTCTAGTTGTTTGACAGTTTAAAATCGTTTATCGAGCTTAAGGTCAAAGTTAGAAACAATTAATTGTTCTAACGAATTTTTCTAAAGAAACAACAACAACAACAAAGTTTTTTCAATATGAAAGGAAAAAAAACCACTAGCAAATTGATTTTATTGTACAATTTCTGCGTGCTAAACGCGTCATCAGAAATCTTTGTGATTGCCCGTGCAAGCGCGTAGACGCACTGCACCATCGGGGCGATGAGATTTTGAAGCTTCAATTTCTCATTTTTTCCCTTAATTTCATAATGCCACATTTGTTGTTGTATTTCTGTTTTACTTTAGTTTCTATGCCTATATTATATGTAGTCCAACAGCCTGCTGGAATTCTGCACTAACAAAGCATGTTTACTGAAGTTGTTTTTAGAATTTTTGCTTTCATATTGAAAAAACTTTGTTGTTGTTGTTGTTTCTTTAGAAAAATTCGTTAGAACAATTAATTGTTTCTAACTTTGACCTTAAGCTCGATAAACGATTTTAAACTGTCAAACAACTAGAATTTGTATTTAAAATCAAGTATGATTTAAACTATCAAACATTTAGAATTTGTATTTAAATCATATAAAGTCAACATAATAAACATAGAGGTCATTTAGGAAAAAACTTTAATCAAATGGTAGAGCTCGACCAAACGGAAACAGCTGAAAAACAAAATCAGCAAAAATTCTAAAAACAACTTCAGTAAACATGCTTTGTTAGTGCAGAATTCCAGCAGGCTGTTGGACTACATATAATATAGGCATAGAAACTAAAGTAAAACAGAAATACAACAACAAATGTGGCATTATGAAATTAAGGGAAAAAATGAGAAATTGAAGCTTCAAAATCTCATCGCCCCGATGGTGCAGTGCGTCTACGCGCTTGCACGGGCAATCACAAAGATTTCTGATGACGCGTTTAGCACGCAGAAATTGTACAATAAAATCAATTTGCTAGTGGTTTTTTTCCTTTCATATTGAAAAAACTTTGTTGTTGTTGTTGTTTCTTTAGAAAAATTCGTTAGAACAATTAATTGTTTCTAACTTTGACCTTAAGCTCGATAAACGATTTTAAACTGTCAAACAACTAGAATTTGTATTTAAAATCAAGTATGATTTAAACTATCAAACATTTAGAATTTGTATTTAAATCATATAAAGTCAACATAATAAACATAGAGGTCATTTAGGAAAAAACTTTAATCAAATGGTAGAGCTCGACCAAACGGAAACAGCTGAAAAACAAAATCAGCAAAAATTCTAAAAACAACTTCAGTAAACATGCTTTGTTAGTGCAGAATTCCAGCAGGCTGTTGGACTACATATAATATAGGCATAGAAACTAAAGTAAAACAGAAATACAACAACAAATGTGGCATTATGAAATTAAGGGAAAAAATGAGAAATTGAAGCTTCAAAATCTCATCGCCCCGATGGTGCAGTGCGTCTACGCGCTTGCACGGGCAATCACAAAGATTTCTGATGACGCGTTTAGCACGCAGAAATTGTACAATAAAATCAATTTGCTAGTGGTTTTTTTTCCTTTCATATTGAAAAAACTTTGTTGTTGTTGTTGTTTCTTTAGAAAAATTCGTTAGAACAATTAATTGTTTCTAACTTTGACCTTAAGCTCGATAAACGATTTTAAACTGTCAAACAACTAGAATTTGTATTTAAAATCAAGTATGATTTAAACTATCAAACATTTAGAATTTGTATTTAAATCATATAAAGTCAACATAATAAACATAGAGGTCATTTAGGAAAAAACTTTAATCAAATGGTAGAGCTCGACCAAACGGAAACAGCTGAAAAACAAAATCAGCAAAAATTCTAAAAACAACTTCAGTAAACATGCTTTGTTAGTGCAGAATTCCAGCAGGCTGTTGGACTACATATAATATAGGCATAGAAACTAAAGTAAAACAGAAATACAACAACAAATGTGGCATTATGAAATTAAGGGAAAAAATGAGAAATTGAAGCTTCAAAATCTCATCGCCCCGATGGTGCAGTGCGTCTACGCGCTTGCACGGGCAATCACAAAGATTTCTGATGACGCGTTTAGCACGCAGAAATTGTACAATAAAATCAATTTGCTAGTGGTTTTTTTCCTTTCATATTGAAAAAACTTTGTTGTTGTTGTTGTTTCTTTAGAAAAATTCGTTAGAACAATTAATTGTTTCTAACTTTGACCTTAAGCTCGATAAACGATTTTAAACTGTCAAACAACTAGAATTTGTATTTAAAATCAAGTATGATTTAAACTATCAAACATTTAGAATTTGTATTTAAATCATATAAAGTCAACATAATAAACATAGAGGTCATTTAGGAAAAAACTTTAATCAAATGGTAGAGCTCGACCAAACGGAAACAGCTGAAAAACAAAATCAGCAAAAATTCTAAAAACAACTTCAGTAAACATGCTTTGTTAGTGCAGAATTCCAGCAGGCTGTTGGACTACATATAATATAGGCATAGAAACTAAAGTAAAACAGAAATACAACAACAAATGTGGCATTATGAAATTAAGGGAAAAAATGAGAAATTGAAGCTTCAAAATCTCATCGCCCCGATGGTGCAGTGCGTCTACGCGCTTGCACGGGCAATCACAAAGATTTCTGATGACGCGTTTAGCACGCAGAAATTGTACAATAAAATCAATTTGCTAGTGGTTTTTTTCCTTTCATATTGAAAAAACTTTGTTGTTGTTGTTGTTTCTTTAGAAAAATTCGTTAGAACAATTAATTGTTTCTAACTTTGACCTTAAGCTCGATAAACGATTTTAAACTGTCAAACAACTAGAATTTGTATTTAAAATCAAGTATGATTTAAACTATCAAACATTTAGAATTTGTATTTAAATCATATAAAGTCAACATAATAAACATAGAGGTCATTTAGGAAAAAACTTTAATCAAATGGTAGAGCTCGACCAAACGGAAACAGCTGAAAAACAAAATCAGCAAAAATTCTAAAAACAACTTCAGTAAACATGCTTTGTTAGTGCAGAATTCCAGCAGGCTGTTGGACTACATATAATATAGGCATAGAAACTAAAGTAAAACAGAAATACAACAACAAATGTGGCATTATGAAATTAAGGGAAAAAATGAGAAATTGAAGCTTCAAAATCTCATCGCCCCGATGGTGCAGTGCGTCTACGCGCTTGCACGGGCAATCACAAAGATTTCTGATGACGCGTTTAGCACGCAGAAATTGTACAATAAAATCAATTTGCTAGTGGTTTTTTTCCTTTCATATTGAAAAAACTTTGTTGTTGTTGTTGTTTCTTTAGAAAAATTCGTTAGAACAATTAATTGTTTCTAACTTTGACCTTAAGCTCGATAAACGATTTTAAACTGTCAAACAACTAGAATTTGTATTTAAAATCAAGTATGATTTAAACTATCAAACATTTAGAATTTGTATTTAAATCATATAAAGTCAACATAATAAACATAGAGGTCATTTAGGAAAAAACTTTAATCAAATGGTAGAGCTCGACCAAACGGAAACAGCTGAAAAACAAAATCAGCAAAAATTCTAAAAACAACTTCAGTAAACATGCTTTGTTAGTGCAGAATTCCAGCAGGCTGTTGGACTACATATAATATAGGCATAGAAACTAAAGTAAAACAGAAATACAACAACAAATGTGGCATTATGAAATTAAGGGAAAAAATGAGAAATTGAAGCTTCAAAATCTCATCGCCCCGATGGTGCAGTGCGTCTACGCGCTTGCACGGGCAATCACAAAGATTTCTGATGACGCGTTTAGCACGCAGAAATTGTACAATAAAATCAATTTGCTAGTGGTTTTTTTCCTTTCATATTGAAAAAACTTTGTTGTTGTTGTTGTTTCTTTAGAAAAATTCGTTAGAACAATTAATTGTTTCTAACTTTGACCTTAAGCTCGATAAACGATTTTAAACTGTCAAACAACTAGAATTTGTATTTAAAATCAAGTATGATTTAAACTATCAAACATTTAGAATTTGTATTTAAATCATATAAAGTCAACATAATAAACATAGAGGTCATTTAGGAAAAAACTTTAATCAAATGGTAGAGCTCGACCAAACGGAAACAGCTGAAAAACAAAATCAGCAAAAATTCTAAAAACAACTTCAGTAAACATGCTTTGTTAGTGCAGAATTCCAGCAGGCTGTTGGACTACATATAATATAGGCATAGAAACTAAAGTAAAACAGAAATACAACAACAAATGTGGCATTATGAAATTAAGGGAAAAAATGAGAAATTGAAGCTTCAAAATCTCATCGCCCCGATGGTGCAGTGCGTCTACGCGCTTGCACGGGCAATCACAAAGATTTCTGATGACGCGTTTAGCACGCAGAAATTGTACAATAAAATCAATTTGCTAGTGGTTTTTTTCCTTTCATATTGAAAAAACTTTGTTGTTGTTGTTGTTTCTTTAGAAAAATTCGTTAGAACAATTAATTGTTTCTAACTTTGACCTTAAGCTCGATAAACGATTTTAAACTGTCAAACAACTAGAATTTGTATTTAAAATCAAGTATGATTTAAACTATCAAACATTTAGAATTTGTATTTAAATCATATAAAGTCAACATAATAAACATAGAGGTCATTTAGGAAAAAACTTTAATCAAATGGTAGAGCTCGACCAAACGGAAACAGCTGAAAAACAAAATCAGCAAAAATTCTAAAAACAACTTCAGTAAACATGCTTTGTTAGTGCAGAATTCCAGCAGGCTGTTGGACTACATATAATATAGGCATAGAAACTAAAGTAAAACAGAAATACAACAACAAATGTGGCATTATGAAATTAAGGGAAAAAATGAGAAATTGAAGCTTCAAAATCTCATCGCCCCGATGGTGCAGTGCGTCTACGCGCTTGCACGGGCAATCACAAAGATTTCTGATGACGCGTTTAGCACGCAGAAATTGTACAATAAAATCAATTTGCTAGTGGTTATTTTTCCTTTCATATTGAAAAAACTTTGTTGTTGTTGTTGTTTCTTTAGAAAAATTCGTTAGAACAATTAATTGTTTCTAACTTTGACCTTAAGCTCGATAAACGATTTTAAACTGTCAAACAACTAGAATTTGTATTTAAAATCAAGTATGATTTAAACTATCAAACATTTAGAATTTGTATTTAAATCATATAAAGTCAACATAAAAAAAGATATTTATCTAAAAATATCTTTTTTTAATACAGCAGGAAATGGCCACGATTTTTTTCCTATTTTGATATTTAAAAAAAGTTACTTCAAGCATGAAATTTTACAATTTTGGTCATATCTCCTTTATGGTTGTTATTTCATTAGAACACTTCTTAACAACAATTGTTAAGTCAGTTGAGACCATCGAATGGCAAACTCAGAAACTCAAAATTTTAGTATAACGTTTTTGTGAATGCTAAGTTGAGGTGTTTTAACGAAATAATAAAATTCATGCTAGGAAGGAAAATTGTTTTAAAAAACCAAACAGGAAGAATCGTGTTCTTAACCTAGTGTTGCAAATTGATAGTCTTGGACAGGGTGTTGTTCAGAAATATTTGAAGGATCTAAATTAAGGAAATAACCTTCGTTACCACTTCTGGTGCCCGAGATATAAGAGCTTATATTCATTTTTTTGAAAAAGTTAAAAAATTGCATTCAAGTATACATTTCTCAAAAACAAGAAATCTCATATTCATAAAATATGCAAATTATTAATTAGTATTTATAGTAAACACTATAATTAAAATCGCCAAAATTTAGACAGTCAGACAGCAATCAAAAGGTCTGTGCTACCTCGAGGGCATCTTTAGATTCGAATATTCTTCACACATGACCTTGTGGGTAAAAATCGAGAGTGGCATCCTATTTGGCAGGCTATTGTTAGTTAAGGTCTTTATTTATTAAGGACAAATACAGTTTTGTCTTACAAAAATCAAAGCATTTTGAAATCGTGATTTTTTAATGTTGTTCTTATAAAACAACTTTGTCCTTGTGGGAGGGTAAGACATCGTTATTTTTTCCTTAAATTTTTTTTTGGAAATCTTGACCAACCTATGCAACTCTTGAGATCTCTTAGAATACGATCTTAATGCCCACTGTGACTGATACGTTGCACGCGGGCGTTCTGCTGAGAATCATTGTAGTAAATCCATTGCGTACGTATATAATGTAAAAGTAGTTGTTTTCTTATTTTTGCATAAAAATTAAAAAATATATGATATTATCATGATAGACAAGCATTGTTTTTTTAATTATTGACTGTTTATTCTTACATTAGTTATGCATGAATTAAATTTTTCAATAGTTTTTAACGGTTAAAAATGCTCGCTTTGTAACTTAAGGTTTTGGTTTGGGTTACTTTGTTACAGAAATCTTTAAGTGCTAGGTACTATTGCTTTGAAAATACAATTTCATGTCTTTGATAGTACACAAATTTTTTTTTTTTTTTTTGGTAAAAAGTTCGAAAAACTATAGGGGTATTCTCTAGGTCTATCATAATTGCAGAAGAGCACGGATCGTAACAATTCTTACTTTAAATGTACAATGAATTGAAAGCGCCTTAATGTACTAGTGAAACAATGTGAAATCAATAGCTCAAAAGGCAGGGTTTGAAGGGTAACCTCAAAATTTTCTTTTAGTGCAAGAACTCTAGTATGAGATGCACTTTACGCTCATTCCACTTCTGTTGGCCTACTCTCTAATTATCTGCTCTCTCTTTCATTAAAAACACAGTTTTTCATTTTATAAACTATACTTCATTGTATCGCCAAATACATACATTGTATAGCATACATTGGAAATATTGTACCTTGTTTTTTACTTGTATTTTATTATTGCGGTAGTGTACTGATTGAATATTTCCTTTTCTTGCACCGTGTAACGGCATATACTAGACATAGAGAATATCCCTTATTTGCTTATAAATACTATGTGAAAACATTTGTGGTTATTCGTATTATTTTTAACACAGAACAATTTTGCATTGTAAAATTCAACTTGTATGACTTTACTATTTTTTTTCCTTGGTTCTACAATTTTGTCAAACAAGAATTACATGCGACGTTATTCGTATGACACATAAAAGACTACAAATATCTTTTGTTCTTTGCTTGTACAATTATTTAATGTTTACTATCTATGCTTCAGCGCGCCATTGTTAGTTTCATCAAGGCAAAGCCTCACCTTACCTACAATGACAATCATTTCATTATGCTGTTTCGCGTGCATTGTTGTAACATAGAAAGGAATTGTTTCATTGACGTCTTTTTAGCAGTAATGAGATTATATTTCAATTCATTTAACCAGCAGTATGAAATAGTTCCTAAAGCGAAATTTAAATGAAATACTCGTATTTGGCATACCCTTCAAAAAATTAAATTGTGCAAAACCGTTGATATAAAAATATTATCTGTAAATTATTTTTTAAAAATGTGTGCTGTTTCATTTTCAGTTATATTCGAAGGCTTATACATATATAGTGTACATTTTTAAAAATTCTGAAAAAATTATCAAAAATTTAGTTTGGTCTGTAAATACTGGAAATGGCATTTTTTATTTTATCGCTATGTTATTTTGCAAGTTATGGGGTTAAAAAATGAGAAAATGATGAAAACAATGAAAGTTATGCATATATTTGATGATTTATTTCTTGAAAACCAATTAAGATAAAATCTTTCAACTTTTTTTATTTCAATATAAATATAAAAGATTTTAGCATGTGTATCCAAACTTTTTCAAAAAAGTGAAATTTTTTCATCAATTTTATAGTTTTCAACCCTGATATTTTCGAAAGTTGATCCAAAAATAAAAATTTTTTTACAATTTAAAGGATATTTAAAAGTTAGTTTAGGATATGTCAAGAGTATTGTATTTTTGTTGTTTTAAATTTTTACTCTCAAAGTTGAGTCGAACAACAAAAAAAGCACGTTTTAACACCCATGCAATAAAAATCTGAAAATTTGGCAGAAGATGTATTTAATTAAGTTCAGTAATACCTATTAGTGTCATTATAGAGAATTTAATAGATTCTAAGATATAGATTTTTAAATTCACACTTTTTTAATTTTACAAATATTGACAATAATATGAATTTTTCATACCTTATCAAGATATTTTTTTTTTCAGACAGTGTTTTTTTGACTCATATGGTGTACAACCGTGCTCATAGACTTGACTTTAACTCAATGTGATAACATCAGGTACCGAAAATAATTATTATTTCTCAAATTTTAATGAAAAAAAATCAGCACGTTCTACTTGTCGAAGAACACTTTTGAGTATACCGAATTGTTGCAATTTGTAATGTCTTTTCCAATCATGATAATTTTTATTTTGCAAGCATTATAAAAAAAAATTTAAAATTATTGACTTTGAATTTTGAATTGTCCGTTTTGAATTGTCAGTTTTGAATTGTCCGTTTTGAAGTGTCAAGTTCAAAATGGACACAGAGAGATGCACTCAAAGCTATCGACTCCTAATTACAAAACAAACAACAATACAAAAAGCAGTAGACAACGAAAGGCGAAATCGAGGGTGCTGCAATTTTTTTTAAGGCAATATCTGCTTAATCAGCTCAAAAATATAAATCCTTTCTTATTTGTATGTTTTTGCTCAGAAATAAAAATTGTTTTTTGATTGTAATTTTTTTGCTCAGAAATAAAAATCGTTTAAGGATTTTTATTATTCAGCTCAAAAATTAAAGACATTTTTTGATTTAATTTTTTTTCCTTAAAAATAATAATTTTTTTTATGATTCCTTTATTTTAGTGGCGGCCGTAGCCTAGTGGGTAGAGTGCGTGGCCCCTAAGCTAAAGAACCTCGTAGCCCGGGTTCAATTCCAGCTCAGACACAAAGTTTTTTTCAATTGAATTAATTTTTCTGTTCGGTCGTCACCTCTCTGCAGACAATGGCAAACCTCAGAGAGTAAAAATTGCCATGTAAAGCTTCTTGAGAACATAAGCCGTTCGGAGTCGGCATTAAACACGGTAGGTCCAGTTCTCGGTCATTTGTGATCAAACATTTAATAACACGCACAACACAATTGATCAATAGAAGCTAGGTCAAAGTCCTTCCAAGGGCTGAAATGGCCAGTTTATTTTTTTTTTATTTGATCAGAAATAAATATTGTTTTGTGGTTTTAATGTTTTTGCTCAGATATGCATTTATGTGCATTTAAAAACAAATGTGCATTTAAAAACAAATATTTAATTTTTTAATCATGTAATATGGGGTTATGCTTTTTTTTAAGACCGTAAAAATATGTTTTTTAATTGAATTAAATGATTCCAAATAGTGATTCCAAATAATGAATATCCTTATTAATTTTAATATTAGTATTTGTAGTTCTTATATGTTTATTAAATGAGTTTTTAATGAAGTTGAATAAACAAAAATAGTTTAAAATATTATTAATGCACAAAGAAAACAGAACATTAAAAGTATAAGAAAATAATATGTAGAAATAATAATGTAAAAATAATTGTAGTCAACTTATTACCATATAAAATGATATTAACGCAACCGTGTGCATTTTTTGCTCAAATGACATTGTTCTCATTCTCTCACTCCCTTACTTCAAAATAAGCATACCAATTTTAGAAAACAACCATAATACGTATAACTCTACATTAATGAATCATGGTTTTAACAAGAGAAAAAGAAGTGATCAGCGGTATGAATTTGCTTCTAAAATTTTTTAAACACGATATTGTACTAAAAGTATTTTATTACATTCATTTATAGTAAAGTTTATAAGCACGGCTGTATACCACATGAGTCCCAAAAACACTGTCTGAGAGAAAAAATCTTAATAAGGTATTTAAAATTCATATTATTGTCAATACTTGAAAAACTAGAAAAGTGTGATTTTAAAAATCTATACCGTAAAAACTGTTAAAGTCTCCATGAAGAAACTATTAGGTATGGCTGAACTTAATAGATTACATCTTCTGCCAAATTTTTAAATATTTTATCGCATGCGAAAAGGAAGATACAGGGTGTTAAAAAGTGCTATTTTCGTTGTTCGACTCAACTTTGAGATTTACTCTCTACACTAATTTAACACTAATTTAAAACAACAGAAATACAAAACTCTTGACATATTCCAAACTAACTTTAAAAGATCCTTGAAGTTGTAAAAAAGAGTTTTATTTTTGGATCAACTTTCGAAAAAATTAGGGTTGAAAACTATAAAATTGAAGAGCAAAAAATCAATCTTTAGTAAAGCATTTTGGCAAAACTGTCACTTTTTTTCAAAAAAGCTTGGATACACATATCAAAATCTTATATATTTATATTTAAATAAAAAAGTTGAAATATTTTGTCTTGATTGGTTTTCAAGAAATAAATTATCAAAAATACGCATATTTTTCACTATTTTCATCATTTTTCATTTTTTAATCCCCCCTAACTTGCAAAATAAATTAGCGAGAAAATAAAAAAATGCCATTTCCAGTATCTATAGACCCAACTACATTTTTAAGGATTTTTTTAGAATGTTTAAAAAAGGTCGAGCACACCGATTTGCTGTTTTGTTTTGTTTTGTTTTCACTCTATATTAATATGCGCAAACACATATCTTGAGCCCCCTTTTTACGGATTTGAAGATAACACATTTAAATGAAACTTATATCATTTTAAAGCACTGGTTCATAGCAAGTGGACAATATAATTTTTATTCAAATGTTTTGTCATTAAGAAAGGTAAACATTAGAAATTAAAAACACTTTTTCCCCATATAAAAATAGCAACAAAACACAAAGCCAAACATTCAACTCACTTATTCGCACTTTTGAGAGTCGCAACCCAATAAACATTTAACTTGGAGATCGGCTTGACCTCAAGTGGAGCTCCAGTTCGTTTCTCCAATCTCCAGTGTTGGATATCAACTTGACCTCCACTTGAGATGCAAGTCATTCTCCAGAGAAATGAACCTTAGATCTCCAGTTGAGATAAGGCTGAATCTCCACTTGATCTCCAAGGTCTTTCTCTAACCGATCTCCAAACCAAAATGAAAAAAGAAACAGTTTTTTAAGAGAAAGCTTTTCCATGATACAAAGAACTACAGATAAAGTATTCCCGGCGTAACGAACAACATTTACTGCGCACCTCGTGATTGGTGCTCGTCAAATGTGACACATGATGAATACATTCAAAAGAAAATGTCAAAAAGAGACGAAGATAGCAAAATAAAAACGAACAAACAGTCAAAATTCTGTCAAGCGCATCAAGCAACTTAGCCGCTTTTTGTATAAATCGGTAAAAAGGGGAAAAAACACCCCTACAAAATATGAAATTTTTTTCGCAAACAGTACGAAAAAATATATTTACTTTATTTTGGACATGTTCTTTACTTAACAATATTTATTTCATTTCAGTAAAACGAGTTTTCATAAGAAAATTTCGACATTTTCAAATCTTTACACCCTATGAATAAATTGTGACTACGTTGAACACCTTGCACGTCACAGCAAAGATGGCGGATATGCGCAATACTTTATCTATAGTTCTTTGTATCATGAAGCTTTTCCAATTATTTTTTATTTCAATCAATGAAAATAGTTTCAAACCTAATATAACACATTTTCATAAAATTATTTAAAATAAATTATATTATTATTCAAATACTAAACCTAAGCGTTTCGGTTGCATACATTAAATATGTTCTTTAATGCCTTTTCCACACTTGGTCAACGCAATTCCAACGCAACTTCAACACAACAGCGAAAAAGTTGAAATGCAATGCAACTATAAACCGAATGCTTTCAGACTTGCTTCAAAAGTCATGCAACATTTGTAAGTCATCTGAAAAAGCATTAATAAATGCAATTATATAAAAACTACTGTTTTTCGACTTCTTGCATTAATTTATTATTTAACACTTGCTCATTCATCCTGCAAACTATTTCTTCTTCTTTTCGATTCTTTTAATGAAAAAAGGAACTAATTAATTAATTTATTCACCTTGATTAATATAAAGCGTACTGCACTACAAATAATTGAATACGCAAAACAAACAAACTGATGCAACAAGTCGCCGATGAAAATTGCGGAAAGCCGCGTTGCGTTGAACAGGTTGTGAACGTATCGACAAATTGTTGCGTGCAAGTTGCTTAATCTGGAGGTTCCGGCATAAATACACAGGCTAGCAACTTGAGTTGGAGTTGCGTTGACCAAGTGTGGAAACGGCCCAAAAGAAGACTTATTTTACATATTAATTACACATTTTTTAAATTAATGAAAACATTTAATTTGATATTTTCGCTTATTTTAAAATAATATAAAATAAATTAATGTATTCCAGTTCCACTCCTTCCTTCCGCTGAATGCAGCTTTTTTATCTTCGGCTTTATTCCACAAACTTCATATTTTGTGCTGAGTTTTGAAATTTTCGCAAATTTTATCTTCCAATCCACTCGAGACCAACATTTATTTTTGTATTAGTGGACTAAGTAATCCAAAATACGTTTAATAAAAATAAGAAAACTATTATTTGCGCGTGGGCCATAAACTGCACTTATTTTTTTAACTTTACACTTGTGGACTAAGGAGTGCAACATACGTTTAATAAACATATGAAAAAAATAGTTTTTGCGTGGGCCGTAAACTGCACTTATGCCTTATTTGTTGTAGTTTCTACTTAGTTTATTCACTTTACTTTTATTATTTCGCTGCAATTCACAAATTCACTTTTCTACAAATTCCAACAAGAAAAACAATAACCAAAACAACCTAGTATTGCCAGTTACAAAAAGAAAATATTTTGTTGACAAAACTAATGCATCTCAAGCCAATTTCCAGCTCAACTCCAAGATGTTGGATTTGACTTGGAGAAATGAGTTGAAGATCAAGTGGAGGTTGAAGACTTTTTTCCAAGCTTGGAGAAAAATATTTTTCTTGCTTGTTGGGGAGAGTGAAAAAACAGAGCTGTGTGGTTTTTGTAGGTATTTCTTCCTGGACACCTTTAAGCTTTGCTGAGACAACACAAAATAAATTGGGTTCTAAATAAAAGTGAACTCTTTAATTTTAAAATATATCGCTGTTTTATTGAGCCGGTTTTTGTTATTTTTTATTTCATTATAGGCGTTTAAATATTACGGGGTGGGGGAGTTCCAACAATTAATTGTTCTAACGAATCTTTCCAAACAAACAACAACAACAACAACAACAACAATGTTTTTCAATGTGAAAAGGAAAAACTCACTAGCTGAGCAAGGCCGAAATTGTGATAAAATCAAATTGAGACACCGCTACAAATTTTTTTCGCAAACGCGACTGAAAAATACTGAATATTACAAAATATATGGGGAGTTCCATGCCAGATCGGCCTTGATTGGTGGCACATGTCTCCGATTTGGTTCAAACTGAGGGACGATAGACTAACATGAGAAATGAACGAACGCGAAATTTTAATTTTTTTGAGCCACAGCTTTAGATTTGACAGTACGTCCAAGAATTTTGTAACACTTTTTATGTTTGAAAATTACACGAAACTGGTTGGACTTCAAATTTTAAGAAAAATATGTATGTATTGCAAATTTTGTATTGTTTTCAAATATTAAAAATTAAATTTTATATATTTGATTTTTACACTGGAAAATTTTTTTATATAAAAGTTAAATTTCTGAAAAGGCCCATCTTTCAAAAAATTTGAAAAAACTATATGTTAAAGCTGTGTGTCCCACGCAAATTTTAAACTATCAGTTTGGAAAATACCATTACTTATGTAGGAGTTATGGACGTTTTACTAATGTCGTAAATTTGTTTTAAGTTTGATTTCCTTTTTTTTAATTAAATAAATTTTTTATTTTTTGAGTGGTAGATATAGTAGAGTTAGTGGAGTTTTATTTAAATTTAAAATTTTTATGTAGCAAGCTATTGGATGTAGTTTTTAATTAGATGCTGCTTTTATCTAGTGGGACAACATGGTGAATTTCTAACGAGCCTTTTACAGTTTTGCAGCTTTCATGTCTTGCTTTTAGGTATTCTTCTGCTCCAATATAATCTTCTTTAGAACCAAAACACAGTTTATAATTAATTAAGTTTCTTTGAGCCCATTCGTAAAGTTATTCAGCAGACAAAATTTCTTTGCGTGTGCCTTTCTGCAGACAATACCGCCTTACCAATCGTTTTAATGTACCACCAACACCGTCACAGGCTCCTTTTCCATGAGCACTAGCGAAAAAGCTCCACTCAGCTTTAACCCCATAGTCCTGATAGTGATGAGCCAAGTTTATAAAATTTTTTCTTTATTTATATTGTTGTGGTGCACCATCGGAGAAATATTTAATTTTGTTCACACAGTGAAATTTTTTTTGTAGAAATTTTAAAAGTTTTTCTTTAAACATGAAAACGGCAATAGTGTCATGTTCAATACAGCTTGATATTCCGACGAAGGACGTGTGGTCAATTTTTTAGAATTCTTTGTTTAAGAAATAGATGACGAATGGATGCACCGTTGCTTAGTTGTTATTCCAATGAAAGCCTTGAAAAGCTTCCTGTACAACGAAAGCATAGTTTTCAACAAAATCAAGTACTATAACAAATTCACCTTCTTTTATGTTATCCTTAACACTTTTGAAATAGTTTGCTTGTTGTCTAGCAATAAAATCATGTTTCATAAGTTTTATAAGTTTTTCTGAAAATGTTGAAATAAATTCATCTTTGCTTTCAGTTATAAATTTTAACGAACATCTGTTTTTTAAAAAAAAAGGTTAGAAATGAAAAACACACTTTAAAAAAATACCTGTCTGTCGCTATACATTGCTTGTAAGTGATGGATTCTACAGACTTTTTGTCAAAGGTATCACATGGAAGGTTTTCAAAATGCGTTGTACGTGGACATGAGTTACAGCGACCTTCATAACAAGTGTCAGTAGGAGTTTTACAAAGAAGATGTTGTAATAATATTTTGTATACACTTTTTCCATTGATCGGCATTTCCCAAGACTTACTTATTTCTTTCAAGTTTGAACCTGTGTACAAAAAACGTTATCATAACCTTTATAAAATGAAAAGGAATAACGAACCCTCAGCAATAAGTTTTACATTTTGATGGAGAATGCTAACGCAAACAGTATGAGTGCCGCTAGATCCTGCTAAAATGCACTCTTTTGGACTAAGTTCAGCAAATTTTGAAAATCCAATTGGAAAGTCAGGATGATCTTCTTTATATAACTAATGCAGTTCATTTAAATTACAATAGAGAAGCCTTTTCTGAATTTTTTCTTTAGAGTTGTTACTCTTGACTATGACAAAATCCTTCATTCCCGGTAGTTGCCTGGAGTTTCTTTCATCCAAATAAAATTCCCTTACTGAGGTAACAATTTCGGGAGCAAGCTGCCGTCTAACTTTTTTATTTGGAATTGAGAAAAATTCCCTTCTCAGTTCTGACTTAGGACTTAAACTTGTAAGGATTCTAAACTTGTCGTCCCTATATTGTTATAATTATACAATAAATCTGTAAGCAAATTTAAAATTAAGCAAAAAAACAAAAGATAACTACCGAGAAGCATATTCCGCTTTAAACTTATTCACATATGTGGACATAAGATCATAGTAAGCTCCTACATTTTGTATATCATCCGTTATAATTTTTGTTCCAGCGATGTCTTCAAACATGTTTTTGATATTTTGAATTGTGATTTGCAATTTTGTGGTCACATAACCTTTAAATTTGAGTATGTAATTTTTATGAAGTTGATGAGTTTAGTTAGTTATTATTAATAAATAATTGTTTTTGTAATTTTTTTTAATTAATTGGCTTACCTCCTAAAATACTGAGGATACTATTTAAATTTTTAATTAGTTCACTTTTTGTTTGAAGTTTGTATCACTTTTGTCTTCATCGGATGAACTATTTGTATCAGAAGCACAATTTGTAAGCTTTATTCTACACTTCGTGCAATCTAGTGCACCTTTAGGAGCTGACGGCAGCTTCCTTTTTTGCACCCATGATATCTCGCGTAAATTTTTTGCATTACCATCTTAATAGAAGCTACTAATTTAATAAATTCAAATTAAAATATAAATTCAAAATAACTCACTGTAAGAGCATGTACCAAATGGATTAAAGCAACGTTTTTTCAGTGGTGTAGCCATATCAATTTTTAAGAGATATTATTATCAGTACTTTTTATTTTTAAATTTAAATTCACTTTACTTGTATTCTCTTTTGATTTCATTTTCTAAGATATCTAAGTTCCAAAATAATAAAATACGACATTAAATAATGAAACTTATATTTTAAGTAAATAAAAGTAACGCGATGACGTTCTCCTGTAACACCGAAAATATAAATTTTTATTCTTTCTTTCGGTCGGTCGGCACTTCAATGTAGTTGAAAGCTCCAATTAATTTTTTTTAATATGTTGCAATTTACGACATGCACTAATAACTCCTAACTAATAAATCAATAACTCCTACATAAGTAATGATATTTTCCAAACTGATAGTTTAAAATTTGCGTAGGACACACAGCTTTAACATATAGTTTTTCAAATTTTTTGAAGGATGGGCCTTTTCAGAAATTTAACTTTTATAAAAAAAATTTTTTTCAGTGTAAAAATCAAATATATAAAATTTATTTTTTAATATTTGAAAACAATACAAAATTTGCAATACATACATATTTTTCTTAAAATTTGAAGTCCAACCAGTTTCGTGTAATTTTCAAACATAAAAAGTGTTACAAAATTCTTGGACGTACTGTCAAATCTAAAGCTGTGGCTCGAAAAAATTAAAATTTCGCGTTCGTTCATTTCTCATGTTAGTCTATCGTCCCTCAGTTTGAACCAAATCGGAGACATGTGCCACCAATCATGGCCGATCTGGCATGGAACTCCCCATATATATCGCTGATTTTGGATTTGGGGGTTGGAATTAATTTTAAAGGTTTTTTTCGGTTTTTGAGCATTTATTTAGAAACAACGGTACAATGTATATTATTCAAAGTATTGTCCATCGTTAGCTACAACATTTTTCCATCTTTCTGGCAACATATGGATTCCGCGCCGGAAGAACGATTCGTCTTTTGCGGCAATCCACGAATCGACCCATTTTTTGGTATCCTCGTAAGAAGTGAAGCGCTGCTCAGCCAAGCCATGCGTCATCGATCTGAATAGGTGGTAGTCGGAAGGGGCTATGTCTGGGCTATAAGGCGGGTGGGGTAGCACATCCCAATTCAGCGCCTCCAACGTTTCCTTGACGGTTCTTGCAACATGTGGCCGTGCGTTGTCGTGTTGAAAAACCACTTTGTCGTGTCTTTTGGCATATTCCGGCCGTTTAACCTTTAATGCTCGGCTCAATTGCATCAATTGTTGTTGGTAGCGTTCCCTAGTGATGGTTTCGTTAGGTTTTAGCAGCTCATAGTACACGACACCCTTCTGATCCCACCAAATACACAGCATAAGCTTGGCGCCATGAATATTCGGCTTGGCCCTCGATGTTGATGCATGGCCGGGTGGTCCCCACGATTTTTTTCGATTAGTATTATCGTAATGGATCCACTTTTCATCGCCAGTGACAATACGATGCAAAAAACTCTTCCTTTTATGCCGTTGAAGCAGTTGTTCGCACATGCAAAATCGCCGTTCAACGTCTCTCGGCTTCAACTGGTACGGCACCCAATTTCCTTGCTTTTGAATCATTCCCATGGCCTTCAAGCGTTTGCCGACCGTTGATAAGTTGACTCCCAATGATTCTGACAATTCTTGAAGGGTTTGACACGCGTCTTCATCGAGCAAAGCCTCCAATTCCTCATCTTCAAACTTTTTCGGCTAGCCCGGACGCTCTTTGTCTTCCGTATCAAAATCACCACTTTTAAACCGACGGAACCAGTACTCACAAGTAGAAATCGATGGAGCATAGTCCCCGTAAGCCTCAGTAAGCGTGCGTTGTGCTTCAACCGCTTTTTTCTTCAAATGGAAGCACAAAAGTAAACCTTCCCGCAAATTGCGTTTTGTTGGAACGAAAGTCGACATGTTCACAGAGAAAAAAAATATATGTTGTTTACACTTCAGTGGAATGACACATACTGAAAAATGAAGCTTACACAATGTGCTTTGAAATGAATATAGTCACAGGTGTGCCCGATGCGATCTATTGATAGTTACGCCATCTCTTAGAAAACCTTTAAAACTAATTCCAACCCCCAATATTAACACGGCCTCATAGCAACGGGTACAACATACTATTTAAAAATAAATAGTTTAGCTCAGCATTATTTATAAATTAACCTTAAAAAGTGGATTTCTGTATTCTCTTCAAAGTATATTAAATACATAAGAAACATATCTTCAATTGAAAAAATAACAAGCCGTAGATTAAAATAAATTCAAAATCGACTTTTTGACTAATTATGATACACCTTATCAAAATACTGACACACCTTTTCGCAAAATTTTACTTTTCTACAACTTAAAACGACGTTTTTATTCAAAAAGTTCTCAAAGCCCTAAGTTTAAGCGCAGCTTACAATGTAGAAAGCTTTTTGCTTCTCTCTTAAAATTTTTAAATTTCAAATTACGGCTTTTTTATTAAATATGAAGCTATATAAAATATTTTCACCGCCTAGGGGGTGGCGAGCTCCTCCCTTTCATCACCCATGCGGATGCCCATGCCTTCGTGACTTTCGTTGTGGGTCACTGTAAGTCTAAACTAATACTACTACTACTGGCTGGCTTAGACAGATCGACATAAGTTTTGAGTAAACATCAATCAATCGCCAAAAGTTGTCATAATGATCTTAAATAAATCAAATGGAATAAATATTTTAATACACAGATATGTATGGTAAAGTTTATTAAGTGCAACATCATCAACATTATTGCACCCCAGAGATTGCTGCATGCTATTCTTTTTTTTTCTGCATCTGCTGCAACGACTCCAACTAAAATCAACTCATTTCTGTAATTCAGCAAAAAACTAAGCAAACTGCAATTAATTTTTGATTACTACAAGTTGCTGACTAACCATGAATATCGTTTATTTTACAAGTTTTTGTTGATTTCTTTTTAATTTTTGTTTTTTCTACTTGTTATTGTTCTTCTTGCATCGCTATGTTGCAAGAATAGAAGAGCAACGAGAGCAACAAGAACGGCTAAAATTTGATGATAACTTGCAACATCAAGTTTGCTGAAGTAACAACAAAAAACAATTTAAAGAAAAAACAACAACACAACAGTTTACAACAAGTTAAGCAACAAGATTATAGCAATGTAAGCATTTAATGTTGGTATTCCAGGAATTGCTCATATAATGTCGACCTTTAAGCCACAACAGAGCAGAATACCAAATGAAGCAACAAAAGATAAAAGTTTGGTGTTAATGAAAATGTTCAGGATGGTGTTTTGAAATGGAATGAAACGGATATTGTTATTAAAATGGTGTTCAAGAATATGAAGACTATATAAACGAATAAATGTCTGCAGTTCAGACGCAGGCATTACAACGTGTCTCCACTATACTCCACTGTGAACGTATTTTTATATATATACAGTATCGATACCTAAATAGAAAGTAAGTACATAAATAACGTTAGTAAAAAGTATGTAAGAAAGAAAAAAACGAGGTGTTTTTAACACGCCAAGTGTTTTTATATTCTGAGTTTGTTCTAATGAATCTATATATTAATACGCAAACATAAAAAATGTAGCCCCCTTTTTACCGACTCTAAGACAACAAATTCTAATGAAACTTATATCATTTGAAAGCTCTGGTTCATAGCAACAGCACAATTTAATTTTTATTGAAATGTTTTATCATTTAGATAGGTAAAAATTCGAAATAAAAAACACCTTTCGCCATATAAAAAACAGCAACAAGAAACCAAGCCACACATTTGCTCTATTGAGAAGCGTTGTTGTGGGAGAGCATAAAGCGAGAGTGAAAAAAAACAGAGCTGTGTGGTTGTTGTAGCTCTTTCTTTCCTATATTTTCGCAAACATTCAAACAGCGCTGCGGAGACAAAATAAGGGTGTTTTAAAAATGTACACGATCTAATTTAAAAATAAAGTGCGGATTTATTAAGCCAGTGTTATTTTTATTTAATTGTAAAATAAACATGTTACGGCTAATATAAATGAAACTTCTAATCTGTGAAATTGTTTTTTCTCTCACTTTATCCGAATTTTATTTTCGTTTCATAGTGCAAAATTTTCAGCAAATCAGTGACTTGTGGTGTTTATTTTGTCTCTATAATACGCATTTAAAGCTGGAGAGGGGGTTGGTGGTTTGAACATTTATGACGAAATGCGATAGACCGAAAAGTCTACAGTGACCAAAAACTGAAAACTTATTATTTGATGATATTATTTAAGAGAAACATTTTAATTTTATTAATTTAAGCAATTTCTGCATAAATTCATCAATCATGATGACCTTATCGTCTGCACTGTTTCACAAATGTAGTTTTTCTTTTTTGTCAAAGTAAATGTTTTGTAAACTTTTTTGTTTTAGTAAAAATATAAGGCATAGATAGGCAAAGATAATGAAAAAATAGTTGAGGCTTTTGGATAAAAAATTAACCAAAATGTTTATCATTACTCTAGCCAAAGTACTGCATCCTTAGTTTTTCTCTATCTCTTATAGTTTAGGAGATATAGCCGTTTGAAAATTGGGCTTTAAATTTGTATTGCTTAAAAAATGTAAGCCTAAAATATATATAGAAAATATGTATTACAAGACCTTATACTTTATTTTCTTATTTAATTACCTATTAAAGGCCTATTTTATCGATATCCAGATTTGGTTTTGCTTTATATCTTAAAGTTTAGGAGATAGAGCCATTTAAAAATATGTTTGAATTTTTTTAGTTCTTAAAAAAGATTAACGTAAAATGTATAGAGATATGGTGTGTTTACAAAGCTTTATGCTTTATTTTGGTAATGAATGAAGCTTATTTTTTCGTTTTCGACTTATCGACAAAAAAAAATTTTTGATACCAAATTGAGCTCCTTATCTCTCTAGGACACACCGTTTAGATTTTAGAAGAATTTGAAAGTTTTTAACATGTTTTTCGCCATAACTCTCAAACCATACATTACACAATGACGATTTTTATAGCAAAATGTTTATCATTACTCTAGCCACAAGACTACATGCTGTGTCTTTTAGTTTGAAAATTGGGTTTTAAATTAGTGCTTAATGCTTTATTTTGATGATAAAATGAAAAGGATTATAAATTTAATTTTTTTCTAATTACTAATATTAAAAAAATAAGTAATTAAATTGCACAATTACTTAACAACCTAATTACTTAATTTCCCAATTTAACTACAAAGAAAATTTCAGGGAAGATTTTGAAATTTGATCACTTGGAAAATAAACTAATGTTATTTTAAGCCCTTCTAAAAAAAGTTGTATACAAAAAGTCTTGTCCAATCCAGAGAGTTTTGTAAATTTTGTAATCGAATTAAAAAATTACTTCTGTTTTTTGTAACGTAACGCCAGCACATATTTTTGCGTATATTTTTAAATAAATAGGAACGATTGTTATTATGATTTTTCTAAATATAGTGCTACTTAATAACTACGCAAATATAAAAAAGGCTTTTTAAAAATTAGACATTTTCATTCATTTTTTTTAATATTTCATCGTACGAATTTTCCGTAACGCCAGTTTGAAAATGCCGATATATAGAGGGATAGGAGGGTCCGTCGTACGTAAGAAAATAATTTTGTTTCAATATTTTATTCAATATTTACTACAAAACATTTTAAAGCCAATTCGTTACTTATGTATGTGTTTTCTATATAATATGCCACACATTTAAGTATTGAGGGGTGTTGGACATTTATGAGTAAGCGTGAAATAGTTATTGGAGAGGGGTAAGAGGGCGCTGGTCGATCGTGCGTTATTTTTCAAAAAATGTTTTTGTTTTAATATTTCATTCAATATTCTTTAATATTTTTTAAGGTTTTTCGCAAAACGTTCCATAAGATAAGATACCATAAGATGTGATTTGACAAAAGCTATAATCTTTTATGTATCTGTATATTATTGCGCAAACTAATAATTTGAGATAAAATGTTACCAGTGTTAACATATTCACATGAAATTTATATCTATGGAATGGTATTTTCGAGTAGATTTGCAGATTCGAAAAATAAGTCATTAAGAGAGATAAAAATCCTACTTCCCAATGGGACAATGGAAAACAATAGCGACACAGCTTTGTTGAACATCGTTGCTGTAGCATCCCTTTAAACAAAGTTCGGAGCCTTATTGAAGAAGATTTTATGAGTTCCCTCCTATTTATGAGTTTTTAAAGAGTATCTTTTGTACATATTTTCATAGCTGAAAAGAACATATTTCGGATTGTTTTTGGAGTACTTCAGTTAAGCGCTCTGAAAAAACTCGAATTTAGAAGTGTTTTGTGCAAAGCCTCCTGATTATGACTTTCGTATGTGTATTTTTTGTATTTACAAAAAAACGAGCTCCTAAAAACATTCGAATTGTGAGCATTTTTGGAGTAGAAATTTAAAAAAAGCATGCTTTTAAATACTGTTCATTCACTTAAAATTTTATTCGGTTTCGTTTTTTGCCACTTTTAGGAGCTTTTTACGAAACCATAAAATTCTAAATAAGTGTCTAAATAAATGCTCATAAAGAGTAACCAAATTCAATGAAAAACAAGCGAATTTTCAGCACTTTTATCATTATTTTATGAAGAAAAAAAGGGCAAAAATAGGAATCATAAAAGAGTATTTTAAGACTCATATTGATGCCTCTTAAAAGAGTCTTTTATGAGTTTTAAAATGCCAATATGAGACTCATAAAAGAGTCTTATAGGAGTCCGAAAAAATGACTTTTGGACCACTTTCAAAGGAAAAACTGCTCTTTTATGAAACTTCTAAGAGCTCATTATGAAGGCTCAGGCTCCTACAAATGAGTCATAAAAGAGTCCTAAAAGACTCACATGGTTTGCAGAGGGAAAAAGTAGAGTGCGAGAGTGACTCAGACACTTCAACAGATTAATTACTATCTCTTCAAACTAATAGCAGAATAAGCTTGCTGATGCTTTAGCGTCAAAAATTGTTTACACAGTTCTGTTGGATATAGTTTTTGTAACATACACGAGACGTTTGACGGTCTGAGCTTCTATCTGCATCTTTATGTATAACGAAACGAAGGCTGAACTTCATAAAAGAAACGAGCAACAATATTTTTTGATATGGAAAAATGTATTGCTTACCGTGTTTAACCTCACGTTCGTTTCATTATACATAAAGATGCTGTATATTTCTTATAATGATGGAGAAGATGATGAAAGGGTGTTGAAGAACATTGGGTGTCAAAAACATTGTTTAAAACTAATTGTTTAATAGATAGAAAAATGGTAGAATATAATTGAGTGTGATAATTGAGGAATTATATGTAGCTTTATTTGAGTAGATCGAATAAGAATTAATATTATTTATTTATTATTTATTATTTATTATTTATTTATTTATATTAGTACATTAAGAACTAGGATCTTTTATAGTACAGAGCTCAAAGACATAATTTGAATTCAACTTATTATAAAACATTTAAACTTAAATCTAAGGTAATTTAAATTTATTGTTATACAATTAAAAGTGTTATCAAAAAATTTTTATGTTAAACAAATGTAAATTCATAAGACAGATAAAAATTAAATTAAGAAAGAGCAAACAAGAGAGAGAGAGAGAGAGAGAGAAAGTCATATAGAGCTAAAGATCTGATATTTTGTTAAGTATTATGTGATGAAAAGTGCTTCAAAATAGCATGTTTGAAGGATGTTTTTGACGCTATGGATTTTAAGCTACTAGGCAATGAATTCCATAATCTAGCGGCATTAATAAAGAATAGTCTTGTGGAGTTTAGAAAGTTAAAACTAGGTATAATTAGCACTTGGCTTCTAAATGACCGACTAAATTGCAGTTTTTCAAATAAGTAGAAAGGAGTTTTGTGGTGTATGAGTTTGTGTAAAAATATGCAATTCCTGGCATTAGAGTAGGTTATAATATCGCATCCAAGTATACAGTTTTTTAATTGAGCTAAATGATCAAATTTACGCAAGCCATAGACATAGCGTGTGGCATGATTAAACGCGATCTGCAATTTAAGTTGAGACCGCGAATCTAACTTGCTGTATACAAGTTCAGAATATGTTATGACGGGGACAACGAGCTGAATTACAAGTTTACGTCTTAGATCAATCGGTGTATACTCAGACGACATCCTAAGGTTACGCAAGATATAATAGATTTTGCGGACTACACTGTTGATATGATCTGTGCAAGTAAGGGAGGCATTGATATTAAATCCAAGACTTACAACACTATTAACTATTTTTATGATTTTATCACCCAATATAACGTCTGGAATGGAGTCAGGGCTTATTTTTTCTTTAGAGACAGGCAACACATACGACTTAAGTACATTAAGGTGAAGACTATTTTTCATAGCCCATTGGTTTATACTGTCAAGATCTTCATTCAGTTTACATACTAAATCTTCCATGAGGTTTGTTCTACCAGACAAGTAAATCTGAACGTCATCAGCATAAGCATGCATGGACGAATATGTGCAGCAGTGAAAAATGCCATTCACGAACATGGAGAAGAGCAGCGGGCCAAGAACCGATCCCTGAGGCACACCACAGCAAACAGCTTCATAGTATGAAAAATTAGTACCGACCTTCACTCTTTGTACTCTATTTGTCAAATAGCTACTTAACAAATGAGTGGCACTGTAGCAGAAACCAAAGAAATATTTTAATTTTTGACAAAGGAGTTCATGACTTACAGTGTCAAATGCTTTTGAAAAATCAAGTAGACACAATAGAGTTAGTCTACCATCATCATAATAAGACCTTATATCATCCATTACTTTAACCGTAGCAGTAGAGCAACTGTGACCTGCGCGAAAACCAGATTGGAATGGAGACAAAAGATTATTTTCACTTAAGAATGATGATATTTGGTTAGCCATGATAGATTCACATACTTTGGATAATGAAGACAGGATGCTTATAGGCCTGAAATCCTTCGGTTCACAAGCTGTATTTTTTTTGCCACCGGCGTTACTATAGCAGATTTCCACAAATGTGGAAAAGACGATGTAGTAAAACAATAATTAATAATGTGAGTAAGAGAGCTAAGAATGTGTGGTAAAATAATCTTTACAAATTTTATATATATACCATCTTCACCAACAGCATTTGATTTAATATTCAATACAGCCTTTGCAACATCGTCTTCTGTCACCGTGGTAAACTGAAATGTATGTTCAATAGGAGTACCTAAAAATGTATGGGAACTTGGCGTGTAATTTTGGTTCACATTGGCGCTAGCCAGAAAATATTCATTAAGACGGTCAGGATGAATCTGGCAGTTAGGTGTTTGCTTGTTAACAATGCTTAAGTGTTTTAGATTGTTCCATAAAACTTTAGGTGGAAGAGTGGTTTTGAGTTTGGTTGAGCAATATCTTATTTTTGATTGCCTTATTATGGTTATGGAAGCATTCCTAGCACTTCTTTAGTTTTCCCATTTTTCAGATGAAGGATTCTTTTTCCATATTGCATGCAACCTATTTCTTTTTTTTATGGCAAGCTGTACACGATTTGTAAACCACGGGCAGGACATATTTTAATATTTACAGTTTTCAAAGGGACATGTTTTACGAACAGTTCAGTTATTGCACTTGTAAATATGGTCAGCTTATCTTCAATATTAGGACAAAACCACACATTATTCCACGGAGTTACAGACAGATCACAGAAAAGAGCATAAGAATCAACAGACTTAAAATCGTGATATGAAAACGTATGCGACGTAGGTGAACAAGATAAGTTAATGTCAAGAGTACAGAAAATAAGGTCATGATCCGATAAAAAATAAATTTGGTCAAACAAAAGGACAGTTGAAATTTCAGATACTATAAAATAATCAAGAAGACTAGGACTATCGTTAGACGAGAAACGTGTAGGCATGGTATCATTTACAACAGACAGACCAACGGATGTAATATTGTCACAAAGAGATTGTGTTATACTATCATTACATAAAATATTAACATTAAAATCACCACATACAACAAAATAATTAAAATCTATTGAAAGATCTGACAATTCAGAAAAATAAGAGTCAAGACTATTGCACTTATTAGGGTTGTATACACAGGACAAGAATATTTTCAAATTATTGTCAGCTATGCAGACATTCAGGTACTCAATTTGACTAGATTTTTTCGAATTACTTATAAGTTTTGCATTAAGATTACAGCGGCAGTACATTGCTACCCCTCCGCCTCTTCGATCTTGTCTATCATTGAATTTTTTAAGTAAAAACTTCTTCGTGACAAATACTTCTTCGTAACCTGATCTTTACTCACCCGACACTCTTATTCACGACCCAACACGACACCCACAAATAAAAAAATGCTATATATTATACGGTTTTAGTCGTCTTTGAGTAAAATTTTGTAGTTTAGTTCGTGTTGTTACTATCGGCAACTGTATTACTGTAGGTAAATAAGCGAGGTTACACCATATCTACGCCCACTTTTCAGGAAGTATTATAATTCTTAAGTTTTACATGATTTTATAGTAAAATTTGGTATGTAGGTGGTATGGGTCAAAGTGCCGTTTACTCTCTAAAGAAATATTGCCACGCCGTCCTTTAACGGCTGTTAAATGACAACACTGTTTGTTCGTCCTTTATTCGCCGTAATGCCGATCATCCGATTGCGATAAAACTTTTTCAACTTATTGCTTAAACTTTTGAGAAGAATAGAGGCATAGTAAAAATTTTCCACAACCACTTTTATCGCCCACAAATCAATAAAAATGCTATATTTCAAATGGTGTTGATCGTAATAGAATTCAATTTAGTAATTTAGTTTGTGTTGTTACTGTCGGCAACTGCACTAAAAATTTTGCAATATATCTACGCCTACTTTCAGAAATCTGTTACTGGAACATTAATGGCATCAGCCAACATAAACTTGAAATTAAATGTTTTCAAACTGACAGTTATATTGATATCATGCTTTTATCCGAAACTCACTTAACAAATAAGAATCATTTGTTAATCGAAGGATTTAATTTCTATAAAACAAATAACCTTGGTGGAAAAGCATGAGAGGGAACAGGAATACTTATAAAAAATCGATTAAAACACTATCCTTTAGAGGATTTTGCTAAAGACTAATTACAAGTAACATCTATATCTCTGCAATGAATGTCCAAAAATATCACTCTGAGCGCAATTTATTTCACCCCAAAGTATCGTGAGTCAAACTTGCAATTTATTGAGTTGTTTAGTACACTTCGGAAAAAATTTATAGCAGCAGGTGACTACAATGCAAAACATATATTTTTGGGTTCACGATTAGCAAATCATAAAGGAAAATAACTTTTTTCTGTCTTAATAAATAAAAAAGATAATTTAAATTTTATATCTTCGGGTATCTTGCCTATTTTTGCTTTTTTATCGCATTCTCATCGGTTGCAGATTTTGTATGAGCTGTCAACTTCCTTTTGACAGTTTCGGTCACCGGCTCTCCGCCCTAACACTACCTTGTCTAGTTCGACTATGTATGAAACCATGCAAGAGATTACACAGTACTCGGCCAATTTTATACTGGGAGAGTAGAGTAGGAACATTTACTGTTGATGGCAGTTCAATGCAATTCCATAATTTCGCCGCTTTGTTTTGTTTTTATTTTTGTTTGGATACATAAAGTCTATTTTTTAGCAATTTGATTGAAAAGATGAATCTATTTGATTTTTTTAAGTACGTAAGCAGTACTTTGGTAAATGATAACATAATACATTGCATTGTTCTTTTGTTCATCTCAAGTCAATTAATTGATTGAATTTATACAACACTTTATGCAATGCCTTATTTCTTCTTTTAATGATTATAATTCTCTTTTATCTTATATATGTTATGTATTAAATATATTGTTATTCGTTTTTGAGCGCTGCTTTACATCTTTTTTCTTTATATCCAGCTATATCATATTACCTTCAAATTTTGTTTTTTTCACAAGTGCATATATATGTTCTAAGTTCTTACTTTATTATTTTTTTATTTATTTGTTGTTTGTTTAGGTTTTTTCCAATATTATTTTCTAATGGAGTAATCAATCTTTGAGAACACAAAGGAACAAAAAACAAGAAAATCTACGAAATCAATTATGATATTTTTTTTTTATTTTATTGCTAAGAACTTTGTGCGTTTATATTGCTAAATGAGTGTGATGGTTTTTGGTTATAAAAATTTAAGCTACTTAATTCTGTAGACAACTTCAATATCCCTAAAGAAATATAACGTTCTACCTGTTTCAAATACCGCATTATTATTTGAATATTGTAGACTATGTCCTTTACTTTCTTTGTTTTATTATAAATAATCAGGTTACAAAATATATTGTTGTACGAAAAGTGAACAAAAGTGATGTATAAATAAGAGAGAGAAACTATACTAGAATAATAATTTTATTGGGAATAATTTCGTGTTAGATTGGTCCTAATATTATTTGTAGAGAAAATTCAGATTTTTGAAGCCAAGCTTTTTACGGCCCGATGGGAATTTTTTTATTTTAAATCTCAAAATTTTCAAAATGTTTCACTTCTAGTAAATTTTTTTATAGCGACCAAGTTGTTCAACGTAATCGAACAATATTTTTGTATTTGTATAAAATGTTGTTTCAGAAAATATTTCCACATTTCATTGAAATTTTTTCAAATTTGTATTATTACGATTTTGTTTTTTTATGACGACAAGAAAAGTAAAATATCACAAATCTAATACTTTTAATCCGATTTAATTGAAAACTAAGTGCATACTAGATTTAAAAAAAGAAAAATATACTTGAAGCGTTGTTTTATTACTTCTTTGATTATATATAAACAAAAACTCTTTTAAAACGCTTCTCCAACTATCGGGCTCTTGAGCGAGTTCTAAAAGATAAAAACGGCACGAAACTGTATAGATTTAATTATTATATCAAATCGATTATTTTTAGCCTATGCCGTCAAAAAATCGAGTTAACATTTTTTCCATATATATGGAGGCAACATTAATGTATATGAGCTGAGCAGAGCACCAGTGGCGTATGTCCAATTTTGTCCAAAATAAAGTTATAAACATAAAAGTGGTCAGCAAAGTAAAAACTTTTTAGTACGCTAAAAAAATTTTTTTAGTACGGGTTAAAAACTGCTAGGTTTCATTATCATAGTATCAGGGCCTGCAATTTCGGGTTGTTTTGGCCATCCCGGAAGATTAGTCCCTGGATTTCATTTGTATTGAAAAAATTTTAAGTAATTTTTATAATTAAAAGATCTTGCTTTTTACAATAAAACATACGAAAATAAATTTGAAATCGATTTTAAACTAAAAGTTTTTGAAGCAACCGAAAATAATAATTTTTGGAAATCGAAAAAAGTGTTCTACAAATTTTAATAGCAATAAAATGCAATAAAACTGTTTTTAGAAATGTTTATTTTGCATAAAGGCAATTCAAACACAAAATTTAAAAATAAATTTTATTTTTCTTAAAAATCAACTTTTTTTAATGTAATGGTTTTTAATGTAAACTTTCAATTTGTTAGATCTTCTGTTTTGCAATTTTGTTCATCTAAAACACCAATTGTATTTTTTTTTTCTATGTTCTTACCACAATATCACTTTTTGTATTTATTTTAAGATAAATAAAATTCCCTGATGAGGCTGAAAAAAACCAGCGAAACGTCGGAGGAGAAAATTTTAATAAAATTTTTATTTGCATAAAAAACACAGACCATTTAGCCTGAGCACTAGTGCAAAGAATTATATAAATTCAAAAAATTTATCAAATACACTTATTCGAAGGAAAAAAGAGTCCAGTTCAAGTCTTAAAAAACAAAAAAAAATGTATTTTGGCATTTTTAAAAGCATTTTAAAAATAATTATAAAAAAATAAACTTTCTTTATATTATTTAAAATAATACGTTGCAAAAAACTTTTTGTATGATATCTAAATAACTTCAAATTAAGCTTTGCGGCTACACGATCACACATATTGCTAAGCCTTATAAGGATAAAGAATTTCGAATGGACAGCATGTATAGGGTTTTGGCAGAAGTGGTAATAATTAAATAATTATTAGATATTTTTATAAATATTTATTTTAAAATTTTTTTAATTTTATTTAAATATATTTTTGTATAAAGTTTTGTTGAAAATTTAACCATATCCTAAGATCCCGAAAATACCAGGATTATAAATTTTGCGTCCCGAGACTTTCGGAACCGGATAAACTCCGGGATCCCGGGATTGCATGCCCTACATAATATGCAATACTTTGTTTTTGACTTGACTGCTCCTCTAATTTTTTCAGAACACAAACAATGTTAGTCTGCAATTACTACAGACCGAAAATTTCTTAATGAATTCTTTACTTTTAAAGGCAAATAAAAACGTTGAAAATAAAAAAATTTGGAAATGGTTTCATGATCCGAAACAAGCTAAAAAGCGAAATTTATACAAATTTTAGTCCAATTTTTGTACCTGTAAGCTATTTCTAGTACTTTGTGAATACATATATTTATTTTGATTAAATTTATTAAAAGCTATTTGAGTGATTATTTTTACTATTGATAAGCAAATATTTTATCAGGATTTTTTTAATTGTTAAAATTTTTAAAAATTACCAAAATCTACGTTAAATAATTTTTTCCGAAATTGGGGATATAAAGAAAGACGGAGAATATTTATATTTTGAGCACTCAATTTAGAAATGAAATATAATTTTTATTGAAACTTTTCAAGTATTTTGTTACATTCGTTCTACACAAGAAAACAATTTTCATAAAATTAACAGAGTATTCTCGAAAGACATAAGTTCGAAATTGATATCATAAAAGTTCGACAGAAGAGTGACTTTTGCTAAAACTATCAAAAGTTCATATCGCTCAACTATGTTTCTGTTCAACCTCTTGTTTTAACTTTTAACAATTTCGAATAAAATAATTATGAAAAGAGTTTCTTTTAGCTTTTTCTAGCTCCAATTAAAAACTTTCGAAGCACAAACTACGTATGTTCAAGGCTTATTATTAAGATAGCAATTTTTTTGACTATTTTTGGAACTAAATTTATTTTGTTAAGATAAATGAATAGCTTTTTTTTATTATCTACATGCTGAAAAAAGTAGAAATTATTTTATTCAATTTTTTATAAGGGTTTTTGCAAACATCTTATTTCTTAAAATAACAAAAATGAATTTACACCACTTGTGCTCTAAGCAGCTCATATAGTTATGATAAGCAACAAGGTGCCTACACTTCATAAAATTTATGTTGAATTCAATCTAATATTTCGTTTTTACTAATCGTTTTCAACAATACAGCAACAATTATTTTGTTGCCACAACTGTGCAGTAATTGCTAAAATAACTTCTCTCGGTATATTAATTCAATACACTACTAATTTGGGTAAGGTTTTTCTTTCTATACTAACCCAATGGTACTTGTTACAAATGAAGTTTCATTTTGAAGTAACATCAATGGGTTACTTAACAAAAACACAAATTCGATTCAAGCAATCGACTCGAAACGTGATGAGGATGACAGCTGACGATAGATGTGCTCATAGTTTACTTATGATTACAGATTTTTTAAGATTTGTGAAAATATTTTGAACAATTTATTTTTGCGAATAAACGTTATAGTTTTTGTTAAACATTCCTTATTTTTTTCTTATACGACTAGATTTAACGGCATTCTCGATAATTGTTTGAAGTAGAGATTTTATTTTACTAAAAATCTTTGCTGTGTGTTAGATAAATACTACAGTGTTTAAATGTAAACGGTAAAATCATCTTAAACTGCCAGCGCTTTAAAGAAACGCTGAATGTTTTTTATGTTGGTAGCATTGTCTTCGTCTTTGGTGCTCAATTTCATCGTTATATGTTGAGTTGTGTAGCACTCGTTTTTATGAACAATAAAAATAAAGTTTTCGATTTTTGCAATGTGTGATTTAGTTGGTCAAAGAAAATGCATTTTATTAATTTATTTATTTATTACTTACTAAGGCACATAATAAATTAAAGCCAAATAATAAAGAGCTATGGCCTTCAGCTTATTTCTAGCTAGGAATATATTAATATATATATAAGTGGATATATAAATTTTCAAGTTCATAGCAACGTTTTATAATAAAGCATATACAATATATATAGACATGATATTTTAAGATGTTTATTATTCAAATTAACGATGAAAACCAATTTTTTTTAAGTTTTTGTTATAGTTTTGTAGATTTAAGAAATTGTTT
The DNA here is from genome assembly GCA_963920525.1 of Dichetophora obliterata. Classification (NCBI taxonomy): domain Eukaryota; kingdom Metazoa; phylum Arthropoda; class Insecta; order Diptera; family Sciomyzidae; genus Dichetophora; species Dichetophora obliterata. Next base: position 284,842,932 of record OY986435.1, read on the forward strand.
TATTTGATTAATATTGGTGATACTAGGATTAGTTAGGTATTGGATTGGATCGTTGTTTTGGAAAATTTGGTTTCTGTTGATGTTAAATAAATTGCAGCGCGAAAGTATTTGTGGTACTGAAATAGTGGTAGTATTGCAGAAAGAACATATGTCTGATATACTTCTGTCGATTACATGGTTATGGATAACTTTCGTCCAGACGTTGTCCAAGGCGAAGACGTTCAAGTTTTACCAGATCGAGTCTGGAGAAATTAAAACTGAGAAAGCTAGTAAGCTTTTTGAAAGTTATTAATGTAGTTTCCGGGGGTTTATGTTTTTGTAGGGGAAGATTTTTGCAATGAGTTCTCTTGATGCATTTTCGTGAATTTTTTTTTTATATATTTATTAATATCCCTTATATTAAGATTCTCTATCGTAATTTCTGGTGCAGTAGTAGCAAATTTTTTAAAAGGGTCAGCAAGCTCATTGCCTTTGATTTGCAGATGACCTGGGATATAAATAAAAACAAATTTTGGGTTATGTATGTTGGTGCAGGTATTTCTAATTTTTGTAGGATAGAACTCATTATTTTCTATATAAGCGACAGCTTCTATTGAAGAAAGAGAGTCAGAACAAATTGCAAGTTTTACTCATATGTTCTTGCATTGATTTACTGCCGACATAATTGCTTATTGTTGCAGCAGAATATATACTGCTAAATTAAGCTAGATTTGATATGACGATGCATTTTATTTTGCTTTCGGAAGGAAGTTTCTGCAAAAATTTATGTTGCAGAAGGCCTTTTGTAACCATTCTTTATTAAGTGCAAAAAGAAGTTGAGTGATACAATATGTTTAAATAAGGACGGGAAAGTATAGTAGACGAACCTCATTAAGGACGACCAAGAACATTGAAATACAATTAAGCAGTATCTATAAAGCGCGAGCAGTTTAAGGTGCCCATTCTCGTTTATATTAAAAGCAGAGTGCGTAAAGCAATCAAAATGCGCTCCCGCTCTTCTGAGTTATCTTTGCTATGAGTTTATCATTTTATAATATTCAGAGCGTATGCGGATATTATATTCACTCTTCTTATAACTCCTCAAACACAGGGCTGTCAACATGCAGAATGGTAGAGTAAAGACTAGAGGTAGAGTAAGTAGAGGATGTCCCCAGGGCGGGGTGTTATCGCCAACCCTGTGGAACATAACTGTGGACTCACTACTGGTTAGACTGGATGAATCGGGCATACACACGATAGGGTATGCAGATGACATTGCGTTGGTGGTCTGCGGCAAGTTCATTGACACCATCTCTGACATCATGAAGGGAGCACTCCGAATGGTGGAGGAGTGGTGTCGAGAACAAGGCCTTACCGTAAACGCAGGCAAGTCAGACAATATTCTCTTTACTAGAAAGAGGGTAGGCCTGAGTACAGAACCACTCAGACTCTTTTGGAGCTGAAATCAACATGTCCACGAAAGTTAAATATCTAGGGGTAACCCTTGATAGCAAACTGAACTGGAACGAGCATGTAGAAGATAGGATTCAAAGAGCCAAGAGGGTTCTGTTCCAGTGCAGACGCGTTTGTGGTCTCAAATGGGGGCTAAACCCAGATGCTATGAAATGGGTTTACACTATGATGGTTAGACCTGTCATCACGTACGCTTCGGTGATTTGGTGGACAAAAGTCAGCCAGAAAACCATTAAGTAGAGACTGGACAGAGTCCAACGGCTGGCGTGTGTTGGAATAACAGGTGCAATACGCACCACTCCAACAAGCGCAATGGAGGTTCTGTTAGGTATGCTGCCGTTGGATTTAGAAATAAAGAAAACAGCGGCGCTGTCAGCCCTCAGGATGTTGCGAAATGCTACGTGGCATGGGGCAACGGCCCTGCATGGTCATATTCGCATCCTTGATATTGTACAGAGAGATGTCAGGGAGGCGTTTATGCCTATGGATGGAAGGCAGAGAGTAAAAATAACAGAAAAATGTTATAAAACTCTTATAACGGATGGAGCCGTTTGTGAAGAAATCGCTGGTAGCGATATCAGTATATTCACAGACGGCTCTCTGATGAATGGCCGGGCCGGGGCAGGCGTGTACTCAAAAGAGTTAAGCCTATCCTGTGTACTGAGGTTGGGAAGGTTTGTGTCTGTATACCAGGCAGAAATGTTTGGCGTAGTGCATGCGCTGGACCAAATGATAGATGGCCGGATCAGTGGCAAGAAAATTGTCATCGCTCTCGACAATCAGTCTGTGATTAGGTGTATGCAACGGACAGACATCACTTCCAGGTTGGCCATAGAATGTCTTACAAAACTCAATAGGTGCGCCCAGATAAATGAGCTTACACTTATGTGGGTGAGAGGACACTCTGGCATAGAACAGAATGAAGAAGCTGATTCTTTAGCAAGAACAGGATCAGCAGAAGAATTCTGTGGACCAGAACCACGTATCGCCTTAGGCGACAATATGGTGGCAGGCCTTATTAAACAATGGACGGACTCGGAACACAGTAAAAGGTGGGAAGAAGCTGTTAATTGCAGGCAATCAAAGGCGGCCGTGAAGTGGTCTCGTAGTGAGGCAGCAAAAGTTATCCGATACAATCGAAGGACTTTAAGCTGGCTTACTGCACTGGTCACAGGACACGGTCCCTTCATGTACCATCTCGGGAAGATGACTCTGACCGAGGACGATGCGTGTAGGTTATGCCTAGAGGAGCCGGAAACAGCAGCACACATTCTGTGCCAGTGTCCGGCGCTGGCAAACATAAGATTGACCACTCTGGGACGCCCATTTATTGGCGAAGCCGAGATTGGTCAACTAACCTATAAGGCTATGCTTGAGGTGACAAAGGATGCTTACACGAGGAGCATGCTCACGTACGAGTACTCTGAGCAGTAGTACCCTTTGTCCAATAGGGGACGAAAAGGGACCCACTGTGGTCTGCTTCGGCAAATCCCCAACTTATTATATATATAACTCCTCAATTGCTTTTCTCGTTCGTAAGTTTGTATGCTGAGAAATTTTAAAAGAGCGAAGTCGTACTATGGGATCGCTTCATACATTTTTGTGCAAAAACTATAAGGAGTGCTCCTAAATCATTTAAAGTTGGCACCGAGCATTATATTGACTAAATTAAGAAAAAAATGGAATTCCATCAAAATCGGCCACGCCCACTACCCCCTCTCATACAATCCAAATAGATTTTTTCGCATAAAATTTTTACTGTCGGAGAAAAAGTCTTTAAATTTGGTACATACACTTTCTAGAATACAAAAAAGGTGCATGTGAAGATTATTGAAAATCGGCCACGCCCACCGTCCATTAAACCCATACAAAATATAGATACGATTTGTTTTCAATATTTTGTTTATCATTCCACAAAAAACTTTATTTATTCTTCATCTATCATTTCTTTGACTACATCATCACATTCCAAGTAATGTTTGGGTCGCTCATGTCTTAAGTTGATAATAAAAGGGTCTGATGAAACCAGTAAGCGATGAAAAATATCAGTGTTTGTCGAAACTCTATTGCATTTCCTGGCAAACATTCACCTATAGTTCCTGTAGTCCTTATTTCTTGCTTCTTCCGCTTCTTCACTTAGCATACCAATAGGAAGAATTGCTGCGTCCGTGATGTCTTTTCCATGTATCAGTATTTTATGGATGGTTACTGGCATGTAATACCAAGCATACTTTTCAACAAACAGTTTAGCCGTATCCCAAGTATAGTTTTTAAACTTTTCCGAATTGATTTTATGGCCACACGTTATTATTTGCAATATTATTAGGAATCGGTCTATCAACTCTTCGGAAACTCCGGTAATATCAGCAACGAGTGCCGGGTTGGAGAAAAAACGTCGCGACGTATTTCCATCATTAGATGATCCTGTTCCTTGTTGAACATAATCGATTCTTATGTTCATTTGTTCCTTGAGTTCTTTTTGTATACGAAGCTTGTTGTTTTTTTTTTTAATTTTTTATGTTCGTCTATTATCGCAGACCATTTTTGAAAGGGTTTGTTGTAAGCAACATGAATAATGCACTCCATAAATTTTATTCTAGCATGTAACGAAGAAAGGCCCAATTTACATGCTTCCCCATAAATAGCTTTTCTTGAGATTGTAGCTAATTGATTCATTTCGGAAGGCTTCGCTTTACAAATATAACAAACGGCTGATGAAGCTGTATTTGTAACAGTTTGAGCCGTCATCCCATCCAACATAGTAGACAATAAATTATGTTTCACACTGAATTGCCAGCCACATGCTAAAATCTCTGTACTTTTCAAGCTTGCAATGCCGCAATTCACTTTCTCAACAACACTTAAGACATTCTCTTTTGCTTCTTTAGCAAATTCGAATGAAATGGGATGACAGTATCTTGTAGACGAAGGCCTTTTATTTCGCCAGTATTCATCTCCAGATGTTGATTGGAGAATTAAGGGCACCATGGATACTAACAACAAGTTCTTACCACTAATATCACCTGACAAGTTCTGGTTATATTCCACATGGCCAGATGAACCATCACAACCCCATTTAGACGTAAGCGTGCAACTAGAATCCGTCATAGCATTTACTTCTTCGTTTGAAAAACTTTGAAACAAACGCCTTATTCTGTGGTTCAATAAGCTTTGCAAGGTAATAGAAGCATCTTTTCGGATATTTGCATATCATCTGTATAGCACTTTGCTTTCTCTTCAGCAACTTTTATATAGGGCGGTAAAAACTGTATCTTTGCTTTTTAAAACCATTTTTGATACATTCATACTGGAATTTCGTGAGCTCTGCATCCATCATTATTGCTAATACAATCGATGACGGAATGTAAGTTGGAGTTGCAACATTTCTATCCGATACTTTACTCGCCATAAGCAAATGCTCCTCTGCATACTGCGATGCCAAATCAGCAGCTTTAAACCTTTTTACACGACCGCTGCAATCTTCAAAGTTTTTAACTGGCCTTCCCCCTTTTTTGGAACAACTTGTTAGATCATCAAGCACCTCAGCTCTCACTTCAATTATTCCTAATTAGAAATATTATAATAATGCCAAACTTAAACAATTTTATAATTTTTATATATATTATTTTCTATTATAAATGTTATGTCGTTCCCAACTTACCTTTCAGCCATATTTCATATGTTTTAAAACAATCTTGTTTATTTATTCGACATTTGTGCCATCGTTTATTAAAATTACTAAAGAACCGCTTTGAAATGGCTTTTTCAACATCTTCAACTTGATCTAAAGAAAGTTGCGAATTTTTATCTTTTATGAAAGTGTTTAAGAAATCAATTTCTCCATTGCAATTAACTATTTCTTTACACAGTTCCTCATATAAAACCAAAAACAAACTCATTTTAATAAATATATGTATATAATAATTTTAAATTTTTTAAAATTAAAGTCGCAAATGTTGTTATTCTGCCTTTTGTTCACTACAAAATCCTACAATTTATATGGTTATGTTTTGAATTATCTCTATGCACTATCATTTGCTAATATCACACATCATATGGTTTTGTTTTTGATCATCTCTATGCACTGTTTCACCCAATTGTCAATAAATTGTTGTTATATTCAATATTTAATAAATAGGTGGCCTAAAAGTGTAATATGCAATACTTTTTTTGCAAAAATTTTATGATAAATTTTATGACTTTTACCAGAAATTTATAGTTTTCTTCTTGTTCCACAACTTACCGGAAATAAATTTTTTTTAATCGAAAGAAGACATTCCCAGCTTTTATTTTATTAAAAGAGCAGCTTAACGGAAAGTGAAGCTACATTAGTTTGTTTCCATTAAAAATAAAAATAAAATTTATTTTTAGAGGCTTACAGATTTGGGCATATCTTCTTAACTGGGGTTTATGATATCCCCATAATTTTTTTTTTTAATTTATGAAGAAATACTATATATTAAAAATCTATTAAATTTAAATGGTATTATGAAGAAAATTATACATGTGTAGACCACTGAATTGCATGAAAATATAAGTTATTTCTTGCTTAGTATCCTTGCAGCGACTTTACTTCAATTTTTCAAAAATTAAATACAATTTTTCTAAAAAACCATAAACGCACATTTCATTTCGATAATTTTGAAATGATAAACTCATTCAATCGCTCGCTTTCATTTGATGCGAAAGGAACCTTTTAAAAATTTATTAAGTACTCTAATATTTCATTAAAAAAAGTAAATAATATAGTTCATCATAAAACACGTATTTTTTTAACTAAAAACATCACTCGAAATAAATGAGCGAACAAAATAATTCTAATGAAATGAGTTTATCTTTGCAAAAACTCGCGAGCGAGAAACAATAAATGAATAGCAAAGAGAAGGCGTTGTTCAACTCAGTTTTTTGAGGAGGGCAATCTACGAGCGAATAATATGAAAGAGCGAAGAAAAAGTTTTGATCACTCTAAATATTTAACATAAGAGCGGTCAAGTTTTTTTTCTTCACGAATGAGGAAAACAAAGTAAATTGTTCGTCAATTGAATAATATTGATGAGGAGGAGTGCAATATTTCTCTTCAATTGAGAGTTTTTGCGAACCCTGATTTAAAGATATTAGTAGATATCAATAGTTAGGAAAAAGGTTGTAACAGTTCAACAAGAAAATGATGAAACAAAAAGTGTCTAGTCTTGGAAGAGGAATTTATTTCAGTTTTATATTCTATCACAATACTTTAAAATGTCGATATCATTCACTCTTTCTGCTGAACATAATCATTGCTACAATAGTAGTCTTTGCAATTTTAGGTACACATAAAGACATAACGTTAACCGAACAAATCTTTTTGCCAAATCTATTCAAAGGAAGACATGTATTATTTAGTGCTACTTTTTTTGTCAAAAAGCTTTATTTCATTTGAGCACCGGTAAGGGCTTTTTGAAAGCATTTCAACGGTAAGGTCTTTTTTAAAGCATTTTATGATATCCATGGCAGTAAAACACATTGCTAAAAACATGTAGCTCATTTTGCGCAAGACTATCAGAATTCAAAATTAAGAATTTTTGTTTGAATTCTTAAAAATAAAAAAGTTTTGAATGGTATTACTACAAAATCAGCAATAATATTACTAATGTGTATAGCATTATTTCTCTTCAAGCAAGCAAGATATGAACTGCATTAAATGGGCTTTTTCAAAAACCTGAAATTATCTGATCTAACAATTATAAATCTTTACTAAAATCAAAGTTTTTACAAAAAGTTTCAAAGTATTTTTATTTTAAAAATAAAATTAAAAAACTTTTGTGTGATTTTTTTTGGTCTATGGTTTCATCACTTTCAAATTCGAAATTTTTTATTAACTTTAATGATTTATGCATTTTAAGTGGTATTTTAATTGAAGCCACCTTTAATCGTCTGACACCATAGATGGGCATAATGCATTAAATAATTAGTGCATTAAAAAATATGTATATAATGGTAATGAAAAAAATTGCATTACCATTCATATGTAATGGTAATGGAAAATAATTGCATTACCATTAGTATATGTAATGATAATAGAAAAAAATTGCGTAACCACTAAAATTTAGTGGCAATGAATAGTTATAATGATAATGGAAAACATTAGCATTTTCACTTAATTTTTTAATGATTATGGAAGAAATTTACATTACCACTAAAATTTCAAAAAATTTCCACCAGTACAAAATTTTTCAAATATTCCTTTTTCAAAAAAATGCTGTAAGTGACGTTGTTTCTTTTCAATTAAAAATTTGCTGATCAGGGAAACTTATTGGTGAAAGGGTAACTAAGATATAAAATATATAAAGAAAATGAAAAAATTATTGTAAGAGAAAATAACTGCGATATCAAAAACAAATTTTGGTAGTAGCTAACATTCATCAGTTTTTTTTTAACACTAGCATTTAAAAATTCGTGTCGCTAAGTTTTTGTCCTCGCGACCGATTGGTGGTGTGTATTGCAATTTTTGCATTACTACTAGGTAAGTGATAATATAAATTTAATGGTAATGGAAAATGTCCATCTATGTCTTACACACAGTATAAAAAATGTAAGCCAAAAGCAACATTTTAACTAATGGACTTGAGATTTTATTACCATATTTAGATAATATATTTTCTATTAATATATCTAAGCTTTTTACAAAGATGCAAAACCTCCGTTTATTATTTAATTAGCTGTTTACTTAACCTCAACGTGATTATGTATTAAACTCATCTCTACAATTTATTTAATGTAGGACATGTTTCTACTATTAACGTTTATGGTGGAATTTTCTGTAATACAAGCTTTAGCATGGCCACACATTGTTGTGCATTCCACAGAGCTTTCTGCAATAATCCAGAACGAAATTCATCAATATCGTCGTCGCCAGACTGCTGTTGCTCACATTCTGATTGACCGCACTGCATTACTACGATGACACTTCAAAACAGAAAATGCAGCTTGGCAATGTTCTTGCATTTTGTCTGGATTGACATTCATTCCAAACAGTTGTTTTCTGCTGCCAAGGCATGATGTTTTCATTTCCGAAATGAACAAAGCAACCATCCAAAAGAGACATTCTTTTTAACTGAAACTTAACCGTATTGAGTTTAAATTTTTACGTTTCACTTACACACACTTAATCATACAGCAAACTTCCAATATACATAGTATCTAGAGAGATAAACAAATTGAAGTAGATTCAAACAAGGATGCATTTGTAGGTAAAGTAGTATGGTGTTTGGTATAATTAGTAGGTACAGTATTTGGTAGAAGCTTATATGCAAACATACTTGCACAGCTTTCAAATACATCCCTGCAGTACGCCGAACTATTACAAAACTAGGAAGTCACTTCCCAATGCCTTTTCCACGCTTTTTAATTTCGATTTTAACACAGAGATATCATTGAAAGTAGTGACATCTGACTCCCTCTACATTACCAGTAGCTAACTACTTTGGTGGTTCTTAGTAGCTAAATATTACGGTAGTTCTTAGTAGTTATCTACTTCTGATATACTAGTAGCTACGAAGTAGCTAGCTACTAAGAGTCAACAAGAAGCTACCTACTGAGAAGTAGCTAGCTACTAAGAACCACCGAAGTATTTAGCTACTTAGAACCACGGAAGTAGCTAGCTACTGGTAATGTAGAGGGCAGATATCACTACTTTCAATGACATCTCTGTGTTAAAATCGCCACTAAAAAGCGTGCAAAAGGCATTATCGCGCAACTAGTGATGGTTACCACGTGGGCAGTGATTTTCTAGTTTTGTGCTCGTTCGGCGTACTGTAGTGTTTCAATTTGTGTGTTTTTTAACTTAAACATTGACAAAATTTAAAAATGCAGTTAAAAATTCATTTGTTTCATTAAATTTTATTGATAAAAAAATAAATAAATAAATAAATATTGTCTTCGTGTGGAAGCTAAGAGCTTTGCGAAGCTAAAAGTCGGCTTTGCCGGATCCATCTTTGATTGTTATGAAGTCTGAAAATATGCAATAACATTGTGGGCTTATATTTTTTAATATTAAAATGTTTATTTTAAGCTCTGGTATTTTCCACAATTTCATTACATTGAATTCCCATCTCCTCCTTATTTCCTTCTCATACTTCATTTATATCGATTGCTACTTTCACATGCACTTTTTTTCTAAACTCTGCTTGAAAGGTCTAAACTGTTGTATTATTTTATCACTTTCATTTTTGATCAATCTTTTGAAATGACGTTTGCCAATTATTTGTTTTTATGGTACAAATTCACTTTTTCACTTATAAGTTTTTAAGAATTGTAAAAACTATATTACAATGTATATATAATTCTATTTAGTTATTATCAGGTTTTTCACTGTTTTTTACTTTTATACTAACTTTAAATAAATTTTTGTTTTACTTTTTCGATCAATTGACACGAAACGAATGCAAAATAAAATGAAACGCAAAAAACTCACATCAAAGTAACGGGATCACATAATTATTTAAAATTTTGTTACTGTTAAGAGGAATGTATATTTATGGTCTTCATTTTTTGTGAGAACATCTGAGCGTAGCTGTACTTTGCTCGCTTAATTTGAAATGCTATTCACGCACTGGTTCGGCGCTGTATTACCAAGCGCTAGCAAGGTAACTACTTCCCGTTTAGCTAGCATGGACACTCAGCGAACTAGAGAAAAGGAATGTAGATGTACGGTGTTCGTTTTTTGCAGAACATCTCAGCGTAGCTGCCCAGTAGCGGATGGAATATATTCCGAATATATGAAGCATCAATTACCTTGTAATGACCACTACTTCCGACTATATTACCTTACTATGCATAAAAGGCCTTACATTTAACATTGAATGAGACAGGAGGTAAGTGATCACCTCCCTTCAGCATTACCTAGAAGTTATGGAGTAACATACTACTTGTATTAAGTTATTCGGATATTTGCAAAATCACTGCATTACTTTTCCTTGTATGCTACATTGCAGGTAATGAGGTATGAGTTAATTACTTCTGTCATATGCAGACGCATTACTTTTTGAAAAAAGTAATGCTTCCTTACCTGGTAATTTATTCTGTATTAGTTCTATGGTAGCCACTGGCAAATCCGCTGCTGGGTGTGCTTTGCTCGCTTAATCTGAAATCGTATTCACGCACTGGTTCGGAGCTACATTACCAAGCGCTAGCAAGGTAACTACTTTAGCTACTGAAATATCTAGCGTGAAGGAGTCAATTGCCACTCAGCGTACTGGAGGGATATTACATCTGGGGTCACTCGTACATTGACAATAAAATTAATATGTTGGTTAGTAAAATAAAGAATGCAATAGGTCGTTTTGTCGGCAAAAAGTATTTTGAACCGAAAACAAAAACATAATAGCATTCAAGAGACTTCGCCTTACACAATCGAGCCGTAATAATAATTATTTTATAATAGCAAGACACTTCAGCCTTGCCTCTGAAAGGCAATTCTTCACATATGGTCCATGTCTGTGGAATTCTTTACATTATAGCAAATAACAAATTAGCATTGCTGTCAGTTTTAAAAATAAACTATTATTAGAGATGCGTAATTTAAAAGTATTTAATCAGATTTCATATTTATTTCTAAACAATTTATAAGTTTTCAATTTTTTTTTTTAATAAGCTCTTCATGTTAGTTTAAAGTTTTCATTTAATAAATATAAATGTTTCGTATACTAAATATTTACTGCAATATTTCTTTTTTTTTAATGTTTAGTGCTAGTTAAAAGATATTATTTATTGTAAAACTGCATTGTAATAACTGCAAATTATAAATAAATAAATAAACAAAATAAATAACTACTGAAGAACTCTTATACATGTTTTTCTCATGCAAAACATCTGCATTTTTTCTTGTTGGAGTATGCTATTTCGTAACTTTATTAAATAAGTGACAAAACCTGAACTGAAATATTTTTTTTTCTCTTGCCAAAAGTTATGCTATCATACTTTATCAAATTATCGGGGCTTTAAACCGATGAATCAGAGTGAGTGTTTAAATTATTTTAAAAAAACCAAAAATAATTTTTTTAAGAAACATAGTGCTATATCGAGACTCATAAGTTTTCGCGGCATTTTAAGCTTTTACTTTAAATAACTACAAGCATTTAAAGCTTTTGAAATGCATGTAGAATCATGTAGCATCATTTTCTAAAACATGATTTATACAGCTTTTGTATAGTTCATTAACTACAGTTCATTCAGTAATAAAAGAAATCTTTCTATAATCTAAGACTGTATATATTTGGAAATGAAAGTACATATGTGCGTGTGGGTGAGTACTGAGTACAAGTTTTCTGCAAAGAAAGTTTGAGACCCAAAACTTTTCTATGTATAACTTTGCCATATTAAATTTTATTTTCGAAAATTCTCAATTTCTTTTCTGTAAACTTCGTGGCGAACATTTCTTATTGAATTAGCAGTATTTCTTGTTTTTTTTTTTTGCGAATTTTTATCCTATTTTCTTCTACGACTCTGCTCTATATATGCAAGCAGTGTTTGTACGTGCATATGTATAATTGTATATGTGTGTTTGAGTGTCTTGTGTCCAATTTTATATAGAGTTGTAATTGTATGGACGCTGGCAGCAACAGCAGCAGCAGCATCTCAAGAGTTTCTAACTTCATTGCAATTTGAGCAAAAGGCTTTCGAAATTATGATGGAGTGTAGAAAACTTTTGGAAAATTGAATTTATAATTGACACAATTTTAAAGTTTGGAATTATAAAGGAATGTTACAAAGTTTGCTCAGGGATAGCGTGCAAGTCACCAGGAAAAACACTAGTTGTAAAGATATTTTTAAATTACATCATGATAACTTTGTGTTTCGATTGTTTTTTGATTGAAGCTTTTAAGATTAAATGAGTTCTTTCGACTTGATTTAAGCAAATTTTTTTATTATAAAGCACGATTTGACATAATCTATATACACTTAGGTATGTTCTTTACTGTTACAGGCAAATATAACAACAAAAATTTAGTAACCTTCTGTTAACAATTCATATGCCATTGTGTGCTAAAATTCGCAGGTAATTTGGTCATTAGCTTGATTTTTTTCAATGAGCAGTGGAATATGTATTAAAAAAATAAGCTTAAATGTGTTCAAATATGTGACACATGGTCAAAGTAAAAAACGAAAAAAAATGTATCTGTGGTAAAAATATCAACCACTAGAGTTACATTGAGGCAAACCATGTCAAGTAGTGTCTTTCAATTATTTGTTCCTATTGAAAACTGCAAACTGTTTCTTGTAGTGAAATTAAATATATTAAATGGAATTTATCAAAAAATTTTATTACTATTTAATTATTTATCAAAAAAATGTTATAAATTTCTTATTTTATAATTCTAAATGATAAAACTATTTACATTTTGGGTTATAATCGGGCTCAAGGTAACATTTTAAAATAAAACAAAATTGAATTTCTTTTTATTATTAATTTTATTTCGTCCAATATTTTTAGAACTCCACTGGAGTTCATCTTCAGGGACACTGTATTTTAACAAAATCATAAATTAAGAGGTCGAAGTAATATCAAATTATTTAATATTATTTATTACTGTATGTAAGTACACTAAGAACTAAGTTATTTTAAGTTGCAAAGTAGGAAAAATTTTACATATTGAATACATAAATTAAAAATATTAATAATCACATAACAAAAATTCAAACGATGATATAAAATCATATTGTTTAAAAAATTTGATTTCAAGATTTCACATATTGAATACAATAAACTTGCCTCTCCGACTATTGATTTAGGAATGTTTGGTAATGCATTCCATAATCAGATGGCGTTAATAAAAAATAATTGTAACAGAAAAAGTTGAATAACTTATTAACGTATAGTAGAAATTGGTATAAACTCGTAGATTACGTAGGATGAAATATATTTTTCGGATTACAGCATTAATATGGTCAGTACACGTCAAATAACAATTGATGCTGAAACCTAAGCTTTTCACATTGGTAACAAGAGGAAGTCTAGTGCTATTAAGACATAAGTCTGAAATATCCTCAAAAAGAATTCTTGGATAGCTGCAATATAAAAGTCTTCTGAGCATTTAACTGGAATTTGTTTTTATTGTCCCATTGGCAAAAAGAATTTAAGTCTTCATTCAATTTGAACATCAAATCTTCCATTAAATTTTCTCTACCCGCTAAATAAACTTGAACGTCATCGGCCAAAGCATGCACTGATGAATAATTGCAGCAATCAAAAATGTCATTAACAAATATAGAAAATATCAATGGACCCAGAACCGAACCCTGGGGCACACCACTACATATAATCTCACGCTGCGAAAAATGATTTCCAACTTTTACCCTAGGTAACTATTAAAAAGATTTATTGCATTTTGACAAAAACCGTAAAAGTATTTAAGTATATGACAGAGTAGAGAATGACTGACAGTGTCAAATGCTTTTGAAAAATCAAGTAAGCAAAGTAGCGTTAGTTTTCCTTCGTCATAAAATCCTATTATATCATCTTATACCTTTAAAGAAGCAGTTGTACAACTATGACCGCCACGAAAACCTGACTGGAGCGGGGACAAAAGCTGCTTAGATGATAAATATGTAGTAATTTGATCAGCCATAAGGGCTTCACAAACCTTAGAAAAAAACACAACAGAATGCTTACAGGCCTAAAGTCCTTATTCTCACTAGCTGTAGTTATCTTAGCAATTGGCATTACTGAGGCATTTTTTTATGATGAAGGAAATGAAGATGTAGTAAAGCAGTGGTTAATTATGTGTGTTAAAGAACTTAAGATATGTGCTAAAATGATTTTTATGAATTTTATATTTATACCGTCTTCACCAACAGCATTGGACTAAATGCTCATTACTTTTTTGCCACCTGATCTTCAGTGACCCTTGAAAACTGAAACGTTGACTGAAAAAGAAGGTCTGAAGATTCAAAGGAGCTGAGCAAACTATTTTGAGGAAAGAGAGTGTTAGACAGGAAAATACGTTATGAACTTCAGGATCTATCTGACAATAAGCAGTTTGCTTACCACCGATGAAAATTTTTGTAGATTTTTCCACAAAGTCTTCGGCGGAAGAGATGTTTTTGATTTATTAAAACAATATTTTTTCTTGGATTGCCTTATTTTATGAATAAAAGCATTCCTATAAAACCTATAATTTTTCTGGTGTAGGGTTCTTTTTCCAGATATTCCTTAGTATATTTTTTTGAAGTGAAAACTTCTTTAGGCGCGTTGAACGATTATGGTAGAGGGTAAATCTTTGGTTTGCGTCATCGTATTTTTCCGAGGAACTCTCGTCATCAATACAGACAGCAAAGAGAACAAGATAGGAAAATTAGAAAACATAACCTCAAAAAATGTTTGCATGTATTTGTGCAAAAAAATATCAACAATTATCGTCTCTTGTTCTTAATCGGCCGCAAAGAAATTACTTGAAAGAAAGAAATTACTTGGCAGCTCCTGAAATTAATGCATATAATATGTTTACTAGTATATAAATACAAAAGTTAGGTTGCAAAAGGATATTTGCAACCAAAACTTATTATTAATTCGCTTTATATTGGTCTAAATATGCTTTTAAAGTTTGGCAATTTCTTCAGTTGTTGTATTTGTCAACATTATTGAAAAATTTGCTTTTACTCAAACAGCCACTGTTTATGGTGAGATTTAAAAATGGAACGATCTTCTTCTTTTTCTGCTTTTTTCTGCTAGAACCTCGAACCTTTTTATTTTCACCACTGCGGCATTTTATTTTCAGAGTTGTCAACTATCATTGTTTTGTTAATTATTTTTTTCATAACACGGGGGTTACACGAGACAGTACTGTTAAGACAGTGAAAAAGACGTTTTAATTGTCAAACTTTGTGTCTGTGAAAAGGAGTACAGACAGTTGGTAAGACAGTTGGCAAGACAGTAGACAAAATAGTAAAAAATTTCTATTTTATGCAGAAAATTTTTGTTAAAACTACGAGCACGTCAAAGTATTGCAAATTTTCCATTAATTCTATTAAATTTTCACGTTTTCTGTCACTTGATATGCTAAATATCATTATACTCTCCTAGCTACTGTCCCGCCAACTGTCTACAAAAAACTTAAGACAGTAGAGCAGACAGTAGCAAAAGTTAGTGTGTGTGGGTAAAAATTTGTGAATGTGTTGCGACTGTCTTAACAGTACTGTCTCGTGAAACCTCCGTGTAAAGGGTAATATACTGAACACATTGACGACGACTGCAACAGTGCGAAACAACATGAACAAAAGAAACAACAATCTGGAAGTATCATTAGATTGTTTCATTCACGTATACACAAACACTTATATTGCTCTGTCAATCGCACGTCAAATTAGGAAAAAATTTTAAACCGACGACAGCGACTTTGTTGCAATCACTCATTGTCGTTGCAACATTTTCACCACATTCACCTCCATAAGAAAAGCATGTAAAAATAATTTGACATTTGACGCACTGTTGCTGTCGTCGTTAATGTGTTCAATGCATAAGTGTCACAAGGAAACTTTTCAGTCGTGGTAGGATAGAAAATATCAGGTTGAATAAAATTTGTGTGTGTTGAAATAAATTTGTCTTTTTTGCTGTGTCAAATGGACGATGTAATTTTTACTATTGCAAATTTTGACGTTTCACGTTTCGATCGTGTCTTAGCGCAAAAATATTATTTAATTTGCATTTTATTCAATTTGCGACATATTTAATTCGAGTACTTGTACTTGCAACTTATTTAGTAAACTTGTAATATTGTAAACTTAAAAAACTTAAAAAAATAACAAAATAATAAATAAAAATAACGAAAGTGCTTGAGTTTGTGTGTGCGTGTGTGGGCCAACGATCTCCCGGTGCATCAGCAAGTGCAGCAAAGTTAAATTGCCTTTTTTTGCTGGCGAACGTCCTCCAAGTGCCACCAATGGTGATATCGTTGGTCCACGTACACACAAGCTCAAGCACTTTCGTTATTTTTTTTGAAGTGAAAACTTCTTTAGGCTCGTTGAACAATTTTGGTAGAGGGTAAGTCTTTGGTTTGCGTCATCCTCATCGTCATTTTGCGAGTAACTCTCGTCATCAATACAGACAGCGAGTAGGTTTTTAAATGACGCTCTTGGATCTTGACTACAAGGCGCTCAGCAAATGCAGCAAGCAACCATCAATAAGTTCCTCTGCTGACACATCATTTTTTTTCCTCCCTTTGCTCCGCTGCGAAACATTGAATGATATAGTTTTTTCAATGTATATGTAGAGCTGCTGTAGGTTAAAATAAAATGAATTTAAAATTTTTGTTATTTGGTTTTTGTTTGACTGGCCGTGAAGTCCCTTTTGATGCCACCACTCATAGTACAACTAGACAAGGTAGTGTTAGGGCTGAATGTGTTCTCTTTATTAGTGACCATAACTGTCAAACTCAGTCATTTTGGTATTTTGGCCAATTTTTGCTTTCATATTGCATTCTAATTGGTTGCATATTTTGTATGAAATGTCAACTTCGTTTTGACAGTTTCGGTCACCGGCTTTCCGCTTTAACAGTACCTTGTCTAATTTTGCCATTCCACCACTTGAGATTTTGCTACCAGGCAAACAGAAAGCATAGCAAGCAAAATGCGGTTTATTTTCTGACGCCAATTCGTTCATCCCCTCTAACGTTGCGCAACCTCTGTGAACATTTCCATTCTCACTGCGTTGTTGATGTAGATTTGAAATGTAATTGTTGTTGTACAGTTAGCTGGAATTTTTTTAGACTTTTTTAGCTACAGTCGGCATATGACAACTGATTTATTTTAGATAAGAGTTTAAATCAATTTTTGAAATTTTGTATAAATGGCTGAAACTATTTCTTTTAACTAAATGTACTACCATATCAAAAATCTATACATATAATTCATATAATTTTTTAAATTATTTCATTATTGAAATAATTTAAAAATTTAAATCTTTTTTATATCTTTTTATATAATAACACAATATACATGCACGCTATATATAGTTTGTGTTGTGTATTTAAATAAGAATGTATAAGAAATAGATATAGTATATAAATTATATATAATTTAATATAATAAATATACGTAGACAGATTAACCGCCTAGTGTTGTAAATTGAAAACGCAAACCAACGACAGGCAAGACACGAGAAGCAATAGAATTTTGTATACAAAAAGGTGTTGCTTCTTGTGTCTTACTTGTCGTTTGTTTGCGTTTTCGATTTATAACATTAGGCGTTAAGAAATAGAACGCTTATGATAAGCAGACTGTAGTAATTCAATTACAACTGTAAATATAAATTTATTTTGCAGGTTTTTTGTGTAAGTGTTTTTATGTACAAATATATAAAGCGTTATATAAATACTTCGATTGTCATATGCCGACTGTAGCTACCAAATAACATCTACAAAAAAATTAAAGCTAACTGCACAACAACAATTACCAAGCAAATCTACAACAAAAACGAAGAGAGAATGACATGATCGCAGCGATTGCGCAACATTAGAGGGATGAACCAAATTGGCGGTGAAAAATAAATATCACTTTGTTTGCTATTTTTTCATTTTGCCTGCTAGCAAGATCTAAAGTGGATGCATTAAAAGAGACTTCACGACAGTCGAACAAAATACAAATATGAAAAATTGAAATTTCATTTTATTTCAGCAGTTAGCTCTGAAGTCTCTTTTAATGCCTCTTTCCATTTGAGATCTTGCTAGCAGGCAAACAGAAAATATAGCATGCAAAGTACTGTATATTTTACGCCGCCAATTCGGTTCATGTTTATTTGTAGCTACAGTCAGCATATGACATCGAACTAGTTTAGAAAACAGTTTATACATATGAATTAAAGAGTATATATAATATTGGTAAATCTATTTGTTTTTAGTAAAAGTGTTAACGTATCGGAAATAAATACATACATATATATACATATATACATATATATAGTTCATATATATGAATAATTTAACTCATTGAGGAAATTTAAAGAGTATTTATGTATATTTATGTAACAACAATTACGTAAGAAACCTGCAAAATAATTAATATTTTCAGTATTAATGGGATAACTAAAGTCTGCTTATCCTATGCATTCTATTTTTTAAACTGTTTAGCATCAATTTCTTATATGAATTATATATAATTTAAGTGCCATAGTTTTTCCTTAATTTTATAATATTCTATTTTTAATACACAACGCAATATAGAAATGGAGAACATGTATATTGTGTAAGTGTCATGATATAAATATATATAAATAAGCTTTAATTTTTTATATTAATTCAATAATGAAATAATTTAAATAAATTACTTAAATAACATGGATTTTTGATATGGTAATACTTTTGCTTAAAAGAAATAGTTTAAGTGATATATAAAAAATTTAATAAATTGCTATAAGCTCTCAACAAAAATAATTCTAATTTCATATGCCGACTGTAGCTACACAATTAGAATTCACAACGTCTACAAAAAAAATCCAGCTTAGTGCGCCAACAACAATTACTAAGGAATTCTACAAACAAGGACGCACAGAGAAGAACAAGATCATGGCGGAACTTTTAGAACTTTTTGATTTTCATCCTACATGTAGTATGAGCTGCAGTATGGGCTTTCGCACATTCCTACATGTCCATCCGACCTGTCAAATCCATCCTACATTTTGGATAGTCCGAAACCTTATATTAGCATGAAAATTCTTATATAGCAGTAAGGCGGTCGTGGCAGGACAACATCTTCCATTGAATATTAATATTTTATATATAGGTTTTCGCTTCAGTGGGCAGTCCCCTCACTGCTATACTTTTTTTAATGCACTTTCAACGCTACTTGTGAACCAAGGTTAATATGTATTCTTAATTGTGTCTGTCTTGAGAGGTATATATTTCATAAAAAGTGTATTTATTTGATTATTAAACAAAGGTTATTTTTCTTCAACACTTGCACAGACCCACAGATTATTCCAGGGTGTTAATAGTAGATCACGAAGAAGAGCTTGGGAATCAATAGACTTAAAATCATAAAAAAAACAAGACTTCAGAGAAGAATTGAAGTTTATATTAAATGTACAAAAAATGAAATCATGATCAGATAAAAAGTACATTTGATCAAACAGTAAGACATTTGACACATCAGACACCACAAAATAATCAAGAAGACTGGGACTATCATTAGACGAGAAATTGATAGATTTATATTTTTATTATTATATTTGAGCTTAAGTTAAATACGTTCATGAAAAAACAGGTTGCCACAACAACAAATTCTTTGCAGAACAAATCACCTATCAGACAAGACAGCTTTTTTATTGATCGCTACATCAACTCTTCAGTAGTCCTCTGTGGCTTCTGCAGCCCATCAATTTTGATAAGCTTATACGCACAACTATAAGTGTCCTAGTGACTGTAATGAGCCGTTTTGATACCATAACTTCGAGTTCCTGTGAGTAGAATGCGTGTCATCCGCATAATGTTGAGAGCTTCGTTAAAGGCGATTAGCCAGAGTAGAGAAGCTATCATTCCTCCCTGTGGAGTACCCCTGCTGACAAATCTTACTGAGTATTGGGACTATCAAGTTTTTCACCGGTGTTTGCACACCAAGTTTGGCCAGAGAATCAGGAAAGGCCTTAGTGTGAAGATTGTTAAAAGCTCCTTCTATATCTAAATATCAAGAGTGTATTGCTTAAAGAAGATTAATCTTTCAATTGTAGTGATAGCCTCGTGTAAGGCAATATCTGTGGATCTTCCCTTAAGGTATGCATGGTGGAAATTTTTGAAGATAGAGAGAAGGATAGGTGCAACTACATCTTGTAGTTTCTGCAACATTATTAGTAAAATATCATCGGGGCCTGGATATTTGTACGCGCAAAAAACTGTTTGCTAAATTTGTAGTGGTTAAGCATAACTTGAGCTTGATTCTCAGCCACTTAAAATTATGCTAGAATTCAGCAAAAACTAATCAAAATTTGCTATTTCAGTTTATAATAACAAAGCAAATTTTTGATTAAATTTAAGCAAAATGTTGCTAAGTTATTATAAACTGTAAAGCAAATTTTTACTTGCAAATTTTTTCTTTAGCAAATATTTGCTAAAGCCCGTATGATACTTCATTGCTTTGTTAAATTTTAATTCATTGACAATGAATCTAGAGCAGTTGAAATAGTGCTAAAGCTAAAACTCAAGAAGCGTGAGTGTATACGCATATAGTACGAAATTTCGCAGCAAATTTGGACAAAAAAATTTTGCTGCGAAAATGCAAGGCCAAATGGTTTTTTTGTGTCAATGTTATTTGACGTTGTTAATTTTGAATTAAAAACATCGAACCAGCCATTGACGAGTTGGATGCAATCCGCGCACTCGCAGGGATTATACGTATCGTTCCCAGTTAAATAACACCACCTTATGCTGTAATATTTGAAAGAAGTTGCGCCGCAACCTTTACTTTTTGTCTGCCTGCATTGTTGACAAACAAATCATCATCAGACAATTTAGATAAGAAAGATGCATCTGATGTAGAAGTTATGTTCATCAGCTGCATCACTGTCTGAATAGTTATGACTTTTCCTTCATAGATGTATGTATCTGCTGTCGATGAAATGTTTACGCACGAGCTTCAATAGATGTGGAACATCAGCACGAGCTGATGTGGAACATCAGCAAAAACGAACACTTTCTCATTAGCACTGGATGGGTTTTGAAACCAGGTGCGATCTACCGAAAGTAATCACATAATGATATTTCGAAGTTGTTAAACCAAATGACAACGACAACAATATTACGACACGATAAAAAGAAAGAGACAACAGTCGTGAATAAGTCATGTTAAAAAATTTTACAAGTTTTGTAAAATTGATGTCGTCGTTATTTGTTCCGAACATTAAATCATAAAGAATCTTACAAATCGAGACATTAAGCTCCCTCCATGTCTGAGACCATACCAACAGCTGTGAAACCAGCTTTGTCAAAATTTGAAATATGATTGTTTTTGTCATTTTCTGGTCGAAGCTATAAAATACAGGCTGCATCCACGAAACTTTTATACCACGCACTATTGCAACTTGGATATAGTTGCAAGGCTTCCAAATGCGGTCTGTGAAAGTGTCGTGCTCGTAACACGCAGAAACCTTCATTTCATCAAATGAAATAATACATAGTATATCTTCCGGCGGAATGTCATCTACGTTGCAGAGCAATTCAATAATTTGAGATAAAATACCCTCCTCGAATCCGGCTTTTTTGACCCAATTATTTAAAATTGATAGGCATGGCAATGGGAGCCCTTTCTTGCGTAAATGTCTGTATGCCCTTGGACCAGCTGCATGAAGCGTTACAGCTGACGATATATCATCCCAACACCAATTAGTATGGATGCTGGGGTTGATCAACCTCTTAATTTGCCCAGAAGTAAAAATAGCTTTCATGTTGGAATGTAGTGACTCCATTTCCTTCAATTTAGCCTTAAGCTTTGCATTATCTGCTTGCAAATTGTCGATTTTTTTCTTTAAAATATGATTTTCAATATATGTTCCAGCTGCAACAGCTTCAGATCTAAATACATTTTGTTTTTGTTTACTTTTGTTAAATTTTTTTTTTATTAATTTTGAGAATTTTTCTCAGTAGTGCTGTGCTACGTTGGGTTGTGTTCCTTTGTATATGTATGAGACAATTTTTGAAAGCGTCACGGCCTTTTTAGTGTGAAACTTATTAACTAATAAACCGCTCTTATTTACTATTTACTAAACTGATAACAAACATAATTTAAAATTAAGGGTACCTTTATGTAATATAAGCGATTTTAAACTAAGGAATACTATAAACAAAAGATCAGAGACATTGATATAAAGTTGTTTTTTTTCTTGAATTCAACAATTATTAAAGAACATACAATTTTTTGCTCATTTGCATGTACGTGACGTCATGAAGCGATGCGAGAAAATTTTCTTCCAGAATAACATGATCTGTAGTCTGAAAATAAAATATATATATATTTGTAAAGTAAACACAGTTGTGCATTCGCCCTTAAAAATGAGCCTGAAAATAAATTTACAGCTCGTTATGTACTCAAATTTACACCCATTTTTTAAACAATCAACTTTAAAGATGCGTTATTTTCTTACAAAACAAAAATATTTACAAATACAGAATACCTCGGCGTAAATGTTTACAAATATATATATTTCATTTTCAGATTACAGATCATGTTATTCCAGCAGCAAAATGGTCCTACACTTCTCGCATCGCTTCATGAAAACGTAACGTACACGCAAATGACGTCACACAAAAATTTATACGTATGTACTTTAATAATTTATTTTAATTAAATTGAATTAATAGTAATAAAAATATTACATAAAGCTACCCTCAAACAAATTTTAAAACAACCATGTTTAATTTTCAACTATAAACTCATTTCTTCCTTTTTGGATGCAAATATTAATCATTAGCTAAAATAAAAACTAAACGCATAATTCTATTTTATAAATATTTCAATATTTTAAGCGGAAATAAAACACAAACTTCATCGACTGCAGTTAAAATTTGTATATAAAGGGTCCCAGGGGTCACTTATTATGAATATGACATCGAAAACCCGAAAAAATGTAAAAAAAGCCATCGAAAAAACAGCGGTTTAATTTAATTGTTTTTAGTTTGAGAACAATATTTCTAAATTATGTTTTCAATAATAAAGTGTTTTTTAAGTAAATTTTTAAATTACTTACTGGGCTTGTGTACCGCAGTCCATTGAGTACGGCATGCTCTTCTTCTTCTTCTGTAGTCTTCTGTAGAAGACTACAGCTATATTTTCATATTGTAGGCATTTTAATCTGTTAAGAAATGGTTAAATAAAATAGATTAACAGCTTTTGTTATTATTCACTTGGATGTGTACTCTTCGTTATTTGTCACTGGTGGTAAAAATAATGTTGGAACAGCACCACTCTTTAGCCGTTTGCACTTCGCTCCAACTACATCCGAAAAATCGCTGGGTGCGAAATGTTTTTCACATAATTTTGCAGACGTCGAGAACTGCAATCCGCATATATTTTCCCACCGCTGACGGCTTACTGGATCCACCGGCACATAATATTCACGTACTTGCAGTCCATATGCCGTCTTACATAAACCGCAAGTTGAAGGCATTTTAAAGTTTTTTAAAGCTATTGAAAAGTAATCTTTAATGATTTTTATTCTTCTCTTTATTTTTAGAAAGTCAAAAAGTAATCGTAAACTTTTGGTCGATTTTATTTCGATCAAAAAAAAAAGTTAAAATGATATGAAGATCGATAACAATGTTTTTTTTCTGTGCAATGTTACGAATATAGGTGCAAAAATTAATATTAATTATTGTATTAATGGTTTTGTAAATTGAAACTGTTATAATAGTTAATTAAAAAACCACTGTCAAATTTAAAATCTTTACTTTTGATTGGAAAAAATAATATTTTAACTGTTAAATATAATCGAAAAAATAAGTCAAATTTTAACAGTCATTGTTGATAGAAACGAAACCGGTGAAAAAATAACAATTATTTGTTGACTTGTTTGAAAAAATCAAATCCGTTACGGTTAAAGCATATAAAATTTAAATAAATTTACCCCTTGATTTGTAAACATTCTTCAAATTAAATTAAACTGATTTTAATAACCAACAATAACACAACACAACACAACAATAATGAAATTAATTAAATTAATTTAATTATCAACATAAACAAAATCAACACAAAATTATTAACACAATAAAACGTAGTCAACACAATCAAACTATTAAATAATTAGTCAAACGCACAAAAACACCGTTTAATAAGACTAAAATTCTTTTGCTAGCGAAATTGACAAATTATTTTCACGAAATAATATCACGTCAATAAATTTTTATAAGGCAAGACACTTAATTTTTTTCTTCTGTTTTTAAGCACATATTTATAGAAAAAGTACTTTTTATTTCAAAAAAGACACAGCAAAACACTGAAATACTACTCTACTGAGAATATGTATTTGTTTACATAAAATAAGGATATGTCAAATATATACTTAACCTTATTATGATTGAATCATGGTAACATTGCGGAGATGTAAAAATTTGACACGATGTATGTTTTCATACTTTTTCTACAATATACATATCTGTCTAGCCCATGTGCCACTTGTTTCTAGATTTTGAAATTGGACAAAACAATGAAGTATCATACGGGCTTAAGTTATTATAAATTGGAATAGTAAATTTTGATTAGTTTTTGCTGAAATGTAGCATTATCTTGAAGTGAAGTAATAATTAACATTAAATTATATTGAAAAACTAACCTCATCATCTGGAAATTTGAACCTTGGCCGAGTGAGTGTAAGTGCATGGGCTTATCCATTCGACCAACGCAGTTGTTAACCAATCGCCGCCTAATTTTTTTCATTAAGAATAAACGTGTGCTCGTGTGTTTAGAAGAAATTTGCTTGAATTAAGTAAAATTTGCTATTTGAGCTTATAATAATTTAGCAAATATTTACATTAATTTAGTTAAAAATTGCTTTTGCAATTTATAACAACTTAGCAAAATTTTGCTTGAATTAAATCAAAATTTTACTTTTTCCAAAGTACATGAGCACTGATTTCATTTAAGCAATCTTGTTCCTTGTAGCAATTTTTCCTGATTTGCTTTTAAGCAAAACATTTGCTTGATTTATGCAAAATAATTATCCCCGTGTATGAAGAGAAGCTGTTTATAGCCCAAGTTATGCTGTTCTTTGAGATAAAAGAGCTAGTAAGAACCATAACGGAGGCCTCGAGTAATTCTAAACCTCAGGTCTCATCGCAGCTGTTTTTGCAGCCAGGGAAGTGTGTATTAAGTAGGTGTTCCAGCGATTCTGTACGCGTACCATCTTCTTCCCTTATGTAAGGACATATTTTCTTTGGATATATTTTCTTAGTCTCACCGTTTCTCTAATGTTGTCGATTGATAAGAATATATATACCTGTCAATAATGCTTTTTCGCGCATCGCATTTCTTGTAGGATTTTAGGATACCTTTGTATGGTTAGTAATAACTCCGTCTATGGCACTAGTTGAAAATTTACCTTACACTTTTCCTAAGGTCGAATATATCTCTGCTCCATCACGGAAGAAATTAGCACCTCCTGCCTGTGCTAATGGGACATGGGACCTTAAATACAACCTGCATGGTTTCCTCTAGGATCTCCACGGATGAATTTAGTTCATCCGTAGTTGAGATTTGTTTGTAGGCTATGAAATGGATTTTTGGGCGAGTCACCCTGGCAAATTTTTCCCAAGGAGGAAAAAATTTAGGAAGAGTCTCTAATTGGAGGTTTTAATTAAAAAAGATCAAGCTGTGATCCGAGAATGAACTTTTGCTAGAATATCTCAAAATAATCACTCTTAGAGACTCGTTCAGAGACTAGAGATATAAGCCCGTGCAACAATTTGTGTCCAAACAAAACTACTCAGACACAAAAGTCCCGAGTATCAAACTCAATTTTTGTTTTTAAAAGAAATGAGAGTTTCTTGCTTCGAATATAGTTAAGCCACCTCTGGCCACCTTACTGAAGTCCAGCTGACTGGTTATCAGCTGCTAAACCACGTTTACCTTGCTGTTATCTTCGCCCTCTTCGCAACGTTTTGCGCTATTTAATGCTACCGATCACGTTTGGAATTGTCTCCGGAAGCAGGCTGAGAGGCCTGGTACTTTAGGTACTCGCCAATCTTGGCCTTGCACTTCTGTCTGTCCTCTTCGTCGAGCTTCTGAGCCGTACCCTGCTCCGAATTCTTATTGATCTTCTTAAGAACATACACACATAGCCCTTCCATACCTTGCTTTAATATTCGTGCCGTGGGATTTCCTGTTCCTCGAACCACTGTGGCTGGTGCAGGGGAGATGGATGCGCGTTGTTTTGCCGAGCCAATGTGGCTGATGGTCTCGAATATGGAAATTGATGGTTGACAGGAAAGCCCAGGGGTACTATGGCTGATGCTCCCTGTGCCTTTAACGATTGTCTCTTGACTGGAAAAAATCAATCCTTTCTTTGTGCTATTCCATAGCAGTACGGATTGTTTTTCAAGGCTCTTTTTTTAATGGTGTACACATGCTGGTTCTTACGCTCCCTTTAACACCTGAGCAGTGCGTAAGGCTATGAGGTTTAAAAGGGGAAAGCAAGTTATTCCATTGCGAGTCCCGAAACTTAAAACTCGGTGGGCAACATCCGGAGTAAAGTGTTAGGGATAAGTTATTTTTAATTGCTCCACAACAACCTGTACTACTTGGGTGAACATACCAAGAATCAAGGCTCTCGTGATCATAGCCCGATGCTTCATTGCACCATAAGCCTCTACATTACGCCAAGTTTATGAAAAAAAAAAATTAATCGCATGTTGATTTTAAGCCGAAACGAGCCTTAGCGAACAGGATCCGAGAAAAAATTCATATAATGTGTCAATAGCTGATATGTATCGAAAATGGCCTGAGTCTTAACTATAATGTACCCGAAACATACCCTACAAGCACTTTGAAAATCACCTGGAATAGAACCGTAATAATTCTGTGTTGTTTAAATAAAGTGTTCAAAAACGAGTGACTAAATTCGAACACAATACATTGACGAGTGACCGATTCGGTCTTCGTTCTACATTGTGCCTGCCCAAAGTGTTATAGAACTTGCACTTCTTTTGGTGCAGAGGTCGGACATTTACTAACACAGACACCGGACATGTATCAGCTACTTTATTGACACAAATATGAAATTGTATCTAGAGAAACTGTTCTTTTCAGAAGATACTGGCACTGGTTATTTTAGAAACCTTTCAGTGCTGAGTATCTGACCCTGGGCTCCAGGGAATCCCACGTCGATACAATCCTGCATCATAAGGATATCATATTATCTGCCGCACATCTGGCGTGCTGCAGGTAGACAATGAGCTTTATATAGCCGGTGGTGTGGCTGTTGTGTGGAAGACGGCGACGGAACCTCGATTGTTCAAGAATCGAGGAATTCATCGACGCTAACGCCTTCTTCCGCGGATAGTTCTTTGAATATTTTAAGTTTGGTACGACGTATGCCAAACCTAAGACAGTTGCCTGCTTTCTTGCTTTTTCCAGAGCGCCCAGGCACTCATGCGAGATGAGCAGCGAGCAAGATATGCTGTTGCTCTGGGGTCTCCCTCGAAGTTGGAGGTCTTCGATGAGTTTGCTACAATCAAGCTTGATTTTGTGTAACTAAATACGAGCACGATATCTCCTTGCACTGTCCATAGCCGAGATAAGCTAAAGACTTAAGCCAAACCATGCGTCCCTGATCTTAGAGAAGCACTCGGCTATTAACTCCTTGGAGAACTGATCCTCGCATTTGATCACCCGGAACCCTCGCACTACTTCCGTGGATTCGAAGCAAGGAAATGCATCACCCTTGTTGTCGAAAAGGTTCTCAATAACCATTTCGGACAATTTGGCTTCGATGTTGCCCCATTCCTCCGAAATTTACTTGTGGCTGTTAGAATTGGCATCTATCAGCGTCACCTGTATGTGATCTCTGGCCACCTTACTGAAGTCCAGCTGACTGGTTATCAGCTGCTAAACCACGTTTACCTTGCTGTTATCTTCGCCCTCTTCGCAACGTTTTGCGCTATTTAATGCTACCGATCACGTTTGGAATTGTCTCCGGAAGCAGGCTGAGAGGCCTGGTACTTTAGGTACTCGCCAATCTTGGCCTTGCACTTCTGTCTGTCCTCTTCGTCGAGCTTCTGAGCCGTACCCTGCTCCGAATTCTTATTGATCTTCTTAAGAACATACACACATAGCCCTTCCATACCTTGCTTTAATATTCGTGCCGTGGGATTTCCTGTTCCTCGAACCACTGTGGCTGGTGCAGGGGAGATGGATGCGCGTTGTTTTGCCGAGCCAATGTGGCTGATGGTCTCGAATATGGAAATTGATGGTTGACAGGAAAGCCCAGGGGTACTATGGCTGATGCTCCCTGTGCCTTTAACGATTGTCTCTTGACTGGAAAAAATCAATCCTTTCTTTGTGCTATTCCATAGCAGTACGGATTGTTTTTCAAGGCTCTTTTTTTAATGGTGTACACATGCTGGTTCTTACGCTCCCTTTAACACCTGAGCAGTGCGTAAGGCTATGAGGTTTAAAAGGGGAAAGCAAGTTATTCCATTGCGAGTCCCGAAACTTAAAACTCGGTGGGCAACATCCGGAGTAAAGTGTTAGGGATAAGTTATTTTTAATTGCTCCACAACAACCTGTACTACTTGGGTGAACATACCAAGAATCAAGGCTCTCGTGATCATAGCCCGATGCTTCATTGCACCATAAGCCTCTACATTACGCCAAGGTAGTTATCCCAATTAAGTTCAGGTAAGCTTCTGTTGAATCAAAATTAAATTATTTGTGATTTGTGCTTTTCAAACCAATGTCTTTTCTACTACTCTATCAAAAACCAAGAGTTCATAGAAGTTTTCATGAAAAAGAATGATGTCTTATTTTAATATATTTTATTTTATAATTTTAAAATTGGATTTGCTTAAAACTTAGTTTTAAAACCTAAGCAATTTTTTTTGTAAATTTTAATATATGAAAAAAAATGTTTTAATATATTTTTGCATATTTATTGTTTCCAATAAAAATAAGTGAATTAATAGAAAATCTTAAGCGCAAATAAATCCAAAGGAAACGCTAGTTCAGGATTCAGTCT
Source organism: Dichetophora obliterata (assembly GCA_963920525.1). Lineage (NCBI taxonomy): Eukaryota > Metazoa > Arthropoda > Insecta > Diptera > Sciomyzidae > Dichetophora > Dichetophora obliterata. The sequence continues at coordinate 284,872,069 of OY986435.1, forward strand.
AAATGAAGTTATATTGGTAAAACCAAATTTCATTATTTATGTATTTGTGAGAAATAATTAACTTAAAACTACTTTTGTGACACAATTGATACTAATTGCAAAGATCAATTGCTAATATTTTGTTAAATTTTTAAGCAAATGCGTTTTTAATTGTTTGCTTGTGTTCAGTGTAAAGTGATTATGTGTTACACTTGTTTCACATAACATACTTAGTTACATGTATATTTTCCGATGTCAAAAAAGATGCGAGTGTACGAACCGTTTCTTAACTTAGAGCCATCAAGTCAATTAACGACATCAACGCATTTCTTTTGACAAAATCTACCAACTAGCTTGAGTTCTGATGGAATGAAAATCGTGTTTTAAAATCAGGCATAACTTTGAATTAATAACTCAAAGCATTCATTGGAAACGCAGCTTTTAGTCCTTTGGCGCATGAAGTCGACTGAGGCTTCGTAGAGAAAGCCTAGTATGGAACACTCGGATACACTCTATATGCACTACATTTGTAAAACGAAACGTTGTTGTTGTTGTTGGTTTTTGCATTTTTGTTGCTGTTGTTGTCCTCACCGTCGGCGTAGTCGATAGCGTTGTACTTGATTTGGCGTTACTCGGTTGGTTTTAGCTGGTTAAGAGGCAATGAAGTCTGGAGTAGTTACAGCCACAACAACAAGAACACTCAGCATGTACAGCAAAGATAACGAGCAATCGCTGATAAGACAACACATAACATTGGAATGGAAAGTAATTACTTTATTGTGCACGCCTCAGGTCCGGGTTAAGACCAGATGCCGCCCCGGGGCAGAGTTAAATTTGCCGCCCTCCCTAAATATTTTTTTTGGTTTTCTATAAAAAAACTGAACAATTAAAAAACATTTTTTTTTATTTGTACCAACAATATTTCAGTCACAAAGTCATTTATATTAGTGGTAGTCAATGAACGCCATATTGGCGATGTAAACAGCGTATATTCGGGTAGTTTACAGCAGCGTAATTTGCAATAGCAAAATTGTAAGGGATTAAGCATACGCAGCTTACGGTACAAAAACGTGGTGTATAAAGTACGTATAATGCGTATTATGCAACCGTGGTTTAATGTTGTTTTTGACAAGCAATGTTACAATTAAAATTAAAAATTAAAAATGCACTTGCTATTAATGGATCTAAAATTTGTTTAAAGATTAAAATAATTTTGTGATGCCAAATTTTTTTTTAATACAATTACGCAATTTACTCGGTTTTATTTCAGGGTGGGTTCGTGAAAGCGATTATCGTTAACTTATTTCTATACATCGTTCATTGAAAACCATTAAACATTTATTCTGGATTTTAAAGATGCAAACTTATCAATAATTTCTGGCCAATTCGTATTTTTGAAAAGTTCGGCTTCAATGTTTTGTATTGAAAGTGCGGACAATTTTTTGTCATTCAATGGAGATCTTAAATAATTTGTAACCCTCCTTAGAACGGAAAAAGATCGTTCAGCACTTGCATGTGATGATGCCATGAAACAATTCTTAAATTCCAATAATTTCTTCATTGGTTACTTCCACATCCCTGTGAACATTTAGAAGAGCTAACCCATTGAGCCTCTCTTCTCCAGTTTTAATTCTCATGTATGTTTTGAGCCTTCGAAGCGACGCAAAAGAGCGTTCGCTTGAAGCGACTGAAACCGTCAACGTTGCACCAATCATCAGAAATTGGCTTATTGATGGATAAAATTCAAGGGATTCGATAAACGTTATAGGTTGATTTGTCTGATTCAAGCAGTTCATATAGATATGGGGTACAAAATGTTGGTCAAAATCAATACATACACTAAAAACATCATCACGTTTTAAAATTTAAGACAATGCCTTTGATATCAATGAAAGTTATTTCATACAAAATTTTAAAAAATTTTTCCAGGAATTTGTAATTAAAAAATTTTCACTAAACAAAGTACTAACAAAGTACTAACAAATTGTTTTCAATATATCGCACATTTCACATTAAAGTGTAGTATCAGTTGCACTGACCATCGCTGATTTGTCTCCAATTTTGTTCTAAGATTGATTTATTGTTTAAAAAACCAAATCCGGAGTTTGAGATTTTAAGATTTTTTCACGGAACCACAGTTATGCGAATGCCCAATTGACTAATAGACTAAAAGATAGCGTAGCTCAGTCAATTTAAATCCGATTTTCGTAAAAGCAAATCATCAGAAAGACTATTTCGTCTATTTTAAGGGAAAAATCTTAAACTTTTGAAAAATTGCAGAAAGCATTCTTAATTTCAGATTTGAATACCATGACAGCAGCAGGTGCTATAATTTTTTTCATTTTTATCATTTTTATTTAGTTTGCGTTCCATTACCTTTCCAACGTTATAAAATGAAGGTATGCTCTTTAAGAACTCAGAAGTTATGGCGTAAACCGTGAAGTACAATAATAATCAATTTTTAATTTAAAAATTTAACTAGCGTTGATATTTATTGTAAAAATACCATATCATGTATCGGTCGTAGCGTACTGGCGTACAGTAGCCCCAAATGGACTTTTGCGTCTCAAAAATCTGTAAGTTTTTTGTCTCTTGGTATAGTTAACCCAAACTTAGCATATTGTATCTATGATTTTTTGTCAAAATCCATGTTGTTTTTATTACTAAAATTTTATTTAAATTTAAATATACGATTATGGCTTGACTTGTGCGTTTAAAAATTCTCTAACTTTTGTGTCTCTTGCAATAACTAAGCCAAATTAAAACATATTTTCTATGATATCAAATTAATCATTTAAACTACTTTTTTTAAAATACATTTTAGTTTTTAGCACCAAAATTTTATTTTAAATTTAAAAAAATACGATTTTAGCTTTAAAAAATCTGTAGCTTTTTTGTTTCTTGAAATATTTAACCCTAATTTGGAATGTTATTTCTTTAGTATTCAATAAATCACTTGAACTACTTTTTTCTAAAATGCATTTTAGTTTTTAGTACTAATATTTTTTTCAAGTTCAAAAAGTACGAGTCTCATGCAATAATGAAGCCAATTATAAAATTTATTTTCTATGATATTCAATAAATCATTCAAACTACTTTTTTCAAAATCCATTATTTTTATTATGACAAGCTTGTTAAGATTATTTTTTCAAACTGATAGAAATTTTAATAATTTTTGAAATCTTAAATATAAAGTCTTAAATCTAAAATTTAAGTTTAAAGTAAAGTAGTTTGTATAAACTGTTTTGCTGTATGTGAAAAGAACACATCAACACAAAAATCGTATTTCTTGAAGAATTCTGATATAAACCAGAAAGCATATGTTATAGAATAAAACGATGCAGGAAAAAGGCATGGGATCCATAAAAAAATTAAAAAAAAAGTTAAATTGTGCAAAGTTACGATAAAAACCCCAAAAAACACAATTTCTTAATATGGGATGAGTAAGAAAGGGCAGCAAGGTCCCCTTTTGTATTCCTACGCCACCGGTTTCTTCGAGACAAAAATGTATTAGTAAGAAACCAAATGCATTATGAAAGAAAACAACGCAAGACAGCGCAACTATTTTAACCTTAATCAAAGATAAAAAAGTTAAAAAAAACAGGTTGACAAAAATATTAAATTCATTAAATAAAACAATTCTTTGCTTTATTTTTTTATTTTTTCAAAAAGCTTAAGCATTAAGCATTCCATATATAATACTTGTATGATCAATTTAAAAAGGGTTCAAAAAAAATTCTATTAAAAACGTTCTTCATTTCGCTGCTTATATAGGACTGTGTCTTGAGAACACTTTAACTGAATCGTGTCAATTTTTTATAAAATTTGCATAATGGTACAAAATTTGACCTTTCTTAGATTATTTTTATAATGATACAGGCTGCCAGAGTAATTTTGAATAAATCATTTATAAGACGCAAGCGTCCATTTGAGCCTACTGTGTGGCGGCCCGTAAGCTTAAGAACCCCGGTTCAAACCCCAGCTCAGACAGAATATTTTTTCACTTGAATTTATATTTCTGTTCGATCTCCATCTCTCTGCAGACAATGGCAAACCTAAGAGAATAAAAATTGCCATGTAAAGTTTTATGAGAACATAAGCCGTTCGGAGTCGGCATACAACTCGTAGGACCAGTTCTTGATTCATAGAGACAAATTTTCAAACGTAAATAATATAAAAGTACATAATATATATAAAGTAAAATAATATTCCAAAGTACATGTTTTGTTTGTTATTAAATTAATCTTCTTCTTGATAGGTGGCATAAAAAATAGTCCTTTTCAGCCAGTGTCATGATATTTTGGTCCCAATTTATCGGAACTAAAACAAATTAAAGTGCATATTAATTTTAGAAATTAAAAAAAAAGATTACTAGCCACTACAACCTTAACTACTTTTATAAAGTTTGGTTAGAATTTTCCCCCGCTACGGAGATTGAAATAGTAATAAAACTAGTAAAAGTTGTAGTGAAAAGAACATGCATTTAAAATAATTTAAGAGACTATGTATTTCAGCCTTTTCACAATAAATGTTTTAAATTGAATCTATTTATTTTTTTTACCAATGCGTAATGTAATCTAAAGATCTTTTTCGTGATCATAAGAACACAAAGGCTATCATATTTTGCTGAGAGTTTCTCTCGGTGCTTTTTGAAATTCGATCATTTCAGGGGGAAGGGTACACTCCTGTCTCTTACAGTTTAGCTTTTGTTTAATATATGCCCTTTTTAAGATCATATTTTAGGTCCAAGGTCTCCATTCTAAATTGCAATCATACTGTGCAGCCAGACCTTTTATCTGATACCTCATTTACGATTCTACCTCTTCTTTACTCTGAGATTCCTTACTAACATTCATATAAATGTTCAACATTAATATTTCGGGTCAGAGGTTATCAATTTAAAATCCAGCATGATTCGGGACATCTTTGGTGCAGTAAGATTCGAATGATATACGTTTCATTGCCCTTATTTTAAATAAATATCAAAAAAGTCTACGACAACATTCGATGTTTGCGTATTAATATATAAGATTTAAATGTATTGATTTTTCTTCTTTAGAAAACAAGGTCACAGTGCCTTTGAATTTTACAACTTCTTCTGCAAATGTACAATCCAAGTCTTGAGAATACAATTCTGATAAATTGTTTGCACTCTCACGTATGGAATATGCATTCATTTGCTTTTTCCTTGTTGTCTTTCCTTTCTAAGGCTTTTGACCCAATCAAGTTTAAGGTATAAATTGTTATCGATGAATATGGCTTTCCCATTTATCTGAAATAATCAAATAAAATTTTATAAATAATTAATTCGGCATCCCCCTACGCACGACTCCCGGGGTTCTTTTTTTTTGTAATTATGGTGAAAATAATAGTAAAAAGTTTAAAAAGAGATAGATTTTTCGCCCCTTTTTTTTGTCTAAAAAACAAGAAACAAGTACTTGAAAATACAGGGTATGCTTGAAGAACAAGATTATGAACAAAATGCAATAAGATTAATTGAAATTGAAGCAATAGGTTTTCAGTTATCTATCGAATTGTTCTCGATGTCTTTTTTATAAGCTTTTATTTAACTTGCTTCGTTCGTATGTATGTCTTCAAGACTTGCAAGCCATTTTTCTACAACTTGTTGGTATCCGATTAAGCTGAAATTTAGCATACATATGTAAGTCCGGTGACAATGCAATATTATGATAAAATTTTTTGCCACACCGCCCACTTTTACCGCCCACAAATCAATAAAAATGCTATATCTCTAAAACTACTGGGCCGATTCAGCTGCAATTTTGGCAGTAAATTTCCTTCGAGTAGAGGATAAAAAACTAAAAATTTTTGCCACTCCCACTTTTACCGCCCACAAATCCATAAAAATTATATATCTCTAAAACTACTTGGCTGATTCAGCTGAAATTTAAACAGTAAAGTTTCATTAGTAAAGCCACACCCCCTTTTACAGCCCACAAATCAATAAAAATGCCATATCTCCAAAACAACGGGGCTGATTCAGCTTAAATTTTGGCAGTTGATTTCCTTCAAGTCGAGGATGGTTCAGGAAAAAATTGTGTCACGCCCCTTTTTACTGCCCAAAAATCAATAAAAATGCTATATCTCTATCAGTTTTGAAAATAAAAGATGTTCATAATAAACCTTTAAGACTAAAAAGTAAAAAAAAAATAAAAAGTAAAAATATTTTTTTAAAATAAGCTTTTATTCAAACAGACGTGAACTAAAAAGAAAACAATTAATTTAAGTGAAATTTGTCATATATGTTTATAGTAGGTCTATTCTAGGTGCAGAAGAACCCCTCTCTGGGTTACTCATCATCATAGTATAAACGTACGTAAATTGGTAAGTTCTAAGAACTTTATTTTAAAAGCTTAAGGCACTGATATTTTGTAGTAAACCTGTATAACGGATCGCGGACATCGGTGCCTTAAGCTTTTAAATATAAATGTAATTGAAAAATTCAAAATTTATATAAGTCCTTAGAACTTACCAATTTACGTACGTTTATACTATGGTGATGAGTAACCAAGAGAGGGGTTCTTCTGCACCAAGAATATACCTACTATATACATATATGATAAATGCCACTTAAATTAATTTTTTCTTTTTAGTTCACGTCTGTTTGAATAAAAGCTTATTTTTAAAAAAATTTTTATTTTTTATTTTTTCTATGTAATTTTCAGCGCTCTCTTTGAAAAATCCAGAAAATTGTTTGAAAAAACAAATGAAAATTATTTATAACGATGCCTTACTTTCTCAACCTCGTAACTTAAAAAAAATCGTTTTTGACTTTTTCATATCAAACGATTGCTATTGTTGTGTTCTATTAATGCATCAACTTATTACCTCAATATGATGTTTCAATTCTGTAAATATTAAAAAAATATATTTTCGTATCTCATTCACTCCTATTTTCATAACTGCGTCAAACTCTTATCTTAATATGTGCAATTGTTAAAAAGTTAAGAATTTCGTCTTGCTCTTTATTTTATCCTACTTCACAATAACGTTGAAGTGATTATGTACAGGCGACGGCCGATTTAACGAACATTCGAAATGACGAATTCGCGATATAACGAACATTCAGAATTTTAGCTTAAAAAACTACTGTTTTCAATACTCCAGTAACGAACTTTTCGTTTTAACGAACAGGCCTGACTATCAATTGTTCGTTAAATCGGGCGCCACCTGTATATTGGTTAAAAAGTAAGTGATGTATGCATGGGAGTACCGTTATTTATATTTTTTTTGTAGTATTTTGCTATTTCTTGTTTTGCAGTACTTGTGGTATAAGTTCTTGGCGCCTATATACAGAATTTCATTTTAGTTGTGATCTTTGTTTTGCTTGGTGAATATCTAATTCTGAAGAATTATAGTTTTTATTGTAAAATGAGTGATACAATCCCTGTACTTGATGCTGACACAGGGTGTTTTGTTTTCAAGAATCTTTGCCAAGAACCTAAAACACAACAAACTGGAAACGTATTTTTGGATGAAGAAACAGGACATTTTGTCTCAGTTGATTCTGATCAGTCTAGCTGTTCATCCAATTCCGATTTTTCAGGAAGTGAAAGCGAGTACCAACCCAGCACTGATTCACATTTGTCTGATAATGTATCTTCTTCTGTATTGTTGGATGAATCCTCTGGCGTAATTACAATTAAAAGAGCACGTAAAGGGCAGGGAAATAAGCAAAACTGGAGTAGAAATCATAAAAAACTCAAACGAATGCGTGGCCAGGAGTATTCATCGATAAAGCGGACCAAAGAATGGAATGGAGTAATGGAAATTAGAAGAGAAAGAACTTTGAAGGCTCGTTGTCGTTCGGAAATATGTTCAAAAAAATTCGGTAAGCAGTGCAACGAAATTACAGAAGAAGACAGAAAGAATATTTTTAAAATATTTTGGTCACTGTCCTGGGAAGAGAAAAAAGCGTATGTCGTTGCAATGGTGTCTCATAAACCAGTCACTTTGAGAACAACTGGTAATTCTTCTCGGCGAGTAAACACATTAGTCTACACTTTGAAAATTTCTGGGGAGATCAAGGTTGTTTGTAAAAAAATGTTTTTGTGTACACTCTCTCTGGGTGAATGGAGCGTGTCCAAATGGGTTACTGGCAATCTACAAACAAGCGCCTTTGGAATGGTAAAGAAAAGTGGACCAGTCAATCGTCAAAGCAAAACAAACATCGCCAAAGTAAATCACATAAACTGTTTTCTACAAAATTTGCCTAAGATGCCATCACATTATTGCCGACAAAGTTCAACTAAAGAATATATAGACGTTCAGTACAAGACTTGGGCAGAAGTGTACACAGATTTTGAAAAATATTTGATGGATCACAACATTGATAAGGTTGAGAAGGCAACGTACAAATGCTTCTTAGACGCAGTACACAAGGTCAATATTAGTATCTACAGACCCAAGAAAGATCAATGTGATATCTGCTTTGCTTATAAAAATAAAAACATCACAGAAGATGAATATCAACTTCACATAACAAGTAAAGAGCGCGCTAGGAAAGAAAAAGCCGAAGACAAGGAACGTTGTTCAAGAGGTGATATTCAAATGTTAATGGTGGACTTGCAAGCAGTGCAAACAATTCCTCTACTTTCAACTGGAGCAAACTACTTTAAAACAAAACTATGTGTGCACCAATTCACAATTTATAACGAGTATGACAAAAAAGTTGCTTGTTACGTATGGCATGAAGCCGAAGGTGGCATGGACTCGAATGTATTTGCGTCTTGCTTGCTGGAATATTTACAGAATTTGAAAGACAAATCAAATCCTATAATAATTTACAGTGACGGGTGCTGTGCCCAAAATCGTAATACGACACTTGCGAATGCCTTGCAACATTATGCAAATACCCACCAAGCAGAAATTCAGCAAAAATACTTAGTAGTTGGCCATACTCAAATGGAGTGCGATTCTGTGCATGCCTCCATAGAGCGAAAGAAGAAAGGAAGAGAACTATATGTGCCAGCTGATTTCAATACGGTTATAAAACAATCCAGGTTGTTGAAACCGTATCAAGTACATTATTTACATCATACATTTTTCCGAGATTTCTCTTCACTTGATTATTTAAAATCAATTCGACCAGGCACAAAAAAAGGCGACCCATGCGTTATAAATTTACGAGCTCTCAAATATACCTTTAATGACGGAGTTCAGTACAAATTATGTTTTGATGAAGAGTGGCAACTATTACGTCATCGTAAATTGGGACCACAAGTGCAGCGCAATGATAACATTTTACTACCAGGTCTCTACAATCAACAACTACCTATTTCAAAAAGAAAATATGACGACTTGCAAGATTTAAAACGTATGATTCCAGCCGACTATCATTCATTTTATGATAATTTGCCACACCAATGATATTCATAATTCTGTGAATTAATTTAATATGAATTTTTTTTTCCTTTCTTGCAAATAAAACATTCATTCTATATTAAATATTATTTTCATTGCATAATATCTGTATAACGGAGTTATTTATTTCTATATCTATGAGCAACAAACTCGTAACTTACTCATCAAGTATCAAGAATTAAAATTACTGTTAATGCAGCAAACTCGTATCTCAATAAATGCGTTTCATGCTTAAACTAAACAAGATTATAATATTATTACTACTAATATACATAGATATAATCAATTCCTTAATAATTGCATTTGAACTTTTACCCAAACACAGAAGAATAAAAAGATAACCGTTTTTTCTCTCTCCTGAAAAGTTGTATTTTTTGAGATACGAGGTTGAGAAAGTAAGGCATCGATAAAGTTTTTTTTTATGTACAATAACATGTATTAATTTAAATAAAAACTTTTTGTATCTAAAAAAAATGCTGCAATTTTTTTAAAGAGTGCGATGAACATGGCACAAAAAGGTGTAGCATATTTTCTTTAATTCGGGACTCCAAACCATTTTAAATGACTGAGATATTAGACGCGTTATCGTAGGATTGACCTTTACAATATTAAGGATTTATTGTAAGATCAGTAAATTTTTTAAGCAATGCTTGCTCCATGTCTGCCCGATAGAAGGCATAAGACCACGAAAGCATTCAACCGGTCTTCCTCCATTTGTGATGTATCTGTCTGGACCTGTGAGTTGATCTTGCACTATTAGGTCGAGAGTCAATCATATAATAATGGTCTTAATTTTTTCTGTTTTTGATTTTAGATAGGATGTTTTCCATAACGGAAGTGCTCATTAAAGCTATAAATTCGTCACAAATGGGAGAAGACAAATATGATACATTCCTCTGCCTTCATTGCCATATTTTGCAATATGTGGAGCAAGAAGCTGATCGAACTTAGATTTTAGTTCCAAACATCCATTCCAATGGTTTTAAAAATGCAATTAATGTCGGCACAACAAAATTCGAACACTTCAACTTAAAAAATAATTTGAACAAATTGTGATGACCTTGAGAGGTCAAATCAAGTGCGACGGACTCTCAATATGTCCTTCTTTAAGAATTTTTATAAAGTTTGGATGTGCTTGATTATTTATGGTTTTGGCACACTATGTTATAATTCAAGAAAAATAATATTAGTTATCAAGTTATTAACTCGGCTTTTTTTTTGAGCGCGAGTGTAGTTGATAAGTCTAATTTTGGAGGATTTGTCAGAAGAAAATCAATTGAAGTTACATTTGGCTGGGTCGTCATTGGGAAATTGCACTATATTTTAACAATTTCACATTTCACTGTTTCATTTATTTCAAACACCAATTGTAAAACTAGTTCTTGCTAATAACACTATTTCATTAGATGTATATAATTATAATATGTTATATATAACTGAGTTAACTTTATCAAAATGAAATGCATGGTTTTTTTTTATTCTTCAAAATGCCGCCCCTAAAATTTTACCCCCTTCCCCTGCTTAACGCGGCCCAGGCCCGCCTTATCGAAACGGCCACACTGGCTGACTACATATATACATACATACTTCGCATGTTACACTGATTTCGAGTTTGAGTAGGAATAAATTTTAATTTAAATTTTTTTCTGCCTTATGTTTTTTTTTTTATTTTTATCATAATGATGTTTTTCTGTTAACACCAATACATGAGCCGTTATAAGTAAAAGTGAGATAAGTCAATTTTCATGTATTAGGATTTCTTAGTGTTTGTGTTTGAATAACTTCAAATATATTGGAAAACGTAAATCAATTTGGGAGAATTTTGGGACCATATTTTAAAAGTTTTAAAACTGATTAAATAAAGTAAACCATTTTTAAGTGCAAAGCAAGGGTGGGCTTCTCTAAGATGGACCCTGAGTGCCATCAGTATTTGGGGGTGCCTTCACAAATTGGTAATTTGTAATTTGTAATTTGTAATTTATTAAGAAATAATGTTCACATATAAGACAGAGTCTTTTAAATGCAGTAAGAATAACATAATAACAACAATTTATAAACAACTGATAAATACATATTGTTTAAAACAAATACTTAAGGATTTAATTAAAATCAATAAATTAACTTAACAATTAATTAATAATTTAATATATTATTATCAACAAGAAGATAAGCAACTGAATAAAGTTTTTTAGATTAATACAATTATTTAAGTATTTAATTAAAATTATCAAATTGATCAAAATATTATTAGTTAAAAATTATTCTTATACCAAAAGATGAAGAAAATAATAGTAGTTATTAGGAAAAGTGTAGTAAAATTTCATACTTAAAGTTGCGATAATTATGAATACTTTTTATTCTTAAAGGCAGCGAGTTCCAAATTCTGACGGCGTTTACAAAAAAAAGTCTGTTGGAGTTTACAAAATTAAATAATGGAATTATCAAGTTCATATTTCTGGTTGATCTACAAAACTGTAACTTCTCAAAAAGGTATTTAGGTGTCTTTGTGTATAACAGTTTATGCAAAAATATGCAGTTCCTCGCATCAAGGTAGTTGAAAATATTGCAACCGAGTATTTTGCTGCTCAAGTGACTGATGCGGTCAAATTTACGAAGGCCAAATACATATCTTACGGCGTTATTAAAAGCTTGTTGTAACTTAAGTTTGGACCTGGAATCAAGTTTGCTATAGACAATATCTGAATATGAAATGATTGGCACTATAAGCTGGATCACTAATTTTTTCCTAGTATCAACAGGTACAAATGACGCGGTCCATCTTAGGCTCCGAAGGGCATAGTAGACCTTAGATACAACAGAATTAATGTGATCCTCACAAGAAAGAGACGAGTTAATAATATATCCTAGATTTTTAACTTTGCCAACAAAGTTTAGCCCAACACCGTTTAAATAAATAGTTGGTATATTGGAAGCAGAATATTTTGCTTTGGAAATAGGCAAAACATATGATTTAAGTGGATTTAGTCTGAGCTTATTTGTATCAGCCCATTTCATTATTTCTTTTAAATCCTCATTCATCCTAACACATAAATTATCAACAAGGTCAATAGGACTATCTAAATACAGTTGCAGGTCATCAGCATATGCATGCATTGTAACATGATGACATATGATGAATATATATGTAACTTAGGTAAAAACACAGATTTTTTTAATTTATTTTATTATTAACAAAAGATACCAAAAGACTTTAACAAGAATAAAAAAACCCTCAGTCTTCATAAATAAAAAAAAAATAATATTAAATTCCCGGCAAACCAAACTTGACGACTTTGTCAAGTTCATTTTAATCCAAATGGTCAATCAAGCTGATTTAATTTAAGATTTTGTTATGTAGAATGTAACTTTTTTCTTAGTACTTTCGTATTGAGTTTATCGATCATTTTATTTTTATGGTAACTTTTTTATTCGAACAGCTGTGAGCTTTCGAACATAGCATATGTTTTATTTGGTGCAGCAATAAATTTCCTCGCCATTTCACATATTGCAGTATGAGCTTTGTAAACAAATAAAACTATTTTCATATTTGCCAAGTTAGGGGAATTTTGTTGAAGTTTGAGGTATATATTTAATAAAAAAAAAGTTTTTGTGGCTTGTGTTTCATTTATTGTTGTTACAAATATAACTTGAAACTTCGCGGTATCCTTCATTGAATGTCATGTAGTCTAGGACTTTCATAGAGCAGATTTTGTGATGTCCAAAAGCGTCCAGTCTAAATATTATTATTTTTTTGTTTGTACAATTCATTATGAATAAGGTTAGAATGAGACCTTAAGTTAATTGCCTCAAGAACTTCTACAAAAAGTGGAGGACCTCTAAGAGACTTTTACGGATGACTAATAAAAAGGTCAGAAAGTTTCTTCATTAAAAAATGCATCTTCGTGCAGCGAGCTAATGCTGGCAATGCGTGCTAGTCTTTATAGGTCTGGAAAAAGAAATAGAATATGAGGTAATTTATATTATTAGGTAATTTCAATGTTTGTGTCGAATGAAGACTAGGCCGCAAAAATTTAAAAATGTGTTGAATCTGACGGCCAAGCTCTTGTAAAAAACACTCCGGAAGAAGTCTTGGCTCTTTATATTGATGAAGATTACACGAAACACTCGTATAAATTAATGCAGGCCGATCCTATATAGACTCGGATTCTTAAACTCGTTAGTCTATACTTAGTCGTTAGTCTATACTTAGTCGTTACTCAAACCACAATCTTTTGATTCGAATGTTGAAAAGCTTTTTGAATTCGCTTAAAAATTGCAAAGCTCATTTCACGTATCATTATATTCCTGAAAACATATGAGTTTACATAAATCAAGCATCTAGGCATATTCACTACGTTACATCGTTCCATCGGTTTAACTACCCGTTTAATTCGCCGAATTGCTGTATACGTGGCTAAAGAAGTTTCGCTTCAAAAACTGCATACACTTTTGAAGTGACCAAGCGTAGATTGTAGGTCTGGTCGAGTTCATTACAAAACCCCATTAAAGAAGGTTACTAGATGGTTAAAATAGTCTAAAAAACATTTTTCAAAAATTTTCACTATAGGTCTGTGAAGACACCAACTGTAAGTCAAATTCACATATTAAGTAGTTGTCATTTTTTAATGTTGGTAGAAAGCTGAATTGACACTGAAATCGAAAAAATGCAATTATTTAGTTTTGATTTGATGTAACTTTGTCTTCGACTGATCGATTGTAGTTTTAAAAGAATCGAATGAACAAAAGTCCAAATAGGGGAGAGTTACATACGTTTTATTTGCACAGGGAAAAATATGTATACCCTCAGAATTGTTTTTTGTCCTCTATAAGAAAGTTGGACTTATTCCACTTTCATTAATAACGCTCATATATTAGTTAACGTGCTGTGCTTAATGCTTGCGTGTGTATTGATAAATTATATTTTTCGTTTAAAGGATGTTGGCAATGGTTGGTAGGACGTTGTCAGGTTGTTGCTAGGATGTATGCGTTTCATGCGACGGTAGAATTTGTTGGTGGTTATCATTTTAAAGCAATAAATATACGGATTATACGATAAAAATTGCAAGATATACTTTCATATTAAGGTATTTGTTTGTAAAAAATTTATTGTTTTTATTATGTTTTATGAGTATACAAGAGGACGGATGGTAAAGTTGTTAGGTTATTTTTTTTAAGTCACGGTAAGCATTAAAAAATTTTGCATATTTTTCAAATTAACGGGATTTTGAAGGATTTATTTTAAATCGATTTAAAATGATATCAATATATTATTATAAAAAAGTTAAGGATTTAAAATGATTAAGATATATGTGCAGGTGATGGAGTTATTCTGCAAAAACTGTTGTATGCTTATTGAGCTGTAAAGACTAGTAAAAAATGAGCAAGTTACTCGCAGTGAAAACAGAGTTATCTAAATACCTACAGAGCTGGGTGGAGGGGCAGAAGAGGCCGTCGCACAGTGTAACGAGTGCGGTCAAAAAAAGCTTAAGAAAACAAGACATACATTTTTAAATCTAAGTAACTGCCCGAGTAACATGTCGTTTGTAATCTGTGTGCTGTGTCCAATTAAATAATGAAATTCCAAGGAATTCTGTTAGCTTGCACACCTAATCGGATATTATATGTGATGTCACTGTCAACAAAAATTTGATTGTTGTGTCACCAAGCAAGACAGTACGCATTGTTCATTGATTAATTTATTCAAACAATAATTGCACATGAGACGCTGAACTATAAGAATCACGTATGTGATCATACGAGGAGTGTCTGTTCAAAAGGTACTACCCACCGGGAAAAAGAATCAATTGTGTATGAAAAAAGAATCAATTCACTTTTCCAATTATTGATTCTAGAATTGATTATTTTTAACATTGCGATGTCCTACAAAAAGTAGTACATTCTTTTCTGCCTTCCACTTGAATCACTGCTGAAATCGATTCTTTTATTCGCTTATAAAATGGATTCTTTTAAATGAAAAAATTATGCATTTTTTTAATGTGAGAAAAGTATGAATCGCTAAAAAGCCCTTTTGGAATAGATATACATGAATGAATTCCATAATGCATAGGTTTGAATGGCAGAATTGAAAGTCTTTTCTTTTTTAAATAATTAATACAGATAGTTATTAGGTAATTAGAAAGAATAAATAATATTTAGATAGACGACCAAACAATTATAATAATACCACATTTAATGCAAAAATATTGATGTTTATGATGTAGGCATTTCCTTCCGTTTTGCTTCAAATTTCCTTATAGTATATAGATTTTGAATTGCGTATAGCTTCCTTGATATCTTTTTGGGACTGTTCCTGGCTGTACCCTTCCGTGCAAAGGCACTCTGCATTTTAAGAAAACATTAAAAAATGCTTTAAACAAGTAAAGAGCGATGGTTTTTCATACCTTACCAAACAATACATTATTAAAATTTTCGGGTCTTCTGAAGCAGTTTCTTCCTTCAACGCTGACAAATCAAACAGAAGGTAAAATTTTTAAGAAACACGTGAAAGGAAAGCAATAGAACAACCGTTTTTAAAAAATATCTGAAAAAACAAAAATAACAACAACAAACAGAAAATATAAATCATAACAGATTGATTCTTTTTTCGCTTATAGCAGAATTTGTTTCAGAATTAATTCGTTTTTCACTTACCATAAAAGCAAGAAAAGAATCAAACAACATTTATTTTATTATATACATCATAATCGATTCCTGCAGCAATAAAAACGAATCAGTAAAATTTTTGTTTATTGATTCTAATTCATAGGTTTTGCTTTAAATTTATATATTCTTTGGAATACATTCTAAAATGCAAGCACAAGAATCCATTCAATTCCCGATTTTTTTAAGAATTAATTCTCATTTTCCCGGTGGGTATTTAACATTTTTGGTAAAAAGTTGTTTTTACTATGGTTTAGCACTTCAAATATTGAATTCTATCATTTGCAATATTAACAAATTAAGAAAATCGTAAATATTTGCAATATTTTATGCATCAAAGTTTATGTTTATGTTGAAAAGAGCCTATTTGTATATAATTTCATGAATAAGTGACCAGCTACTTAAAGTTTAATATACAATGAATTTCGTGAACAACGAAAAGAAAATTTAAATTTCAGGAAAGTATTTTGTCTCTGTAGAAAGAGTCGAGTGAAAGAAATGCGAATACACTAAAATTTTAACAGCAATTCCTCGCATAAAAAATGCAGAACGAGACAATCTATGTATAACACTGCTTTACAGCTGAAAAATACCAAGAACGGTATATATGTGGGTTTGTTAATTTGAACCTCCTATTAAAAAATATCGTTATCAATTTTGTGGTTTTCATCACATTTCATCATTTGTAGCTAAAACTATATGTTCAAAGAAAAAGCATAATATTAGAAAGGTAAAATAATAACCTTTCCATCCATATATTGTTTGTTTCGATCGAGCAGAAAATGGTCAAGTTACAGGTCATCATAAAAACGTAAAAGTACAACTTATTCAAATATTTCGATTAAACATTAAGGGCCGTTTTCTCAATGTCCGATTAAGCACTAATTGTAACTTTAACCGGCGGTTAGCAAAAAAGCATTTTCTCAATGTTCGGTTAGGTCTTAAGTGTCGGTTAAGTTAACGGCAAGTTGCGGTTCCGGTTTGTTGCTAATTGGAAGAACAGCTGTGTAGTGTAAAAAATAATTATATATTTTATAGTTTAAAAATGGATAGAAAGAATTTCGAACATTTCGTTTATTTTCTAACTTAAATTCGAACCAAAATAGAAAAAAAGACAATACGCATAGTTATTTATTAATTTATTAATTAATCCTTGTTAGATATTCACATAAAATTAACAAACAGGCTAATATGTAGCTAATATGCAGTTGAGCGTATTCACAATTGAAAAAAATCACAATTAATGACTTAACCGACAGTTGCTTAACCGACACTTGGTGAAAACGAAACTATTTTTTTAGTTATCGTACGGTTAGCTAACTCCCGGTTAAGAGCTTGACTAACCGAACATTGAGAAAACGGCCCTAAATATATAGCGTAGGCAGTAAAATTAAGAAATTACTTGATTCACAAAATAATTTCTTAAATATGTATTTTTCATCAGATTCCGGTCATTTTAGACTTAACACGTTTGTAATTAAACAAACAAAAAGCTCTTGATTTTAACTATTTCTTAAAAAAATATTACAAAATTTCAACTTTGATGAGATATAACTTGACCATTGATCAAAACAAACAAAATACGGATAAAAAGGTAATTAATTTACCTTTCCATCAATACCTTTCCTTTATCTTTTCATCGAACACATTTAAATGCTACACTAAAATTTTAATGAAGTCATATCATTAAAACCACAAAAGTTTAAATCTAAAAAAATCTCACAAATGAAAAAAAAAAGTATTGCAATATTTGTGTTCAGGAGATAAAAATCAAAAACACGCCCACATATCGTCGCTCGCATGACAAGCTGTCGTAACCCACACTTTTCTTAAAATTGAGTTAATACAACTATAACACTTCTTATGCAAGTCCTAACTTTTCCTCAAAGTCATACTTGTCATAGTTAAGCAGAAAACGCAAATGTCTAAAGGTCGTAACCAACAAAGTATTTAAAAAAAAATTTTTACAAACAGCAGTAAACCACAAATTTTAGAAATATATGCTTTTGGGAGGCAAAAAGCTTATGATTTTGATAGATTGTAACCTCAGTTATGTCTAGAGATTAAACAGCACTGATCTGTACAACCTTTTTTTCAAGACTAACCATACTCAATGCGCTTACCGTTACCTTTCGTTGAAGAGAGGAGTTTCAACATTTATACATGGACAAATTTTAAATCTTAATACAACACCGATAAAACTAGCTGTTGATAAATACAACGACTTGATATCTCTTACAGCTACGGCCACACCTCAGTTATAAGACAATCCGAACACATTAATTTTTATAAGTCGTTGCTGCATTAAATTACCTTTTTTAATATCAATTGATTTTAGATATTAAATTGCTTTGAAATAAATTAAAAAAGTTTTTTGTTATAGAATTTTCTATGAAATAGCATTTTATACAATTTTCCCGTTGCGGCAAATTTTTGGATATTCACGATCTTGTTGCATTGTTGCAAATGCGTTTTTGAAAGGGTAGATGATAGTGAGAACACCTTTGATATTATGATGTTGCAAATGCTTTTGCAAGAACTGTTTTTGCTTACATTGTTTTAATCATAAATTTTAAAAACTATTTAGAAAGTTGAATGCAATATTGTACGAGTAAATAAGAAGCCTCTTCTCTTCCTGTGTTCTTTTTTTTTGTTGGTATTTTCCTTTTTAATTTTCCTTTTTAAAAATCCCTCCATTTCTTTAGTACATTTTTTTATTATAAATTAAAGTTTTTGCCGCTAAAAATATAAACAATAAAAATAACTGTTAATAAGCACTGTTCTGAAAGTATCAATGGCTGTGTTTATGCATAAATGTTGCGAATGCATATCAATGCTTTTTGTTTTTTTAAAAGCTGCTAATTTTCCTCTTGCAACGATGCAACAAGATCGTGAATTGCCCTATTTTGTTTTTACTTTTGTCACTTTAATTTCTTTATACCTAGCCATTTGTTTGCATATATTATTAAATCTACTTTATTTTACATTACATTATGAACCTACTTTTATTTAATTGCTTGCAATGTGAATTTTTGGCACTTGTTTTTATTGTTTGACCCATTAATGACTAATGGGTATTTAAATACCCATAAAACAGTGTTTACGAAAAAAGACTGCAATTTGAAAGTGGTAGGAGATATCAAAATACTTTTTTTTTAAAAACATTACGGAAAAATGAAACTATTTATTGTATTTACAATGTGAAACGAAATTCATACAAGTAAATGGTCCTTTTCGAGATCGAAGATGTGTGATTTTCAAAAATGACAAAATCCATATATAAAGCTATGTAGAAAATTAGAAAATGGAAAGATCGAGGGAAAAATTCGCGGTCAGTTTGCCTCTAGTATCGTCTACTTATCAGGTGTTCATTATGACAAAAGAATGTTGCCATATACGCAAATTTTTATTTACACCAAGAACCCGGATTAGCCGATTGGGTATTTAAATACCCAATGCAGATCTTAAATACGGTGACAGTTACAAACCTGAAATTATGCAAAGCAACTTCTATGGCCTATATAAGCTCCCTGATAAATTTAAAAAAATCGACGGTGGAATCTATGAGCAGTCTTTAATGGGTTAAATAAAAATTAATATATATATTAAAAGCAATATTAAATAAAAACATATTGTTGCTTTAATTAATATTCCATAAAAAAATGTGGTTTACGACGCCTAAAAATTCTTAAAAAGCAAAAATAAAATTTTCACAAACCGACGTTCGTGTTTAATTAGTTACTACAATTTCTAGGAAATACTTGGCAAAATTTTTTTTTACACAAATCAAGACACTACAATAACGTACCCAAAATATTAATTAAGTTTGATTTTAAAGTGGTCACGTGCCCAAACTAATTGGAGAAACAGTGACCGAAACAGAAAAAACGTTCCCCTGAAAAATTTTAAAAATGTGGGTTACGACAGTTTGTCACGCGAGCGACGATATATGCCGTTCTTGATATTTCTTCTAAATTTTAATTTGTAAACACGTGTATTTAATTTAAACTCTATTTCTTGTCAGAAGTACTTTATTTTTTCACCGAATAATTACCTGTTGGCTAAGAATATACACTTCTTATGACTATTGTTTAGTTACCTTAGAACTGTTCGTTCAAATTAAGTTCCTTTTTTTCCAAGCAATGTATTTGTTGAATGATTAATCACTTACGTGATGAATTGTTTTTAAAATAATTTAAGAAAATATATACGAAAAAGTGTTTTTACAGTATACCTTCCATTAATTTTTGACGAATTCCAACAGCTTCCTTATCATCTTTCAATTTCAATTTCAAGATCTGAATCATGTTCATCAAGTAATGTAAATGAATGTGGAAGTAATCTTCAGTTATTTCATCATCCCTATATTCTTCGAGAAGTTGAATACCATTAGCAATACAAATATTGAGGAATTACATATTAAAATACAAACATTTGTAATACGAATAACTTTTTTTGGCTCGTATCGAAGCTTTCTTTCGCCAAGAATACAACGAAATGTTCCCTTTAACACTCCACTGTGTCTTTCGATAACATTTCTTCCTAGTGAATGCACAAAATTAAACTTGCACTGCTCTTCTGTGGAAGGGTTTTTAAATGGGGTCTTTTACCAATTCTCCAGCAGGTATCCAGAGCCTCCAAGCAACCATGTATTCCTTTCACCGACTTGAAAGTCTTTCTCCATTTTCTACCGTTCTACTGACATTGTCTATACAGCCAGGAAAGTGAGAATTTTTAAATTATAACAACAAATCTAGGAAAAATTGTTAAAGAAAATTTTGGATAAATAAAAAAATTATATTACCAGCTGAACATTTAAGGACTGATTTCCTCTTTTGTCGAGATGTGCGTTTTCAGTTGGTGCAATCATTTCGACATGTGTTCCATCAATGCAGCAATGATTCCCGGAATTTTGAGGTGGTTGTAAAAATGCCACTTAGTTTCTGCCTTATCATCATCACTGATGAAATTAATCCATTTAGGGCATAATTTTTTTTCCAAAACACAAGTAATTTCATCGATAGCTCTGCATATCATAGATTGATCCATGGAATGCAGCATAACATCACCAATGGTTCATTGATAAGAGCCTGTTGCATAAAAATTGAGCACGACAGCCAATTTGTTTGAAAGAGATATCCTCGTATTCCTTGTGAATACGTCTCTTGGGGGAAACTCACTACTTATTTCATTTAATATTTCCAAAAATACCTGCTTGGACACACGATAGGATTGCTCAATCCTGCGAATAAAGATAAATTAATTATATTTTTTGGCTCTCAGATAGAGAGCAGCTGTCAAATCTCCGAACTATCTTCGAAACAAACCAAATCGCCTGTCGAACGAAAATTTTACAACATATGCCCTGAACACATTTACGACTACACGACATTACGACTCGACATGAAGAGAGTCAACAATCTGGAAAAAGTTTACAATTGTTTTATTCACGCATACACAAACCTTTTGCGCCGTTGTCGCTCGTCAAATTAGAAATAGTTCTATACCGGCGACAGCAACATTGTCATGTCGCCATGTCGTTGCCGTGAGTGCGTTCAGTGTAACTGCCTGAACAGATAGAACGGCGTCAGCGGCTAGCGTCAACAAAATCGAACAAAATGTATGAATTCAAGGTGAAACGCTTGCCGCTCGCCGTCGGCCTCCGAAATAGAATCTATTTCTATTTTCAGTTAAATACTGCCAGATCGAAAACTTCGCTTCGATAGTAAAGTTACAACATATCGCCACTGGTGTAGTTCTGATGGAACACAATTTCATTGCAAATATAATTTGTTTGAGTACAGAGATTCAATTTTTTGTGTGCAACAAACATTTTTTAAATCCAAATAAACTTATTTTAGGTACATTTGGAGAACATTTTGATTCAATCAAATTTTGTTTGCACCAAAAAAGTTAATACTTGGACATTGCGAGAGATAGAGAGAAACTTTACAGTATCAGGATCAATAACAATATTCACGTTTTCAGCTGCCTGGCTTGCAGCTTGTAAAATATGGCGTATTTTGTCTTTGCTGTTGTCTATCTTTGACGCGCGATCAAAGAAAACTAAATCAAGCAATCACAAAATCGTCCGAGAAGTTTTTATTAATACGAAATCTTATCTTTCCAACGCCATCAACGCGAAGTACAGATTACTAAAGGCTTATATTCTAAAAGTTATGCATTTGTTTTTACAGTACCTGATATTTTAAAATATGTGCGTGAGCATATTTGCAACAAAATCTTTTTAAAAAACTTTTCTCATTAAAAAGCTTTTTTGGTACGAAATCCTTGAACAATTTTAAAAGTGTTTCATGAAGAATACACAACGATTTAAATGGAAAAGCGGAAATACATGTACATTTTGCTCAAAGTTTTATGTATGTGTGTTTTTAGTTATTGCATTTTACTTTCTTTTATAATATCTTGTATGTCCTAGTTGATGATTACATATCCTTATCACAGCAATGACATCTCTTAAAGCACTCGGGTTTGATGTCTTCAGCTGGAATCAAATGCAAAGCTACTGACTGTCTTTACAGCAGCAAGTTCAACAACATTCGGCACTGTCAAAAACAACAACAACATAAACAAATAAGCCAGAAATGCAATGCATTTGAACCACGCAAACAGGCGCACAGAGGCGCACAAAAAAACAGAGACAAAGGTAAACGTTACAATCAGTGTTGCCACATTTTAATACCCAAATTCCTCAAATTTTAATATAATTCCTCAAAAAAAAATTTTTCAAACGATAATTTATTTATCAAGTAAACATAAACAAATATATTTTTTCCTACATATTTTCTATCTTTATCTATATATTATATTAGATATCTATATTAATCCTTTGAGGACGACAAGCAAACCGCTGTAAGTTTTAAATTTTTTTTTTGTGGAATTATCATCACCGATGGCACAAATCTATACAAAAGTGATTTTGAAATTATTAAAATTTTTTTATATTAAGTATTGAAAAAACCAATCCGGAAAATTGATTTTTTACTTTGTTGGAGTAGCTTCACAAAGGTTTTGGCATAATTTGGATGAGAAAATACATCCGCTCGTATTTGAAAGTCGTTTGTGGTTTTCACACCTATGAGAAAAAAAAATATATTTTGACTTCTTAGTTTTTTCTTTCTCTTAATAAGAAAATAATTTTGAAAAATGGCACACGTTAAAAGCCACATTGATTTCTCATCCTTTAAGCCTAACTTTATGAAAATATCTCTAAAAATGTGCTCACACGACTTAAAAAGGCAAATGGGTTATTTTTCACCCACTCATCGGCAGAGGGTTAAAACGCTTTATGTGTTCCTTAAAAAATTTTAAGACTTTTGAGTTTTAACGTATGTTTTTGTTAAAAATTTTTTAGTTATAAACATAAATTATTTATATGGAACTTAATTTTTTCAATTCAATTCAAACATGTTTTTATTAGATACAAATAGGTCATCACCAGGGCTCGAATTTTGATGACCTAAAAAACTGTAAAAAATTACCTTAAAATATGACAAAAATGTCCCAAAAACTGCAGAAAATGGCCTAAAAACTGAAAAAAATTACCCTTAAAACGCAAATAATTGCATAAAAAATAAACAAAAAATTTTGAATTAAAAATAAAACAATACTAAATTACAACTTATTTTTTACTAGCATATTTTGAGTTTTTATCTAACACTTATTTCAATTTCTACATACCCTTTCATCAGTTTCACCACACGCAGAGCTCATTTTTCATCGAAGTCTATAAACAAAGGTGCTCCTTTGTCGAGAGGTAATGTTTTTAATTGAAGGGACTCTAGTGTTAAAGAAATATGTTTAAACATTTGCATTTTGACATTTTTTAGTACAAAAAAAAACAAAAAAAAAATATTATTTCAAAATCACACTAAAATGACCTAAAAAACTGAAAAATGCTCTAAAAATTAAAAACGTCCAAAAATCACAACAAAATTACTTAAAAATTTCTAAAAATTACCAAATAATTCAGTAAATCTAGTAAAAATTACCTGAAAATGAAAAACGATGAAAAATGACGAAAAAATGTCCTTAAAACTTTTCATATTTGGAATTTAGGAAACATAAATGGACGTTTTAAAGAAGCAGGAAATGTTTTAGAAGCAGCAGAAAAAAGATGACATGTCATCGAAATCCTTGCCCTGGTCATCACTATTTTTATTAATTCATTCTTTAGTAAAAAAAAAGCTTATAATAAATGATCAAACTGTTTTTGTATTGAGTCGGTTTCTCAAACTATTGATATTATTTACTAAATACTAAATACTGATGCATTAGAAAAAATAATAGTAATGATATTACTTCTTCTTAATTGGAAAACAAATAGATCTACTAAATTTTTGCCTGTGTATTTGTTTGTGTATTTTGCTTTTAAAAAAATTTCGTTTTTAATACAACTCTGGATCTGAAAAATAATCGAGGTAAAATAATCTCCACTCATTATCGAGATCTTAAACAGCCAAATTTGATTGAATTTATATGCTCGTTTTTGCTGGCTTTTACTTTAAGGAGTGCTCTTAAATATTTCTAACCCTATTAGGACAATGATGTAATATGGCTTCACTAAGTCGCATTTCGCAAGACTAACTGTATCACATAAAAGTTAGTCAAAATAAAAATATGGTCAAAATTGTGACAATGTGTAAAAAAGTTGTTTTTTTTGTTGATTTAAAAAGTTAATCGATAATTGCTACAATAGAAATAATACTCAATGCATACCTTTGCTTCCGATGCAGACTGCAACCATGTATCCTTTTTCTTGTTTTCGTTTGCACTTGTTTAAATTTTTTGTATAACAACGCAATCGGAAAGTTCAGTGTTCAGTTTATTTTAAAGGTATGTTTCTACCAACCAGAAAAAAGGTGCTGCCAAAGTTTTTTTGTATATATATTAAAAAAAATTCTAAAAATTTTCAAATTCCTCAAAAACTCAAAATAAAATTCCTCAAAAATTACTCACATTCACTTTAAATTCCTCACGTTTTGAGGAATTACTCACAAAGTGGTAACACTGGTTACAATGTGCACATACATACATTCACTTACAAGTACTTATATTGAATAGCAATTTATGTATGTTTCACTAGTTCTTTCATTAATGTTGGCTATACTTTATGTTTTGTCAGAATTGTTAATCTTTCTATTACTAAAAAAAAAAAAAAATGTATAAAAGATGTTAGTGGATACGACAGGGTCATGATATTGCATATACATATACTTATGAAGTAGCCCACATCAAAAGCATGCATGCATGCATGATGCTTGAAGTTGCTCAACTTTTAACTTTTTGCAGTCATCAAAGCTTTGACAAACATAAACATCAGTAAGCTTTATTTAAAAAAGCTATATTAACACATTCAGTTGCATTTATTGATTGCTTGAATTATTTTTTAAATTTAATTCAATTTTTGGTTAGTTTCATCATTTTTGGCATTTTTTATATATTCGATAAATGCTTGCTATGTGTTTAAAAGAAGCATGCTTGACAGTCATGATGCATTCTTTGTATTTTGGTTTTATTAGTAGTTACAGAATAATATTTATTAATACACATAAAAGTGCATGATTATATTGCATCATATTTCTTACTCATTCTTTTAACTACTGCGCTTGTGTAGAAATTTGGTTAAAATAGAACCTATTAACCCATACGGATCCATTTCGAATTTGAGAGGGACTTACTTTTTCGCATATTTTATCCGAAACTGATTCTTTTTTGTATGAAATTCCTCTTAAATATACAAATTGCTTGTTCCACTTTTTCGGATCCGTTTCGGAGTCTTTTTTTAAATAAGGCGAGTTCGCAAACGGACTCGTTTTTTAAAATAGCTCGTATTAAAAACTGAACAATAAAATTTATGCTAGATTTTAAATATTTTTTTAAAGTGATATCACAAATCATGAAATGAAACTTAATTTTTCTTTGAAATGCACCTAAGTAGAAAATTAGAAAATATCTTTTGTATGGGTATCCTATAGTCACATGTAACTTGTTGAATCATCATAATTATTTAAAAATTCGGACATGGAGTTTTATTCGGTTTATGGAAGAATGATGTAAGGAAGTTATTTAAAGTAAGAATAACAGCCCTATTCTGGCAAATTAACAAATTGTTAACCAGTATTTTGAATATTTCTATGTGTTTGTTGTAATTTTTTTATTTCAAAACAAAATTTGAAGCTCAAAAATAAAAAATTTTGTTAAAAATTGTCAACTGCTTTTCAGTTATTGACAATTTCATTTACAAATTTTGTTTTTTGAGCTTTAAATTTTGTATTGAAAACAACAAACACATAGAAATATTCAAAATACTGGTTTACAATTTGTTAATTTGCCAGAATAGGGCTGTAAGTATATAAATGTATTTTGTATCCCTTATTTATTGAAAATAAAATAAAAGATTTAATAACAACTTCAAAACTGCGTTTTATGTAAACCATTGTTTTAACGAGTTCGAAACGGGTCCGGCAAAACATAAAATTGCTAATTCCGCACTGACAGACTCGTAACGGGTTTGAAACGGATCCAAACACTTTGCATGTTTGTAAGCAATCTTTTCAACTCGCTATAATAGAACATGCGAATTTATAACATTTATGTTTTTTCTACAGAAATAAAGCATAACGCTGAGGCAACTTTAATGTTTATTGTGTTCAATGTTGACTCATCAAACAAAAGTAGTTAGTTGCTTAGACCCACCCATTTAACGTGGTCAACATATGTTCATATGCTAAAAGGTTTTATTATGCTTTTGGAGAATTTGTATTTCTTCATGTCTGTGTTTAGTTATGGTTGTAACTTCTGTGCACGATGTTACGTTAAATATTTTTTACTTCTTTGGAAGTGGTCACACCTTAGAGTAGAAGCACAGGACACGAGCAGCATGACTTGCAATGTCTGAAACGATAAATTATTAACCAGCGTTTTAATGATTCCTCAGACAAGAGAATAATTTGTGAAGAGTTTCATTTTATTATATATACGGAGTGCTTCATACGAGAACACTAGAGCTGTTACAATGTTACAAAAACAAAAAACCATAAATTTTGTCATTATGAGAGTGGAATAGGAAAGCATAGTGATATTTGTATTAATTTAATCGTAAACTCTCCCTTGGCTACAGGTTGAATGTTCTGTTGTGGCAATATAATAGGGTCGCTTACATTTTAGAAATATATATAATTATTAGAAAAAACTTGTATCAAAAATGGTAGAGCACGGCCAAACAGAAACAGCTGAAAATATATCAGCAAAAATCAAAAAACAACTTCAGTACATGCTTTGTTGTTGGAAGACTTCCAGCAGACTGTTGGACTCCATATAATAACATAAGCATAAAGACTAAAGTAAAGCAAAAATACAACAACAAATGTGAGCATGTGAAATGGGAGAAAAACTGAGAAATTGACACCTCAAATCTCATCGCCCTGTGGTGCAGTTCGCTAGTGCACGCTTGCACGGGCAAAGATTTCTGATGAAGCCTTTAGCACGGCCGAAATTGCAATAAAATCAGCTAGTGATTTTTTCCTTTTCATATCGAAAAAACTTTGTTGTTGTTGTTGTTTCTTTGGTAAGATTCGTTAGTACAATTAATTGTTCTAACTTTGACCTTAAGCTCAATAAACGATTTTAAACTATCAAACAACTAGAATTTGTATTCAAAATCAAGTATGATTTAAACTATCATATTTGTATTTAAATCATATAAAATCAACATAATATATATAATATTTTTTGGCAACCCTGGTAAGATATCAAACGAAAACTTTAGTTAACATATTTATGGTTATTACTGGCTCCAAAAATGCTTAATATGCAACACTAAAAACAAAATTGTAAATATTTATTTTCTAAATTTTTAAAAAGCAGTGGCAACATGTGGACAAAAAAATAGAGTCAGTGTCTTATATACAACTGGTAAGCCCGTGTGGCTTTAAGACGCCAACATCAAACAAACCTAGATTTTATTTTAAGCAAATGAATAGATTTTCAACTGATCAAAATTGAAATGAAAATTATGACCTTTTTGCAATATACGACGATATTGCACGCGCAACGATGATATCTGTGTATACAAGGAATAACGACTAAACTCAAAATATCGTAAAAAAGCGATTCATTTTCTTCATTGCCAATCTTTGATAGAATGCAGAAAAACATTTTTTGCCTAAAATTGATAACCGCTTAATTCTGCACCTATTACCGTTTGTAACGTTTCATATATTTCAGGAAAAAAGTCATAATTAGTACAATAAAAATATCGTTTTTTACGATAATTCAAGTTTAGTCGCTATTCCTTGTTGACACAGATATGTTAGCATATTTCATTTCATACCCAAATTTATTTTAAATATACAGGAGTAAGAATATTTCATGATTTCTGGTTGAAAAATGCTTCAACAAAAATGTTTCATTACCAGTTTTCAATTTCTTATTAAATATATGTGTAAATTTTTAAAAATTAAAAAATTTTCCGACCAACAGTTCAGAAATCTTTTTTAAACTGTAAGAAATCATTCCAGTATCACTTTGATAGTGAATAATTCATAGTTTTAGGTGAGAAATTATAAGATTATTCGTCAGTATAACGGTTTCATAGCTATTAGCCAATAGGTGGTGCTAAATACCTCACGTATTTTTAAGCATATGCTGAAATCAGATTAGAGTTAAAGCAACATAACAACAATTATATGCAATTTCTTACTCGCTGTAACTTAAAAAATATAAATTTTTAAAAACCTAAGTAAAACGACAAACAACAAGCATGAGGTCTGGCGAAAAAATTGTTTTCGGATAATGTAGTCAAAATTATGGTTTACCCTTACTGCATGTTTATGTAAAACGAAACGTAGGCTGAACGAATTGCGAGACACGGTAAGCAATATATTTTTTCATATCAAAAAATATTGTTGCTCGTTTATTTCATGACGTTCAGCCTGTAGCGAACTTCCGTTTTCCGGATTTTTACAGCTGGGGTTTACTCGCCGGTGTCCAGCGTTCGTTGCAGAAATATGTAAATAAAGACCCTTTTCGCTTTGTTTTCTTTAATATATCCTTAGTTTATTCACAATTCAAAATTGGCGTTACTCTAATGGCTTAATGATATAAGACCTTACACACACACCTATGCGCCGATGTTTTGACCTGAATCTTATTTCGATGTCTGATGCTCTTGAGAAGATGGCGCGACGGAGACTTGTCCTTGTGACGATGTACGTGGTTCCGGAGAAAGTGATGCGATGAAGACGAGCGACGCTAGCGTGTTTCCTGGGGCTGTGGCGTGGTAGAGATAGACGACGTTAGCGCGCTCCCTGGGGCTTCTAGTCACTGTTGAGCAGCGATTGGTCACAAGTAGGACGTGTGTTACAATCGGATTGTGTAACGTGTATCTTGCGTTGAGACTAGGCTATTGTCCGCTGAGTGGTGTTACCTTGGCTTACAATATGTCTACTGGGGTGCTTACGAGGTTGGGCATGGTGCAAAATATTAACGTTGGAATGAGACCTTAACCAACGAAAATATGTCTACTAGTGTATTTACAAGGTTGGACGTGGTGCAAAATA
This sequence comes from Dichetophora obliterata, assembly GCA_963920525.1. Lineage (NCBI taxonomy): Eukaryota > Metazoa > Arthropoda > Insecta > Diptera > Sciomyzidae > Dichetophora > Dichetophora obliterata. Next base: position 284,901,675 of record OY986435.1, read on the forward strand.
TTAATGTTGGAATGAGACCTTGACCAACAGAAATATGTCTACTGGGGTGCTACGAGGTGGGGCGTGGTGCAAAATATTAACGTTGGAATGAGACTTTAACCAACGAAAATATGTCTACTAGTGTATTTACGAGGTTGAACGTGGTGCAAAATATTAATGTTGGAATGAGTCCTTGACCAACAAAAATATGTCTACTAATGTATTTATTAGGTTGGGCGTGGTGCAAAATATTAACGATGGAATGAGACCTTAACCAACGAAAATATGTCTACTAGTGTATTTACTAGGTTGGGTGTGGTGCAAAATATTAATGTTGGAATGAGACCTTGACCAACAAAAATATGTCTACTATGGTATCTACTAGGTTGGGCTTGGTACAAAATATTATCGTTGGAATGAGACCTTAACCAACGAAAATATGTCTACTCTAAATTGAAAGGGGTTCTAACTATGCCAGGTAACACTCACCACTTCCTAGGCACGAGCTGTTGAATGATAACTAATCGACGTCCGACCACTTTAATTGCACGATGACTACTCCGATGTTGCAAATTCTATACGTCCGTTCGCTTTGGCTGCACACTGAACACGTCCGATGCCTTCAACTTCACTCTGAATAAGCTAAAACTGGTTTTGTTTTGCATTCTGTTGCTATGTGCGTATAATCTTGGTAGTTGCTGTATGTGGTGTGATCATGCTACTTTTTCCTGTTGCTATGCGTGTATATACTGTCTCGCTTCCACTGCTTGTGCTGCTGTATATATGTGTGTATGGGTCAATGTGTGTGTGTAAAGCCTAGCATAGTGGGTAAAAAGTATAATTGAACAATGAAAAATTAAAATTAAATTACATTCTATAATAAAAATATGAAACTCTACGTTGTATGGCGAAATTCGAACACCCGCGAATTTCGTCGTTACAAGCCTAAGTCTCGTTTTATCTTTTAGAAAACTGATGAGAAATTGTAAAGAACCAATAAATCCAAAAAATAAGACTAATTGTGGGAGCTAGTATAGAATGCTTGGTAATCCATTCTACAAAAGACGTGTCTTGACTTAGTGGATTCTATTCCAAAACGTTGCAGGGCCTGATGTCCTGATGCATCATTACCTGATTTTTTGACTAATGATTGATTGTATAGGCCTAAATCAAACAACTTGTGTCATAAGCCAAAAACAGACAGTTTTTATTAAAGTTCAGTGTTTATTGGAAAAAAATTGCAGTACAAATAAATTTTTACTGATAATGAAATTCAATTTCCATTATCAGTAAATTTTTACTGATTACTGAAAAAATTTGAAGTAAAAATAAATTTTTACTGATTACTGAAAAAAATTGCAGTAAAAATAAATGTTTACTGATTACTGGAAAAAAAATTGCAGTAAAATTTTGTTTTAACTGATTACTGAAAAAATTGCAGTAAAAATTTTTTTTACTGAAAAAAATTAACAGAAAAAAATAAATTTTTACTGATTACTGAATAAAATTGCAGTAAAAATAAATTTTTACTGATAAATGAATAAAATTGCAGTAAAAATAAATTTTTACTTATTACATGAAATAATTGCAGCAAAAATCAATTTTCACTGATTACTTAAAAGAAATGAAGCAAAATTAAGTTTTTACTGATTGCTGAAAAAAACGGCAGTAAAAACAATTTTTAACTGATTACTAAAAAACTGAACGCTCTATCCACTGATCAATGCAGCCACATAAAAAACACATGGAAAAATATAAAACCATCTGTGATTGCTGTGGCTTATAACTGATCTTCTTTTTCTCAGTGAACAAAAAATAAAGTATAACAAAATCATCACCTCATAACTGTAAATATCACATCATTTTTTATACAATACGAACAGAGAAATTATATGCAGATGCAGACAGAATTTGTCTATGCTTGTTCATTTCTCTGTGCTTGAACTTAACTTCATGCTAAAATATCAAGCTAGACCGAGGTTACAGGTCCAATTTTGGTGAGTTAAGCTAGGTTAAATTTGACTGAAGTTTAAACTCGTACTGAAAAACTGGCCCTTAGATGTTGTAATTGATTTTTAACTACCAATTACTACTTTCAGTTACTAGTAAACATTTTACTTATCATGAACATGATATTTCATTATAAGTAAAAATTTACTTTTATTGGAATTTTATTCAGTAATCAGTAAAATTTATTTTTACTGCAAATTTTTTCAGTAATCAGTAAAAATAAATTTGTATTGCAATTTTTTTCAGTAATCAGTAAAAATGTATTTTGACTGCAATTTTTTTCAGTAATCAGTAAAAATTTATTTTTACTGCAAATTTTTTCAGTAATCAGTAAAAATTTACTGGTAATGCAAATTGAATTTCATTATCAGTAAAAATTTATTTTTACTCCAATTTTTTTCAGTAATCAGTAAAAATTTATTTTTACTATGTTGACTTTATATGATTTAAATACAAATTCTAAATGTTTGATAGTTTAAATCATACTTGATTTTAAATACAAATTCTAGTTGTTTGATAGTTTAAAATCGTTTATCGAGCTTAAGGTCAAAGTTAGGACAATTAATTGTTCTAACGAATTTTTCCAAAGAAACAACAACAACAACAACAAAGTTTTTTCAATATGAAAAGAAAAAATCACTAGCTTGATTTGATTGTACAATTTCTGCTATGCTAAAAGCGTCATCAGAAATCTTTGTGATACCCGTGCAAGCGCGCGCTAACGCACTGCACCATCGATGAGATTTTGAAGCGTCAATTTCTCTCTTTTTGTTTATTTCATAATGTCACAAAATCAAGTATGATTTAAACTATCAAACATTTAGAATTTGTATTTAAATCATATAAAGTCAACATAATAAATATAGAGGTCATTTAGAAAAACTTTAATTTATTTTTACTGCAATTTTTTCCAGTAATCAGTTAAAATTTACTGGTAATGCAAATTGAATTGCATTATCAGTAAAAATTTATTTGTACTGCAATTTTTTTCCAGTAATCAGTAAAAATTTATTTTTACTGCAAATTTTTCCAGTAATCAGAAAAAATTTACTGGTAATGCAAACTACATTTCATTATCATTAAAAGTTTACTGATTACTGCTTCTAGTAATGCAGTAAATATTTACTGCAGTGTGTCCATGTATGTTAAAAACACACCGAGCTGCGTAGACGTTTATCTGCGAAGCAAGACAAATCAAGTACGCAAAGTATTGCTTTACTGAGGAAATAAGGTTAAGTAACTGAACAATCAAAGTAAAGTTCAGACAAACATTCAAATTTCGAGTATTTTTGTCCCTTTCATAATTTTCACATTTATCATGATTGACAAAACCACAACATTTTTTGCTGCAGCTATTTGATAATATACTTGATAATACTTAAGGGAATCATAATATGTTTACGATAGTATAATTTCAACCACAATGTTATTTTTGGTACCATCAGAAGCAAATAATGACTTTAAATAATGAAGGCAAATATGTATGTTTTCAGGAATAGTACAATAATTTTAGTAAAAAAAAATATTATTGCGGCAATCGGGTCTCAACTATGTCTTTTCTATGCGTGCACACATAGCTATAGCCAACAACGCAAAAAACAAATAATATATCAGCAGGTTTTTTGTTGCCAATACATTAAAAAATTCGCATAAAAATTTTATTTTTATTCTGTTCAATACTACATTTATTTTTTTCATAACTTTGAGCAGTCGAAAACAAAAAAACTACCTTTAATTCAATTCAATTCGCGTTCATGTTTTTTTTTTCATAGGGATTCTTAAAACATTATAACTAGAAGTGAATATAAAAATTTATAAACATTAGTTTGGAACGAAATATATGGAAGCAAAAAATATTTTTATGGGGTATTTGAAGTGGTTTATATGGGTATAATTTTTACAAATTTTTTCAATCACATTTAGGGATTTTAGTTGACAATTTAGGGTACAGCTTCAGCCTTAAATATTCATCGTACAAAACAAAATTGTATGCCAAAATATCAGTATAATAATAATCTAAAAATAATTGATCGATTTCAGTCAAGGTCATATTTAATTGAACATTTGGTTGTGCAAATTCCCTCCTTTCAGTTAAAACACAAATTTTTAGCGAAGCAAAAATCGTTTCAATGCTATGGTGCATTTCGGCAAACTCGTCGAACTTCAATGAATATCGAAAGAAAAAATAGAAGCAAGTAGAACAGACGGCTACCCTGGTAGGGTTAAAGGCTTGATCTAAAATAGCTACTGTTTTAATGTCATATGATTAAGTGGCCGATGAGAACTTTAAAGTCCTTACGAATTTGTTCGAACACTAGTCAAATCAAATAAGTCTTGAACCCTCTAATGCCTAAGCCCGCCTATAGGTGGGGTTCACACCGATCGCTATAAAACCGTAGTCTGTGGAAAATTTTTCAAATGGTTTCTTTCAGAGTCTAGACGAATCTTTAAGCTATATTTCAGTTTTTCTCGCTTGGAGCTAGCGTGCTCTGTTTGACAATTACGTCAATTTTAATTTAAATTTTATCATTTTTTTACGAATTCAATTAATTTTTTACTCGAAATTTTTAGCTCGATTTTCGGTAAATAATTGAAGTGAGATCGAAGTGAAAAAAAGATACTAGTTAGTAAGAAGTTGTGTTTTCTTTTAATTCCGATAAAAAAAATATTTAAAAAAACAATGCAAGGTGTTAAAAAAACCGTAAACATTTTCAACTGTTGTGGACATTTTCACCTGTAACAAATGAACGAAAAAGTAAACTTGAAAACGAACTTCAGATTCGTTTTTCTTGTTCCCAAATTAGTTTAATCTGATAAGTATAATCTGATTTGGAGCCCAAACAAAAAATGGGGAATTAGAGGGTTAAACAGTGGGATGGTCACAGCTAAATCAGTCAAGACTACTGAAGAAGAAATGTAGCAATTTCCGAAACACGCTGTCTAGTCTGCTTTGTGATTGAGTCTGTACTTCAAAATTACTTTATCTAAGGGCCGTTTTATTCACTCTCAGTTAAATTTTAATCTGCAATTAAAATGGGAAATTCATGATATTGTGTTTTTTCACTCTCAGTTAGCCAATTTTTTTGAAGTTTCTCCAGTTAGCTAATTGGCAGTTAGGTTTAATTACGGAATTAGATAACTTAGGAAAATCAATCAGTTAGCGACTTTTAACAGAGGAATTAATTTTTTCTGTCCAAATCAAAACGTCATTTCATTTTGATTTTTATTTAAATTGTTAATTTTCTTAAAATGGATAACGAACTACTCGAGTTAAATCAACGTCGCGATACTTTCAATGATATACTTATTTTGTTTGATCCGGACGAAGCTGATAGGATGTTATTAGTTGAGCGAAGACAATACAAAATGCATGAGCGCATTAATTTGAACAAATGGGATAACAAAGACTTCATCTATCGTTTTCGTTTGTCGAAAGAATCGGTTGTTCAACTGCTGCAAAAGATTAAACCATCTCTTGTTCATATCCAAAAAAGGTAAACTTCGATTTAAGGAATATGTCTCTATTGAACTTCATTTCTTAAGTTTAATCCTTGTTTCTCTAGATCTCGATATATACGTCCCATCGCTCAGTTGCTGATTGCTCTGCGATTCTACGCGCTAGGTTCCATGCAAGTGGCTATATCTGATTTTGCCGGCGTGAGCATATCTTCAGTCTCGAACATAATTAAAAAAGTCTCTCTTGCAATTGCGCAGCTTCGTTCAACTTATATTCAAATGCCAAAAACAGAAACTGATCTGACTTCTGCCAGCGAACAATTTTATTCGTTTGCCCGCTTTCCACGATCAATCGGTGCAATTGATTGTACACATGTTCGAATTGAGTCACCCGGTGGTGAAAATGCTGAGTACTTCCGAAACCGAAAGGGGTGGTTTTCGTTAAATGTGCAAGCAGTTTGTTCAGCTAATATGAAAGTTACGAACATCGTTGCACGTTGGCCTGGAGCATCACATGACCAAACCATTTTCAATAATTCCAATTTAAAAATGCAGTTGGAACGTGGTGACTTTGGCCATTTCATTATAGTTGGAGACTCAGGATATCGTAATACGCATTATTTGGCTACTCCCTTACATCAGTGCGAATCTCATGTACATCAACTTTACAACGAAAGTCATATTCGAACACGCAATGTAATCGAGCGCACGTTTGGGGTAATCAAGCGTCGTTTTCCGGTGTTAGCTCTTGGCTTAAGAGTAAAATTGGAAACTACAAAACTCATAATAGTGGCATGTGCAATCTTGCATAATATAGCAATTGACGCAAAAGAGCCAACACCGCCCACAAACATTGACAATTTTGATGGCATATTATCAATGGCTGAAGTGCCACATGTAAACACAACTGAGCGGAATGCAACAAATAATGCCCGTGATAATTTAATTCTTGGATACTTCCAGACACTTGCTAATTATTCCTAGCTTCATTTTGAAAGAAAATAAAACAACATTTTTTTATAAAATAATTAACTGTATTTTATTCTGACTCTGATTCAGAATCAGAAATGTTATTTCTTTTTTTTAGCATTAAAAATCTTTTTCTGCGCAGCTCTGACTTTTCGCGCAATTCCACCAACTGTGCCGCAAACACTTCCATCTTAGCGTTATGCTCAGCCTTTTTTTGAAGGACATGTTCAGCATGTTCTTCTTCTCTCATCTCCATTTCCCTTCTTATCATCTTTATTTTAAGATCCGCGCTTGATTCGTTTTTGGCCATAATCGAACGCGAAGCCGAGCGCTTCAACGCTGTGCTCACGGGCTTTTTTAGCATACGTGGTGAGTACTCAGACCAATTTGGTGCTGCACTCTTCTTTGCACTGGCTTGTGTTAAAGGGTTTACTGGCGGTGGTTCTTCAACTTCCGGCTCTATGGCTGGCGGTGCTTCTTCAACATCCGGCTCTATGACTGGCGGTGCTTCTTCAACATCCGCATCGTTGTCCGACAAAATCACATTCCCAACTAAATCTGCGAACGAATTTTGGATTTCAGAAGAGCCACCGTTGTCGTCATCATCGTCACAGTTGGGAGTAGTACCACTTATGGACATTTCGATTGTTTGCGCTAGTTCTAGCATTGCGTCACTGCTGGGCTGCCATTCGGGCATGCTTTTGCCTCCACCAGTGGCTTTACGACTTGCTTTTTCCGCAGCAAATTTTTTGCGCAACTTAGCTTTTGAGTTGCCATATTTTTCACGCAGAGCTTTTGCTGACCGTGCCTTAAGAAAAATAAAGGTTACAAAAGTCAACATCAAATTTTCTGTAGAACTTACCACCATATTTGGGCAACGTGAATTGAAATCCACTGCAACATCTTCCCAAGCACTTTTTTTTTCATTAACAGTGCAAGCATCAGTCTTTTTGCACTCCAAGACTGCCTTCCGGAGTAAAACACATTTAATTAGTAACTCCTCTTCTGCAGCGCTGAAATTTGCTGAACGCTCACGTTTTTTTTCCATTTAAAATTGTTTTTTTGCTCGTCAGTGAAAAATTGTTTAAATTTAAAACGCACAATAAGTAAAAACAAATGACAAACTGTCATTTCTGTTGACAATAAAACCAAATTTCCCTGGGTAATTTTTAATAGAAATTAAAATTTAATTGACGTTTTTTAACTGCCAGTAAGATTTAACTGTGGTTGAAAAAAACGAAATTTTAACTTTGGATTTTAATTCCAAAGTTATTTTTAACTGCCAGTTAGATTTAATCCACATTAAGGAATTTAACTGAGAGTGAATAAAACGGCCCTAAGGCTCTCAATTAAATTCATATATATAACTTTTTGTTTTGTCACTTCTTTAATAAAGGAACAAAATAGCAAAATCTAAGAAGATATTCATTTATTCGTATGAGAAAAGTTTCAAACAAGCTGCATCAGTAGCTGCTTATGCTGTTGGCATGGTTGTTGGTTTGGTTGTTGTTGTAGTTTTAGTTGTGGTTGTTGGTTTGGTTCGCAATCGTGTTGTTTGTTATTGTGCTACTTTTGTTGTTGCTATTTTTATTAATATGTATGTAAAATTATTACTACTACTACACAGGTTTGCGCATGCGTTACTAAGCATGCGCTGTGCTTGAAAAACTCTCTTTTTGAAATATCATAATAAATTCGAATTATTTATATAATGTATTATATTTTTCCATTTTAAAACTATACTTTGTTAACTAAAATTTAAATTTTAAATTACTTTTAAAATATATATATAAGGGAGATCTGTCTAAAGTGGGACCTCTTCTAATGTGAGACTTAAACTTTTCTCCAATATTTTCCACAGACATCACCAATGTTTTGACATTGAGAGTGCAGCTTTGATGCGCAAACACTTTTTCTGTGAATTTTTAGAAAAAACACGCATTGTTTATATTCGTGCCAAACATAGTGAAAAAATTTCACAAAAAAGTTTTTTCATCATTTTCGGTAGTGATCATTTTGTCATTATTTTTTGTGCTTTCAAAACAGCGAGTATATGCAGTGTTTTTATTTTTCGTTTATCTTTAAGATTTCAAAGTTATTTCTGTTCAAATGCAGTAAAAAAATAAATATCTGATGCTATACCAAACTGTCCATGAGTTTATAATGTGAAACTGTCTTTCAATGTGGAACCCACTGCGAGTGCATACAAGATACCGAATACCAATTCTTACCGGTATCTGGAAAATGAACATGAAATTTGATGATATTTCGCAAGTTGATAATGAAAAATTGATGAATTGCGAAAGTGTTCGTGAAATTGTGACTAGTATTAAGACGTAGAATGTGAAGAATCTGAAGAAAAATGTCAATTATATTCATGTAAAAGGTTAACTGAATAAATAAAAGTTCATAATTTGGGATTTTCACATCAATGACTTTACGCTTTCTGTGGTTTTATTGAATGTTTGATAAAGTCCCACATTGGAAGATAAACATTTTCGTAGCGGATTCTTAACCTTTAAAATTTTTGGAAAAATAAAATAAAATTTTCCAACAAAACTATAAACTTTATTAAACAAAAAGATTGTCATTTAAAACACCAATCCAATGATATATCTGGAACTTGAAAAAATCCTTATTGTTGAAAATGAGGATGAAAAAACAAAAACGGTGCCACTATAGACAACTTACAACTGACAACTTACAAAATAAATAAAGACATCATATTTTTCTATACAAACAAATTAATTTCTATAAAATTACTATTCAAAACAAGTTTGTTTTTAAATAATTTTTATTTAGAAGATGAAATGCTTTTGAATAGTTTTGAAAAATATAAAAGAAAAAAAAAACCAGAACTCTACTCTATAACTGCATAAAAAGGAATTCTACGTCTATACTTACGATACTATCGAACTGTGTCTTTTTTTATGTAAACCTCATAATTAAGTAATAATTAACAACCTGTCATGAGCTTCCTATGATACCATGTACGCTTTAGGATACCAATTCGTATAAGTCTTCGCTATAATATGATTGCAACAAAATTGTCAATGAACAGTCTCATAGAGTAAAAACTGTGGGCTTAACGTTAAAACTGTTAAAAGCATATTTGAAGAAACTTATATGATCTGCAATTTTGCAGCAGGCAGATTTTATGTCCGATATAGAGGAGCGGAGATATTGGCCAAAAACCAATTTGGGTGATCTTTGAACCCAAATAACTTCTAACGCGTATGGTATCATTGGGAACTCATGGAAGGCTGTTAATTATGACATAATTAAGAGGTTTGTTTTAAAAAAATTTGGACGTAAATTTTTCGATTCCAGATTAAAAAAAATGTCTGTGAAAAAAAATGGCAATGAAATACAAAAACCCTCCGGCAGAGTAAAAAGTTATGTTGCAAAAAAAGCTAATGATGCAGAAAAATTTGTTTTGACAAGGAGTATTTAAAATATACATATATGAATCTGGTGAAGTTAGGAAACCGTTCCCTCTAATATACAGATATATATATATATATATATATATATTAGGGCGGGTCGATTTATTTTTCGACAATTTCCCTATGACTTCCGTATTCTATGGGTTATTCCATGAAAATTCCATGAAAATAGATGTATGCATCTATCGTTAAAATCGAGTCCCCTACTTTTTGTTGGTAGATTTTTTCCCAAATTGACGTTCGTATGAAATATTAACTACACGTTCACATCCATAACTCAAAAACTATCGATTGGGTTTAATCGCCAGTAGGCGCGTTGGAAAGGTGAGCTCATTTTGATCAATTTACAAAAAAAAATCTCCAACATTGGTCCAACGGTTCAAAAGTTACGGGCATTTTTGTCCAAATTTTGGAGCATTTTTCCATTTTTTTCATGATTTTGTCCAAGAATATTACTTTCATTGCCATTTTTTTGGCTCAATTTTTTTGACTTACGAAGCTTACGAACCTTACGTTACGACTGGACTGATTTGCGTTTTACATTATTGGCATATTTTTTCACAGGGTGCACACCCTGTGTTATGTTTGTTTATTTCTTTTTGTTTTTAGTTTCTTCATAGACTTCTTTATTTTTGTTTGTTTATAATATTCCAGTGTATGCTAGTTTTGTTTGAGCGTCATTTCAGTGAAGTGTTACTTGAAATAACTAACAAATAATCACACTATTTTGAAATTTAGAAAAGATTTAAAGGTAAGTGTAAAAACATTGCTAACTATTTTAGTTAATAGTTATATTATTATTCTATGAAAAACATATTTAATTTTTTTAGTGACGGTTTAAAAAATGGATTCAGAGCCGGGTTCATCGCAAAATCCAACAGATACCCAACGCAGTAGTTTGCAACATTTGGCCTCTCATGATGTTTTTTCTTTTGGCGTGGCCTGTGAATTACCTGATATTAATCTGTCAACTAAACGAGATATATTGAAGCACTATTTTTTCTTGGCCGAACGTTCAAAAGCCCAAAGCAAAATGTTTTCCTATAAAACATTTACTCCTCAAGTAGCAGACAGATTGTTAGAAATTTGGAATCAACTTAATATTGAAGTTATACTCAAAGGTAGCATCATTAGAAAAATTGAATAATTTGCTTGACGCATATAGTAATGCAGATAAACAACGAGTAAAACGCGCAACAGAATTCAAAAAATTCGTAGAATCAACAAACCAATTATTCAACATTGGAAAATGTAAATGCAACTTGAAAGAAAACGACTGCTCATGTGGATCTATCCTAGAAAACTTAAAAGATTTCATGCGCGATCAATATAATGACAGAATACAAACGATATCGGAACACGATACTGGAAGTGAAGAGACGATACCAACGACTATACCAACAATCCCTGTGAGCAACGATCCTACATACGAACCACATTATGACGAAATGGAAGTTGATGTGAGAGGAGGTTCAGATTTAGTTCTACCATCACAAACATACACTCCCAGATACAATACTAAAAACTATGCAATGATGTGTGACAGATTTGGTGTGCATGACAGAATGGGATCAGCATTGGCAACAGCTCTGATGGAAGACCTGGGCGTAAAAGATGCTCATGACAATCTTGTCATCATGGATAAAAGTAAACTTCGTAGAGAAAGAGAAAAATGGAGACAAGACGCACTTCGTAAGCGGTATGATGGCTCGAATTTGATATCATTTTCATTCGACGGCAGGAAAAATGATGCTCTAACTGTAGAAAAAATTGATGAGAAGTTGCATCCAAGGATGGTTAAAGAACCTCATCTAGTTGTTTTGAGGGAACCAAAATCTCAATTGATAGGCTACACAAAACTAGAAAGTGAAACTGCGGCAAGCAAAGTCAACAAATTGATCGAATTCTTCCAAGAAAAATTCTCGTCTCGAATTGTCTCTCGATTCATTAATTGCCATATGCGCTGATGGTGAACCAACAAATACGGACGTACACGGTGGAATTTTGCGACTATTCGCAAAACAGTTAAAGAGACCACTGCACTGGTTTGTGTGTCTTATGCACTTTAACGAGCTTCCCTTTAGACATTTGTTTGACACTTTAGACAAATCAACCACCACTGGACCACGATCAACTACCGGAAAGTTGAGCTCAAAAATTGCTGATTGTGAAAATCTTTCGGTATGTAATTTTTATAGTTGATTCTTTACCATTTTTCATTCTATTTTTTAGCTTTTATGTTTTCTTTTCAGGTGGTAACCAATTTTGAGGAAATCGCTTTGGAAAATATGCCTCCTGGTGATTAAAATCCAGAAGAATTATCTACCGATTCGAAGTACTTGATGTTAATGGCCAATGCAATTTCTATTGGTGTGGTTCCTGCGGATTTGTCTCACATAAAACCAGGGCCAATTGCACATTCTCGTTGGCTGACCAAAGCCAATAGATTATTACGGTTGTATGTGACAACTAATAATCCAACTGAAAATTTAAAAATTCTGGCTAACTATATAATAAAAGTATACACGTCAATGTATTTCAATGTTAAGTATTATAGCTCTGCCGCATACGGTAGTACATTACTTTTTAAATTTATTACTTGGACACGATTTTTACCACCGAATTTACTTGGAGTTGTAAATACAGGGTTGCCCATATTCGACGGACCCATCTGGCAACGCCATAACTTTTGACAGAGATGTCAGATCGCTTAATGACATACCGCGTTTGAAGCGTCAGTCCAAGCAGATTTTTACCATGGAACAATACACGCCACGCGAGCGCTCTGAAAGAGTCTTCGAAATGGCCGAAGATGACGAGGAATTTTGGAACAAAATTATCATGTCCGATGAAGCCCATTTCACATTGAATGGGACCGTAAATAAGCAAAATTGCCGTATTTACCAATCCTCAGGAGATTCAAGAAGTGCCTTTTCATAACGAAAAAGTCACAGTTTGGTGCGGCGTTAGTGCGAAAACGGTCATTGGGCCGTTTTTCTTCCAAAATGAAAATGGCCATGCTGTTACCATCAACCAGGAGCGTTATCGCGACATGATGACCAATTTTGTGATGCCAATTATTCGTCGAAAGCGTATGAGGCAGTTCTGGTTTCAACAAGACGGCGCTTCACCGCACACAAGTCGCATAACAATCGATTTTCTGAAGAATTTGTTTCCGGGCCGTTTGATGTCGAAAAGTGGTGATTTGGACTGGCCACCGCGTTCGCCCGATTTGACGCCGCCTGACTTCTTCTTGTGGGGATATTTGAAGTCAAAGGTTTACGTTAACAAGCCAAGGACCGTAGAAGAGCTCAAGGACAACATTCGTGAAGAAATAGCCGCTATTCCGGCCTAAATGTTGGCGAAAACGATGGAAAATGCTGCAAAAAGGGCACAATACGCCATCAACGCCAGAGGCGACCATTTGAGAGATATCATATTCAAAAATTAATGTAAACAAATCTACTTGAAACAAATTAAATGATTAAGATTGCCAACCGCCAAATTTTTATTTTTTTCTTTGATTTCTTTAAAAAAAGCATGGGTCCGTCGAATATGGGCAACCCTGTACAGTAATTCAAGATAATCCATATTTTGCACACTCAGAAAATATCTTGCTATCTATGTTGTTTGATGATAGAATGGAAAAACGAAACATTGCTATAAAGAAGATTTTACATTACCGAAGAAATATTGTCGACCCAACGGAACTTAGAGTTTATAAAACATCTCTTATAAACTTAAATTGTACGGAATATACAAATATGATTGATTTAAATGACGATACCATTTTATTCGAACCACCGTTTACGCAAAGTTATTCGTATGAACATTTGGAGGGATATTTAAATTACGAAGTGCTACCGTTCGATGATCCACAAATTCCTTTACACATTCAAGGAACGGAAAGACATGTCCAATTGCTGGCTGCCACTGCTAAACAAGTTGCAGGAAAGAATGTAGAAGGCGCTATGGCGACGACATTAGAGAGCCGTACGAAAACACCAAGACTTGAAAGCAAACAAGACTTTCAGAAAAAATAATGTTTTTTTTTTCACATTTTGTCTTTTACTACACTCAAATTTAATATTTTTTTTTTGATAATAGGTTGATAGATACTTTATTATCTCTTAATTTGAATTTTTGTAGAAAAAAAAATAAAAAGGGAAAAAAAATCAAAAAGTTTTAATCAACCGAATTCGATAAATTTGGGCTTAAACTCTTTGTTTTGAATTGTAAACTGAATTAAATAATGGATTGAGCCAAAAAAATGGCCATGAAAGTAATATTCTTGGACAAAATCATGAAAAAATGGAAAAATGGTCCAAAATTTGGACAAAAATGCCCGTAACTTTTGAACTTTTTACCAACAAAAAGTAGGGGACTCGATTTTAACGATAGAGGTATGGTTCCTTTGGCAAATTTTCATGGAATAACCCATAGAATACGGAAATCATAGGGAAATTGTCGAAAAATAAATCGACCCGCCCTAATATATGTATATATATACATATATATATATATATATATATATGTATATATATATATATATATATATGTATATATATATATATCACTTTTCGAGTAACACCACGAATATCTGCTAAGATTCATAAAACACTAACCCACCCATACACACACGCAAACTGACAAAAGATAAATATTTGTATAACTTAAACGAAAATCAAAACAACGACCAGATACCATACCAAAGGTGCAAGTCAACTGCTGGCGCTCAGCTCACTGACCTAATGATTATGTTATTTATTATGCTCAAGGGTGTGTTTAACACGATAGAACGTTGAAATGCAATATTTTGATGCATTAAAAAAGAAATTGCCATTGCTGTTGTTGGAGGCATTTTATATACATATTGCACCCTAACTACTTAAGGGGCAAAATACAGAATTTTCAAATTATGGCTTTTTTTCTGTAAAATTATTTGTAGTGATCATCTTCATCGACTGTCACAGTTTTTTATACATCTCGATTGAATTAAAAAAAAAGTTGTGTCGTTGGACACACTAGAGAAGCGATTATTTTTCGCAGTTCCATAGATTTTTTAACTTAAAAACACGAAACAAATTTAACAAGATACTTTGCTGATATCATGCCTACGTTAATTTATTCCATACTAGCTGATATACCCGGTTTTACTCGGGGGAGAAAACGTAAAATTTTGATGTTTAGGTTTTATTCGTTCAGAAGAAAACAAATTTTAGCCAGAAAAAATAAGCTTTTGCAAAATGGTTTTTTGTCATTCTAAGGAATTGGCGTTATTAGAAAAAGACGTCAAAATTACAGAATTTTTAAAATTAATTAAACGAAGCTTTTCGCTAAAAAAATTATGCTTGATTTCCCTTACTTGAAAAGGCGTGGAAGAGGCGTGGTCAAAACTAATTATGTCAAAACATAAAAATTCCAAAGCTATCTGAAATCAAAAATTTAAAGAGTATGGGCGGAGCCACACCCCCTTTTCCAAAGCCCATCTCAGTTTTCCAGTAGAAGGATATCACCAAGTGGCAACTCCATACTCTATTATTTCATTATTATTCGGCATTTAGTTCCAAAGCTATTCGATATCATAAATTTGAATTGTATGGGCGATGCCACACCCCTTTGGCCTATACTTGCTCAATTTTTCCAGTCGAAAGACACGTCTAAATGGTACGTTCTAACCGAGTTTAATTAATGTGTGGCTTATAGCTTGAAAGTTATACTGAAAATTTGGGCTGCTGAAAAAATGCCATGCCCTACATCCAACGCCCATTAAATTTTACCAGTAGAACGGCAAGTGAAAATTTAGGTCGAATACCGAATTCCGTTGCTGTGCGACCTATAATTCCAAAGCTATTCGATAGAGAAGATTTATTTTGTATGGGAGGTGCCACGCCCCCTGAGTTTTTCCGATGTTTTAATAGTTATTCTGCTATTCGGGATGAATACAAATGCAACAAATAAAAGATCATTAAAATCGGTCCAGCCGTTCTTGATTTATAAATTGTGTAACAAACTCGACTTTGTTTTATATATAGATTAATTGATTTCATCTTTTTTTTCTGTCATTAGTTAACGCAGTTGCAAACGTATTTGTAGTCAATTGTTAATTTTTCCTTTGTGCTTTGCTAAAAACAGAAAAAAAAATTTATCATAAACAACATAAACTCATTTACACCAACAAAAAACAACACCTACTTAACGATGCTGATGACAACGTGTTGTACATAAAAGCAACATATTTGTTATTTTTTGCTAATTTTTATGTTTCAATAGCTGCTACATATGTAAGATATGTAAGGTAGCCTTAACACAAAAATTTAAATAGATTTTTTTGATCTACTGCAACATAGCTTCACACATTCACATAGTACAAAAATAAAACACCTACATAACGATGCTGATGACAACGTGTAGTAAGCAGAAGCTTTTTGTTTTTGTGTGAAACTTCTTAGAAACTATTTTGTGTTCTTTAAAAAAAAATTTAAACTTTGTTTTTATTTGAAACTAAAAAAATTGTTTTATTGTATTACAATAAAAAATTAATAAAATAAATTCTGTATATACTAAGATAAACTACAATATCTACTCTTCTGAATTTTTTACCAAATGTCAATTCATCTATGTCAAATGTCAAATGGATAATGTCATCTTGTTCAATATCTGATACTTCAGAAGCAGTCTGGTCTATTAGTGGAATATAATCTACTTCGGTATCAAAAGCCGCTTATTCTTATTCGGCACTTTTTAAAACGTTAAAATCTCGCTCTTGCTGAAGTATTCATATTGTTCATGTTCTTCAACTTTTTTGTTTTTTTTTTATATTAATTCTCACTTCACAAAATATTTCCGCAAAATAATACAAAAAATAACATAAAAATTATGTTTTCTATGTCAACAACAGTTTTAAAATGGATTTCAACTAAATGTTACAAGTGCAAGAATCTAAATGTATTTTAACGATAATGTACCGTACTATAGCAGCGATAGCCTGCAAAAATATTCTGATGCCGGACAATAACGACAACATCGACAAAAGCCGGAAAATACGCAGAAGGTGTGTAATTATGTCTACAAATAGCAACACTAAGGCTGCCCGCAGAGTAAACGCCAAAGCAGGCAGGCAGTCGCAGGTAGAAGAAACGAGATAGAAATAACTTTTTTCTATCTTGTTCACATAGTTTTCCTGCGCATGTCTGCCTGCCTGTCTGCTTCGGCGTTTACTCTTCGGGCAGCCTAAGGGCGCGTTTATAGTGGCGACTTGTTGCTTTGCCGATCCGAGCTGAAACTCAAAATCGCATGGGAGCAATAGAGAACGCAAGTCATGCATCTCTTTTGCCCCAATGAATTTTTGAGTTTTAGCTCGGCTCGGTTCGGTCGAAAGTCGGCACCATAAACGCGCCCTAAAACAATTTTTTCCAAAAAAAAATATAAAAAATATTTTTGCAAATATATTTTTGAAATGTTTTAAAGAGTAAAATTCACGAAACATCGATCTAGCTGAATATTGAAGCATTTACACGGTATTTTTCTATATAAATTATGTGAAGGTACCCTTGTACCTCGACACTCTAATGGAGATGTTTTTTTTTGTCACTCACATAAAGGTTAATATTAAAAGTTATTGTTGTAATAGACACAAGCAAAAAGCAACATCAATTCTAAGAAAACTATGTCGGAAAATAAGGTGTTGCTTCTGAGATTTCACTCAAGCAACTGACAAAATGAGGTAGAAAAAGCATCGCTTCAAAAAGTCCTTATGTCACATTGTTTTGTACATAGTCAATTGAAAAACAAAATAAATTTTTACTTTCTAGAGACTTCTGAGTAGTTACAAATTTTGAGTTATGTCCTTTTGTAGTTAAAGTGCGATTTATAGATTGTGTATGTACTCGTATATTAAATATTAGATATGATTTTCTCAGTGTTGATTTTAGTTATTGTGGTTATTCGTTACGCTGTTTGCTTTTGTTCGTTGACTTTTATTATATTTGCTTAGTAGCTGCATTTTGTAATTTGATCCTTTTCCTTAATTGATTTTAACTGCATGCGTGTTTAAGTTCATGCATGCGGCATGATTTGAAGAAATATGTCTTTGCCTGATTATATGTCCATATGTATAAATTAGCGTGTGTGTGTGTGTGTATATGCCTGAGTTTCTATGGCTTTGTGAATACTAATGTAAAAGTTTAGCAGTTATCTGCTGCATACTTGGAGCAACAATTTAATTAGGGTCATCTTGTGCAACGCAACAATTAAAAGGCTCGTTATTTGTTTCCAATATTTGCATAGCGTTATCTATGCCGAGAAAAAAGCTTATGTTAAATTTACGAAACACCTAGCATAATTTATAAATCAGATAGTATCAATTTGAAACTTAGTGTAGGGTGATTTTTGAGGTTATCAACTTTAAATGTTTTGTCAAAAACTGAAAATTCAAAACGGCGGAGCCAAAATCGTGATCAAATTGACAAAAAGTCATCAAGTTTTTATGAAACCCTATATGTCTTTATCTGAGGCATTTAAAGAAACCAAAATTATTTTTAATATTTATGTGTCAATTTTAATTTTCAAGTTCAATAGCATTTAATCAATTCACATGGCCTATATTATGTCTTATATCGTATATCAAAGTTCTACAAAATACGACACATGTAAGCATCTCTTAATCGTTGTATCGTTGTCATATGTCTACCACAAAAATTTACAAATATTTTTATAATTACCTTTTTTTTTAAATTTATTTGACTAAATATTGTGGATATAGAACAACAGAATATATAACAACAGGGGTATTCACGATGTGGTGTATTTGAGATAAATTTCCACAAAATTACTAACTACTAATACTAACAACTTATTGTAAGCGAACCTTCACTAAAGTATTGTATTTATAAAATCAACTATTTTTTGTATGTACATTTGTTTGGAAATATTAATTCGAATAATCATTTCACTAAAGGAATCATACAAAAATTGAAACGAAACACTATCTTATATTAATTTTTATTAAATAAATTCACAGCGTAGCCGGTAGCTTCCTCCGTGCTTAGCAGAAATGCAACAAAATTTACACAGAATACAATAGAGTCATTGGCGTAGCAAGCGGGGGAAAAGGGGGCATTTGCCCCCGCTTATCTAGCTAGGTTAACAATTTAAAAAGTTATAAAACATATCAGTTTTTTTACAACGATAATATTTTTGTATTATATATTTTGCTCTTCTTTCTCTATTCTTAATAAGCATGCTTTCGGATAACCATTTACTTCCTCTGTGTTTGCAAAAAGATAAAAAAAAAAAATTAAGAGTTTCTACTGCAATTCCTATTTGAAAAAAATTCGGATACACTGAAAAAACTATTAAATGAAATTGAAAAACTTGTTGCTTTGGTTTTGACTGTGCCTGCATCAGCAGCTTCATCTGAGCGTTTTTTTAGTGCACTAAGACGACTTAAAACGTATCTTCGAGCAACTATGACACAGAAAAGACTAATTCATGCAGCACTTGCACAAATTCACAAAGATAAAACCGAAGACTTGAATTTGATGGAGGTGGTGAAAGAGTTTGTTTCTCTCAAGTACAGAAAGAAACATTTTGGAAGAATTTAAATTGATATAACTTTTTGTGCCGTATTGCATTTAAACCATGCAAAGATATACCTAGTCTTGCTTTATAAAAGCAACAATTATTTTTTATATTTTCATATTACCTACCATATGAAAAAAATTATCTCTAATATCGAAATTGGAAAAACTTTTAAAAATAATTAAATAAATTTTTTTTATTTAGTTTTATTTTTTTATTTTGAAACTAAAATAAAATATTGTTTATTCATATTCATGTTTTTTTTTTTTAAAAAATGTTGGTGATTTTTTTTTTGCACCCCCATTTGTAAATTGCCTCATAAAACGTTTTACAAATAATACATCGTATTGTATAATTATAAGTAAAATTAATTTAAAAAGAAGATGGTTATTATTTTTTAATTTTTTTCCTTAAAAAAATGCCAAGTTCTCTTGCCCCCGCTTACGTGCCGAAGTTGCTCCTGTATTTTAATAAATTTATGGTACCGCTCTTCTCTTTTAGTAACTCCGCTGCCTCACTTCTCTTTATTCTTTCCGATTGCTGCAAAAAATAATTTTGAATGCAGTGTTGCCACAACCATATTTCAAAATTACACAAAGCTTCCCGAAATTACACAATTCTGATCAAATTACACAAATTTTTTTATTTTATTTTCTTAATGTTTTGTGTTTATTTTCTTACAACAAAATATTGGAACAGCAATAAAAAACAAATTATTTTAATGAAAAAAAAAAGAGTTTCAAATTACTAAAAACATTTCGAGTATACATATAAAAATATCTCGATTAACATATCCAAAAGAGGTTTTAAATTATTTCCAATTTAATTTTTACATATCAGCCTCTGACTCAAAAAATTCTCCTCCACTGCTATTTATTCCATTCTTGACAAAAATAAAGGTAGCTATTGTATAAGTGTTTAGCCAATTTCTTCAATCTTTCAATTCAATTCAATTCAATTCAAATCAGTCTTCTAATTCTTTTATATATTAAGGGCCGTTTTCTCAATGTCCGGTTAGTAAAGCTCTTAACCGGGAGTTAGCTAACCGTACGATAACTAAAAAAACAATTTCGTGTTCACCAAGTGTCGGTGAAGTAAGTTTATTTTTTTTTTATTTATTTATTTATTTCAGTCTACTGATTATGTATCTTAAAGACTATTATAAAGATAACTTAATAGATTATGCCATTAATTTGAGAGTATAAATAAATTAAGTCTAAAACGGTTTTAATTAACATTAAAATTAAGAATTGGAGAGATCGTATTACATAACCGTAAGCATCTTGCGACTGGCTCATTATATACATAATTTGTCGCGTGCGTTGTCTCACAAAACCGACGGTTTACTCTCAAATCCCTAGGAGAAACATAACTTTGAAAAAGGTCAGATAGTTCGGGACAGACTAATTTTCCACTTAGTAATTTATACACAAACATTATAGAGAAAAATGATCTTCTATCCTCTAATGATTGTAAACCAAGTAGCTTGCGCCTGGCTACGTAAGACGGTATAATATCTGACCATTGCATTTTTGAAAATGTGTATTTCGTAAAAAGTTTTTGAATTCGTTCAATGCGATTTGAAGAAACATTATAATACGGGTTCCATACAACTGAACAGTAATCCAGTCTACTTTGCACAAATGCCACATACAAAGCTTTAAAAGATGAATTAGCAAAAACGCCTTGCTTAACGATAGCTCGATAATTAGTAACATCACAACGATTTCCTGATTTAAAATAGGTTCAATTGCACATATCTTCCAGCTATCAAGAAATTCACCATTTTTAAGGCATACTTTGTACAGAAACAAAAGAGGTTTTATAATACTTTTGGAACAACGTTTAAAGAAAGCAGGTGGGAATCCATCCATTCCAATTTTAAAAGATTTTTTCAAATCTGAAATTGCTGCTTCTATATCAGCTTCTAATAAATCAAAGTTTCCAATATTTTTAATATTAGGACGATCAAAATTAGAGAAAGTATTTGTATGTGTTTCATACACATTTTGAAAGTATTTCGAAAATAAGTTACAACTATCTAAAACATTATTTGATTTAAAATCTTGATATTCCATTACACTAGGGAATCCATTTGATTTTTGTTTGTCTTTAATGAAATGCCAAAAAACCAACGGATTTTTTGTAAGATTTGATTCTATATTTAAAATATATTGTTTGAATAAAAATTTATGGAGGAAATCAAATTCTTTTCTGATACGAATAAAAAAACATCTGTCAGTCTCACAATTTGTTTTTTTAAATTTTGTGGAAGCTTTATTTTTGATATTTTTTAAATTTTTTAATCTGATATTAAACCAAGGCAGGTTTGTTCTTTCTGATCGATGAATTTTCGGAACGAATTTTGAAATACCAATTTTAAATTTAGTTGCAATAAACGAATAAATGACCTCAGAACTTGATTCAGAGTTTAACATTGACCAATCAATAGATTCAGGAACACCATTTAAAGCTGAAAAATTCCCTTTGGAAAAATTTAATATTTCAATTGGTTCAATATTTTTCTGTCAAAATCATAAAACTCAAAATTAAATAAAAGCGCTTTATGATGCACAGAATTTTTAGAAATTGGGTTAACACAAAGTTCGCAAGATGCTTTCAGTTCATCAGTAGTAAAGACCAAGTCTTAAGTGTCGGTTAAGTCATTAATTGTGAATATGCTATTTCAATTTTTCAATTTTGAATACGCTAAACTGCATATCAGCTGTTTACGCTTGTTTGTTATTTTATTTTTGATGTGAAAGTTCTAAATATCTAACAAGGATTAATTAATAAATAATTTAAAAACGCAACAGAGTGCCGAACTTCAGTGCATATGAAGAAAGTGCATTACTCTTCCACGTAATCACGCCTATGCGCATATGTCCTTTTTATATTTTGGATCTAATTCAAGTAAGAAAAAAACGAAATCCTCGAAATTCTATCCTTTTTTAACTATAAAATATATAATTATTTTTTACGCTACACAGCTGCTCTTCCGATTAGCAACTAACCTGAACCTCAACTTGCCGTTAACTTAACCGGCACTTAAGACCTAACCGAACATTGAGAAAATGCTTTTTTGCTAACCGCCAGTTAAAGTTCCGATTAGTGCTTATACATTGAGAAAACGGCCCTAAATATTCACTGAAACATTGGAAAACGGAAGTATTAAAAGGAATCCTATGACGACCCAAGGTAAGGAAAAAGTTCCTCTCCAATCGGATTTTTTAGACTAAAAACTTTTTCCAATAAGATTGAACACGGGATTGTGATTCGAAATCTAATGACTAAGTAATCTTAAATTTATTATTAATTAGGACAATAACAGCTCCGCTAAAACAAAAGATACAAAATTTGTTAATAATCTCAAAATTTTTGCTCCGCTACCACACATGACACGATAGTAACTGATATACTGATTCAAAATTTTATATTTTTTCTAAATTATGTAGCGGATGTTAATTTATTAATAATATCTTATGTTTCTATTTAAAATTCAATTATTAAGTTTATATTAAGTTTATATTACTAAAAATGGAATTGAAAGTTCATTGTTTATGAAATGTATTTGAGTACAATTTATGTTGCCATGACTGTATTTGTCGCAGTGAGTTTAATTTTAAAGCAATTGTTAATAGCACTCAAAACCTGTTATGCTTATTGTATTTATTTAATAACGCTCACTAAACTTACACTTACGCTTTAATCTCTTTTGTTATCTCTTGACTTAGCTAAACTGTTTGCTTCAATATAGTGAGAGCCTTAAAATTATATCGAGTCAAAATGTATACTTATTTTTGTTATGCTCATTTCTTCTTAATATGTTGTCACTCAAATTATGATTTAAAATACTGAACGCATAGAAAATTAGGATTCATAGCCGATACACATTGACTGCAACAGTCGTTCACCGACAAAACTAAAACTTGCCGTCAGAGAGAAATGTCGCACTATTCTCGACGACTTGATTATAATGAACGCAACAGCGACAATCTGTATTTCATACAAAACATAAACAAACTCTGCTACGTTCGCTCTTGTCGTCTATCAAATTAGAAATAGATTAGAAAGTCTGCGGCAGCAACAATTGTGGTCGTGGTCTCTCTTTGTCGTGCCGTCTTCAAAAAATACATCTTCATAAGAAAACATGCGTTCTATTTTTTGACAATTGGCGTTCGTCGCTAGTCGCAGTCAATGTGTATCGGCTATCATTCACATCCAGACTGCAAGCAATAAACATCGCCGCTTTCATCAAACCAAAAAATCTTGTGTTTTATTGCGCTATGTTTAAATATTAAGAATATACTAAGACGCATGTAGACAGCTTTGGCTCTTGCGGCTAGTATACCAATACATTAAATATTAAAACGAGGACGGGTAAACCGGACCGTTATAAAATAAATATTTACAACATAAAAGTTAAATGCAATTTCTTACAATTACAAAATATATTTTTTTTATTTTATGGTGATTGGTTCAGATTCTAGATCAATAATACTAAACACGTGTCAAAAACGTAAAACACCCTGCATCTGGAAAATTTTACAATATAGGAGGAAACTGAGTACATATTTGAAACCAGCGTTTAAAGTACGTATAGGAATGATAATGGGTTTATCGGATACGAAATTTTTAAACTAGCATTAATTATCCAAACATTTCTTAATATAAGAGTACTGCTATTATTTCGTTCGCAGCTATAAATGAAGACATGAGTGGATGAAAATGATATGTCGAAATTATCTAGTTTCGAAAAAATGGAGTTAAAACTTTCACATTTGTACTGAAATCTATACTAAATCAATCTTTGTGTAGTAGCTTATTTCTAAAATAGCTAAAAACATGGCTGTTTTAAGTTTTATAATGGTTTAAATGCACATAATACCTTAATGCATGCGTATAGCACCGTAAACTTGAAAATGCGACATATCACCTTCATCTACTCATGTCTTCAAATGTTCAAGTTTTTTCCCCGTTGTTTTAGAAGGATCTTCTAAAACTGTCAACTACAAAATTACACAAAAATTACACAAAATGCTCACAGTATATCTACAGTACAATCTTTTCGAAATTACACACGCTTTGTGTAATTACACAGAAAGTGGCAACACTGTTTGAATGTCTTATCTCAGACACAACATCTCTTTTGGTATTTCGAAATTGCCTGTGAGCTTTTCTGCATGTTTTTTTTTAAAGTCGGGTCTTCTTTTACAGTTTTTGTATGTTTTTGCCAAATTTTAGCAAAAAAGACGGGCCTTTTCTTGTAAATTTTTTAAAAAAGAAATTGCTACTTTTATAAAATTGATCTTTGTTAACAGAAAACTGTAAACAGCAGCATTTCTATTGACCTCACCGCTTTTTTTGCTCCAAACATCAAAAAGTTCAAAATTTTTTACGCAGAGTAGAGGTTGCCTATTAGAACATTAATTTTCTCAAAAAGTGCAAATAAGTGCACCGCAATATTAACAGCAAAGTTTAATAATATTATAATTTTAATATTTACGCTTACTGTAGGTACCTTACCAAAATCTTGTATGCTTACGCGAAGTTTATTACCAAAATAAAAAATGTATTTTCAAGGCTTTAACACAAAAAAACTGATTTTCTAAAAACTCTTTAAATTCATTAAACTTTTGTTGTTTTTTATAAAATATATTAGATGCCATTTACACTATCATCCATATTTTTTTCTTTATTTAATATTTTATTTCACTATAGCTATACATGAAACTTCAAAGTTTAGCATTAAAAAACATGTGTTTTAAATTTCGTCAGTATGCTCGAGTAACGCTATTTTCAAAGCTCATTAGCCAACGGTAATAGGACTTTGACAACAATAAAGTGCACATTCTCGCATTTTGATGAATTCTCTATCGGATAGTAAGCAAAAAATTTGTGCATTTGTGTATTGCAAAAAATAAATACCTTGGGTGAATAAACATAAGTTTATAATTTCCATACAATTTTATCTACCCAAGCCGAGTTAGGTGATTTTGTTATTTTGTTTTTTTTTTCTCGGTATAAAGTGATAGTTAACTTTAGGCAGAATTTCAGTTTTAAAACCAGCAAAAAGGCTGTGAGTAAAAAGTGTGATTTCTTGTGTCATTTATTCATCCATTTGTTTATCCATTGAAGGCAAAAGGCTTCAGATAGGTTTTCAGTTCGGTTCTGGTTTAATATTCACCACACCATTTCTTCCAATCTACTTTAATAGCATTTCTGACGCATGAATAACTGATATTTTAAAACTTAAAGCGCCAGCTCTTTCGTGCCTCCATCATCTCTTACCACCCATCATTACTCGCTCATACTCATCAGCTTTCTCCAACATACTGGTTGTTGTGATATGGTTCTGCGTGCAGGTGTTTAATTGTGTTAAAAATTAATTTATTCCACTTCACTTTTTTTTTCTTTTTTAAGGCATGCAAATGTGCCGCATATCCGGTCATTGCTATCACAATGAGTGAGAAAATGACAAGCAGTTGCGCAATAATGCAAATAATGCCGAGTTATTATAAAAACAAAAATCGAAAAAAACCATATAGTAAATGATGTACAGGGTACATGAAATGTAGGCGTAGGTGTATTAAACACATACACATATTTTTATACACTACTTTATCCTATTGACTGAACTCAAATGTTGTAAGCATTATCAGTTTTTTGCTACGCTTACCCAGTATTCTTGATGTATGCCTTCCAGCGTGAACGCGGATTTTTGACCATAAAAGGCCGCTTAAAATTGCTCGAATATACGTAAGAAATTTTTAATGTTGGAAATTAAATTATTTTTCGTTTAATTTTAGCAATTAAAAAATCTCGCTAGTGCCACTCATCAGGTAAAGAAATATACAAATATATACAGGCCCGTAGCCAAGTGGGGTTTCTTTAGCTTAAAAACCCCCCATAGGGTTCGAAATTTAAAAACCAATTGACCCAAATTCTCGTAGGACTATTAGGAACAATATACTTTTTTTTTTAAAACAATTTAAAAATAAATAAGAAAAGTTAAAAAAACTTTCTACAGCAAAAGACACATATTGCAACATGAAGTTAATTACAGGGATTTGATAGTATTTTTTGTAATAAAAATTATTTTTAAAGCAAAGTAGCTCTTCCACTTTACGGTCTAGCTTGTCTAGGTTAAGAGCAATGGGGCTAGAAAGAAGACTAAAACTTCGGCAGACAATTGCAAGAAAACGCTAAATCCAACGCCTGCGATAACACCGTGCAACAACCCTTTTCACACACGAAATAAACCATATACACGTGAAACTGGAGTTAAATAATAGTAAAACTTCGTTCTCACTTCTTTTCTTGAACGCCAAAATTCTAAGTTACCAGACTTCAATATCCTTGAAAATTCCAAAGGAGTTTTTTTGAAAAGTAAATAAATAAGAACTAAGCAATGAAATTTGCGAAAATTTTAAGTATTTTAAAATATCAAATATTAAGTATTTTAAAAGTAAGTGGAAATTTTCTAATATAAAAAAATTGAAAATATTTTCATAAATTTTTAAATAAAACATAAGTTGATTAAACTAATCTGCATATTTGGTATGAAAGTATAGTCACATTGTATTAAAATGTTAATATTTTAGTTAAATGTTAATTTTAATTTGCTATAAACAATTTTTTTATCTGAAATGTGATAAAAATGTTGGCATTCGCATGTTTGTTATAAATTTGTATTAATTTATCACTGCGTCTTGTCACTTTTAAGTCCTTTTAAAACAAATCCTGACGTTCTAGAGAAAAACCCAAAACGCAGTTTTACTATCCAATACTTTTAGTTTCATGGCTTTTTCCGAGTGTAAAAATTGTTTCTAAAAATTATGGCACGATGTAACTGAGATCTATTGAGTTTTACTATGAGAAATTTTTCTTAAATACTGCAATCTTATGTTTATTTTTTATATTGTAGTTGGGACGGTTGATTGTCCTAAACTACTTTAACTTATACATTTTAATGTTCCTTTCCCAGGTCTCGCCATTTTGATGTGTTTTATTTAGGAATGTGCAGAACCAACTATGCCATTAACCCACCATTGTTTAGAGCTATGCTGGAGTTCAATATCTGTATGCTTTATTGTAATATTGATTTTGCAGATTCAAAAGAATAATTAAATAATGTGCTAAATAACCATTATTAAAATTACTTTTTTGTAATTACGCACTGAAGAAAAATTCATTTTATTTAATTAGTTATAGTTATTTTAATTATATTATCTTAGTCTGTAAGAACTATACATTGACTGAAATAAATTAAAAAAAAGTATTTTGATTTTATTAAACGACCTTTTTAAACAAAGAAACCGAAATTTTTTATATATTTTTTTTAATCTGCATGCTACATACAGCTTAATTACTCCGCTAACTTATGGCCTGGCTGGTCTGGGCTAAGATTTGTGGGGCTAAGAGGCTCCATTAAGGTATAAATATAAAAAGTAAGGACATTTTTAAGAATATGGTTTGTCAAATGCTTGCGCAGTCTTAGAACCAAATTGAGATTTAATAAATATTTTCTCTGAACATAATCATAAGGTATATTCTACTTGCAATGATATACTTGACTTCTGTTGAATGATGGATATTAGGAGGGGCTTACTTACAAGAATAATGTTATGAAGGAGTCAAAAAAGCTGTTGTAGACTTTGAGAAAATAAGTAAAGAAATAATTTTGGTTTCCAAGAAACAGAAGGACATACACGTTTTAGTTTTCGAACCATGATAATTTAATTTATCGTACAAATTAAAAAGTTATGCCGCAATACGATGTCCCAAAAATATATTTTTTTTTTATTTTGACAGATGTCCGAGGCTTAAATACTTCCACTTGACCTTAGAAACACCATCAGTGAAGCGCATCTCAATTGGTAAAGGTTTCAACGTCGCGAATACATTTTCTAATTTTCCCATCCGATTTATATGTGGAAAAACCAGTTTTGCTGGTAAATTGAATTTAGAGCCATTTTCTTTTAAGCAAAATGGTTAAAAAAAATATTCCCTCAAATTTTGTCTGTTATGACTAACGCTCCCATTTTTTTTTGCCAAAAACAGGACAAATTGACAAAATTTTTAAGATTTTACATAAAAACAGGATTTTTTCGCAGTACGCAATTTAAAGTCGAAAAATTATTATTACTTATATGTTCAAAAATTAAATTAAGCATTTTCATTGATAAAATTATCAAATTTATTATTTAATGTAAGAATTGTAGCATAAGCTTAAAATATCAATTAATATTAGGTATTTGTATTTAATATGTAATTTTGTTAAAAAAAATAAAATGCAATCCTATATATATATTAAATTATTTTTGATACAACAAAGACATAACAAAAATAAAAAAAATTCAATTAGTCTTATAAAAATGGCACGTTAATTAGATTTTACAGGTACTACTTTGCACTTTGAGCAGAACACCTCACTATAAATATTTGTTTTTTCCAGGAATGAATATTTTTTTTTAAGTTGATTGCTTAAGACACACTTTCGCTTCGACATTTTGACAAGTTTAAGAAGAAATTTGCACAGAAACTTTTAACAAGTTCGTAAAAAAAGTAAAAGTGTATTAAGGGAAAATTTTGACTTATAACTAAAAATAGTATGAACAATAAAAAAAGTTGACTAAATTGCAAACATGGGAGAAAATAAAAAACAGGAGAAAATAATAAAAAGCAGGATTTTGAGTCCGTTACACAGGAGCCAGGACATTACTCGAAAAAACAGGACTGTCCTGCGAAATACATGACAGATGGGAGCGTTAGTTATGACATATCCAAATTTCATTTTCAACGGATAATTTGGTGGTTGCCAAACAATAAATATATTAACACAAAAAACTACTTGTTGTAATTTTTAATCCAAAAACATATAACGACCCTATGAATTTTTGCTTCATTGTGCATTCCAACTATCATTATCTAAAATTGAAAACCAATAACAATAATGAGAATGTATAACTCTAATAAATATTGATTTTTAATGAAATAATTCAAGGTAAAAGTACTAATTCATAAAGGTAGCTTTAAGAAGTGAGGCACAGACCACAAAATAATAATCAGATGAAAATTAAATTTGGCTATGTCATAACAGACAAAATTTTAGAGAATACGTTTTTTTAACCATTTTACTTAAAAGATAATGGCTCTTAATTCAATTTACCATCAAACTGATTTTTTCCCAACAAATAGTGTGGGAAAATTAAAAAATGAATTCGCGACCTCTAAAACCTTTACCAATTAAGATGAGCTTCACAGAGGATGTTTCTATGATTTTGTTTTTTGTTTGTATTTGCATTTAAGTGCACAAACTTTACCGCTTCAAAAATTTTAAACGATTAGTGTCAACTGCGCTATGCATATTAAATGTTCTGTTTTCTCACATCTTAGCTATGGTTCCTTAACATTCGCTAATTTAGTGTTCATTATTGCTCACTGCTTTCCAGACATCTGGCAGAGTTTCGACCGCCAGTGGTACTAGTATTTATTACTTATTTTATCGTAATCAAAGTTGTTTTGTTTCTATTTCTGAATTGTTTCTGTTTTGTTTTTTTTTTGCATATTACCACGTGTTGCCTACTTTTCTAAATTTAAGAATTTAGATGACGTAAATGACGTAAAATGTAATTCCTTCAGCTATATCAAATTATTTTGTTTGTCGATTATATTACCTTTAAACAAGATCGCAGTCATAAAAATGCATTATGAAATGCATATTTTAGAGTTGGTTGAGGTAGTCGGCTTAGAGTATGTAAGAAAATTATAGTTCAGTCAGTTATCTCAGACAGTTTCACAATTTATAAAAATATTTGTACAGTAGTTTTCCGATTTAACGAACACAATGACTATCAGGCCAATTCGTTAAATCGATTTTTTCGCTACACCGAGTACTAAAATAAAATGGTTTATTTATTAATGAAATTACTGAAAGTAGTATTTTAAATAATTTTTTTATTGTAATAGAAACTTAAAGTGATAAGATCATATAAAAAGGTACATAGTAAATTAAATTTTTAATGATATAAAATGTTTATGTTAGTAATGTAAAAGTAGTTTGAACGCATAAGAATTTATTTAAAACAGTTATTTACCACTGCATGATTCTTTTTAATACTAAGACTGCTTTTAATTGCATATTCCAGAAGCTCTGTGAATACAATCAACTTCGCATTACTTTGTTTGGCCCATTGAATGCAAATTTCTAAATTTTTGATAGCATCTTCGTGCTTTATTTATGGCTCTTCATTTTCTGAATCTACATAGTCTGGCTCTACATCGTCTTCGTTTTCTACCTGATCTTCGAAATCATTTACCACTGTTTGTTGAACCTATACGTTTAGATCGTAAACTGATCGTAAAATGTAATTTAAAAGTATCAAACATGTAAAACGTTTCATTGTAAAAAAGCAAAACAAATGTTTGATAGCAACATTTGGAAAGCCTTAATTTAGCAATTCAACTCCATTTTTCATTGCTTAACTTTCCTCATTTTGATGTAAGAAGGATGATAGAGGTAGTATGTCCACTTCATAGAAATTATAACTTTCTTTAAGAAATTTATTCCAGCATTTGGCTAGCGATGCTTCAGAGATGGACTTCTATCCTAGTGCTAGAGCTATCACAGCATCATGAAGAATTGCAAGAAGTCTCGATAGAAAACTTTTATTGTAATGTAGTTTTTATTGTACCAATTGAATGGAATTTTGTCCATAGGCTTGATAAGTGGTGTAAAATTTTGTGGCATATAAAGTACCCAAATTTTGCATCGAACTTTTCTTTTTATCAGTTCTTCGTCCGGAGGATAAGATGGTGCATTATTCAGAATCAATAATGCATTTAGGGGAAAATTGTTTTCCACAAGAAAATTTTCTATCCATAGTAAATATCAAAGTTAGAATAAAATAATATCTGAAACATCTTACAGGCTTACCTGAGGAACATACTTTTCGAAAAACCAATTTTTGAAAATAGTGCAAGACATCCAAGCAATTTTTGAATAGGTGTAGTCAACAGGCAGAATTTTGTTGTGAAATAATCGGGGATTTTTAGATTTTCCGATCAATATGTATATATTTATGTGTGCGTTGTTTTCACTACGTTTTATTCTGCTAAAAAAACACTGATTTTGTATGCTGTTCTTTAAACTGAGAACAGCTAAATTTCTTTTGTTTGTTTTATAAGGTACTCAATGAAAACCATTTGCTTGTTCGTTATTTGCCGTTTTCGTAGAATCGAATATTCGTTAAATCGGGAAGCTACTGTATTTAAATTTTCTAGAAACTGTTCTACTATGCAATGACGTTACTTTATTTGTACGCTCGATACGGAGAAATAAGCCGAAAATAAGTTTTTTGCGTTTAGATATCATAGGGTAGGGTGAAAAAAAAATGAACAATTATTTTTTTCCATTGGAAACTTTTAAACACTAACCACCATTGATCTAGAACAATATTATACCTCTTATGAGCAAAAAACACTTTTGAGCAATATTTCTTAAGCACATACAGTGTTGCGCAAAACAAAAGCAACAAAATAAGTGCGCTGCAACATAATCGTGCATCCTTTTTAATATTGGGGACACACAAAAATGATTATAGGAATCAAAGCATATATTCATACATCATATATAAAACAAATCAAATTCAAATTTGGTTTTGTTTTTTTTTATTAAATTTAAAAATTAATGTGGCTGCATTCAATTTGTCTGAGTGCAACACAAAAGCAACAAAACTTGAGAAATGTGAAAAGAGAATAGGAGTTCCAAGAATTACCGATAAAAGTTCCGTTATTGTAAAGCACGTGTTGTTTGTTAGTCATAAACATTTAAGTTTAGTTTTGTTTTTGCGCTAGTTTACAGATTAATAAAGAAATATACCATCACAAAAGACGTAACAACGGTGCATTAAAGAGGGCGGGCGCAGAAGACATCGCTGCGTGATGGCAGGAACATTTGTAGCGTGTTCAAACGAAATGCATTTGTCACATCCAAAGAGGTTGTTCGGACACTTGATTTAGATATCCATCACAGCACTGTTTGAAATTTAAAGAACGTTTGAACGATTTAAGAAGTTACAGACCGGCAGAGAAACCTTTGCTTACAGCTAAGCATAAAAAACGAGGTGATGTGTAACAATTTAAACAATTCTGTCTGAAATTGTGACAACAAGTTGCAATTTATTATTTTTTAGACTTAGTCTTGCAAAAGAGCACCTAAATTGGACCGTTAAAAAAATTGAAAACCGTTTTTTTAACGATGAATCAAAGTTTAACTTGATTAATTCA